>CM038218.1:172231460-172960638 GCA_021442155.1 Cymbidium sinense | reverse complement strand
GAGAGAATGTAAGTGAAATTCAACTTTCTTCATTGATTTCTTTAATTTGGGTGAAGATACATGATAGAAATTAAGTAAAGTAAGTGAAGTAAGGGGTTTGGTGCCCTCATCCATGGATACAATACTTCTACCGATAAAAGAAGAGCTAGTAGAGGCGGTAGTAGCTGCAACGGTGGAAGGAGTGCCGAACTCAGATAGTGGTTACACTATAAATCTATCCCATGAAAATATGATAGACTGCTTCTACTGCTGGGCTTCCACCCTCCTCAAGTTATCCTTTACAACTAGTATACCTTTCTTGGTATTGGAGGTTTGAGCTACTTCAAGCATCTACAGAGAAAGTTTCTTGATTTTAGTGATGATTTTTCTAGAGGTTCGGGATAAAGAAATATCTCAACCTTCTTTAGTCTTAAGAGGATCAGAAGTATCCCCAAGGATTACTCTAACAAAACCATACAATTATTCTAATAGGTATTCCATAATGATAACTATAGCTCCTGACTTGTAACTACATTCAAGCCAGTCCTTGAAAGTGATGCGGTCCTCTAAGGCATATCCTAACATGTGGTGGTAGGGGCAATAGCTAGGATCATCTCTCTTGATCACTTCCTTCGACCTCTTATACTCGAGTAACTAGAAATCAGGCTTCTTCAAGAGATTCTTGAAGATCTTCTTGACTACCTCCCTCTTGAATGAATATGACTTTTTTAATTTTTCAACAAGAGTAGGTGAAAAATAGCTACCTAGTAGTGGATATGGATATCGATGCTTAGTAAGCAATTATGGCGGTGGTGGTGGTCATTGTGGCAACTGTGGTGGTCGATATAGTGGCTGAGGTGGTGGAAGAGGAGGTGGTAGTGGAGGCTATTGAAATATGGGCCTCTCAAACTAAACTCTAGCTGGCAGCTCTCCATTATCCACTGACATAACTATCCCAAGCTTCTTCTCTAATATCTTCTGAGGCTTGGGCTTAGATGATTAGTCTAAAAGGGTGTTTGGCTTCCTCTTGTAGGTTAGCTGCTTTGCTGATTAACTTCTCAAATATTTTAATGGTGAATCCCTTAAGAATAAAGGTGATTAGGCCATGGATATTCTTAATTAGAATCTCAATGGCATGCTGTTCAGATAGATATTGTTTGTATTTCATACTCAGATTGCACCATCTAAAATGTAATCAATAAGAGACTCATTGGATTTTTATTTCTCTACAATGAGGTCACCTACAGTTACCCTTTGTAGAGCTCCTACAAATCTCTTGATGAAGAGATGCTCTAACTTGACAAAGGTCTTCACCAAACCATTGGGCAATTTGGCATATCGATTAAATGCGGCACCTGCTAAGCTACTGACAAAGAGGCAGAAAAGAAGTGCATCATTGTCACCGACATTGCAACAAGTTTGAAGTATGCAATATGCTACCTTGGGTTCCACTACCATCAAAACTCTTGAAGCATGGTGATTGCTCCACCATTTGCTTTATGTCCTTTTCATGTATGGAGGTACTAATGGTGACCTTCCTATGCAAGCTACTAGCATTGTCATCCATGGGAGTGCACTTAGGACAATCTAAAGTATGTACTAACTCTGGCCGATCAGATAGTCATCAACTCCTCTACCCTCTTTTCCATCATATCTATCTGATCCTACTTCTACTTGAGCTGCTAAAGGAGGTGTTGAGTTGAGTGAGAGATGTCACCTTCCTCAACTACAGCACCTTCCTGGCTATGTTGTTCCCTCTATAGGGATCCTCGGTGTCAACCATGTGGACTTCAAAAAAGTCATCTAACATGTCATCCTCATCAGAGTCAAAGTCAACCATACCCTCTTCTTGATTAGAATGGTTTCTCTTGACTATCTGTCTAACTGCAGTATGGTAATCTTCTAGAATATCCTTTAAAGAACTACCATCTACTCGACCCTACTCTACTAGAACATAGGTTGGCTGATGACCGACTACTAGACTGAGATTTGTAGACTCTATACACTAGGCACGCTGAGCTGGTGAGGTGCACTCCCTAGATGGCTCAACTATCATGAGGACCATGTCGGTATCCCCTCCCCTCTCTTCTTCCAACTGTTGTGAAGGTGGAGCGACCACGACGCTCTTGGGTTGCCACTCCTTCTTTACCATAGTTGAAGTAGAAGGTCGAGCAGGGGAGCTCAGCCTCACTTTAATGGGTTGAATAGATAGAGTGAGATCCTAGGGCCATAGCGGATCACCAGTGGAGAAGGGGTATAATAGAACTTCATGGGGATGGTGGATATTGGAACCTGAATTAGAGAAGGTGGATGGTGAGTGAAGCGGTGTAGTGTGGGGACACCAGTTGCCTCTCCACAAGAGATCTCTTCTTATGATTGATGGTGCTGATAAGGATGATACGGTCAAAATGATCAGCTTTAATAGCTCACTTATCAGGGAAATCCATCAAAGCAGAGGCCGTCGACTATCTGGTGAACCTCCTCCTCTCATGCTTGCCTGCTTTGGTAGTAACTCTAACCTCAGAGGTCCTCTCTCTATGTATTTGATCCTAGCTCTTAAACTCCTCAGATCATGTAAAGAGTCGGCGTGGGCTATCGACTGTTGAAGAATAGATCGTAGACCAACATATGGCTTCCTCCTATGCCTAGTTGGCATCTCAAACTCTGCAGGTGGCAGTGGTGATGCAACGATCCTGCAGTAATTCTCCTCTCCCTCTAAAGCTGAGAGGAGGAAGAACTTACTACCACCCAAGAATGGAGAGGTCTCATGAGGGGAACCCTCCTCAGCAACATGAGAGGCATCATCTATTTGCCTCACCTCATGCTCATACTACTGCTCGATCTTGTGATTCTTGTTGCCACGCTGAGTCTTAGTGAGCAGAGCAGAATAGGAGCTAGAACCTACCTTGAAGGTAAGGGAGACTATCTTAGAGGTCAAGATGGCCTTCCCTTTCAAACGGGGGAGGAGGTACTAGCTGTGCTAAAACAGAGCTGAACGATACAACTAGAACGGCACAAATGACACCAGCAGCGATACAAGTGTGGAACTACATATTCTTCCTCTTGAGAGGGAATCGACATCAAATTGAAGAAGTGGCTTCTTTCTTGCCACCTCCTCTTGGCTGGCGGTAGTGTGGGCTGGCCCCTCGCATGTGGCCTTGAATTGCTCAAAATCAAAGCCAAACTTAATGACAAAGGCATTAGAGAGTATTGTGTGATCCATGGTCAAATCCATACCAAATGCAAAGGAGAAAATCAATTTATCGGAAGACATGGAGATGAACTGACCAAAAGAAGGAAGAAAGAACTGGGCTGGTATCTCTGCATTGTTGGAAAGGAGAACTACATTAGACCCTTTCTTTTAATTATTAATTTTGATTTGATTTTTGAATTAGAACCCTCATTTAACAAATTTAGGTATATGGGGTTCTATTTAGAAATTTAAAGGAGAGACTTTTTGAATTGTATGTTTGAATTTGATTTTAGAACCCACATCCAACAAATTTAAGTATGTTGAATGGGGTTCAATTAGAGACTTTTTTTAAAAAAATGTGTTTGTTATTTTCTTTTGTTGGAATTTTATTTTGGAATCCCCACTTAGCAAATTTAGGTATGCTACATAGGGTTCAATTGTATTGTTGAAATTTTTTGAAAGCTTTTTGTCTTGATGGTTTGATTATTGATTATTTGATGTTTTGATTTGATTTAAAAATAGAACTCTCATTTAACAAATTTAGGTATGTTAAATGGGGTTCAAATGTGTGTTTCATGTTTGTTGATTTGATTTTTTGAAAAGGGAACTCTTATTTAACAAATTTAGGTATGTTAAATAGAGTGCAATTGTATGTTTGATGTTTATTTTTGGAATTTGATTTTGTTTTGGAGATGAACTCTCATTTAATAGATCTAGATAGGAGATTTACATACATACCACACAATTCTTATGTATTTACATATCTAACACTTAAACTTCAATTTTTACATATATATATATATATATATATATATATATATATATATATATATATATATATATATATATATATATATATATATATATATATATATATATATATATATATATATATATATATATATAACACCATAATCTTGAATATCATCATCATTCACTTTTTTTACATATGCATAAAAAAGTGTTAGATAAGTAAATATCTAACTTTAGGTGTTAGATATGTAAATACATTAAAATTGTGTGGTATGTATGTAAATCTTCCATTTAGATTTGTTAAATGGAGCTCACTTGTGTGTTTGGTTGTTTGTTGGTGGATATGTGGTTTTGTTTTGATTTTGAGGATTAAACTCTTATTTAATAAATTTAGGTATGTTAAATGAAGTTCAAATGCGTGTTGGATGTTTTGATTTAAATTTAGTTTTGAAAATTGGACCTCATTTAACAAATTTGGGTACATTAAATAGAGTTTTTATATATTGTTTATTGATGTTTGATTTTGAAAAGGGAAACCCTCACTTGACAAATTTGGGTATGCTAAGTGGAATTCAATTGCATGTTGGCTGTTGGGTTTGATTTTGAAAATGAGACTCTCATTTAGCAAATTTAGGTATGTTAAATAGAGTCAGTTTTATTTGAAAATATTTTGTGTGTTTGGTTTTTATTTTGAAAAGGGGAACCTCATTTAACAAATTTAAGTATGTTAAATGAAAGTTAATTTTTCTTTGAAAAAGGGTTTGAATATGTTTATTTTTGAAAGAGAAATTTGTTGTTTTAATTTTGAAAATAGGAATCCTCATTTAGCAAATTAAGGTATGCTAAATGAGGTTCAATTAATCTTATTTGAAAAGGGGTTTGAAAGATTTTGATTTTTCTTACTTGACTTTAGTTTTAAAAGAGAACCTTCACTTAGCAAATTTTATAGTATGAAGTTCACATGATTTTTCTTTGGAAAGATTTTGAAAATTTTGCAAAAGATTTAACTTGTTTTACTTTGGATTTTATTAAAGTTTTGTTAAATATGAAATGAAACTTGCTTCACCAAACTAGTGGCAAGAGGTTCTAAATTCTATTTTGTCATCTCCTTTCTTTAATTAATTTATTATTACTTGTTAGGGAACCCAATGGGAGTTTTAAGACCTACACAAGAGTGAGTAACTAAAACCTAAATGATGTTGGCTACCTTTGCTCAAGAGTAAAATGAGTAGAAGGCCAACGAAAAGAAAGATAGTCTTGGGCTTATACAAAATATAAGTCCACTATTGATGCTTGGAGATAATGATTGTCTACTAAAGATGGAGAGAATAACCCTCCTCAGCAGAGTCGCTAGAAAAATATGCAGTGTTTGTTTTCAGATATGTCGGGTTGGACACCATGCAGATAGTAGGGGGTACTTATTGAAGTTATCGTGTATGATATTAATGTATGATGTACTATCTCAAAGATAGAAACATCATCCTACAATGGATCTAATCACCTAATAAGGACTCCTAAGGCATGATGGGTCTTTGAATATACCAGAGATTTTTCCCCTACTTTACATGGATAAGTAAACCAGGGTTTATATTAAGCCAGGTTCTTAAGTTCCCTATGCAAGCAAGCCTTCATACTTAATTACATTTTAAGAAATGAAATTTTCTAAGAAAACTCTCGATTAAAATAGACATTCATTATCCCAAAAATTTTAAGGTTAGACTATCAAAGGATTGGTTAAGTTTGGAAAATCAAGTGAGAGAGGCTAAGTGGAAGGACTTATTTTGGAAGAAAAGGAGATAAGTAGAAAATGCTCATGATATGGTGAGGCTTTATATATTTGAAAATGAAGAGATTTATTTATTTGAATTGATTTTTTATCAGATTGCTCGGGCTTATAATCCATCAAACCAAGATTATGAAAATGCCTAAGAGGTGAGGATTTATGCTTGTAGCCAGAAAGAAACTAGCAACGTCAGACCCTAAATCTAGTGAGCTTTAACACAAGCTAAAGCACAACCTAAATCTAAGTGACAGATGTACATAATTGTTCATTTCCATAAGAGAGGATGAACCCGTTTGACTTCTGGACTAAGAACTGCATAAAGTGGTTGCCAGCTAACACTTGTTACATTTTAAATCCATGTAGTCTGGTATTATGAAATTGCAAGATGGGTAGGCTTTGTCACTTAATTTGGAAAGAGACTAAAGTCCTAAATCCACTCCCTAAGAGACTAGAGCAAGAGTGGTATGAGCATATGACTAAATCTACAAATGATAAATCTTCTAATGTTTTATTTCATTTTGACAAATTCATTTGGACAAAGGCTTAGGATTTCTTTATGTCTAGAAGCATGATGAAAGTTGATTATTATCTAAATCAAGAGAGAGAGGGTGAAGCTCCGTTAGGAGGGGTTGCTCTCATAGGTCAAGCGGTCCCTATAATGTAAGGACAAAGGCCCTCATTTTTAGTAAAAGTAGTAGATGATGCATGCATGATGTGAGACATACAACATACATCCAAGGGGTTGCTAAATATTTTAATTATCTTGATTATAACCTAGGCTTTATGATGAGATTATGAGTTGTTTAACACCTTATAAAATTTATTTTATCCTAAGAGCCTACCGTATCTAGGCCACACATTAAAGCATCAAATATTAAGAAATTATGAAAATGAGGAAATCCTATTGTGCAATCTAAATAAATCATCACTCAATTTTATATACTACAATAAAAGAATAAGAGCTCGGCGCAGTCGGGTACCACCATACATCTCAGAAAGGGAAAAGATGGGTAGTCAAGCTCTACCTATACAACCCAAAATATGAAAGGATAATTTTATAATTAGAATGAATACATGCTATGAGAGTCTTCATTCTTTATTTCTTCATATCCTTCTTCTCTTTCACTTTGATTTGATTGTTCTCCTTCTTTGATTTGGTTGTATTTGCTTCATAGACATCACAGGGCACCCCAGGACAAAGCTTTATATCCACTTCTCATCCCAATCCCCCATAACACTAATCCTAATCCTATTGTAAAATTACATTTCATAGTAAAAAAAGTAAATATAACTACACGTGCAAAATAAATGTTAGCTAAACATATATATAATCCCAAGTTATTATCTTTATTACTTAGACATAGCACCTCATGGGTAACCAACCCCACCTATCCTAACTTGGATTATGCTTAGGGGTTTAAGCAACCTACAAAGAGAACATTTATATTTATTTTTAAGCTGCCCCTTAAGCAAATCCCCTTGCAGAAGACATGATTAGACTAAGAGCGGCCTAACATCCTGTCTATGAGGTATACACCCTAACATCCAGTTTAAAATACTACATCAAAAAATAAAACATACATCACACATACACTGTCCTAACTTAAGACTAGAAGTGATGGCTTAATTTTAATGTATGTGCTAAGGCTTTGTGTAGCATGTCTTACTAAGCATTAGAGTTGTGATTTGTCTTAGAAATTGTTTAAGTTAACCATGAAGGTTGGTTTCATTTCAAGTTGTTTAATTGATTTATAAATTTTAGTTTATGTTTTGATTCATTTCATTTGATTTACACTTAGCATCTAAGTGTTATAAAGAGAGGAGAGAGGATTGACCTCCTTCATCCCTACCTTAAGCCACTTTATAAAGCACATTAATTTGATTTAGTCCTCTTTAGTGAATGACTTATTAAATATTTTATTAATCCTAAGTTTAAGTTAACTCTAAATGATCCTATCCAATATGAAAGGCATCTTAAGATTAATGTAGTTGGATTACTACCACATAGCATATGTTAAACCGTTCCATCCCATCACTTATTACATGCACATGATTTATTACTTAACATACCTATACATACAACATATATTTTGGCATGCTTAAATGATGGATAAATGCACATAGTTTGAATGTATATTTTGTTTGATTGAATTATTCATACTTATAAATTAAAGCTCTATCCAAATTCTAATACCAAAGTACATAGGAATGAAATCAAATAAGTACATGCCTTTGTTAACCAAGGAAGTGAGGTAATCAAATGACCTCCTTGGGGCAACTTAAAGCCTCATATTTCTTGGATGTCTAGACTATATACTTATTAACATTCAAACTTATGTAAATGCATATACATGAATAAAGGAAGGAAGCTTTACATCCACATACTACATATTTAGTGATTTAGGTAATTATGAATGCATGTATTTTGATAGAAAGAGAGGATTACCATTCTCTAATCAAACACACATACACATACACATATTTAAAAGATGTAAGTAAGTATGTGCCTTTGTTAAACTAGGGAAGTGAGGTAATCAAATGACCTCCTTGGGTTACTTAAAGCCTCGAGTTCCCGGGATGTCCAAACTAAACACTTGTTCTCTTAAATACATATGAATGTATAAATAATTATAAGAATAGAAAATCATGCAAAATTATATTTTTATTTAGTTGAATTAATTATGTATGTGAATTAAACTTCCATCCAAATTCTAATACAAAAATACAAAGAAATGAAATCAAATAACTACGTGTCATTGTTAACCAGGGAAATGAGGTAATCACCTCGTATTCCTGGGATGTCCATACTATATACTTATTAACATTCAAATCTATGTAAATATATATAAACATTGGAAAGAGAGCCTCATTTCACATACTTAAGCTATAACCACATGCAAATCCTATATGTATTCATAACTATTATCACTTCATATATTTTTATCAATTTATAAACTTTGGAAAATAGATTAGAATTTATTAGTGATAATAGCTATGCATATAATTAAGTTAAGTCAACACATGCAAGCTTACATAAATAACTTTCATTTGATTCATTTAAATTTAAAAGAATGAATGCATGAAATCATGACATACAATATTTAAAGTAATTAGAAAGGAATAACTAAATATAAGCACATGGTTCATTCAACTAAATTAATTCATAAGGACAATCACATTAAATAAAATCATTTAAAGAAAATCAAAACTTCTTATTAATTTGATTTTGGATATAGATTAACTTCAAAGAGGACAAACTATCATTCACTGTTTTAATCCCATTCCCAAGTTGATGATCTTAATTAGTTTATGGAAAAATAATTAAGTAGATTTTATGAATTAATTAAGATAATCATTAAACAAATCATTTAATTTTCTTATGCTTCTTTAATTTGATTAATCATTTAATTATGAGCGACAAATGAAACGAACATGTGAGGAAATAAAATTGCAATGCTCCTAAGGACCTAATGCAATTGGCTCATAATTAAGGATTAATTAAATCAAAGAATCTAATTAAGTACTTTTATGATTTTTCACACTTATGGGTTAATCATAATTTTCTTAAGGGTCTTTATATTTTAAAATGCATAAAGTTGAACCCTTAATTTCATTATTAATTATCTGATATGATTTGGATTCCAATTTGATTTAATTTAGTCACTTAATTAATTAATCAATCAATTAATTAATTTCTACCTTAATTAACTCTCTCAAAATAAAATGAATTTAGGAAAAAGGATTTTGAAAGAGGTCCTAATATCACTCTCTCATCCATTCACTATTAAATAGTGATTAATAAGCTTTAATTAATCAATTCTTAGTGTTTTAAATGTTAATTTACCACTTGATTAATTAAAGAGGATAATTAAGGATTGAATCATTAATTTCTCCTAATTACAAGAAATAATTATGGGCTAATCATAATTTCTCCTAATTACTAGCAATTAATTTACCACTTGATTAATTCCAAGAAAATCATGGGAGTGAGAAGTCATCCCATTGAATGAACACACACAGTTTGAAAGCATTTGCCCAAGTAATTAAGGCTTAATTAAGCTAAGTAAGTTTATAATTAAACCTTAATTAAGCCTTAATTACTATTTAAAACTAAATATAAATAATTTTAATTAATTCTCCTTTGAAGTACCTTTAAAATGAGTATTTATTTATATATTTTTATTTTTTATAATTTATTATGATTTTCCAAAGTTTCAGCCATTTAAATGAATTAATTAAGCCTAATTAAGCCTAATCTCATCGGTGCCACGTGAAGCATTGACGTGGCTTGCTTTCAAGGTGGCATCGTGGGATTGGTTATTTAAAATTATCCAGTCGCTAACTTGGCATGAACTTTCTCATTCGCCATTTGATCTAGGATCAGACCTTGAAGATTAATCCTGTGATTCCTAAGGATTAAATCAAATTAAATCTATTCGCAAGATCATGGTCATCCACTCCAATCAAGCATAATGGATGAAAGATGATCTATCGACTCCCACATGATGGAAGACGAGCACCACCTTCCTCCATCCAATTCAAGATCGCCAAAGCTTGGATTAGCTTGAGATTGATCCCTCACCTTCACAAGAGGAGGACCCTAAGAGATCTAACAGTCATTCATGTGAAATCAACATTCTCTTTGAAAAGGCCTACAAAATATGAGAAATCTAAGTTTGAAGGAATAGTACCTCACCGGAGCTCAAGATTGGATGAACCGACCGAGGTAGCTTCATTTTGACTAGATGAAGCTCTATTGAGAAGTTCGCATGATGCCTCTCTACCATTTGCTCCATAGACCAAGACCAAGCACTATCGTAGAACTCATCAGAGTTGGTGAACATATGGGTGAAGTTAATTTGGGATTGGTTAGGATTTGGTGTGTTGGATGAAGTAGAGCCTTGTTCTATTTCGGGCAAGCTCTTTTTGATGTTTTCTAATGATAGAAATGCTTGGGGCACTCAGAAAACTCTCTAGTGGCTTCTAAATGACCTAAGGAAGCTCACTGAGGGTATGCGTCCTCGGTTTGGATCAAAATGAGGGGGGTATACATTCTTGTGGTGATTTATTTCTCAA
This sequence comes from Cymbidium sinense, assembly GCA_021442155.1. Taxonomy (NCBI): domain Eukaryota; kingdom Viridiplantae; phylum Streptophyta; class Magnoliopsida; order Asparagales; family Orchidaceae; genus Cymbidium; species Cymbidium sinense. The sequence continues at coordinate 172,949,854 of CM038218.1, read as the reverse complement.
ACTTGGAATTTAAAAAATGTATTATTTGGGACACCACATAGATCCACAAATGTACTCATTAGAGTAATCGAGTGTGACATTAAGGAATGATGTACTATCTTAAGAGATAGAAGTCACCATCCTACAATGGACCTAATCACCTTATAAGGACTCCTAAGAATAATGTATCTTCGAATGTACTAGAGATTTTTACCTTATTTTATATGGAAAGGTAAAGTAGGGTTTATTTTAAACTAGGTTTGTTAAGTTTCCTATGGAGGCATGCCCTCATAGTTAATTACATCCTAAGAAATGAGATTCCTTAAGAATACTCTCAATTAAGGTAAATGATCATTTTCTCCAAAGATTTCAAAGATATGACTATCAACAAATTGGTTATTTTGGAAAAAAAATCAAGTGGGATTGATCAAAATGAGGGAGTTATTATTGAGATCAAAGGGCGATGAGTAGGGGATGCTCATGATACTACGAAACCTAGTGAGCATCCCAAACTATCCTATGATTAAGCTTTATATTTTTGAAATTGAGGAGAATTATGTATTTGAGTTAAATTTTTATTAGAAATCTAAGGCTTACAATTCCATAGTACAAGATTGTGGAAATGCCTAAGAGGTGAGGATTTATGCTTGTAGCCCACAAGGGAAGCAGCAACCTCGGATCCTAAATCTAGGGAGCTTTGACGAGGGCCAAAGCACGACCTAAATCTAAGGACAAAAATGGCTATATGGTTTACCTCTGCAAGAGAGGATAAACCACCTGACTATTGGACTTACAACTGCTTAGGGGTGGCCACCAACTAACTCATCCAATGATTTTAAATACATATAGGCAAGTCTTATGCTTTGCAAGATAGTTAGGTTGTTGTTTATATAGAAAAGAGATTAAGTATTTAAACACACTCCCTAAGAGACTAGATCATGAAGGGTATAAATAAATGATTTAATCTAGTGCAAATTTTGTTAAGTTTTAATTTTTGGACATTTTTATTTGACATGAGCTATGGGATTTCATATGCCTAATGCACGAGAAGATTGGTTATGGGCTAAAATCAGTAAGAAGAATCTGTGTTTCCACCATGGCTTTCAAAGGTCAAGCCATTTTCTCTAGCAAAGGTGGAAGCCCTCCATTAGTAACAGTGAAGCAATATATTTAATGCATGATGTGAGGCATACAACATCCACCTAAAGGGTTGCTAAATCTTTTATTATCTTGATTTATGCCCTAGGCTTTAAGTGAGATTATAAAATATTTTATTTAATTTTGAGTTGATTAATTGATAGAAAATTTATTTTTACTTAAGAGTATAATAAAATCAGCCATTCAATAACCACCAAGCACATAAGAAACAAGAAAAATTATGTCATCTTAATGCACAAGCTAAACAAACATTAAATAATTTAGTTGATTTGCCTAACATAGAGCTTGAAATAGTGACTTAACCTAATGTGTGTGCCATTTAAGGCTTGTGTGGCACATTTTAACTAGGCTTTAAGGTTGGAATTTCCTAAGTGTGAAGGATTCAACTTAGAGGGTGGTTTCATTTTAAGTGATTTAGTTGTTTTGCCAATTTTAGTTGATGATTTGATTTGGTTTGAATGAACCTACACTTAGTTACTAAATATTGTAAAGAGAAGAAAAGAGAAGAGAACTTCTCTTTCATCCCTACCTTAAGTAATTTTTGAGGTAGATTCATTAATGATTTTTCTTTAGTGAATATTTTATTATGTGTTTTAATTAACCCTACATTTAGATTTGCTCTAAATAGCCCTATTCAAATAATAAAGGCATATTAGGATTAATTAATGTGAATTACTATCACATAACACAACCATTTATTTCTTTCCACCATGTATATCATGCATATGAATAATCCTAAACATACCTATACATGTAATGCAAAATTTAGCACACCTTGATGATGAAAGCTAAGAAATATAATTTGAAATTTGAATATTCCATGAATGTGTGTCTTTATTATGTAGAAAAGAGGGATTCTTTATCCATTAACATAATGCACATTCACATGTATAAAAGACATAAGTGAGTACGACGTCATTATTTTCTATACTAGGGGCATAAGGTACAAGACCTACTTAGGGCTACTTAAAGCCTCGCAGCCTCGGGAAGTCCAGATTAATATACCAATTTTCTTAAATATATATAAATGTACAAAAAGAAATAAACGAATGAAGAGTCATGTAAAAGATTTTTTATGTTTGATTTTGTTGTATAATTTACATGTGTGATGTCTGGATCCTTCTTAAGTCATAACATAAGAGTGTATAGGAATAGATTTAAGCAAGTGTTATGTTCTTTTTAAATGAACTATACACTTTACAAATCCCATACAAGTCCATGTTAAGAGAAGATAAGGAAAACAATACAAAACACATCTTATGTTTATAATCACATGCAAGCTTATAAGTACTTATAGGTAACATCACTATATTCATATATTTTAGTTTATAGATTTCAGAAATAATTTTTAGTTTAATAGTGATAATAGCCACTCATATTCTTAACTTTAGCCAACACATGCAATTTAACATAAAAGGAAATATTTTATTTAATTAATTTCTCAAAAGATATGAATGCATGATTCATATGAAAATAATACTTAGCATGCTTGAAAAGAAATAAAGTGATGTAAGTAAATGACTTCATTCACCCTAATAAATTCCTAAGGACAATCCTATAAAATAAGATCATTTAAAGTGAATCAAACTTCTTTAAGGAAATTTTTATTTTTGGATTTGATTTGATTTAAGAAATGTGAAAAGAGTTTGCTAGTCCTAACCTATTTCCCATATGTGTGAATTGGTTTAGTTTAATTTTAGAACAATTAGTTTGATTTTATGTTTTATTTAGGTTAAGGTATCAATTAAATCCATTAATTGTCCCTTACATATACCACTTTAACATAATTAAACAAATAATTATGAGTCAACATATGATATGCAACCATATGGAATTTAAATCGTCAATGCACCTAGGAAATAAAGAGGTAATGCAATTAGCTCACAATTATTGATTAATTAAGCTAAAGGATTTAATTAAGTACTTTCATAACCATCTTACACATGTAGTTTGATTATAATTTCCTTTGAAGTCTCTTAGATTATTGAACACTTAAGAATATACCCAAGAATTAAGTGATTAAATTCTGGAATAATCTGGTTTTGAATTTGGTTAATTAAGCCATTTAATGAAGTGATTAAGTCATTAATTAATTTGCACATTTAATTAAGTTTTATCCAAATGAAATAAACTTAGGGGAAAAGATTGGAAAAGAAATCTAATCTAATTCTCTAAGTCAATTTACTATTTCATAATGATTAACAAACTTAATTAATAAATTTATCACTAATTAATAGGTTAATTAATCATTTATTTAGTTAAGAGAGAGAGATTAAGGATGAACTAAATAATTTCCCTAATTAATCCATCAATAAATTCTAAGAAAATCATGAGAGGTAGACGTCATCCCACTAATCAACCCTAAGAAGTATGGAATTTATTGCTAAAGTAATTAAGGAGTAATTAGCCTAATTACATCCCCAATAAAACTTAAATTTAGTAACTATTTGAAATCAATTAAACTTAATTTTATATTATTCTCCTTTGAATTATCTTTAAAATGAACTTAAGATTGTATTTTTTGGATTTTTCTATAATTAGTTATAAATTTTGGCATTAAAATGAATTAATTAAGTCTAATTAACCCATTAATCCCGTCGGGCCATGTGGCATGGAGCGCTTTCCACATGGCATGATGGGATAGGTTATTTAAGTTGTCACATCCACCGAGTTAGCTGGTGGCAAACGTGCTTTCTCCACGTTCCATCCAATCTAAGATTGGATGGTCGTGATTAATCTCACAGTTTAGGCTTAAATTAATGGGAGATCTAACATGATTAAATCACAATTGTCCATTCTATCAATGAATGGAAGCCAGGATATCTCCTCTGAGAGATGGATGGTCCGATCGTCGATCCGAGCTCACCTAAGCTCGGATGGAGTTCAAACTCCCCACACCTTCGGAGGAGCACAAGCAAGGTATCCAATGATCAAGATCTAATGGGATTATAATTCTCTTCACAAAGAACCAAGCAATTTTTATCTTAGGATTGGTTTTGAGAAATACCTCACCAGAGGCTATCACTGGTGTTTCCAATGGAGGAGGTAGCTTCATCTAGTAGAGATAAAGCTTTGTTGAAGGTATCAAGCTTTGATTTGATGTGGATGGCTTAGTTGATCAAGCTCCCCTTCAATTGCAATTGGCTTTGATCAAAGTCCTCCTTCCTGTGGCTTGGTGACTTGGAAAATAACTTGATTGAGCTTGATGAGGTCCCTTGATGATGCTTGTAAGAGTAATTTGGATTTGATAGAGAATTGAGTGAGTTGGAATTTGGATTAGCCTCCTATGTTTCAGCCTGAACAAAAAATCGAGAAGGAGAAAATGGGGGGAGCTCAAGAATGCTTGCCAAGGGTTGGAGAAGCTTGCTTTTGATTCCTAGAGCTCAATCGAATTCAATGCTTGTGGTTTGAGTGGGAATGAGGGGGAGTATATCTCCCCTCCTTGGATCGGATGGTGAAGACTAGAAATGCCATTTTTGATCAATTACTGAGATTGGTTGGTCGGTTTAGGTTGTTAAGCACTCCATGTGATTCATTTTAGGTAGTGGAGGGAAGGAGAGTGAGTGTCCATGTGCTAGGTGAGTGTATGGGGTGATCTAAGTGCTCAATTCCCATTAGAGGGGTCAATTTAGCCTTGGGTTGGGTCATGGCTGACCTAAACCCATTGAGTCATGTTCACCACATCCCTGGTATCCAAGTGGACCACTAGGAAGATGCCAAGTCGCCTTGAGAAAGAATTGGCCAAATTTCAAGCGAATTTGGCCATAGGATACCCTTTGACATAGGAGTAAAATGGTCATTTGGCCTTGATTTTGATTTGGAAAGATTTGAAATGATTCAATGGGTCAAAGTTCAAACCAAGTTCAAATGATCATTTGTCAAATGATGGTAGCCTATGGTTTTAAGGAAACCCCATATAGGGGGAATTTTATTGCCAAAAAAAGAAGGTTACAAGGTAAAATGGGATAAACTCTAAAACTACCGTCAAGAACTACAACCAGCCTAGAGAGAAAATCCCCTATCTAATTACATCCAAAACACAAGTAATAGCAAAAGAACAATAAAGGATACATAGAGATTAGCAATGGAAGATCTGGGCCAAAGCAAAACGTATGCAGAATCAACAGGAAATGAACCTGCAATGCACCTGCAAAAATAAAGGAAAGCTTCATATGCAAATATGAATAGGAAAGAATTAGATGCATGCGCAGAGAATAATGAAAGTGAAAGTTTGAGGGAGAGGGCTGAAGATATTCACACTAAATTGGGACAAATGCAAATGTGTGCATCCAAGCAACCATTGTATGGATACAACATAAGAGTTACTACCAAACCAATAAGGGGTGAAGCCATCATAGCCCACAAACTTGTGCTAGGATAGCAGCCAAAGGATGAAGGATTTGTGTTCCTTAGTACATGCAATCTAAATAAAGCCAAATACAATGTATATGAAAAATGCAAGCCATTGTCCCAAATAGGATAACCATCAGCCATTATATGCACCATAGCATCTGAATCCCTACCCAACACATAAAAACCAACAAAGAACAGGACATGCAAGAATCCATGCCTAAATCCACTGAAACACAAGCACTTGATCTAGCCATGATCATAACCGAAATTATACCAGTAAAGCCAATTGCATGATAAAACTAGCTAATGAAAAAAATCACCACACCAATCAGCCCACCTCTACATAGCCAAACAATAGACCAAAACACAGGCCAAAAGAAGGAACCATGACAACCAAGTATTGATGGGAGCAAAAAACACAAAGTGTCCAGCAATTCCAAAAAATAGCACATTCCAACAGGCTGGAGGAATAGAAAAAACATTCCTAGCCTATTGGAGAAAACCAGTAAAACCAAATGCAAGAGTTAGCTAGCTGATGAAAATAAACCATCATATAAATCAGCCCAAAGCTACATAAAGCCAAACAAGACCAACAAGAGGGCCAAAAAGGGCCCATGTCAAATATTGATGGGAGTAACAAACACAAAGAAACTAGACAAACAACATTTTCCAAGAGTCCGGAGAAACTAGAAAAACCACTTGCTCCAGAAGAACAAAAAATGAATCAAGACATGCCTATTTGAGAAACAAAAAAACACTCCTTAAAAATGAGGGAACAACAAACTAAATATACCAATAAAATTTTAACTTCAATGAACACAAATGTATGCTTCAAAGCCATGAAGCAACACTTGCCAAGGAGAGAGGAGATTTATTTAGATGGACGTAATTCATTGCAAAAGGCCCCAACATATCCAGCAGAGCAGGAATAAAAAACTCCTAGAAAGGAGCATAATGTTGACATATATTATGATAAAAACATAACAAGAAATAAGATTTGGAAAGAAACAACATTCATTTAGCCTATCACCCTTAAATTGCATTAGTCTGCTGCCAGAAATATATACCAGAAAATAAACCCATGCAAACCAAAAGGCCAACAGAAAATAGGCCCAGCCGAGCCAAAAGACATAAGTGAAAATTTTGTCAATATAGATAGAGAGATAAGCATTTCTAGCTAGTAGCTTAATGAAATAAGAAACATCATACCCGTCGAAATGAGACACAACATTATCTAAAAAATTCCCAAAGAGGTGAGCAAGGCTCGGGTCAAGCAAAGAGAGAAAAAATAATTATAGGAATGCATCAGAGAATAAGAAATAGTAAATAGTAAGAAAAGAGAGGGGGGCTAATTTCTATGGTATGGTAGGCTAGTATTATCCAAATTAACTAAGCCACACATCTGTCTAGGTAGATTAGATTGATCAAAAAAAATTTATCATCTAAACTAGCCCCCAGATTAGCAAGATAATCAGCACATGCATTTCCTTCCCACCAAACATGAGTGATTATGTAACAAACTTGAGATAGAAGTGTTCTAGTATGATTGAGAAGATAATACAATTTAGTGTTACCCATTTTTAGAGGTTAATAGATCAATCAAAAGAAGAGCATCTACTTTAATCCAAATGTTAAGTTAGTTTTTTTGCAAACTGATCTCAACAGCTTTATTAACGGCCATTAATTTAGCAAAAATAACAGAGCATGCAGGTAAAGGATAGGCAAAAGCACAAGTTAGCATGCCTTTAAAGTTTTTGAAAATGCCATCACATCCAAAATTATTTTGAGAAATAGAACCATTAGTGTTAATCTTGATAATATTATCATGGGTCTTAATCCAATAGACAATCTTATCATCTTTACAATTCAAATGCTCATGCAAGGTAAGACCCATTTTATTAGCTACAAATTTGCAACCTTTAAATTGATTGTTAGTAATTAAATTGGCATTGAATAAGGCACAAATTTTATCTTTGATTCTCGCAATAATTTTTTTATGATTCATAGGAATCCCACAATGTTTAGCATCATTTCTATCCATCCATATAAACCATATGAGAGTGATGGAAGTTATCACTTTAATATGAACTTTAATAGTTCTATGAAAATAATCCTCCAAAAGTTGGTATTAAGATAGAGTTCCATTAAAAAGTTTAATATTGAAAAGATCATCATACCAAACCCATAATTAAGAGGCAATAGCTCCAATAACAAAGACATGATTCACAACCTCAATGTGATAACAACAATATCATTTAGAGGGTAAGTAAAATCCTTTTCTCCACATAAGAGAATCCACAGGGATGAAATTTTTTAGGATTCTCCAAGTAAGGATAGAATAAGAGATAGGTATAGTGTTATTCCAAAGTTTAAAAAATACATTAGAGAAGTCATGAGTTTCTTTAATATGAAACCAAACATCTTTAAGATTAAAATCTCCATTATGAGAGAGCTTAAAGAGGATTTGATCAGGCATGTTAGAATTGATATATATATTGGTGAGGTTATGTATAAAAGGCGTAGGAATGTAGTCAATAAGCATGATATCATTCCAATTGTTATTCAGCCAGAAGGAGTTGACTTTAATATCAGTAGTGGAATGACTATTTAATAAATTATCAATGGAATCATTGCCAGTCCAGTTGTCTTGCCAAAGGAAGGAAGAGCCTGAGTTTACCCCTCAAGAAATAAGGGATTCAGCTTCCCATTTAATGTTACAAAGTCTTTTTCATACATGTGAGTTACCCACTTTGTAAGAACATGTGAGAGGATGCTTACCCTGGCAGTATTTGGCAGTCATAAATTTAGCCCAAAGATTATTCTTGCTTCTAAAGTACCACCAAAGTTTATGAGAAAATGTAGTAATAATTTCACGGATCATCTTACAACCCAGGCCACCTTCAGCAAGGGTGGCACAGCTTTTATACCAAGAAGTCCAATGCATCCTTTTAGAAGAGTTGTTAGATCCCCAAAAAAATTTATTAAGGAGGTGCTCGATTCTATTAAGGGTAGAATTAGTAGGGACAATGGTTTGAATAAGATATAAAGGCATGGAGTTTAGGTACTCTAAAGCAAAGTAAGTCTACCACCAAAAGAGAGTAAATGAAATTCCCAAACAGAAATTTTATTTGAGATTTTTTGGATAAGTTCATCAAAGAGATGTGATATTTTTTGACCTTTATAAAGAGGAGCACCAAGATATTTAATGGGAAAATGGAAAATTGGTGATTCTCAATATTTGGTCAATTCTGTTACTAGGAAATTTAGATGAAGGAATGAAACAACTTTTTCCTTCATTAATAAAAAGACCACTTTTCTTCCCAAATTTAACAAATAATTTCATTATTTCTTTGATGTGATGAATGGAAGCGGAAAAATGATGAAGTCATCAGCAAAGCTCAAATGAGAGATAGGGATGTCACCCAAGGTTCTAAAGTACATGCTAGGATTATTGTTGAATAAGTCATTAAGACTCCTAGAAAGATATTCCACTCAATGATAAAAGAAAAAGGAGATAATGGGTCTCCTTGTCTCAAGCCATGGGATGAGGGGAAGAAACCTAAGGCCTCTCCATTTAAAATAATAGAAAACCAAGCATTAGTAATACAATTTTCAATAAGAGATATAAATTTATTAGAAAACCCAAACAATTGAAGAATATGAAAGAGAAATTTCAAAGAAATATTATCAAAGGCTTTAGAAATGTCTAGTTTAAAAAGGATATTGCCACCTCTGATAGGGCATCCAAGTCATGAATAAACTCTTGGGCTAGAAGATATATTATATAGCTACGTCAAAGCCGCTTGATTAGAGAGATAATTTTTTTAAGTAAAGGAGTAAGTCTATTGACAAGTAATTTAGCAATAAGTTTTTGAAAGAAAGTGCAAAGACTGATAGTTCAAGTCACCCAAGACTGGATTGTCAATTTTTGGTATAAGGACAATGGAGGTGCAAGAGAAATATCTAGGTATAGAGTTACCATTAAAGAAGTCAATGACCGCTTCAACTAAGTCTTATTTAATAATAGTCCAATAATGTTGAAAGAAGTGAGTAGTATCCACCTAAAATAATGTTCATGTTATTAATATTAACAATCTCATCTCATCTTAGGAATCATAGTTAGTAAATGGTTTTCTTCACTAGAAATAAATGAGGGAATCAAATGAGTGTTGGATATAGAATCTAAAGTATGGCTCTTATTCAGCAAATTTCTGAAATAATTAATAATAGATTCTTTAATTTCATTATTTTCGATCCAAATTTAATTGGTACTTTTAATTTTTTTGATATAATTTAAAGCTCTCTTTTTTGAAAAGAGCATGAAAGTATCCGGTATTTCTATCCCCATCAATGAGTTTACGCCTTTGCTAGTAAGTTTCTTCCATATTATGATAGGTAACAAGGTTATCTTTGGCTTCATTTAAATCCTTCAATTTAGAAGAATCGAAGCAAAGACTTTCAAGATCAATTGTTCCATGTTTTTTGATGTTAGCAAAAGGTTTTAAAGCAATGTTTGTTCCACCAAATAAGGTTTTTCTTGAGTCTTTTAAGTTTAAACCAGAGGCAAATCACACCCTTGACCGAATTGTCGTGAGGGGGGTCATTAGTGGTGACAACATTTAAAAAATCAATATGTTGAATCCACATAGAAATCTGAAAGATGTAGAGTGGGAGAATTTAAATTTTCACAAATCAAGAGAGGAGAATGATGACAAGGTTCTACTTAAATGTTCAAATGTAAGTATGGGGCCATTGATTTATCCATATGGAGTTAAAGAGAGTTCTCGCCAGGAGGAGTTGTGCCAAGTGTAATCCCCAGCCAATGTCAATAAGCTTACAATCAAGAATCATATTAGAAAAATCTTCTATAGAATGCATGTTAGGAGAGCATCCCCTCCCCCCATAAATCCTAAACCCTGAACCCTAAAGAAATCACCCAAAGAAATGTTAACATTGACCACCTGCTGAAGATCATCAAGGATAGAAATAGAGACCATGTTATTCCAAAAACACTAGATCTTATTACTAATATTGTAAAAGAAGTTATTAAAGCCAAGCATTCTAGCCACATGATTGATCTTAGAAGAGTGAATTAAAGGTTCGAATAACAAGTGTGGTATATTATTAACACGTAGAGATTTCTAACAGTTGAGGGTCCCAATCCATCCTAATATTCCAAATAAGAGAATTAAACATAAAGGCTAACAAATTTGAAATAAAAGCAAAGTAAAGTAGTTATCTAAAGCAAATAGATAAAAGGAAGAGTTATTTATGAGATGAGGATCCATCTAGTAGATCTTGTAGAGTTATTAGGGAACATTTTTGCTTTAAGTGATTTCTTTTGAGAATAGTTTGAAATGGTCTATTTTTTCCAATGAGTTTCCATCAGAGAGACCGGGTTATATTAAGAATAGGGTTAGAATCACCAAATAATTTTAATGGTAATTTCCCTTCCTCAATTTCGATCCATATGATTGGTTGTATGTCAATATCGAATAAGAGAAGGGAAGGTTGCAATTTCTGTTAAGAGAGGGAGATATATTGGAAGCAACAAGAACACAAATTTGAGGGTCACTTTCAGGATATTGTTTCAATTTTTCCTCCATCCCTTTGATTTTCCTCTCATGTTCCAAGAAGTGTCAAGATAGTAGGCATTGTCTTTAGCATCTAAATTATTATGCAAGGAATAGGTATCCAAGCCATCATAATGAGCCTTAGGATCAACATCAGCATCCTCCTTATTCATCATAAAATCTTTCGATTAGCATCATTCAACATTTAATTCAACAAATTTTTGGGTTCCACAGAAGTAGAAATAGAATTTTCTTTTAGAGTAGCTTTAGGCACATACATAGATTTACCAATTCTATCAATTGGAGGATTAGGGTTGGCCTCATTCATATTTTTTTTTTAAGATGTAACAAAATATTCTCAATTATCGTGCCCATGGATTTTGCAATGAGAGTAGAACAAAAGAAAATTCTCAAATTCAATTTTTTGATTATAACCATACTTTTCAGAGCCAATCCAAACTTCTTTAGGATGTTTTTTTATTTATAAATTTCTACTAAAATACATGCAACCGATGGTCGGGATCTTATAGTTGTGGCCTGATCAATTTGAAGAGGCCGGCCAAAGAGAGCCCCCACAACAAAAAGCACTTGGTGCATCACATAATGAATTCGCATATTAGGTAGAGCCAACCAAACCGGAATAATTGGTGATTCCTCCTTTATATCAAAAAAAGGAGTCCATTTTAGAAGATGCATTTGGCAATTGAAAATGACATAGAACGCTCTAGCAAAACCCTTGAATAATTTAGGTCATTATTAAGTCAATTAAGACATGCCTTGGATCAATCAAACCAATAGAAAAGCACCGAAAGTTTCAATTATGAAAAATGATTGAATTTTATCCAGATTTGGCCGGCATAATGAAAATTTACCGACTAAAGAGAATTCATAGGGCTTAGCCAACAATTCAACCTCCTTATTAGAGCACATGATCATCGGAATACCACGAAAAGAAGTTGATACTAAATTCATCGAAGCATTAGATGAAAAACTCTTACCAGAGAGTGCATCCTTAAAGGATTTAACCACATTCAAGTTTGACGGGGCATTTGAAAACAAAGAGCCCAAGAAATGATGCCCAGCATTGCTTACGAGCCATTTACAAGGCGGCTAGAAAACCAATCCATAAGCATAGAGGAGCATCACGCACGCGATCCACCAGTGACAATCATGTAGAGAATTGATGAGAATCAGGCAAACTGAAGGAAAATCAAAGGGAAGATAGAATCGTCAAAGAGCACCGCCAAAAGAGGTCAAATCAAAATATGAGAAAGATGAACTTAATTGTTTAGGATTTTGATTTTTGAGCCTATGGGAATCATTGGTTTGGTTAATTTGATTTATATTTGGTTTTGGTTAATTTAGGTCAAATGGGTCAAGTTGACCAATTTGACCCATTTGACCCAAATGGGTCAGGTCATGGGTTGGTTTAGGCTTGGTTGGTCATTTGAAATGTATTACAAGCTTTGGTTTCAATCAATTTTGGTTTTATTTGATTTTAAGTTGACATGATTTTTTAGGTCAAGTTGGGTTCATGGTCAATTGGGCTAGGTTGGGTCTAGTTGGTCAATGGAAGCTTTGGTCAAGTTCAACAATCAATTTAGAATGAATTTGACCTATTGGTTGTAATCAATTTGGCTTAGATCAAGATTTGACCCATTTTGACTTTTTAGGTCAACTTGGGTTACCTTAGGTCAAGTGGCCAATTAGGCTTGATTTGGCTCAATCGATGGCTTGGTCAAATTCAATCATTGATTATGGATTAGTTTAGATGAATGATTTCAAACAATTTGGCTTATGGTGGATTTTGGCTAGTTTGGATTTTATTTGGGCTAAGTGTTGACTTGGTCAAAGGATAGGTTTGTCTTGGTTTGACCTAATTTGAGTGATTGGTCATCCTAGGATGATTGTTGCTCACAATGTGAGGCTTAGATGGGCTTAGTTCAATCAATTTGGATTAGAATTTGGCTCAAAAAGGTACTTTAGGTCACTTTGGGTCAAGTGAGCCTAAGTAGGTCAATTGGCTTGATCAAAGATTGATTCAAGTTTGGTTGAACTAACATATGGACTTATGATTTAAATATAAATCCAATTTCAAGTGATTTGGAGTCAAATGGGTTTTGATTCATTTGATAATTTCAAGTCAAAAAGGTGAACATGGGTTTGACTTAGGTTAGTTTGATTTTAGTTTGGTGATTGTAGTTTATGCTCATATTTGGGCATGTGATTGAAGAATGATTACTTGAAGAGAAAATCCAAAGGTTTGGATTGATTTGAGAATGATTTGGCTAAGTTCAAGAATTTGACTTGAAAGAATATAGGTTGGATTTAAGTTGGTTTTGGACTTGAGTTTTAAATTTAGTTTTTGTTATTTAAATTTATACTTCATTTATATTTGTGAATATAAATGAGAATATAAATAGGTTATGAGAAAATATTTTTTTTTTGGAGTCATTTGGATTTGGTTTGGTTAAGTTCAAGGATTTGACTTGAAAGAGGGCAAGTTGGATTTTGGTTAGACTTGGATTTGAGTATTGAATTTAGTTTGGTTATTTGAATTTTTATTTCATTTATGTTTGTGAATATAAATGAGAATATAAATGGGTTATGAGAAAATCTTTTAAGTTTGGAGTGATTTGGATTTGATTTGAGAAAATTTTTCAAAATCCAAAATCCTTTAAAGGGCTTAGAAAGATTTTGGATTTAAAATTGATCATGGGTTTTAATCATTTAAGATTTGATTCATGATTTGGATTTTGGAATTGATTTATGATTTGAGAAAATAAATTAAGTTGAAGTTGATTCAAAATTTAATTTGGAATTGATCATGAGTTTTAATCATTTGAGATTTGATTCATGATTTAAATTTTGGAATTTAATTATCATTTGAGAAAATCAATTGTTGAAATTGATTTTAAGATTTGATTTGAGTTTGAAGTTTGACTTGAAAGAGGAAGTTAGGATTTGGTTCAAGGTATAGGGTAGGCAAGTCCTCCTAATACCCTCAAGGCATAATCTGTTCCTATGGCTAACTCTTCTAAATATCTAGGGTTACGTTAAGTGTTCACCTAATCACTAGAAGTATCTTAAGACTAAGAAACTCTTAGTGTATAGAGGAGTCTTATGCCTAAGATAAATAAGTTGAAAGCTCACTCCCAAAAGTGAGGTCAACACCCCACTTCCCTTGGATCGGACGACCTTGATCCATTTGGTTTTGGCCATCCCACCGCACAGTGGTAAAATCCCAGGTGGCTCGATTTAGTTGGCCAAGTGGATAGGGAGTGGCTGTCATGGGAGGAGGTGGTTGTTCTTAGGTTTCCAAATGCTCCAATTAGGGAGGAGAGGTGAAATCACCTCCCTATGGCTCATGGCCAATCCAACCACCTTTTGGGTCAGTGATCTAGTGTCCTACTTGCCTATGTGGAGGTCTAAGAGGCTGCCAAGTGGATAGGGAGTGGGTTTGACTATTCAAATGGGGCATTTGTCCCATATGGTGGCCCTAACCCATTTGTTTTGGGTCAATTCAAGTTTGGTTTAATTTTGCTGACCCAAGGTGAGCCAAAGATGGGTCATGCCAAGTTTCATTGGGTTTGGGCTTAATTTTACTAGGTTTGGCTCAATTTGACCCATGTAAATTAAGTTGACAAGTTGACCAATTGGTCAAACCAAGGATTGAGTCAAGTTTAAATGATTATTTGGAATGTTTTGGTGTAATTGGTTTGTTCAATTTGACTTGGATTTGTATTTTACTTATTTGAGTTCAAATGGGTCAAATGGGTCAAGTTCATCAATCCGGACAAATTGGCCAAATTAGCTTGGGTTAGGTATTGGTCATATTCAATTGGTCAATCGAAGATAATTTTAGGCTTTATTTTGAATCAATTTAGATTTGGTTTTCATTTAGGCCAAGTTGACCCTTTAGGTTGGGCTAAATAGGTCAATTGGGTTCAATTGGTCAAACTGGGTTCAACCAAGGCTTTGATCATGTTTAGCGATCAATTTGAAATGAACTTGAGCCATTGGTTGCAATTATTTTGGGTTAGATTTTGATAATCAAGTCATGTTCAAGGGTTGATTTTAGGTTTGGTTTGGCTCAATTGATAATAAAGTCATGTTCAAGGGTTGATTTTAGGTTGATGTGAATCACTTGTTTCCATTGATTTGGCTTAGGGTGAAATTTGGCTAATGTAGGTTAAGTGTGTTGACTTGGTCAAATGACTAAATTGACTTGGTTTGACCAAATGATTGCAATTGATCAATCAAGGATGATCAACAATCATCACTCGAGATTTTGGAGGACTTGATTCAATCCAATTTAAGTTGGATTGAAAATTGGCTCAAATGGGTCCTTTAGGCCACTTTGAGTCAAGTGAGCCTAAGTAGGTAAATTGGCTTGATTGAGGTTTGATTTGAGTTTGAATATTGATTTGGAATTGTTTTATAGCTTTGATTGCAATTGATTTGAGTTTGATTGGATTTTGGCTCATTTAGCCATTTTAGGTCAAGTGAGTTACCTTCGTTTGATTTGGGTTGGTTTTGGTTTGATTGTGATTATAGATTTTTGGTTTGGAATGGTGATTGAAAGATAGAATTGACTCATGAGAAAATCAATTAAACTTGATTTGGATTGAAGAGATTTGGCTAAGTCCATAGGATTGAATCATAGGGCTTAGGAAAGGTTTGGGTTATGGATTTGATTTGAAATTGGTTTGGAGGTTTGAATTTAATTGTTGACCTTGGTATGTTGATTGAAGGGTTGAATTGGTTTTGAGAAAATCAATTGAGTTTGGTTTAGATTGAAGGAATTTTGGCTAAGTCCATAAGGTTAAATCATAGGGCTTAGGAGAAGTTTGATTGAATTGATTTTTAATTGAATTTGATTGTAGATCTAACTAAATTTGTATGGATTGAATTTGAGGTTTGGTATTAACATAAGGTAAAATAAGTTGGTTTCTGGTAGGTGGGTTATCCTAGTCCCTAACGTATGATCTAAACCATATGGCTAATCCTCCTAAATCTCTAGGCTTAGGTGAAATGTCTTTTGACTAAAGGATTCTTAATGCGTAGAAAACTCTTAGGTCTATGATGGAGGATTAGACCCTCACTCTAAAAATGAGATCAACAGTAGGGTGATGTTTCCATCTTTCGAGATGGTACATCATACATTGATGTCATACTGATCACTTCAATAAGTACCTCCTAAGATCTGTGTGGTATCCACCCAATGACCCTCCAAATTAAGCGGTCCCATTTAGCACAACCCCCCATAGAAGACATCATTAGTTCTAAAAAAGTCCAACCATTTAGACTAACGACAAACAATCTTACCCATCGAGTTTAAAATAGTACATCATAAAATAAGAAAAATACATCACATCACATCACAGAATGACCTAACCTAAGTCTAGGGTCCGTGACCTAATAATCTAGTGTGTGAAGGAAATGGATTTGTGTGGCAAGAGTTTGCTAGGCCTTTTTAGATTCAAGTTTCAATTTGAGTTTTCAATATTTAATTTAATTTGATTTTGAGACTTTTTAATTTTCATAATTTTCTTCATAAGTATGTGTCATTATTATACCAGAGATTCAAGGTATCAAGACCTCATTCGAACTAGTTGCCTTGCAACCATGGGTGTCCAGACTATATATCACATGTTGCTAATTATGAAATTTTTTATTTTTATTCTTTTAACTTCTTTTAGTTTTAAAATTGATTTAATTTTCCACATGTGATATTAATTTAAGTGATTTAATGATTTGTAATTTTATTTTCATTTTAGGTGTATTTTATGCGAAGATGAAATTAAGTTTTCAAGAATGAAGAATAAAATATAGATTCCACTTTGGGTGAACCCATTCTATACAGCATCCTACATCCTAAATCCTAATTGAATGAAGCCTTTTCCCAAAGATGAAGATTCATTCCAAAGGTCTAACTAAGATCCTAAGTATCTTAATTAATCCTTTTTTGAATTTACTTAGATGATTTGAATTAATTTAAGTTTAATTCAATGAAGTCTTAATTGTTATTTTGAATTCTCCTCTTCATTCATTTGTTTATTTATATTTTTATGTTCGGTTGATCACATTTTAATTTGGTTTTGTTTCTTTAAAGTATGTTTCTTCAATTAAGTTCAATTAAGGTTTATTTATGTTATTATAATTTAATTTGAATTGGTTTTCACTTTAAATTTAATTCATTTGTTATTATAGTTTGAATTTTTATAATTTGATTAGATTCATCGCACTTATTTAATTTGTATTATTCATTTGACTTAGATTATTTAGATTTATTTATTATATTAGTGCTTATGTTATTGTAATTTACTTTGATTTAAGTTTCATTTTGATTTCCTTACATAGTATGTTTAGTTTATTTAGATTTATGTTTTACATTTTAGTCTAATTTCATTACTTAAATAACTCATCACATTTTATTTCCATAATGCATTGACTTATATATTTTCAATTAATAATTTATTTTACTTTAATTACATTCATGTAATCATTTCATTTCATTATGAAGTTTGGATTTGCTTCAACTTATGATTATATTTATTGGTTGAGGTTAGTTCATTATATGTTATGGATTCAATTTTCTAAGTTTCAAATTATGTAAGTATAATTAACTTTTTGATTATATTTTTTATTCTTTAAGATTATATTTTTCATTCGAGTTGAATGAGTTGAGAGGGTTTATATGTCAATAAAATTTATATTTAGATCTGAAATTTATTAGATTTCCTTAATTATAATTGATTAAAAGTGATTATTTAATTAATTTCATTTTTTAATCACTTCATTAAGTTTCTTTAAATATATAATCAATTGATTATCTTAACATCAAAGAGTTATGAGAATTTCTTTTGAGTGGTTTGAAGTCTTTTGAAATGTTCTAAGTTGATTTTGCAAAATTTTATAATTTTTATAATTTTTTGGTTTAATATTTCATATAAATTAACTTAGGGACTTGGAAATTCAATAACTCCCACTATATAGGTCAATTAGCCTTGAAAGTTTTATGGAAAATAGGGTCTTTGCCAATTTGATTTTTCTAAAATTTCTTCTTGATCACATGTATAATTAGAGTTTAATTATGATTTTAATTATTTTATTAAAACTTAAATTAAGCTTAAATTAAAGAGAATCATTTAAGAGTTTTATTATTTTTAGATTCCTCTCTAGAAGATACTTCCATAGAGGGTTTATTCATAATTTTAAAATTTTGGTTGAATTACTATGATTTTTTCAATTTAAGTAAATTAATTATATTAATTAATCCAATTAATCACATAATTAGATTGTTATATGGTTTATTAGGTTTTGGAGAACTTTAATGATGTATTTCTATAGGTTTCTTAATTTATTTGATTTATATTTAACTTATATATATATATATATATATATATATATATATATATATATATATATATATATATATATATATATATAAAAATTAGGGTTTAGAATTAAAAATTTCATATCTTTATATTTATTCTTCAATAAATTATGAAAATTCACCTAATGTATATCTTGAGCTTAATTTCAGTTCCCCAAAGTTTCAAATTAATTTAAACATTGGTTTGAAACTAATCTGAGTTCGATTATTTTCATTTAAAGCCAAATTAATTCAAAATCACCCAAAATTAATTGGGAATTTTAATTTTAATGGTTTCCTCTCATTAAGATGAATCCATAGAGCTTTTCTTGAATTTTTTTTACGTTAATATTTAATTTATTATTATTTTTTTGAAGTTTTTACCACTTTTTTTTTGTAATTTTTAAAATCAGAAATCCCTAATTTTTCATTGAAACTTGTCGGCTCCACATCGCGCCAACATGGCACCGCATTACACGCGACACTATGCCATTCATTCATGTGGGATCCACATGGATCCCACATTAAATTGGTAGTGCGCGTGATTTTG
This sequence comes from Cymbidium sinense, assembly GCA_021442155.1. NCBI lineage: Eukaryota > Viridiplantae > Streptophyta > Magnoliopsida > Asparagales > Orchidaceae > Cymbidium > Cymbidium sinense. Next base: position 172,930,863 of record CM038218.1, on the reverse strand, counting down.
ATTTGGCCCGTCCAATCAAAGATTGGACTGCTCAAGACATTTCTGTGGTTTCCTATAAAAGTTTTAATCAACCGGTTCAATTAAATCTCGGCCATCTGTTCCTAATGAAGGAACAGACAACGAAGATTTCACCTCTCTCGGCGACAGTAAAAATTGAGAGTCGTCTGTCGATTCAAGATCATCAATCCAACCGTTGAAATCACTTGATTTCATTTCCCAAACAATTAAGACCTCACGTAGATCATATATATACGGGTTGATCTCCCTTGAGATCAAGTTTCTTTCATAAAAGATCAAAACCAAAATGAAATAAGGTCAAGCTTGGTGGGTACCTCATTGACGGCAATCTTAGACAATGGGGTCAACTTGGTTAGCTTCAGAATGATGTGATGATGTTGTGGGAAGAAGCAATTAATCTACCTCCGCTTAGATCAGCCCATGGACTAATGCACAAATGGATTTCATGAGCTTGGTCATTCTCTGGCCTCCTGGCATTGAGGAGATCAGGGTGTGAGTGCGCTCAACTTTGTTTCACTTGTGGAAGGTGAAGAAATGCTTAATTGGGCATGAGATGATCTCTTTCTTCTTTCCATTAGAGGATGAGAGCCTCTTTATGCCATTTTCCTTCTCTTAATCAGCCATGATGATTGACACCTTTGGAGGCTAGCTCCAAGGGTGTTTGGTTGCCTCACACCTGGCTAGAGGTGCAAAGGTGGATGAATGAAGAGAATGAGGGGATTGGAGTTGGATTTGACTTCATGCACCTCTTTCTTGCCATGAAATATTCTTTTATTTTAAATTGACTTTGAATTGATTAAATTACTTAAGCTTATTGTCAATCACCCTTAACCCCTCCTAGGATGGGTTTGGATGGGTTTTAAGGTGTTTCGTTCAAACTTGGGTTCATTTGGTGTCTTTTGAAAATTCTCTTGTGTATTTTGATTTGGCTTGATCCATTTGGTTGATTAACATTAAATTGATATTTTAGTTAGATCAATTTAACCATTTAAGATATTGTTAATCAAAGATTTTAATGGAATTTGAAGTTTATGATTTGCTTACCTCATGTTTAACCCATTATTAGATTAAGTAGGTTGGGTTGAATTAAATTGAGTCAAATGGTGTGCTTGGCTCAATTACAATGCATTTTCTTTTGAATTATGATGATCCAATCATTTAGTAATGGATTGGATCATTCAACCCATTTACATGGGTTTAAACCCAATTTGGCTCATTTAGGCTTAATTGGATAAGTTTGGGTTCATTTAGGTCAAATGTCTATATTAGGAAAATTGTTTCTAATGATTAGTTTATTTATGTTTATTAATCATTCTTACATGATTTTATGCAATTAATTTGGGTTAATTTTGGTTTGATTTCAATTTGAATCCAATAAGGTCCATTTATGTCAAATGACCTATTTAACCTAATTAAGGCCTTATTAGATTTATATTCTCTTAAATTCATGTTTAAACATGAATATATTATCATTTAAATCATTTAAAATCATTTCATTTGATCAAATTTTGGTGGGTTGACCTTTGACTTGGTGACACCCACATAACTTTGCCAAAAGGGTTGACCACTATTTGACCTTTATTTGGATTTCATTTCATTCATATTATTATTTCTTGCTTTTCATTTTCTTTGATTTGGATTTATTTTTATTTTGTTTGAATTTCTTTTAGATTTAATTGATTTTGAGCTTAACAAGATAATTAGGTTAATTACCTTAATCACTTTCTTTAAACTCTCATGAATCTAATTTTCAAGTGAAATGTGTTTAATTTAATTTATGTTTGAGCTTTTCTGAGTCTACATAAACCCATTAGGTTAGATCAAACCCAAGGAGGATGCACTAGGCACTAGGTGTAGTGTTTTAAGTGCATAATTAGGAGGCTCCTAATTTAGAATTAGGTGTCATAATTACTAATTTTTGATGTTAACCTCATCCAAAATGAGGTAAAAAAATCCTATTGCTAAGATAAGATTCCTAGAACTAAGAATGGGAGTGTGTCAACCTCACTAAAAGTGAGGTCGACAAATATTAACAACTTATTACACTTCTCTTTTTCTTTCAAAAGGTTTTCTCTACTATTTAGCATGATATTTTTTTTGCTTAACCCATGTGTAATATAATAAATTAATTATAATATATTTCCTTACTATCCATTATGAGTAAAAATTTATATCATTTTTGTAATCATGTAGATTATTCAATCAATAATATTATCCCATTAAATTATTTATACAAATTTCGTTCAGTACAAAATAATTTTTGTATAAACATTGAATGATATATAATTCAAAGTAATTTGATATCCAATGCAATAATATACAATGCAAATTATTTTAAATTATTATTATTACAAAATATTAAAAACTTGTATTTGTCTATGAACTCCACATTGATCATAATAATAAACAAAATGATATATTTTATGATTATATTATCTGATATTATTAAGATCTTATATCTACATAAAATTTTTATATTATTTTTAATATAACTTAAATTTAGTTTGCGAATTAATATAACTATAATTTAATTTATACTCTAACTAATTTACCATTAATGAGTAAGTTGAGCAAAATTTACTTTCTATCGCTAATATAATCCAAAAAATGGCATAATTAATTGAAGAACATAGATCATATTTGATACAAAATAAAATGTACATTATTATACCTTGAAAAAATATTATGAAATATCACTAACCTTCCAAATGCAATCACCACAAGACTTGCTCATATAATGAATGATAATTAATGCAAATAACAAATATGACTTGAAGCTTGGATGAATTAAGCAAATAAGCTTAGATGTTATGGAAGAATTTGAGGGAGTTTAAGAGAGGTGATTTGGGGAGAGAATGGGAAATTCTATGTGTGTGTGTGTGTGTGTGTGTTTGGTGGGTGGTGGAGGTGGATGAGAGGCCAATTAGCCCCAAAGGCTTGCCATTAACAACTAGTCAAATTTAAAAGAAATAAAAATAAAAAAGAAAATCACTACATGATTGGGAAACTTCCACCATGTATATATAAAGTTGTTTAAAAGATAGTATATGGAGGATACTTGATCCTCAACCACCTTAGAAGAAGATAAAGCTTGAACCTAATGAACTAAAAAAAAGAGATAATTGCCACTAATAGTCACAAACGGCTCTAATCAACCCTCAACTACAAACATGCTTGTTAAGTATGAGAAAGTGAATGCAAGAAGGATCAACTCATTAAGATGATTAAAGATGAACATGTTACTAATTCTTTAGCAATATTTGGCAATGTTATGGTAAGATTTATTGTAAAGGGCTTATAAGTGAATTTTAAGAAGAGGCTAGCCTTGGATGAGGCTAAGGAGATTGATGATACCTCCTTAAGTAGTCATGCCTAGTCAAGAAACTATGATGTTAAACAAACAAGCCTATTCATAGTGCTCTCCAAAAAAAAATAACTTCTTCTTAAGTTCCTTTTTGATTTTTCTAAGGAAGTTTTGGCAACTCAAAAAAAAAAAAGAGTTCCAATCCTTCTAATGAAGTCAACATTATGGACATCCAGGGATCTTATCATTGAGGGAGTCAATAAGGATATCCTCATTGTTAATTATGCTAAGGTCATCACATTGGGTGAAAAATTAGGAAGGGGATTAAAAGGCATCCTTGGATTAAAGCATTGGCTTATATAGCTCTCCATTTACCTCTTATTTATATGAAAATGTGATCTTTTCATGGGCTAATATGGAGCATGATCTGATGACTAATGGTCATCTTTTAAGGATTTTCATTAAGGTTGAGGGAGATCAAGTGATCTTTGAGAAGATAAACTTGAAGCACTTAGGAGTTGACCTTCTTAAATGTGTGATTAAGTTACTAATTAGCTTTTCCAAGAAGTCAAAGAATTAAAGTTCTAAGTCATCTATACGTAGATTCATCTTGGTCAAGTAAAATCATCTTTAAAGTCAAATGTTGATAAAAAAAAGTGATAATATGAAAGAATTTATCATATAAGAGATCCTAATATATGAGATAAGGAAAGAGTTCCAATGAAATCAGACCAACTTGTCTTACTAAAACTTATATAATTATAGATAGAATTAACTTGATTGTTTCAGTTAAACTTTCTCACGTCATCCAATTTAAGTCATTAAGCCATGAACATAGTTGATCTAATCTGTCCTTAAGAGGCTTTGTCAATAATTATGAATTGCATCATCCAAAAATACCTCATAATTTAAAATTAGGGAAGAGATACAAATTTCTTAAAAGGATGAATCTACTTAATATATCTAAAAATATAGGGTATATAATCCTTAAAAAATAAAACCTTAAAAAATTAGTGGATAGAATTAATTTGATTGTCTGAGTTAGACTATCCAATTACCCTTATATTATCATCTAGATAATGATTTTTGTTGACCTCACTTTTGAAGTGAGGACTCATCATTCTCATCTTAGACTTAAGAGTCTTTTAAGCACTAAGATCTCCCTAATCATAGGACACTTCTAGTGATTAAGGAAAAACTAAACCCAAGCCTAGAGACTTAAGAAGGCATGCCTTAAGCTTAGGTTATGCCTTAGGACAAATAGGTTCTACCTATCCTATGGCCTAAACTAGAACCCATTCTTGTCCACTCATTCAAAACCAACCTCAATCCAACACAATCTATTTTTCTCTAATAAATTAACTCAACCCTTAACCTAAATCAATTCCACCATCATCCTATGGATCCAACCAAAGCCCATTCAATTAAAATCAATCCAATTGATTTTCACAAAAGCACTCCAACCATTTGATACTCTATTTTAAATTCTTCCAACTTACAATCAAACCAATCCAACCAAATGAGTCCAATTAACCTAACCTAGCCCATTTGACCCTTTGGGTCTAAATGTGCCAAAATTCAATGAAGCTCAAACCAACTACAACCAAAGCCATCAATAAACTCTAAATCCATCATTGAACTCTTCTCAACACACAATTCAATCCAGTTCAACCCAATCAACCCATTTGGTCCGCTTGACCCAAAGTGGCCTAAATGACCAAATTGATTCAAACTTCAATCCAACCCAAATTGGATTGAATTAACCCATTCAATCTCCTCTATCATGATTGTTGATCATCCTTGATTGTCTAATTGCAATCAATTAGATCGAATCAAGCCAATTTGATCATTTGATCAAGTTGACCCAATTAACACATATGGACCAAAATGAACCAAACCTCATTCCAACCTTGATTGATTGAAACTAATGATTCCTATCAACTATAAATTAATCATTGAACATGACTCACCCATCAATTGAGCCAAACCAAGCTAACTTGGGCTCTTGACCCAAGCTGACCCAATTTGACCTAAAGGGCCAAATTGGGTCAAATCTCATTTCAAACCAAATTAATTGAAACTAATGCCTTTAATCAATCACAAATTGATTATTAAACATGATCAAACATCCAATTGCATCCAATTTGGTCAAACCAACCCAATTGACCCATTTATCCCAAATTGATCTAAAGGATTCAATTGAACCAAATCATTACCAAATCCAATTTAACTCAAACCAACACTTACAATCATTCTCAAATGATCAATTGAACCTAAATCAACCCTCCACCTAAGCCAATTTGGCCAATTATACAAAATTGGTTAACTTAACTAATTTGACTCATATGAACCAAATATAAATCCACTTCAAATTAAACCAAATCAATGAAATTAATACATTCCAAATCATCATTTGAATACATATAAATCCTTGGTTTGACCCAATTTGACCAATTGGTGAACGTAGCCCAATTGAAACTCATTTGACCCATAAGGGTCAAATTGAGCTAAACCCATTCAAACCAAGCCCAAACCAAACCAAACTTGGCATGACTCATCCTTGGATCACCATAAGTCAGGCCAAGTGGACCCAACCCATGGTGAACCTAGTTTGGGTCAAAACCCATGAACCAACCCATCTAAATGAGATAAAATCCCCATTTAGATGGTCTCACCCACTCACCAACCCTATGATAGCTACCTTTAGCTCATTTTTTGACACTTGGACCACTGACCCAACTTGACCTAAGGCTATTAGGTTCCTTCTTGGGTCATGAGAGGGTAAGCTTACCCTTAGCCCACCAATGGTTCACTTGGGGGAGGAGCTACACTCCATGCCAACCCTTGCAGTCACCTCAGCCTATCAAGACCATCCACCTCAGCAGTCCCCTTCCATCTCCGAGCACATACCCCGGCCAGATGACTGCCAAAGGCTAGGCCAATCTCAGCCCTTAGTTCACTTAGGGAGGAGAGTATACTCCTCTCCATCCATTCAAACTTCACATAGAGCATCCATAGGTGATTCCGAGCAGTCCGAAAGACTTCCTTGATCCCCTAATGCACCCCATCGTCGACGAAACCAAGCTCCGTTGTGGTGCATTTTTTTATTTTTCAAACTTGGGAATTTGAGATATGTATGTTGTTAGGACACAATGTAGATCAGATGTTAGAATGATGCAGTATTGAGGAATGATATACTATCTCAAAAGATAGAAGTCACCATCCTATAATGGACCTAATCACCTAATAAGGACTCCAAAGGACAATGGGTCTTTGAATGTTTCAGAGATCTTTCTTCTACTTTACATGAAAAAGTAAAGTAGGGTTTATTTTAAATCGAGTTTGTTAAGTTCCCTTGGAGGAAAGCCCCCATATTTAATTACATCTTAAGGAATGAGATTCCTTGAGAATACTCTCGATTAAAGTAAATGATCATTGTCTCTAAAGATTTCAAAGATAGGACTATCAATAAATTGGTTGTTTTTAAAAAATCAAGTGGGACTAGTCAAAAAAAGGGAGTTATTATCGAAACCAAAGGGAGATGAGTAAGGGATGCTCATGATACTAAGAAACCTAGTGAGCATCCCAAACTATCCTATGATTGGGCTTTATATTTTTGAAATTTGAAGAGGATTATATGTTTGAGTTAAATTTTTATTAGAAATCTAGGACTTACATTTCCATAATACAAGATTGTAGAAATGCCTAAGAAGTGAGGATTTATGCTTGTAGCCCGCAAAGGGAAACATCAATCTCAGATCCTAAATCTATAAAATTTTGGCGAGGGCCAAGGCACAACCTAAATCTAAGATGAAAATGGGTATATTATTTACCTCCATAGGTGAGGATAAATCACCCGACTATTTGGACTTTCAACTGCCTAGGGGTGGCCACAACTAACTCATTCTATGATTTTAAATACATGTAGGCAAGTATTATGCTTTGTAAGATAGCTAGGCTATTATTTATTTAGAAAGGAGACTAAGTTCTTAAGCAGACTCCCTAAGAGACTAAATCATGTAGGGCATGAATAATGACCTAAATCTAATGCAAATTTTGTTAAGTTTTATTTTGATTTTTAGACAATTAATTTGACACAGGCTATGGGATTTCATATGCCTAATGCATGAGAAATTGATTATGGGCAAAAATCAATAAAAAGGAAGTGTGTTTTCACCATGGCTCTCAAAGGCCAAGCCATTTTCTCTGGTAAAGGTGGAAGCCCTTCATTAGCAAGAGTGAAGCAATATGATTTATTCATGATATGAAACATACAACATCCAGCTAAGAGATTGTTAAATCTTTTATTATCTTGATTTATATCCTAGAATTTAGGTGAGGTTATGAATTATTTAATTTAATTTTGAGTTGATTAATTATAAAAAAAATTTATCTTTTCCTAAGAGTTTAATCACATTCAGGCCATTCAATAATCACCAAGCAATTAAGAAACTAGGGAATTCATGCCATTTCTAATGCATAAGCTAAACAAACATCAAATAATTTTATAAAACTAGCATAAAAGAATAAGAGGCTGATGTGGTCACCACCAGCACAATCAAGAAATATGGATAGCGAGCTCTACCCACAGCAGTTAGGATGAATAATTATAATTTAGAAGGAATTCATGTTATGAGGGTCTTCATTCTTCATTCTTCATTTCTTATTTTCTTCATTTCTTTCTTTCTTTCTTTCTTTCTTTTGGGATGTAGTTTGCTCCAAGGCTTTACATGGTATATAAGACATGGTCTTACAACCAATGTTCACCTTAATTCTCCCATAACATTCATTCCAAATCTTAATTGCAAAATTTATATTAAAATTGGGAAGATAAATCTAACTAAACTTGTAAAATAGAGATTAGCTAAACATACTACACAACCCAAACAGTTATATGAATAATTTGGACTTAGCACCCCACACATGGGTAACCAAGTCCACATGTCCTAATTTGGATCATACTTAGGGGTATAAGCAACCTACACAGTAAAAGCATATATATATATATATATATATATATATATATTTTATTATTATTATAATCCCTCTAGAAGACATGATTAGACTAAGATCATCCTATCATCGTCCATGCACTACTAACATAAAAACATTACATCACAAAAAAAAATAGGTATCAAACCATGCATACAACATAGAGCTAGAAATGGTGACTTAACCTAATGTGTGTGTCATTTAAGGCTTGTGTGGCATGTCTTAGCTAGGCTTTAAGGTTAAAATTTTCTATGTGTGAAAGGTTCAATTTAGAAGGTGGTTTCATTCAAGTGATTTAGTTGATTTGTTAATTTTATTTGATGATTTGATTTTGTTTGAATGAACCTACACTTAGTTACTAAATGTTGTAAAGAGAGGAAAAGAGAAGAGAACTTCTCTTTCATCCCTACCTTAAGTAATTTCTAGGGTAGATTCATTTATAATTTTTCTTTAGTGAATGTTTTATTATGTGTTTTAATTAACCCTAAGTTTAGATTTACTCCAAATATCCCTATTCAATAAGATAGGAATCTTAGGATTAATTAAGGTGAATTACTATCACATAACACACAATAATTTATTTCTTTCCATCATGTATACTAGCATATGAATAATCCTAATCATACCTATACATGTAATGTAAATTTTAGCACACCTTAATGATGAATGCTAAGAGATGTTGTGTAAGAAAATTTGGATATTCCATGAATGCATGTTTTTATTATGTAGAAAAGGGGATTCTTTTATCCATTAGCTAAATGCACATCCACATGTATAAAATACATAAGTGAGTATGGCATCATTGTTTTCTACACCAAGGGTGTAAGATACAGGACCTACTTGGGGCTACATAAAGTCTCGTAATCCCGGGATGTCTAGACTAATATACCACTTTTCTTAAATACATGTAAATGTACAAAAGGAAATAAATGGACGAAGAATCATGCAAAAGATTTTGTGTTCGAATTAGTTGTGTAATTTACATGTATAATGTGAAGATCCCTCCTAAGTTATAACATAGAAGTGCATAGGAATAGATTTAAGCAAGTGTTATGTTCTTTTCAAATGAACTATATACTTTGCAAATCCTATTCAAATCCATGTTAAGAGAAGAGAAGAAAATCACATAATACACATCTTATGCTATAATCACATGCAAGCTTATAAGTACTTATAAGTAGCATTACTTCATTCATAATCTTTGATTTATATGCTTTGAAAATAATTTTTGGTTTAATAGTGATAATAGCCACTCATATTCTTAACTCTAGCCAAAACATGTAATTTGACATAAAAGAAAATATTTTATTTAATTGATTTTTTAAAAGATATGAATGCATGATTTCATATGGCATACAATATTTAACATGCATTGAAAGAAATAAAGTGATGTAATCATATGACTTCATTCACCCTAATTAACTCTTAAAGACAATCCTATAAAATAAGATCACTTAAAGTGAATCAAAATTCTTTAAGGAGATTTTTATTTTTGAATTTGATTTGACTTAGAAAATGTGAAAAGAGTTTATTGGTCCTAACCCATTTACCCCATTTGTGAATTGATTTAGTTTAATTTTAGAATAATTATATTGATTTTATATTTTATTTAGGTTAAGGTGTGAATTAAGTCCATTAATTACCCCTTATATATACCACTTAAACATAATTAAACAAATAATTATGAGCCAACATATAATATGAAATCACATGAAATTTAAATCAGCAATGCACCTAAGAAATAAAGGGGTCTATTGCAATTGGCTCATAATTATTAATTAATTAAGCCAAATGATTTAATTAAGTACTTTCATAATCATCCTATACATGTAGTTTGATTATAATTTCCTCTGAAGCCTCTTAGGTTATTGAACACCTAAGAATCTATCCAAGATTAAGATGATTTAAGTTCTAGAATAATTTTATTTTGTGTTTAGTTAAGTAAGCTATTTATTGAAGTGATTAAATCATTAATCAATTTGCAAATTAATTAAGTCTTTATCCAAATGAAATAAACTTAGGGAAAAAGATTTGGAAAAGGAATCCTAATCTCATTCCTTAAGTCCATTCACTATTTCCTGATGATTAACAAACTTAATTAATGATTTTATCACTATTTAATAGGTTAATTAATCATTTATTTGATTAAGAAAGTGATTAGAGATGAAACAAGTAATTACCTAATTAATCTAACAATAAATTTCAAGAAAATCATGAGAGGCAGAGCTCATCTCACTAATTAATCCTAGAAAGTTTAAAATTAATTACTGAAGTAATTAATGAGCAATTAGCCTAATTACATTTCCAATAAAGCCTAAATTGAGTGAAGGTTACTGTTCAAAATCAATTAAATTTAATTTTATATTATTCCCCTTTGAATTATCTTTAAAATGAACTTAAGTTTACATTTTTTAGATTTTTCTACATTTAATTATAATTTTATGAAGTTTTTGTGATTAATGGATGATTAAAATAGCCTAATTAATTAACTAATCTTGTAGAGCCATATCTGGCGACGGCTTTTCACATGGAACAATGAGATTAGTTATTTAAGTTGTCACATTGCAGTGTCGGTGGCGGACTCACTCTCCAAGTCATCGGACGCATGATTAATCCCACAATTTAGGCTTAAATTAAAGGAGATCTAATGTGATTAAATCACAACCGTCTTTTCTAATCACGTGGAATAGATGGTGTATGATTTATCTCTTACCAAACGGTGAGAGACGGATGTCGTCCATCGATCATCGCTCGATCCGAGCTCACCCGAGATTGGATGGAGTTCAAACTCACCTCACACCTTTGGAGGAGCATAAGCAAGAGATCCAATGGCTAAGATCTAATGAGATTACAATTTCCTTCACAAGAGACAAGCATTTTTTAACTTAGGATCGGTTTTGAACAATACCTCGCCGAAGGCTATCACCGACACTTCCAATGGAGGAGGTAGTTTCATCTAGTAAAGATGAAGCCCAGTTGAAGGTATCAAGCTTTGATTTGAAGTGAATTGCTCGTTGACCAAGCTCCCCTTCAATGTTGATCGGGCTTGATTAAGGTGAGGCTTCCCGTGGCTTGAAGATTTGGGAAACACCTTGGTTGAGCTCAATGAGGTGCCTTGATGGTGCTTGCAAGTTTAATTTGGGTTTAGTGGAGAATTGGATGGGTTGGATCTTCACTTCACCTCCCCTATTTCAACTTTGATAAAAATCGAGAAGGAGAAATTGAGGAGGCTTATAAATGACTTTGGGAAGTTTGGAGAAGCTTGCTTTTGATTCCTAAAGCTCAATCGAATGCAATGTGTCTAGTTTGAGTGGGAATGAGGGGGAGTATATCTCCCCCTCCCTCCTTGGATAGGATGGCTGAGACTAGCTTTATCATTTTAGCTCAATTTCCCTGATTTATTGGTCAATTTTAACTGTTGGCACTCCATGTGATTCATTTTTGGTAGAGAAGTAGAGGAGAGGGAGTGCACATGTGCTAGGTGAGTGTATGAAGTGATCCAAGTGCTTAAATCCCATTGGAGGGGTTGGCTTGGCCTTGGGTTGGGTCATGGCTGACCCAAACTCATTGGGTCATTTTCACCACCTCCCTTGGTGTCCAAGTGGACCACTATGAAGGAATTGGCCAAATTCCAAGTGAATTTGGCCATAGGATACCCTTTGACCTAGGGGTAAAATAGTTATTTGGCATTGATTTTGATTTGGATAGATTTGAAATGATTCAAAAATTGGTTGGCCCAAATTTCAAGTGATTTGGAGTTCATTTGGTTTGAATTAGTTCAATTTGACCCATTTAGATCAAAATGGGTCAATTTGGGTTAGGTTAACCAATTGGTCAAATTGGGTCAAACCATGGGTTAGGTCAAGTTCAAATGATCATTTGGAGCCTATGGGTATCATCGATTTGATTCGATTTGATTTATATTTGATTTTAGTTCATTTAGGTCAAATGGGTCAAGTTGACCGATTTGACCCATTTTACCTAATTGGGTTAGGTCATGGGTTGGTTTAGGCTTGGTTGATCATTTGAAATGTATTGCAAGCTTTAGTTTCAATCAATTTTGTTTTGGTTTGATTTCAGGTTGATTTGACCTTTTTGGTCAAGTTGGGTTCATGGTCAATTGGGCTAGGTTGGGTCTAGTTGGCCAATTGGAGCTTTGGTCAAGTTTAACAAGTGATTTAAAATAAATTTGACTCATTGGTTGCAATCAATTTGGCTTAGATCAAGATTTGACTCATTTTAACTTTTTAGGTCAACTTGGGTCAAATTAAGTCAAGTGACCAATTAGGCTTGGTTTGGCTCAATTGATGGCTTGGTCAAGTTCAATCATTGATTATGGATTGATTTAGATTAATGACTTCAATTAATGGTTTTTGGTAGTTTTTTGGGTTTCATTTAGGCTAAGTGTTGACTTGGTCAAAGGTTGGTTTGACTTGGTTTGACCTAATTTGAGTGATTGATCATCCTAGGATGATTGTTGCTAATGTGAGCTTAGATGGGCTTAGTTCAATCCAATTTGTGTTGGATTAGAATTTGGCCTAAAAGGTGCTTTTGGTCACTTCGGGTCAAGTGAGCCTAAGTGGGTCAATGGGCTTGATCAAGGCTTGATTCAAGCTTGGTTGAACTCACATATGGACTTATGATTCAAATATAAATCAATTGCAAGTGGTTTGGAATCAAATGGGTTTTGATTCATTTGACAATTTTAAGTTCAAAGGATGAACATGGGTTTGACTTAGGTTAGTTTGATTTTGGTTTGATAATTGAAGTTTATATTTATATTTGGGCATGTGATTGAAGGAATGATTGTTTGAAGAGAAAATCCAAAGGTTTCGATTGATTTGAGAATGATTTGGCTAAGTTCAAGAATTTGAGTTGAAGGGTATAAGTTGGTTTTAAGTTGGATTTGGATTTGAGTTTTGAATTTGATTTTGGTTATTTGAATTTATATTTCATTTATGTTTGTGAATATGAATGAGAATATAAATGGGTTATGAGAAGATCTTTTGAATTTGGAGTGATTTGGATTATGTTTGGTTAAATTCAAGGATTTGACTTGAAAGAGGGCAAGTTGGTTAGACTTGGATTTAAGTATTGAATTTAGTTTTGGTTATTTGAATTTATATTTCATTTATATTTGTGAATATAAATGAGAATATAAATGGGTTATGTGAATATCTTTTGAATTTGGAGTGATTTGAATTTGGTTTGGTTAAGTTCAAGGATTTGACTAAGTTCAAGGATTTGACTTGAAAGAGTATAAGAAAGATTTTGGATTTGAAATTGATCATGTGTTTCAATTATTTGATATGGAATCAATTTATGATTTGATAAAATCAATTGAGTTGAAATTGATTTAAGATTTGATTTGAAGTTTGGAGTTTGACTTGAAAGAAGGAAGCAAGGATTTGGTTCAAGCTATAAGGAAGGCAAGTTTTCTTAATACCCCTAAGGCATAACCTATTCCTATGGCTAACTCTTTTAAGTCTCTAAGGTTAGGTTAAAAGTTCACCTAATCACTAGAAGTGTCTTAAACTAAAGAACTCTTAGTATTTAAAGGAGTCCTTATGCCTAGGATGAAGAAGTTGAAAGCTCACTACAAAAGTGAGGTCAACATCATTCAAAATCGAGAGCCCCATCCGTCGAACCTCAACTAACTCCACCAAACATCAATTAACTCTTCCCACACCTTCCCCAAGCTCCGGCGAGCCGAAATGAATCAATTCAATCACCAAAGACAACTCTAAGACCAACTCCAGCGAACTTCACGGTGGCGTTTGGTCCACATAGCTATCAGCAGGGAGGCAACTTAAGAGCTTCTCAAACAAGTCTTCATCTCTTCAAGATGTAGCTACCTCAATCATTGGACCGCCGATCTTGAGCTCCGGCAAGATAAATTTTTGACAAACCATAGAAAGTTTCCTAAGCCTTGGTCTTTTGTGAAAGAATTTGTGATTTCATGTGATTTCCACTGTAGGATCTCCTTAGATCTTCTCCTCGCACATTTTGAAATTAATCTCGACATCCTACGAGCTTTGATGAGCTCAGATCGAGTGATGGAAGGCAAATGGCATCCATCTTCCAACGCTCACGGGATGAAGCATCATCCTTCGTCTGTTCCATGTGATTAGAATGGACAGTCATAATTTAATCTGCTAGAAATCTTGATTTAATTCAATAGGAATCACAGGATTAATCTCCGTCGTCTAATCCGAGATCAGACGGTGGGAATGAAACCACCTCAGTCACCATGGGGGACATTTTAAATAATATATTCCATGGTGCCACATGGAAAGCACTATCGTGTCAAATTTCGCATGGCACCGATAGGTTAGGAGGTTAATTATGTGTTTAAAATGTCATTAATCAACCAAAACTTCAAAATTTCATAACTAATTGTGAAAAAATCTTTAAAATATGAGTAAACCCATTTTGGAAAGGGTAAACAAAGAAGAATTTAAAAAATAAAATCCATAAGGTTTGATTAATGAATAGTGCTTACTTAATGTTTAAAATTTTTCCTAATTACCTTAATTAAGCCTTAATTACTTAGCCAATTTATCTCAAATTAGATGTGTTGATTCTTTGGGATGTCCTCTGCCTCTCATAATTTTCTTAGGATTTATTGGCCAAGTAATTAGAATAATTTGGAATATTAGTCCTAATCACCCTCCTTAATTAATTTAATAACTTTAAAATTGCTAAACAGTAAAAATTAAATTATTAATTATGGTTATGCACTGTTAACAGTAGAAATGATGAGGGAAAATGATTAAAGCCTCTTCCTTGGTCATTCTCCTAAATATATTTCCATAGGAGGGCTAATTGATTTATGATTTAATTAAAAAAAATTAAGTAATTAATGGTAAAATTAAATTAAATTAAATTAATAATTAGATCAGATAATTCAAATTGAATTCATGGGTTCCTTTTTTATGTGTTTAATAACATAAAGAACCTTAAGAAAATTATAATTAACACATGGGTATGGGAAAATCATATAAGTACTTAATTAGATTCCTCCTTAATCTAATTAACACTAAAGCATGCCTTTAGGAGCATTGCAAATTTTAATTATTCATTGGCATATCATTGAAGGCTCATGATTAAGTGGTCAATTAAATTAAGAAGCATAGGAAAGGAAAATTAAGTTGATTACTTAATGGCTTGAACTTAATTAATTTAAAAAAATTCACTTGATTATCTTTTTCCTTAAACATGTTAAGTTACTAACATGGGATGGGGCAAAACAACAAATATCATTTCTCCTCCTTAAGATTTAATGATTCAAACATAAAAATCCAACCTCATAACAACTTTTGGTTAACCTTAAATAATTTTATCCAACTTGATTACCCTTAAGAATTAATGAGATTGAATGTGTTATGTGGCAACGTTCAATTATTCCCTTTCAATCATCATAAATTTGTATGTCATTTTATATCATGCATTCCATGTTATTCAAATAAAAGAATCAATTGAATTTAATTGTGTAAGTTGCATGTGTTGGATTAACCCTATTATATGTGTGGCTATTATCACTAATAAATTTTAAAATTATTTTCAAAATTATAAATTAATGATGAAAAGTTAAATTGATGTTGGCTATGAATATTCTATATGATTTACATTTGTTTATAGCTTAAACATGTTAAAGCATTATTTTATTTTCATGATTTATGTGTATGTTTACATGTATTTTAATAATTAGTAAGTATATAGTCTGGACATCCCAGAAATACGAGGCTTTAAGTAGCCCCAAGGAGGTCCTAAATTACCTCACTTCCCTAGTTTAAACAACGACGTTACTTACTTAATTTTATTCACATGTTTACTACATTAGAAAAGCTTTACTTTACTTGAATAAATAAATTTGTTAATATACAATCTTTTGCATGATTTTTATTCTCATGGTTGTGTATACATTCATATGTATTTAAGATAACAAGTATATAGTCGGGCATCTTAAGAATACGAGGCTTTAAGTAGCCTCAAAGAGGTCTTAGATTATCTCACTTTCCTAGTTTAAACAAGGCATGTACTCACTTAAATCTTTAATATATATGTATGTGTACTTAGCTAAACAATGGAATTCCTCTTTTATACCAAAAATATATGCATTCACAATCATTTAAGTATGCCAAAAATATATTACATGTATAGGCAGGTATTTAAGTTCAAAATCATATGCATGCTATTGATGATGAAAAGGAATAATATAACATTATCCATGTGATAGTAATTCAATTTCATTAATCTTAAGATGCCTCTCATATTTGAATAGGATTCTTTAAGATCAACCTAAATATAATATTAATAAAATATCTAATAAATCATTCACTAAAAGAAACTAAATCATAATAACACCTTTAGAAAATAACTTAGGGTAGGAATGAAAGAGGGTCAAACCTCTTTCTTCTATTTATAACAATTAGATGATAAGAAAATATGAAATGAAATAAAAGAAAATACAAATTAAATTTTTCTAATCCTTTTAATAACTTGAAATGAAACCACCTTCCATGTTTAACTTAAACAATTTATAAACTTAGATGATCATAATCCTAAGGCCTAGTAAGACATACCACTAAGCTTAAGCACACACATTAGAATGCTACGTCACCACTTATAGCTCTAAGTTAGGATAGTGTATGTTGTGATGTTGTATTTTTATTTTATGATGTAATGTTTTAGACTAGATGTTAGGATTATATAGCGTAGATTGGATGTTAAGTCGTTATTAACTTAATGATATTTTCTACAGGGGATTATACTAAAGAGGTTGTTGAATAAAAATAAATATAAATGTTTTTGCTTACATGTTGCTTATACCACGTTACATAATCCACATTAGACGGTGGCTTGGTTGCAGGTGCGGTGTTAAGTCCAAATTATGGAATATAACTATTTGGGTTTGTATGGTTGATTTATCTAACATCTATTTTATAGGCTTAGTTATATTTTAATTTCTTTAAATCTATAATTTCATAATTAAAATTAGTGCTATGAGGGGTTTAAGATGAGCAGTGGCTAGAAGGCAAAGTCATGACATGCCCTGGGAAGCCTTGGAGCAAAACCAAATCAAAAGAAGGAATGAAAAGATGAAGAATGAAGACCCCCATAGCATTTATTTCAATTGTAATTGTAAAATTTTATTATAATCTGGGTTGTATAAAACTTACTCAATTTATTTTATTTCTGTGTATATGATGCTAGCACCGACTTCTTATTCTTTCACGGTAATCTATTAATATTTGATTATTATGTTTAAATTGCGCAATAAAAATTGCATGTTCTTCATAGGTTTCGTAAGCTTGATGATTGAATGTGTGGCCTGGATGTGGTAGGCTCCTTAGGACAAAATTATTTTTTCTACCCTCATTAATAACTCATAATTAAATCTCAAATCAACTCACAACCTCATTTTTAAAAGCTTAGGTTATAATCAAGATAATTAAAATATTTAGCAACCCATTAGTTGAATGATGTATGTTCTAATATCATGCATAACATCTTATTTCATTCTTGGATAGGGAGGGTCACCACTCTTGCACGATAGGGGAATGCTTAACCTATGAGGGCATCCCTTATAGTGGAGAACACCTCCTCCCACTGATTTAGCCAACAATCTAATTTCATCATTTATTTAGGCATAATTATCCCAAGTCTTTGTCCAAATGAATGTGTCAAAATGATATAAAAATTTATAAAATTTTGCATTAGTCCAAGTCATGTCTTCATGCTAGTCATGTCTTCATGCTAGTCATGTCTTCATGCTAGTCATGATCTAGTCTCTTAGAGAGTGAGTTTAGGACTCTAGTCTCCTTCCTAATTAAATAATAGCCTAACTATCTTACACATACATAAGACCGACCTACATAGTTTTGAATCATAAGAAGTGTTAGGCACTCCAAGTGGTTGTAAGTCTAGAAGAGTTGGGATGGGTTTATCCTCTCTTGTGGAGGTGAACCATTATGTCTTCTTTTTCATTTAGATTTAAGTTGTGCTCTTTGTTTGTGCTAAAACATCCTAGATTTGTTTCCTTCAGGCTACGAACATAAGTCATCACCTCTTAGGCATTTCCATAATCTTGTGTTGATGGATTATAAGCCTTAGCATTCTAATGAAATTTTAACTCAAACAAAAATAAACTTCCTCTTTCAAATACATGAAGCCTCACTATATGATAGATTGGAGTGCTCACTAGGCTTCCTAGTATCATGAGTGCTCCCTACTTATCTTCCTTTGGAATCCAAAATAAGTCTTCCAAATTGAACCTTCCCACTAGATTTCCAAAAATACATAATCCTTTGATAGTCTAACCTTGAAATCTTTGGAGATGTTGATTGGTTATTTTAATCGAGAGTATTATTAGGAAATCTCCATTTCCTAGGATGTAATTAACTATGGAAGCTTGCTTCCATAGGGAACTAAAGAACCTGACATAAAATAAACTCTACTTTACTTTTTCATGTAAAGTAAGGGAAAGATCTCTAGTATAAATGAAGAATCATCTGCCTTAGGAGTCATTAAGTGATTAGGTCCATTATAGGGTGTTATTTTCATCTTTCGAGATAGTATATCATACCTTAATATCGTACCAATCACTTCAATAAGTGCTCCCTAAGATTTGTGCTGTGTCCACATGACTCCAAACTAAAAACACCACAACTGCCACTACCTAAGCATGTTCCTAAGTAGTCACATATGTGAATTTAATTAGCTCATAACATTAAGCAATATAAATGAAGTACATCTTATGGGATATAAATGTATGCAAAGGTATATATCCTTAACTATAAAACTTCGACTAATTACAATAAAAATATGTAACATTAGCATTATTGAATCAACTACATTTAATGTCAATAAACTCTCATTTGTATCTTCTCAAGAAATCCCAAATGAGTGAAATTCATTACAAGGTTCGAATATTAAAAAAAAAAAGAAAGTGCAATCTATCATAACCTAGAAAAATGCTTGATATAAAAGAGCTTGCAAATGTAATTAAAGTTAAAAAAATTAAAATTAAACATTAGGCATTACATAACTATAACTTAGTCTTAATTTCTATATAAAACATATAAGTGACAAAAACTAGCACATAAGCATAAAGTACATGTATCAGATCCACTTTGCTCGTGATCTTTGTCTCATGGATCACTTAGATATTCTTAGATTGTTAGATCACAATATACTCTTGAATCTTAAAATGCACTGATAAAAAATCTTATTTGTTCATTTACACATTTTCCTAACTAAGAAGTATATATATAATTAAAATTATAATGGAGCATCAAATACTACACATAAGATGTCTCTAATCATTTAAACAATTAAAAAATTAAAACTAAAAGTAGTTGGTGTGGGTGAAAATATGTTAACATGATGATATAGTCTTAAAATAAAACAATTCACAAGATGAAGTGAGAAGAGAATCTAGCAAAGGCTTTTACTTCTCATTTAAACTGTGATAAATATTTAGTTGTGGATATGTCATCAAGTTAATCAAAGAAATAAAGAGAATGGAAGTTACTCGATCTCTCAAAGGGGATAGGCTATACTTAATTAATTACACTTGACTAAACCTCCAAAATAAACTCTCAATAAGTGAAAATATGTCTAGATAAGAAACTTAAAATACAATTTATTTTTACATATATAGATTTTAAAAATACAATAAAGTAAATACCCTAAGTTAAATATAGCCATCACATCACAAAAAAAATATCTCATCATAAAACAAAAATATGAATCATAAATTAATAGCAGTATTGATATTCTGACACATGGATCCTATAAAAGTCAAAAAAGAAAGTAAAAGCAAGGGCTTACATTGAGTACCTATACAAAATAGTTCTATCATAATACAACAAAACAATCAAAGCAGTGCAACACATCACAAAATAAACATAACAATCAATCTCGTAATCTAACAACACTCAAGCAACTTCATCTCAAGCAATCAAAGGATTTGCACATCAAAGTGAGCGGTTGTGAACTATCACAACACCTAAGTGTGTGTAAAAGTTGGTGTATTTTAAGGTTATTCATATAGTCTAATGACTTACCAAGCTAAGAATTCCAATTATCTTAAAGCATTTCATTTTTATAGCGAATCAAAGTGAGAGGTATTAGTCTAATTAAGTTTATTAATTGATCATTTATATGTGATTATACTTAAGAAAATTTTCTTATTAGATGAACCCTCACATAATAATGATAATAATAATAATAGTAATAATAATAATAATAATAATAATAATATTATTATTATTATTATTAATAAATCATAATTATAGTTAAGTCTTGGTTCTATAAGATGTCTTCAATCCCAAAATGTTGGCATCATTTTATATACTTGTATATGCATCGATATGGTAAGAATAGTTAAGAACACCAAATACTAGATACAAGATTCAAGTGTTCAATCGAGATATGAACACTTAACGATAAATATGTTCTAGATAAATGAAACACTATTTTTCAATATCTAGAGTGCGAGATAGTACTAAATAAGTTTGACCTTCAAAGTCTTTGGTCAACCAGCTATATGTCTAAAGGTTCTAGTAGTTATTTGATTTAGACACGTACTAGGGATATTCTAAAATTAAATATTTAAGGTGATTGATTGATTTGGCTAATTAGGGTAATCATTTGGTTATGGATCTTAATGGGGTAAGGGTGGGAGGGTACCTTTTGACTCAAAATGTTTCAAATTTCTCAAATTTATTTTGAGAATGGTCAAGCCAATCTTCAAAATCTCATAATCAATTATATAAATAATTGAATCAATGAGATAGTTTGATTGTTTAAAATCTAAGACTTATATCCATTAGAGAATGGTCAAACTTAAATTATGAAAGGGGACTATCTTAGGGCTAGCTATAGTCAAATCTATAATATTAGAAAGATTTGCAAAAGACCCTCCTAATGGGTTCCTTTTAAGGGTTAACAAAGGCCACCGTAATGAGATAGGTCAGGTGAGGACTTTAGTACTTGAGGAGTATATGAGGTTAGGTCCTACAAACATTTTTTATTACAATAGTAGCCTAATACTTTATTATGTTAAGCAATTATCTGTAAGTTCTTTTGATTTTTTTTTTATTTAGCACTCATAAAAAATATCTCTATCCTAATATAAAAATAGCCACATAAAGACAAACAATTTAACTAGCTAATATAGTCAAACACAATTAAATATAGTTTGCATTGAGCCCTAATTACAACATACTCTAACCAAAATAAGCATTTATAGGTGTATCTATCATAACATGTAATATGTGAAAGTCAAAGTGTGATTAAAGGTTAACTCGAATGATTGTGCCAATAACTATTAAACTAGCTTATCTTAAGAATCCAATTAAATAAAGACTTATCATATTTCATTAAATTTTATATATTAAGCTTTTAAAAAAAGATATTGTAACAATTTTAAAAGAGGTTATAAAAAGATATAAATATAACAATTTTTAAAAGATAATAAGAAAAATTATTTTAAAAGATTGACCTTACATATGATTTAAATATATTGATTAGATTTTAAAAATTGATTAAAGCAATAACTCTTATTATTTATATCTCTGAATAGACATATGAACTATAAAAATAATAAATTAATATTTATTATTATATGATATACCACTTGATAATAACAAATATTTCATCATAACTATACATTAATACTTTATTAGCCAGATCCACTCAACCAATTAAGATGCTAATTAAAACTAGATATACATGCAAATGAAGACTAATATGAGAGCCCAACAATTAAAAAACTTAATGATCCTTCTCAAGATAAGATTTAAGCATTTGAATACTTGAAAGTTCAATAAATTTTAAATATCTAGACATGTTCTAGATACTCAAAGTGCATGGTAAAAGGTGCTCAAGTAATGCGACTTACTGATATGGCTAGATCTCTTAATTAATGTGTTATGCTAGATACTTAATTTAGATATATTTCAAGTTAGATATTTAGAAAAATATAATGTGCCCAAGCAGGGAAAAAACTGTTCAAGTGAATGTGGTTCAGCTAAATATAGATCAACATGGATACTTAGACAAATGTGGCATGCCCAAGTGAATAAATTATTCTGTTAGATAAAATACACCTGAATACATATTAAATTGGATGCTAAAGAAAATGTAGTATGCATGATAATAAATAATTAAATTAAATCCCCATAAACTTTAAAGTGCACAAGTATAGCACCTAAACAAAGTATTGCATGTCCGCTAGGACAATCAACACTAACATGCATATATCTTGTTAAACACCATACTTATTGGGGATTTTTTTTGTTGACCTCCTTTTTGAACTTGGCTCATAGTCATTCCCCTCCCCCTCATCTCACGATTGAAAACTCGTCATCACCTTGATCAACATCATCTATTATTATGAAGACTTCCTCGACACCTAGTTAATGATTATCCCAACATCTTGGCCAATACTTCCTCTTCACCCCCATTAACATCTTTCTCTATACCTTGAACAATATATTTTATGGAATTTAGTCTATGTTTTCCTTGGTTGATGATTTTGCCAAATTTCTTGGCAAATCTTTTGCTTTTTTCTTTATCAACTCTACCATTACCAATATATTGGCAAAGCCACCTCAAAGAAGACCATAATTCTTTCTCAAACAATGGCTTATCTCACTACCATCATACCCTACATTTAATGCAATATCTTTTTGTACTTATATTCTTTAGTTGATTTCTACTTGTGTCTCCACTAGCTCTTCTTAGGCATGATCAACTTCATGTATTTATACCAAAAAAAAAAAAAACAAAAAACTATAATGGTTGTTACTCAATCTGACACCTTATTAACTAGCTTTTTAGAGGCTTGGGCTTCAACATCTTACCATTAATCACACTCACTCATTAATACTTGATCCTAACATAGTATTTTTTTTCCAGTTACTTACAATAATATCAAGCTTTATCTCATGCTTTTCTATCACAAGTCTACATAAAAGTTAATCATGGTAATCTCACATGCAATGAAGATTTCAATCAATTTAGAAGCTAAGGAAATTGTAATCCTGCACATAAAACGGATGTATCATGATAAAAAAAATGTTATGCCATTAATATTTCTATGAGCGAGGATGACTACATTGTTAAAAAATAGAACTTTGTATGAAGCATCATTAGGGTATTACTTGTCATGATGAATAAAATGTTATCGATTGTTATTATAATCTTTTTTTTCTGTCATCTTACAAAATTATGTCAAAAATCTCATCAAGGGGCATAACTTTGATAGGAAAAAAAGTTAGAAAATACATTTTTTTACTTTAGAAGGTAGACATATCTCCTTCCACCTCAATTCTTTAGGTGGGTGTTACGAGGTCTTTAATGTATGTTATGCCCTATTGCAGATTTTTAGAATATAACCTAATGTCAAAAGTCATTAAAAATGATATAAATACATAAATCAAGAAATCTTCATTCAAACAACACCTATAACATAAAAAACATGATCTTTCGATCATTTATTAAAATTTTCTACATTTATAATGCAACAAAAAAAAATTGCTTACCATCAGCCACTTCATAATTTTACTCATAAAATTCACTTTTAAAAAAAAATAATTTTTTTGATATAAAACCTACATCAAGAGAACCATTCATAAAAGAATTCAACCAATTCCATAAATGTACAAATCACAGTAATCCTTAGTCCAAAATTCTTTTTCATCAAATAAAAAATTCTTAGAGGAATTTCAATAATATTAAAATAAAGGTTTCTAAGCATCTAAACAACTTAGCTTCACTCTAAAGTTATGCTTACCTTATTAATCACTCTCTCCTCTTATAAGAGAACGACCAAATTAATTGCTAATCATCGCCCAACTTCAAATGCTTCTCACTTAAGTGTTACTCTCAACTTAAGTGCATCAAAAATCTTACAATCCTTAAAACATTAAATTATTTCTTCTACAAATATTTGAAGCACACAACAATAACTTTGTATTTTTCTTTGTCTCACAGCAAGAACTAGGCTAGGATCTTTACAATTCTGCACTCAGTTACTCAATGTAAGGCATGCCAACATTAGAAAGCTTTTAGCAGGAGATAAAGAACAATAACAGTCAGAAAGGCAATCAAGTCATTTAACATCATAAGGATTCTATTAATAGAAGGTATAAAATATCCATACAGCACAACCGGCTCTTTAAGGCCGGAGCATAAGATCATAATGGAGGCATCCTCTTGACTTAACCAAATCAAAACTAAAATACAAAAATCTACCAAGTGAGGTTATGGAGCATATGGAGATACACTTGACTGAGTGTTAACTTAAACAATGTCTGTTAAATCTACTATTTATCCAACAGAGTGCATTATGTGGTTGTATAAGCTGGAATATTCCAAAGCCATAACCTTAAAATGGCTGGAAACTTAACAAAAATTGTGTGATGATGTGGGAATATTCCAAAAACCATACAAATGAAAAGAAAAAAAAAAACTGTGGATTGAGATGCAGAGCAAAGTGCTACAATGTGGGTTTATTAACTTGAGAGTTGTTCCACATGCTTGTTGATGGCTTCTGGGGAAGTTTGGGCTCGGAGAAGTTCCAAGCGATTGTAGGGATGGACAAATTGGAGGATATAGTCTTCATCTGTCGTTTAAAATAAAATCATTCGAGTTGAGAATAAATATCCAAAAGATAGAAAGCGGTGGCAACAATGGAAAAACAATGATATTATGAACTCACTGTCTTTCACAGTACCATACAGCCAGCAGAAGACCTCATCAGTGAATGCTAGGCAGACCCCTCCCTGAAATTGCATAGAAACATAAATCTGCTTCAAAGGAAGTGTGATGATTCTACGTCCATCTTATAAAACACATAATAAAAACTCGGAACTTCAAAATTTTTGTGATAGATATTGGAACATGTGAGGGCAAGTTTTTTTTTTTTTTCCTTTTTTGCCCATCTGAAATTTGGCAGGGTGAAAATTTATTATTATGTGGGTGGAGATCTTGATAATAGCATTTAAGACTTATCAATCAAACTAGTTGGTATCCACAATAACAAGGCGGTCAATTTGTTGAATTGAAATTATTTGAAAATATATGTATCCCAGCTTCCAAAGTGAGTTGAATTGAAACAAAGCTTCAGTATCATCTATTTGTTTTGTAGAACCTCAATTATGTGAATTTAACTCTTGATTTTTTATGGGCAAAAATGATCATATTTCTCCACCCTCATTCTACTGTTTGTATGGAGGCTGAAATGACTTCATTTTCTGAAATCATCGTCTCATTGGTTTGGTAGTATTTTTATAGTTTAAAGTAAAAAAAGAAAAATCAAAGTTTACTTCATAGCCCCTTAAAATAATATTGAACAAAGAAGCTGTGCAAAATTGATCAATTACAAGAGGAAAAATAATCAAGTTCTTAAAAAATGCAAAAGAAGATGCAAAGTTATTTGCAGAAGGCTTAATTATTCATTTTATTTGTATATTTCAAAGCATGAGGAGAAGTCCTTCGTGGCCGATAAAGTCATCTCAGGAGCACACATGTTCATTGAGTTATCATAACAAGACCTTAATCTCCTCAATTATGGCAAAAAAATATGAATAAAGTAAGAATTAATCCATAGTGCAAGGTTAAATTTTTTTAGAAAAGAAATTATTGACGAGTCAAAATTGCATGTTTCAAAGTCATAGGCTAGGAAGGCTATCAGTAAGGCATGCAAGTTGGCAAACATGTTGGAGAAACAATTGAAGAAGATATGTGATTATTGCTTAAAAATTTTAAGAACAAATCTAAGTATAACTATATTTGTCCAAACAACAAGGGTCATAGATTTGGAGGGTCGAAGGACATTTGTCAAAATGCATGTAGCGTTCATGCATGCAAAAAAGGCTTCCTTGCAAGTTGCAGGCCAATAGTTGGAGTTGATGGATTTTTTTTGAAGGGGCAAAGAGTATCTATTAACTGCGAGCATGGATAGTAAGAATAATATATGTCCAATAGCATGGATTGTTGTTGAAAGTGAAACCAGAAATAGTTAGGAGTAATTTTCGGAGTTGCTGGCTAGAGATTTACATATTTTTGAGAACCAATAAAAATTCACATTTATCTCAGATAAACAAAAAGAATTGATGCCTACTTTTGAGAATGTTCTACCTATTATTACAAACAGATTTTGTGTGCGACTTCGGTACTAAAATTTTAAATCAGTTGGATTTAAGAGGGTTGCTTTAAAGAATGCATTGTGGATAATAGCGAGAAGTAGTAGAGTTAACCAATTCGCATACAACATGAAAGAGTTAGCTAAATTGGATAAAAATGTCTATAAGTGGTTGAATGAAAAGCAACAAGGAGAGTGGTCACGATCACATTTTAATTGCATCTCTGAATGTGACACATTGTGAATGTTTCAACTCTATCATCATTTAAGTAAGAGATTTACCAAATATATCTATGTTTGAGAGTATTAGAACCTTGGTGATGATGAGGATGCAAAAAGAGAGTGATCAATGAAGTGGAATGATAAACTTAGTCCAAGGATTCAAGAAACACTTGGAAAAAATATATATGAAGTTGGGAATTGTGTTGGTGTGAAGGCAGATGATGACAACTACCAAATCACAACAATGCAGGGGGAACAATACGTTGTTAACTTAAATGCAGAAGATGTGAATTAACAGGCTTGCTTTGTCTTCATGTCTGTGTTGGGATAAATATGAGTGGGTAACCATGACGACTCTATTCATAGTTTCTACACAATTAAAATATATAAAAGAACTTATAAGCTCAATATTATGGCTATCAATGGTCTTGATGAGTAGCCTAAGTAATAGAGCACATCCCTTACCACCAAACTATAATAAATCTAAGAGAGGCCGCTGACCAAAGTTAAAAAAGAAAGGGTTTAGATGAATAACATGGATTGAAAAAAAAGGCTTAAGTTGGTCAACAGTGGCCCTACATTAAACTAAATGCAAACAAAGGGTTTAGATGAACAACAAAAAATCCACTTGCTCAAACACTTCAAGGTAAGGAAAACATACAGATGAGTTATATGCTTGAAGAATCAATTGAGAGGCCTGAATTAGTAAGTACAATTGTTTTCTCATACAAGATTTATTAGGTAAAAAGCATATATCCTAAGCTGGGAGATATTAAATAAAAGTTAATAAATATTTTGTTAGATTAAAAGTTATCTATTTTATTTTAGAAAAAAAAAAGCAAATTTTCTTGTCCACTTTCAGTGACAACTGATGTACTTTATATTTGTCGAGAAATATATAATGCCTGTAAGTTCTTTATAAATTTGATGTATTAAGGGACAGCTTTACTTTTATGTGTGCTTGAATTAAAAAAAAATGTATGCTCTCATATAGAGAGTGAAGTTGTTCTATAGTTCAGTTTTTAACAAATTTTAGATGAAAATTTATGAGTAAAAATTTAACATCTAAACTATTTTCTCTTACAATTAAAATTGTCTTTACTAAATAAAACAGGAAAAAGAGAGAGAGCCAAAGATGCTTGATATGCATTTCTCTGATCATAAAGTTTTAGGATAAACTATATTTCAAGGAAATTTTTTTTAAGAAGAGAATAAATCATTTTATTTTTTGTGTATTTATTATATAGCTGCCATATTAAAAAAATTTGAGTCATTTGAAATTTAAAAAGTAGCACTTTTTGGAATGATACTTTATGTAGAATTGAACTTGTCTATTTTATTAATTAATTTATTATTTATTATAATTTATTGATATTAGAATATTATATTATAATTATCTGAATTTCATTGCGTCTTCATCTCCATCATTTTATTAACTAAATCTCAATTTCAAAACAGTTTATTAATAAACAACCATCATAACTGCTAACAAAATAATTTTAACATAATTTTATTAAATAATAATCTATCTTATTATGCTGCACAGCACTTCATAGACTATTTATGAGTGCACATGGCCACAAGATATCTCATAATGGGCTATTGCGATTAATTCATAAGATAACAAATTTAAAAAAAAATAATTTAAGCATATCGTATCAATTTTAAGAGTAATATGGTTGTTAGTACAAAAACTTGAGATCTTGTTGAGATAAATAAAGCATTCTAAAATCAAAATCAGCATCACTTCATTTTTTTTAAACGTCTTTTGAACAGTAAAAGCACAATGCAACGACAAAAAAAAATGTACAGATGGATATTAAAGTCCTTTTTTTCTCTTCAGCCTCTTCCATTCGTTCATAATGGTGCTTTGGGAACAACATATATGCAATAAGTATAAATATTTTTAATTGACAAAAAATAGCCTTCACAGGGGAAATAAAAATTAATCATTCCGTTAAACAGTTCATTTGATAGAAAAACTAAATTAGATCATTTGTCAATAATCATCAGAGGACAAAAATAGATCATTATAAAACGTTGGGACTAATTTAGCCTCTTGCTAAAAGTCAAGAGACTATGGCAGGCTTTTACTCCTATATAAATCCTTGAAAGTTAATAGCTTTTTTTTTTCCTCACTACACTCTTTGAAAGATTTTAAATTTATATATTCATTATAAACCCAAATAATATTTATTTTTTTTCACTTTTAAAAGCACGTCCTTTTCTCATAATAACTTTTGTACCTCCTCACTCTACCAAATATTGTTATTAGTATACAATTTATTTCTGCAGTTTGCTTCAACTCATAAAATTTCAACAACTATGCCCCGTGTCCGAAATGATGAGATGATGAAGTAATTATCATAATAATACAAAGCAAGAAATCTCAGAACATATCTAAAATCTGTAAAGCACATTTCATAACTTCTACGAGCTGAGGCATTATTCTTTTATCCAGGTAGGGGGGTCCCATTGTCCCTTTATTAAAACTCTGAATGTTAAACCAGGTCTAAATCTTCCTCAATGGTCATGAAACCTGGATAGCTATTTTTCCCATTTCAATTCCAAAGTTCCTTTGCTGTAATTGATTCTACTTAGATGTTTTAAATCCTTCCTCTTCTCCATTATGTTGGCTCGTTCCAAAGTAAATGCAGTACATTGCTATTGGAAACTATGAATCTTGAATATCAAAGTGGAAAAAGGGAACCAACAAGTGTCAAACAATTGAAGGACTAGATAATCTACATATTTGAGGAAGTTATGCTAATACAGGACAGATCAGCAAACCATTACTCCTGGTCACTCACCCATGTGCTTTCTAATAATCTACATATTTGAGGAAGTTATGCTAATACAGGACAGATCAGCAAACCATTACTCCTGGTCACTCACCCATGTGCTTTCTAACAACCTCTCCACTATCATAATAGAAATCTGCTATCACAGTACAGATTCTGTCCCCTAATCATTGTATAAATACACACACTTGTAAACAATTCTCAGTTAAGCAAATATGATTGATCAATTACATTTCTGTGCCATCTGTTCTCTCTGTTCTCTACTATAACCTAATGTCTTCACCATCTGATAACAATTGCACCATCTCTTTTGATGCAATTCGCTTCACCATCCAGGATACTCGGACAAAACAAACACTCCTCAAGGGCAACAGCCGTGATGGTCTTTACTCCATTCAATCATCTTCTGAGCAAGCTCTAACAACTACCACTAACTCCTCTCATCTATGGCACAATCTCTTAGGACATCCTCATCAATGCATTCTAGCTGTTATTTCTAAACATCAAAAAAACCTATGCATTACTCCTACATTTTCAAATTCCTGTAATATGGCCAAAAGTTCCGTTTTCTCACAAACATAATACTAAATCCAAACACTTTAATCTAATTCATTCAAACGTCCAGGGTCCATCCCCTACACTTTCATTACATGGCCACAAATACTATGTGCTATTCATTGATGATGCAACTAAATTTTGCTGGCTATACCCTCAATTTCATAAATCAGAAGTCAGCACTAAATTCAGAGAACTCACCCAATTACTTGAAACTCAATTCAATACACGAATCAATACTCTTAGATCTGATGCCGGAGGAGAATACCTATCTCATACCCTCCATTTTCTCAAAACCATATGAATAATTCATCAAATCAGTTGCCCATACACCCCTGAACAAAATAAGCTAACTGAACTAAAACAACATCACCTACTCGAGACAACCAGAACACTCATAACCATTGCTAAACTACCATCTCAATTCTGGGAACATGCAGTCCTTACTGCTAACCACCTTATCAACCAGCTACCTACGCCCACAATTGTTATGAAATCCCCCTTCCACCTCCTATAATTGTCCACCTGACTACAGCCATCCACGGGTTTTTGGCTGCCTCTGCTATCCATAGCTGCAACCATATACCTCCAACAAACTATTCTTCCGATCTACTTCCTTGGTTATCCATCCTCCTACAAAGGTTACTACTGCTACAACCCACTTACAAAGAAATGTATTATCTCCAGACAAGTTCTTTTTCAAGAACACATATTTCCTTATCCCAACATCACCTCTAATGACCCCTTCTGCTGCTGAGAATCCCCCACTCCCTCCCTCCCTTCTAGTTCCTTATTCCCTTGCCACCAAATCTCTAACCTCATTCCACCCAACCACCACACAGACCAGCTCCATTCCCCCTACTATCTCCACCTCTACACAATCCACCATACCCGAGACCTCTTCACTCCCCATTCATACCACAACCTCTTTATCTCAACCCCCACCTCCACCATCCTCCCCTCAATATCCCAACATCCACCCCATGCAAACTAGGCCCAAAATGGGCCACTCTAAACCCCAAGGCTATCTTCAATCTCCATCATCAAGTCTCACCCCATTCCACTCCCACATCTTATACTCAAGCTGCTACCAACCCTCGTTAGAGAATGGTCATGTACAAACATTTCCTAGCCCTTGAACAACAAGGCACCTGGACCTCAGTCCCTCATCCCACCAATCAACGAATACTTGGTTGTCAATGGACATACAAACTCAAGCTCAAACCCCATGGAACCATTGATCAATACAAAGTTCTGTCTTGTAGCCAAATGCTTTCATCAACAGTATGGTATCAACTTACACGACCTTTCAGCCTTGTTGCCAGGATACCAACCATCAGAATTCTTCTTACTATTGCCCTACATCAAAACTGGTCCATACTACAATTTGACTTTTTTACCAATCCTTTCCTTCACGGTGAACTCACCAAAACAGTGTACATGGAGCAGCCTCCAGGCTTCCAGGATACTCAAAATCCTTCCTATGTATGCAAACTACTACCGCTTGAAACAAGCACCTTGCTAATGGTTTCTGATTCTCACTACTTATCTCCAAAAACAAGGTTTTCAACCCAGTAAATCTGACCCATCCTTATTTATCCTCTTTCATGAAAATTTACTTATTAATATACATGGACGATATACTCATCATAGATAACCATCCCTCTATTATCACCACAATCATTCACACTCTACAAATACATTTCAAACTCAAAGACCTTGGAAACATATCTCACTTGGCATTCAAGTATTACGCACATCCATTAGATATCTCCTCCTTGAAAGGACATTCTCCACGACTCTTACATGCAAAACAGCATGCTTCTTAGCACTCCCCTTCCACTTCAACATGTTTACATGTGCTACTCAAGTACTAAGTTATAGGGTGCATTTTATTCATATTACTCCCTCCTCGTGCACAGTGCACCAGAACCTGCTTCCCACTGCGGAGAGCACATCGAGGCTGCAGCTTTACAATGTCAGCAAAAAAATAACCAAAAACATGGCCTTTCAGACAGTAATCGCATGGGGCATTGTTTGAGAAGCTATAACAAATGCAGTCCTAGGGACTTTTTTTTAGTTTTACTTTTTTTACTGAAACAAATTAATTTGTTTTAAAAAAAATACTCAAAATAATTTTTTAATGTTTTAAACATTTTTAAAATAATTTTTTTCATCAAACATCCCTAATTCCCTCCTGAGGCTAGCCTCCACCGGAGTCGACAATAGCACCACTCCCTACCTACATCAGGTGCGACTATCATCCATTATCAGCCAGAACTTGGCAAACGATGATTATTCCATCATCAACACTCAATAAAAATTTATTTTCGATACTTATTTTGAACTTGTATGTAGATATTTAATAATTTACCGAATCCAAATATGCCCTAAGCTTTTCATTTAATAATTACATAGGAGGTAATACAAGTGTAGCACCTATTGAAGATTTGAAGATAAATTGCGGGAAAATATCAGATGGTTTGAGCATGCATCTAAACTATTATAAAAAATTATGTAGAAGGATTAGAGGAAACATGATAAATCAGAGGTAATATTGACATATAAGTGGAAGAAAATATTACATAAAATAATCTTTTAACAGCATGAACTAAACTAAATAAAAATGTATATAGAATGAAGATCCATAAAGCCAATAACAACTACTTGGGGGAAGGCTAATGGTTATGACGATAATGAGGTCAAGTTTTCTAAAGGAAAAAATCACCTTTTATATGCACATAAAATTAGATATTACTACATGAAATTCATACCTGCCAATAGCCTTTCAACTTTATTCTTTGTGTTATGTCAAAGCCTCTCATTCTACATTAAACACCAAATTAATTCATAAGACAAACCTAAAAATTATAAATTAATTGATGGTATAAAAAACAGTGCAAAATATGATAGGTACAAAAAAAATGTTGATCTAGTGTTATCTACTATGGACAATTTACGACATGACATTCCCTCCATTTTGAGACCATCTTTGTTACATTTATTTATGATATCCAATAGTTTACCCTAATATCTCCTTCATTTTGAATTCTTCCATTATATTCAGGGCGATTGAAAATTTGCAAAATATGCATTTGTAATTGT
Source organism: Cymbidium sinense (assembly GCA_021442155.1). Lineage (NCBI taxonomy): Eukaryota > Viridiplantae > Streptophyta > Magnoliopsida > Asparagales > Orchidaceae > Cymbidium > Cymbidium sinense. The sequence goes on along the minus strand of CM038218.1, from coordinate 172,897,709 downwards.
TCTTTCGTAAATCATACAGCACCTAAATATAATTAATAAAAGGATCAACACCAACTACTTAAACAATTTATTTCAAGAAAGGTCAACTCATTTCACTTCATGATGCCTTAGTCACCTTACTTCAAATGACCTCACCTTACTTCAAATGTCCTTGGACTTTGAGTTTTCAATTTTACTTTTAACTCTCTGAAGTTTTAGTAAACATCATTCATTAAATTTGTTGCTAAATATAGGAAGAGCATTTTCAATCCAATGAAAATCTATCTTTTTTTTTCAATTCTTTGATTATCATAGTTGATGAAAAAAGTTTTCATAGAAAACAATGCCCAACAAAATATTATTTGTCAATTTAGGTCTATTCAAATTATGTCAACCAAAAAGGGTGCCTATAGTGCATAAAGCTCCGACCCACTAATGTAGAGCCCAAGAAGGACTTGATCTAGTTATTTCCAGAAGTGTCTGTGGGTAACATTGGAACCTTACTAACAATCATGATTCAAGCATGAAGACAAATACGAGATAGAAAGAAAGACTAGTGAGAGAAGTTCTAAAAATCTTATTAAATTTCTACATTAAAGATTACAAGACATATGTGACATGAGGCTATTTGAATATGTTGAGCTCATCCTCAAACTCACCATTTATAAGTTTAGGTCAAGATTCAACCTTACAAGAATAGTTTCAATTAAATACTACAAGTATAAATACCTAGCAAGACTTAATAATATTTATTGTAAAATAAATACATCTTGTTAGTTCACAATCATCATGATACTTGTGGTTTCTATAGTTTAATATTGTAGTTGAGTTTGATGGGATGCATTCTCTTGAACACACCTCTTGGACAAGTTAGTTGATTACTTTAGTGAGTTCACCTTGAAGAAATTGACATGAAGTTTCTCTTATGCAAATAAAGTTTCAAAGAATTAGCTCAGTTATAGTCACTTGCTAAACTTAGTTCTGGTTGCAATATGACTAAATTAACTTGACCTAGTCTTCTGTGGCTGCATATTAGTTTCCTGATTGTCTTATCTATTTGAAGAGGACAAATAGAATAAAAGATTAATTTTTTATAGACTTCAACTTATCCTTGGTAAGTTGAGATATTGATTATGTAGATTTAATTACTTTTTTCCTGTACGTGATAACACTAAGGAAGAGTTACAAAAAATTTTATCTTTTGTGATATAGCTACTAGTTTTCTGTTGATCTATAAAAGTTCAATGACCTCTTTGGTTTGGAAATTGTTTCTATCCTATAATAAAAATACAAATAAAAAGTTTATAAGATCAAGCGTATATGGAAACGTTGCTACAACTGAAACTGCCCTTGAAGAGAGTGATGATTAAACCCACAAAGGTAACTAAAGAAGTTACTGATTAGAGACATCAATTATTCCATAGCTTTTTCCAGCCTTCTCCATCTCATGGAGACCAATCCTAAAAGTGTGCTAAAAAAAGAAGTGACTAAGAAAAACTTCATTTATTGATATCATCACTAAGGGTGAAGGAGCCAAGATGCCTTTAACAAAGTTGGTAATGTCATTGTGTTCAGAAGAGTGATTTGAAGAAGCTGGAACTAAAGCAAGGTAGGCTCCTGAAAGAATGATGAGTGTTCATTTGCATACTCAGAACTCATCAATGTTTTTTGACCATATAAGGATCTTGAAGAAACATCATCGATCATTGATCATTCTATGTATTGTTTGAATTACAAGTCCTTTTACTTTATATGTGACTTAATTGAACTGCTGAACTGAAAAGGCCCAAGTTGTTATGGAAGAAGAAAATCTAGAAACTGATGATAAGAAATTCACATTAGAGATAAACTACATGAAAGTCTTGATGTTGACAAGGACACCAACAAGATGAATCCAGATATCCAATCTATTTGAGTCACTATTGAGGACAAGAAAGAGCATGTTTAAGCCCATCTTGAAAGAAGTTTCGAGGTGAATAGCTCTGCTCCAATTACCACAAGAAAGGAGGAAAATATAAAGATTTATGACAAGTTGAAAGAATTACTAGTTAAGATTTCCCTATTGAAGAACAGTGTAACTTCTAATCAAGTCTGAGTTGAGATGTCAAATTGAAATTTGTTGAGCAATTAGGTGTGCTTCAAGGTATTTTTGATGAAATTGTCAAAAAGATGCTCCATGAGATTGATGGACTGAAACCTCTTCTTGAAAAAAAAAATTGTTGAATCATGGCCAAGCCAATTGCATTTATGCCTTTATCAAAACACTTATTTGGCCTAATACTTTCATCAAGCCCATCATATCAAAATTTTGATCATGTAGAAAATCATAATGACTAGTCAAGTTGATAAGTCTAAGTAGCGAATAGCTGAATAAGTTCAAATAGAAAATTACTCAATAAGTCTTAATTATTTGATACTATTTACTTAAGTCCATCCTATTCATCATTTTTTTCTAAAATAAAATGCATACTTTAAGTTAAACTTAAGTATTTCATTTCATTAATTATAGATTGTCTATCTACTTAGAGGTCATATCTCTCTTACAGGGAGTAGTCTTAACAACTTTTTAATATGACCATAAGCAGAGACAACTTTGATCCCATAGTCCACCATAAACTAGTTAAATATACATCTTAGAAAATAAGTTCAACTGTGATTCAAATTATCAATATTTGAAATTCTAAGTATAAAGTTTGGTCGACTTCAAGAAGAATAAGTGATTATTGACCTCAATAAAGAACTATTTCAATAGTTTCTAAAATTCTAGTAGGACAAATTCCTTGAGATCCTTGGGATGAGTTTTCCAATGTTTTTTAGATGAATTCCCCTAAACTACATTCCTCGTAAAGAAAACAACCATGGGGTCGATATTGATAGCAGTGATTGATATGGTTTTAAGTTGTATAAGAGCAAATTTCTAACATTGAATATATTTATAAAAAAATTCATATGCATCTTTCCTTAGTACAATAACAACAACAAGCTTTTATCCCTAAAAAAAATATAAAATAAAAAAAATAAAAAAAACAAGCTTTTATCCCATTATGTGGGGTTGGCTACATGAATCCTTATTCTCCATGGTGTCCTATTAAGTGTCAAATTCTCATATAATTCTAATAAAATAAAGTCGATTTTTATATTTCCTAACCAAGTCTTTTTAAGTCTACTTCTACCTTTCTTAACATAGGCCATGTCAAATACATCTACTCTCCTATTGGTCATCAGGCGGTCAACATTTTATGTGACCAAATCATCTAAGGTGACTCTCTCTCATCATATCTGCCACTAGAGCTACTCCAACCTTTTCATGTATATATTCATTTCGCATTTTTTCTCTAAGTGTAAACTCACTTATCCACCTAAGCATCATCATCTCTACAACACTTAATTTTATGCTTCTCTTTTATTGGCTAACATTCTACGTCATAAAATATTGCAAGTCTCACCACCATCTTATACAATTTTCCCTTCAGTTTAATCAGTACTTTTCTATCACACAATAGGCTCACTGCATTCCTCCACTTCAACCATACAACTTGAATTCTATTAATAATATCCACGTCTATTTCACCATCACTTTGAACAATAGACCCAAGATATCTAAAACATTCACTCTTTTTAATAACTTGATCACCCATTATCACAATCCCACCACTAGATTTTCTATACAACTAAAATTACACTCAACATATTCGGTTTTAAATCTACTCAAACGAAAGCCTTTAGACTCTAATGTTCACCTCTATAATTCAAGTGTTTCTTGAACTTACTCTCTAATCTTATCAACAAAAACAATATCATCAACAAAAAGCATACAACAAGGTACATCATCCTGTAAATGTCTAGTAAAAACATCGATAACTAAAGTAAAAAAGATATGGCTTTAAAGTCAATCCTTGATGTAATCCCATTGAAACAGGAAAATACTTGGTCAATCCTCCTATTTGAACACAAGTAAATGTCTAGTAAAAACAAAAAGCATACAACAAGGTACATCATCCTGTAAATGTCTAGTAAAAACATCGATAACTAAAGTAAAAAGATATGGCTTTAAAGTCAATCCTTGATGTAATCCCATTGAAATAGGAAAATACTTGGTCAATCCTCCTCCTATTTGAACACAAGTGACAGCTCCAACATGCATATCCTTAATGACTTTAATATAAACAATATTAATAACTTTCTTTTCTAGAACTCTCCAAAGCACATCTCTTGGAATTTTATCATATGCTTTTTCTAAATCAATAAATATCATATGTAGATTTGCCTTACTATCTCTATACTTTTACACCAAACATCTCAACAAATGTATAACATTCATAGTAGATCTACTCGGCATAAAACCAAATTGGTTTTGAGAGACTTTTGTATCACGTCGTAACCCATACTAAATTACTCTCTCATAATTTTAATGTGCGACACATTAATATAATTCTTCTATAATTTGCACACTCATGTGCATGATGTTTATCCTTAAAAATAGAAGCCAACAAATTTTTTTCTCCACTTATCTAACATCTTTTATCTTTAAAATTATATTAAAAAAATTAATACGCTAATAAATTTCTTGATCTCATAACAATTTTCACACTTCTATTGAATATCATTAGGTCCTACTGCTTTACCACACTTCATTTTCTTTAAAGCATCTCCAACTATGATTTTACTAATATGATGATAAACAAAATCTATATTTATATTTATAGTACTAAAATCGCTAGTCTATCATACTCTCACAACTTTCATTAAAAAATTTATCAAAATATCTCATCTACCTATGTTGATTGCCATCTTATAAGAAAATCACTTTTTGATCTTTATCTTTGATACACTTCTCTTAAACTAAATCTTTACTTTTTTTCTTATCTCTTTGTTTGGTTAAACTTATACATATATTTTTTGCCATCTTTAGTATCCAATTTATTATATAAATCACCAAATGCTGAATTCTTTGCATCATATATTTTTTTTTTAAGAATTCCTACAACCACTCTATCTCTTTCCCAACTCTCTAAGTTGTTACATCTAAATTAATTTTTATGACAAAACTTTTTAGTTTTGATCTTTTCTTGCACAATTTAATTTTAACACCAATCATTTTTATTAATTGAAGCTTTTCCTTTTGATTCTCGAAATATATTTTTTGTAGTTTGTTTAATCTCCAAGCACATCTTTTCTTAGTGCAGGTAAAAAATAACCATATCTCAAGATTTTATGACAAGTCTAGTTCCCCCAAAATGACTTTCACCTTGGTCTAAATGAACTTCCTTTAAAATGTCAACAATCTCAAATTCTCACAAACATCAAAAGTTAGCTAAATTAAAAGATTTCCTAAACAACTCACCATCAAGAACAAATATTAAGTGACCTTAATTTTAAATCCTAAATTAATGGATCAGATAATTTGCTTTAATTCTTTTCCATGCTTGGATAAGCAAGTTCAATGATGATCTACTATTTAGATTGCCACATTTTGATAGTAAATCAGTGAGTTGATTTTTTTATTTTAAAATTTATTCAATTCTAAATTACTCAAATTTGACAATTTTAAATTTTCACTTTAAAGAGATATGTCTACATTGTCTCCTCACTTAACATATATTTTCCAATTACTTAAATCACAAGGTTGGAGTCACAGAAGATGGTGATGTGTTTTGTTCAATCTTCCTAAGTGAAATATAGTCTAATGAGTAGGGTTACATACTAAGGTTAGTTATTAGTAACTTGAAAGCAAGTTTTATTGCATGAGAAATTACAATTCTAGTGGCAATTTTTAGCATTATCCATATTCCCCTTAGTTTCTTAAGATGTTTTCAACAAAGAACATCTCAGGCAAATCGTTTTTCTTTGTAATTTCCTTCTCAACATCCAAAAAGATGAAGTCAATGAGAAAGTCAACCAATGCCTATGCTTTAATTGCATTAGCATATATCAAATTTTGAATTCACTAAGTTCCACTAACCAATTTAAAAGTTATCCAAAATGATCAAGCTTTGATATAATAATTTTCAATGGATGATCCATAACAACATGAATTGAATGTACTTAAAGGATTAGGTTGCTAGTCAATGAAGATTAATAATCGAACCTATTTCTTCCATAATTAGTTATCAAGGTTTTACAGATGCGGTGTGGTATGAGTTTGTGATGCTTTAGATTATTTGATTTACATAATAAATTAGCTATTATTTTTGACCATCTTCTCTTAACAAAATGAATATGATTGACTTGCAAAGATCTTTCTCTTCAATGAGGTCACTCTATGTATTGGCTCTAGATCCTTACTGAAAAGCATAATTCAAGTATGAAGAGAATGAAGAGAGAGATTAAAAAACTATCAAAAAGAGCTCTATTAACTATATTAGATTTTTATGTCAAGATTACAAGACTGAAGTGACATGAGCCAATTAGAATGTGTTGAGCTCATCCTTAGACCACCTATTTACAAGTTTAGGTCAATTCAATAATAGAAGAGTGTCTACAAGTAATACAGAAAAAATGCATAACAGAGCTTGATAAAATTTAAAAAACGAATAACTCTTCCTGGTTGATAGTAGTCCAAGTACGTAATGATTTTTGTAGAGTTTTACATTGAAGCTGATTTCAATGAGATGAACTGTCACAATGAGTCCTCTTAGATGAGTTAGTTGATTTTGGTGAATTCATTGTTAATGAGTGGGTGAATAACTATATTAAATTAATGACTTCAGGTGTTGAGTTTCAAGGGTGAGCAAATCTTCTCTTGCAACTTCATTATAATCAAGGATGAGTAGATTAGGTGACTTCGTAAAAAGTTTGAAGGTTTAGAAAATTGGTTAAGTATTGGTGACTTGTTGAACTCTGTTTAGATTTGTAGTATGATGATTGACTTAACCCAATTGACATTGGATGTACAAATATATGTAGTTTTATCCCTAAATTTGTAGAGTGTTCCAACATCTTAAACATGTAGCCTCTTGATTAGAATAAAGGTAGCCTAACTAATACTCCAACCAACTCAATATTGTTAACAAAAGGGACCTAATAATGTTATCCAACTTTTAGCATTAGGGATCTAATGAAAGTCACATAAGATTTTGGAAACCATAAGATCAATATTCAAAGTTAATCACTTAATATCTTCTACACCCTACCCTTGTTCAAAATGGTAGTTGCCCGTGGTCGCACCCATCTTTTCTCAATGTGTCAAGTAAGAAAGTAACTTTCTTGGGCATAGCATGCTTTAGGCACATGTTGCATTCGATGCCATAGAAAAGCCACCACATAAATGAAGACCTAAATCTTTTGGACCTACAACTAATTAGTCTTCAAGAAAAATTAGTATTCATACATAATGGGATCTATTTACTTTTTTATGGTGTTCTTATAAACAGCTAAAACAGAAAAGAGAAATCGAGTTTTGATGTAATGTATCACTCTTTCAACAAAAACCATAGATCTCTAGATTACTCTCTGAATTTCAAATTGAATAATTTTGATCCAAATTTGTAAAGATGATGAAGAAAAAAAAATGAAGAAAACCTAAACAATGGAATCATAAAAACAAACAAAAAATCCACATCTATGTAATGAACAATAGTTTCGATAAGAAAAGGTACGAGCAACCTTCTAATTGTGCAAGCACTCATTTCTTGCTTCATACAAAATAGATTTAAGTTTTAAGTATACTTTCATCTTAAACATAAATTGAATGTTGAAAACAAAGTTACTAATGGCTTGAACAAGATGCGCACTCTTTAATAGACAATGAGCATCAAAGTCACTAGATTTGATAAGGTCCAATTGCAATGACTTTTGTCAAATTTTTAGCTATTATTTTCTAGGCCCTTGCTCATGATCTTGATTTTATAAGATGGTTATTACTTCCAAGGAACATTATTTTATATCCCAATTTCTTCAATCACTGATCCTCATTGAGAAAATGTATTTGAGAGGTGTGATGATAGTAGCCAATGATGTAAGATAAGTATTATTGGTCTAACCTTAAGAGGGAAGTAACCAGTGTTGCCTTTCAATTTCAGACCTATCATATAACAAAAAAATGGAAACATAATTTTGAATTATACAAACCATTTTCAATTACTCACAAATCATAGAAAAATCATAGTACCTAAGATAAACTCACATTGTGCATTGCTTTCACTCTATCGATAGGGTTGGTAAATGAATGAAGTCAAGCTAAAAAATATGTTGTTCAAACTTATTCATTTATTTATTTTTTTTAGCTCAAACTAAAGCTTAAATAAGCACAAGTTTCAAAATTTTGTTCAAGCATGTTTATTAATTTCCTCAGTAACTTTGAGCCATTGAGCTTTAAACAAAATTAAATATAAGTAGAATGTTAATGATTCAAGTAATGTCTTGATTACTAACAATAAATGTATTCATTATGTTTTAACAAAATTGATAATAATTCAATTAACATTATTTCAAATAATTTATGAATACCAAATTTAAAATTTTAATATATCCATTTTGTTATTTGTCCAGTATTTTCTTTCTTAGAAATAGTGACAAGACAAAAATTAGATGTGAATGAGATTCAAATTCAAGATATCGGCAACTTCCAAATTCTTTACCAACTAAACTAGCTAAAACCTCCTGTATTAAATATTAATTGAAAATTAAAATTAGGTAATCTCTTCATCTAGTATTTGTTTTATATTTTTATCATTAAATGTCAATTAAAAATAAAATTACATTAAAAATATATACATCTAACAAATTATTCAAAATTTGAATCATATTTATACTTCTTATAATATAAATATCTTTTGGAGAGCATATAATATAAGAAAATTAATATAATAATATAAAAAATTACCAAAAAGTAACTAAATCATCGTTAAATAAGTATTTTATGGAGCTCTTAGCGAGCTACTTCTCAAACAACAAATGTGTATATTCACAGATATAAATGAATAAGCAAGCCAATGTCAAGCTTTCTTATTTCTATGTCGAACTTTAAAAGTTATATCCAAATTATTCAACTATCAAAATAAATGAATATAAACGAGCCTTATATAAACAAGTATCAAGCTATTGATTGACTATACTGGTTCATTTGCAGCTGTATCCATTAAAATAATCGCGGCTTGTTTTTTAATGATGGTACATTTCATCCCATGCTATAAAACGGCTGATGCATTTCACATGACATCCATGTTTTGTGAGATAATTTGACTGCATGGCTTCTTAGGATGATTGTCCTTTATTGTTATATGAGATTTATTGGTTGTTTTTGGAAGAAAATGTGAAAGAAGAAAGTTAACATAAAACTCTTGTTTTTTTACTATCAATCATTCATAAACTGGCAATCAAACATAAGTCCTTAATAAAAATCTAGAAGATTTGCTTAGATACTTAGTTATTGATCATATTGCTATTTAAGACCTCATTTTTCCTCATACAAAATTTTCTTATATTAATAGATCAATTAGTATGAGTTCCATTCATGTTATCACTAGACATGAACTAGATATGAACCTTGAAAGCCAATTAATCTTATTAACTTGCTTGTCTCATTTAGTGTACTTCTTGCTCAAAGTGTACATTATCTACATGGTAAGATTCAATAGAAACTTAAATGGAGTTATGATAAGTATAAAATTATTATTGATGCATATAGGTGATGCATTAATATAATGAGAGATTTGATTCTTATTAATATTAGATTTGAAAGATTCTTAGCTAGAACTCTTAAAGCCTTAATCCTCAAGTAATATGAGCATGAAAAAAAATGATAATAATGTTAATGAGATAGATCTTTAAAATGATAGAATTTCTTCAATGTTGAATGTGATGATTTTAACACTTACCATTTGAAAGTACCAGACATTTTTATTCCCTCAACAAATAATATAAGCATACAAGTAAATACTCTTTCATCAAATCCTGTTGTCATCTTATCACTTGAGGGCCCATAATCCATATCAGATTTTGGAGAGCCTACTCAACACCATAATATACAAAGCATTTAGAAGTTTCTAAGGAGGCCTTTCTTCACTTAACAAGGCCAACACTTAAAAAATTATAGCAGCTATGATTCTCCATAACAAATCCTTCAAAGTAGGGCTACAAACGAACCGAGCCGAGTGTGTGGTTGTTCGAGTTTAAGCTTTTTATCATTATTCAGCTCGAGCTCGATTTGAGCTTTTAGGATGATGTTCAAGCTTGAGCTCGTTTAAAAAATTCTTGCACAAGCTCGACTAGAGTTTGTTTACGAGCTCGATTCAAATTAGAATTATCGAGCCTATTAAAAAGCAACTTGTTTAATGAAATAAACAGGCTTTAATCAAGCCTTATTCGAGCTTGTTCACAAGCAACTTGTTGAGAAATATACAAGGTTGTATCAAATAAGGTTTATTAAGCCTAAAATAAAATATTAAATAATATTATTCACACAAGCCTCCATTAGGGGTGTGCGTTTGGTTGATTTGGATGGATTGGATGATAAATTTTTAAAACTGATTGGTTTTGGATTCCTAAAAATATTGAAACAAACCAATAAAATAAAAACAAATCGAATAATAATTTGGTTGGTTATTTTGGTTTGGTTTTGGATAAACCGTTTACGTTTAAAATTATTTGTATAATTTTTTATTGTATAATGAACAAGCAATAAGCAAAACAACATAAATATAATAAAAAATGTAATTAACTACTTCTTGTGCTAAACCAATATTTATTTTTTACTTATTTGAACGATGTTTTGAACTTAGAAGTTGATGGAACCATATCACCATATTATGAAACAAAAATATTTTAAAAAATTAGATAATGGTCTCCAAAAAGCACCTCAAAACAAATAAATAAAAAATAAGTGTATAATAGATAAGCCTATTATACATAAATTAATAATACCGTATTACATATAATACTTTGGTTTATTTGGTTCCATCCAAAATTTTATTTAACAAACCGATCCAAAAACCAAAAACCAAAAACCAAAGTTTTCTTTAATTAAAACCAAAATCCAAACTACTAAGTTTAAAACCAAACCAAATTACTCAAAAACTTTGGTTCGGTTTGGTTTTTTGGTTAAAACCAAATAATGCACACCCCTAGCCTTAATAGAACAGTAATCAAGCTGTTATCAAGCTTGTTTACAAGCTTTAAACGATATTGTTCATGAACATAAATGAACTGAATGACAAATTGTTCAAGCTTGTTCATTTAGCAATCAAGTATTTATAAAAGTGCTCAAGCTCGTTCGATTAGTTAATCAAACGATTATGAATGAGCATTAATCGAGCTGAGTCGCAAGTAGTTTGTCGAACGCTAAATTCATTTACAGACCTACTTCAAAGTCAGGAGATAACTATTGTAAGGCATCTCAATTGTCATCATCCTAGAGTCTATATCTCACATGCCCAAAACATGTTTTGTTGTTTTTTTTTTTTTTAAATTTTCTGTGATATTTCAATTTTATGAACCCTTATATTGTCATGTCACTTGAGTTGTATAGTAAGTCGTATGTTGTGGGAAGTATAATGTATAATGCACCAAGTGTATGTAGATGTATGGACAGGAACATTGAGCTACCATGGCCATTATTTACCCATAGTATATAGCCCAATTAGCTTGTTTTGACACCTTTTGACACTATTGACTAACATTACTTAAATTGACCTTCACATCATCATTTGGACTAGCCACTTAACTTTTGACTTTAAATGCACCATTCCACATGACTCGTCTCACTCCTCTCTCCATTTAATTCTAAGTCATTATGAAGCTTTAGCATTGACTTATCATTGAAATCTTCTACCTTGGAACCTTCATGAAACATATTGAAAACTTGCAAAAACAACTTCAAATCCATCTCCCTCATTGCAAACAAAAAAAAAGTCCATGTTATTGGTTTTGACCATTTTTGCTCAAGTGTGTGTGTGTATATATACACACACACACTTCACTTGATATGTATAAATGATTGATTATTGATGATTAAATCAAATTATCTCTTTGATTATGTTGCACACTTCTTATTTATTTTCCATCTCCAAGTGAATGAATACTTGAGTTTATGAGGTCATCCCTCTCTATTCTCTTAGCTTTGATTATTTTAGATAGTCTATATATACCACCTTCACTTGTTAGTAGGGATGCTTGATGGTTGAAAGAAAATTATGTCTTCGACTATATTTCTCTGTTTTCATATGCTTTTCACCACCAAATAAAGGATATTTGAGTGTGCGAGCACATGACGCTTAATTGACTTCCAAGAAAAAAAGGAGATCACTATTGCATAGGACTGTTAAGCTGACTATGAAGGTCAACTATCCCTAATTCCACTATCAGTTGAGTTAACACCTACATAAAATTAAATATTCTTTAAGCTTGTCATCTCACTTCTTTCTTATATTTTAAAGGACAGGAATCTTGATGTTATTAACATAAATACTTGCATCAAGGTTCTTTAGGTGTGCTTGTGATTGCAATATTAAGTCTATGATAATTGGGTTCTTAATATAACTCGACTTAAAGAATGTATTAAATTATCTGTGTTGTCTCCATAATTTTGTAATTACAAATAGTATATATTAATTAATCGTATAATAGTTTCCAATTGTCGCATATCAACATGCTAACAGTAGTTTTTATTGATTTCATGTCATGGTTTTTGTTCAACTCCAATATGCCACCATTCCAAAAAGAAATAATCATTTGCTTGCACATGAACCAATAGTGATTTTAAAAAGGGTGCTATAAGAGTAATAAAATCAAAATAAGAGCTTGATCCAAATCAAAGGTACTCCATGTTGTAGAAACACCTATAATGACTATTTTTCCATTCAATTGATGAAAATGAAATATTAGATGATATTACATCTTTAAGAAAGATTCTAAGCTGATGAAGAATAGTTGTTATGATGAGTAGATACATTCTTAGCTTATGGTTAGAGTAGATAGTTAAATAAAACTCTATAAAAATATTGTTGGGACTGAAGCAATTTGTGGATGATATTGAACCTTTCTAAAAAGTATAGAGCAAATCCAAGAGAAAAAAGAAGAGAGGGAACTTATAAAAAGAAGCTGGAATTTTACTAAATTGCTGCCAAAGCTGAGGAAAGAATATAACTTATGTCCTAGACTCATCATCTAACCTCCTAGTTATAAGTTTTACGTCAAGGTGCAGTGCTATAGAAATGGTTCCATACAAGTAAAATTACATCACTAGCCTTAGCAAGTGCTTTCCATAAAATGGTCTAGCTAACTCATAGCTTATCAAACTACATAGAAAACTCATGACGAGCTCCAATTAAAGAACATAATCTTTGAGAATGAAGCTTCTAATGAAATCTCTAACAACTTCACCTTCAGCTCTCGAGTAACTTCAAAAACCTTATTTGGCGAGTTCATGACAAATGAGTGAATAGCCTTAATGACTTTAATTGAATTCATAAGCAAATAAACCTTTACTCTTGCAACTTTAATTTATAGTAAATGTTGGTTTCTTTTATTGATTTAAATGTAACTTGTCGAATAACTCCTGTATATAAATTGGTCTATTTGACAGTGAATTGTTAAACTCGATTTATAATAATAATGTGACTTAATCAATAAGGCTTAAGCAGATCAAAGAGAAGGTAATTGCTCCCTCATAAATGCATTGATGAATCATCTTCATTTTCTCCATCTAAGAAGATCAAAATGGAACTTTAAAAAAGCTAGAGAAGGTCAAAAAAGAACTTGTAAAAGATAAGGAGACTACAGAGGCTACAATAAATGATCTCTCGGTAACTACTCTAGAGAGGGATATTAGTTGCAACACTCTTTGCGGATAAAATTGATTAATAAATTCTTAGTGATATGACAACAACATCAAGCAATGCTCTCGGAAATGTGCAAGTTAATGACTTCATGAGGTTATGAGAGAGGGGACCAATGTGCTAGAGTAGCCCTTAATTCAAATGGAGAAAAGAAGGAAGTTGGCCACAAGGAGTCAAACAAAGAACAATAAGGTCAATCTCAAACTGAACTATAATGAAAAGACAAGTTCAAAGTCGTTGAATGTTAAGCTAATTTTGAACAAACTACTTTAAATCAAGTGAGTCGATTTTAGAGTCACCCAAGAATTTTTAATCAATGAAATAAGTAGTTGCAACTTGTGACAATTATCTGAAATGAACATAACTCTATTTATGAATCTGTGAGAGTAACAACAAAATTATGTATATTATATATCTAAGAGTTATATCAAAGTGATACTATTCTTAATCAATCTCCCAAGAACAAGTTGTTGAGCATATTTTAGTTCTTTATAGAAATAATTTTTTTCCTTTAAAACTTTATTCAAGTTTTATACTTTGGTTATTGCTGGCTTAGATCACATAATTAGGGCTGACTTGAGTGACTTTTTAAATGAGATTCTAGAGAAGAGGAATATCAATTTAAACCCTTTGAAGAAAATACAAGTTTTTATTAGTGATTATGAAAAAGGGGGCAAAAAAGAGAAAGTGAGCTTGAGTTCCATAGAAATGATCCTATTATAAAATCAGTGATCACTCAGAAAAACAACTTTGAAAATCTCCGTCATCTTTAAAGAATGTTAGGGAGTTCGTTCTTCATGAGGATGATGTTTTATATTCAATCAAATTTCCCCTAACAGTATGTTAGGGTTTTATTTAGATCTGAATTCTACTTCCTATGAACGCAAGTTCATAGTCAATTACCCCTTTTACTGTAGTAAGAAAGCACTCTTAATTAAGATTGAAAATAAACGTAAATCTCTGATATAAATCGGTGTCTAGTGGTGTAGTGTGGATGACTGTCTAAAGAAAAAGGGGGGTGGTCCCGATCAAGATTCCATGGTTTCGTTGTCCCAGGACTACCATTATTCCAGTCTACCAACATCAGAGGGCTATTAGCTGTAATGTCTAAGAAGTCTGATTAACAGCCAACGGTTGTCTCATCTCAGATATCCCAAGTAGACTAGAATGGTTGTGTAGGTTTTGTTGTGCAAGTGTTTATTAAATTATTTAAGTTATACTTAACTTATAAGCTTAACAAAATTCAATTTTATGAAGTCTGCATTGCAGACATATATAGAGCTTACATCCATTGGAATGCCATGATTTTTCATGTGGAGTTCACATTGCAAACAATGACTGGGCTTATATCCATTGGAATGCCAGTTTGGATGATGATGTTTGCATTTGCAAGTACAAGTTGGGCTTACGTCCCTTTGGAATGTCGAGTAGGGTTAGACTTACATCCCTTTGGAATGTCAAGGATTTAGAGAAATTCACATAGCGAACAAGTGACTAACTTGGCTTACATCCATTGGAATGTCAGTTTGGAAGATGTGATGTTTGCATGAAAAATATAGATTGGACTTACATCTATTAGAATGCCGTAATTTTAAAGAAGTTCGCATGACGAACAAGTGATTGGACCTTCATCCCTTTGAAATGCTGGTGTTTGATTTGGATGTCTTGAGATGAATCCTTTGATTCAATTTCATTTTCTTTTGCATTTGATTGGATGTCTTTTATCAAAATTGTTCATGATATATTTAGAGCTTTCATATTTTGTGTCTAATTAAACAATTAATCGATCAATCACACTTGTGTTTATTGTTAATGTTTAACCTTTGATGTTATTATCTGAATGAGATGAATCTAAAATATTTAATTGGACTATCTTGATTTTTACATTGATAATTAGATTATATTTGGATCCTTAACAATTTGTGTTTGATCAACCAAATAATTAATGATTGCTCAAGATTGTGTTTGCATGTAATTGTCATTTCATCAAAGGCTTCAATTTTTAAGCTTTTAATATGCAATTAATTAAATATGTCATTTTAACATGAGAAAAAGGAATGTAACTTAATTGCATTTAATAATTATAATATTTGATTTATTTAATTTGTATTTTTAATATGAATTTTTTTACATATTGTAAGTCTATTTCTTCTCATTTAAATGATTTTTATGAAAATTATCTAAATTTAATAATTTTAACAAAATTTTGACAGTGTTATATTTCATGAAATTTAGTGCGATATGCACTCTTCTTCCTTACTTCGGATCCAAGATCGAGGGGGGATTTTCATCTCGCACTGAATCCAAGATCGACAACGGAGGTTTTCGGAAAATTTTTAGCTGGATCCAAGATCAACGGACACAGGTCTTTAAATTTTAAAACCTGTGATTCATTTAATTTCAAATGATTTTAATTTTGAATTGATATTTTTTTAATTTCGACAAAATAGCAGCTATTAATGTTGTATTTCGCGAAATAATGCACTCGCGCCTTCTCTGTTGCTTCGAATCTATGATCGATGGAGAAAAGATTTTTATCTTGCACCGGATCCAAGATCGACAGTGGGGGGCTTCAATTTGACCTATGAAGAAAAAAATTAATTATAAAATTTTATTTTTGTAATTTACTTGAAATCGATGCTTTAAAATTGCTTTTCTTTCAATTTAGACAATTTTACCCTTGTCTAGTCTTCCTTAAGACTTAGGGAGGAGGGGTCAAAATGGAAACTATGGTCCTGATTTGGGGGGGCAGCAACGCGACGGCTTTCTCTCCTTCACTCTCTCTCTCTCGTGTGTGTGAGACGCGATGGCTTTCTCTCCTTCACTCTCTCTCTCTCGTGTGTGTGAGATGTGCGATAGCTAAGGCTTCGGCCGGCAAGGAGGATCAACCAAGGGGAAGTTCAACAAGGTAAGCTCTCTCCTCTCTATTTCTCTCTCCAGGTTTCTCCCTTAATCTTTCTCTCAAGGGTGCGTGTGTATGTCCTACCCCACCGACACTCTTTTCTCCTCCTTTTATGGCAGAACAAGGCTTCAACCATTCCCACTCCCTTCCCCATGTGGTTGCACTAACATGGACGGCATTTCTTTTTTTTTTCCTCACTTTTTTTTTTTAATTTCTGTTGTCAACAATCACCTCTCAAACTTGTTGCAACTTTGTCAACTTCATGGGTCAAGCAAACTATCTCAAGTTAAGTACACAAAAGAAAGGCCAAAGTAACTTATATTCATCTTTTGCGAGACTTCAAGAATGACAGAGGCAAGTCATCCTTTCAATAGAGAAGGGGTGACTGAATTATAGTAGATGCCAATGTCAATCCTTCAATGCTAAAGAATATGCTTAACCCATTTACCTTTTTAGATTATGGGCATAATAAGCATCTATTGAAGATGTCTCCAATGAGTTACTTATGATTATGATGTGAAGGTTGGTGATGACTGGCAAATTACTTCCTGCCTAGCAAATGATTATAAAAGATTGGTCACAAAGGCATCAACTTGATAGGCAAATAAGATCGAACTTGTAAAGACAAAGAAATGTTGTCAATTTCTTTAAAGGAGAAAAATGTGTGAGTAACTATGGCACTCAAAAGAGATGATTAATTGAGTATTTTAAGAAATATTATAAACTAAAAACTCAATTTTAATTTTTGGAAGAAAAATATTGTTTAATTTAAATCACATAGTAGCAAAAATAAAGTGCAAAAAAATAAAGCAAGACGATAGGCACTAAAAAATTGTTGCGTGACTCGGCCAAAACCACAAACTAGCCTATGTCCATGCCTAACTACCACAGCTATGATTCCACTGGCCCAAAAATAGATACAAGTACTCTCTTACAAAAGAGTGAGTACAACCCACCAAAGATTATGTACTCTCCTACAACATGGTGAGTACAACCCCAACAAAAATCATATCCTATCCTATAACAGGGCAATACAAACACCAGCAAAAATCACATCCTCTCCTACAACAAGGCAATACAAACACCAACAAAAATCACTTTTAAAGCACAAAAAACTACAACTACAAATTTTGACACAATTAAATCCCCAAAATATCTAGCAATCTATCCAAATAAAATAGTGATCTTACAACTAAAAATGACCGCCTTACAAAATATCAATTTACAACAATTTTGACAAAGTAAATGTCTCAAATGTTTTTATGAGAAATGTCAAATTTATGTCAAAAAATGATCTTTAAAATTGTTTAGCTTAATGCAAAAATTATTTTGAAGTGAATAAACATAAGTTTATCATGCAACAAAATAATTTCAGGAATTGTCAAATTTAATTTCAAGAGAGATTATGACTAGATTTAACATGATAATGTATGAATGATTAATTTCACATTAAAATCCTTTTTTTTAAGTATAGGACAATAAAATCAGCAAGCTATGAATTTATTTAAGTAATGTATAATTGTTGAAATGAAATGATCAATGCATACACAATCAAATATGCCTCTTACAAGATAAATTTTGATAAAGCAATAATTATGATAATTCAGCAAAGGAGACTAAATTCCATAACACAATTTAATTCCAATCAAGTTTATGCTCCAAAATGATTCAAATGATGATGGGATATTCAAATACTACAAAGATAAATTAATTTCAAGTAAACTAGGTACTTTTGCAGTGAAATGAAGAATTCAAAAAATTAAAATTAATTTCAACAAAAATAATGTTTTGTCTCTCAAAATAACTTCCTAAAATGATTCTAATGATATGGATCTTTTCAAACAATGCTTATGTTAAAAAATTTTAAGTAATAAATAATTTTTGCAAGAAGATAAAAAATTTCAGCACATAAAATATGGTTCTACAAGTTGTCAAAATTGATTTTCCACCAATACGAGTAAATTTAAATTGAAATTATGAAAATAAAATTTCAATAAAAATAACTAAGTAAATCAAGATGACTTATTTGAATAATATTAAGATTTGAATCATACAAACTAGCCAAAATACAATGATAAATATAAATTTGACAACACTAGCTCAATATCACAAATAATTTTAATCAAAAAAGAGATTAAAAAAAAGTGTAATCAATTAAATGAAGGACATGAGATTTAAGATTCAGTTGAATTAATGATAACTTAACAATCAAATAAAATGGTTGGATCAAGCACTTATAACAAAATCACAAAAATAATTATAAAAAGTAAAAAACTATCCCAAAATTTGAGAATTTGGAAATATGAAAGCATTTAGTGACAGGGAAAAATCTTTATATTATTATTTTACCCTTCACACCAACATAGATTTATCATCATCAAATAAGGGAAGATTATCAAGTAGACACTTTATGTATCTCACAATTTGATTTAATGATAATAAACTTTATGTGATGAAAACTAAAAATTTCTTTGTAAGTTCAGATATCTACATAAATCATTATGACTATCATCAAAAATTTGAAATTTTATTAATGATAAATATATGCTTAAAATTACTAATGTTTTTGAGCAATTTAAAAATTTTATTAAACTCAACAAACCAAGCAACTCATGTGATATCTCTCAAAAGTTTGGTTGGGATTAAAGTCATGTGTTTTATTTTTATAAAAAAATTGACAAATAAGCTCACTTTGGATAAATTAAAATATTAATCATCATTTCATTATTTCATTCATCATAAATGTATTTTCATAAATCAATAAAGTGTAATTTTTATTTTTACTAAATCATATACACATTATTTGATTCATGATTGTATTAAAATGCAAAATTAATATTTAAAAAGTTCATTTTGGTGAAATTAAATTGTGATAAAATAATTTTATTTATTCAATTTTGTGCTTAATTTATTTTATTTTTCAAGATTTTATTAAATTTATTTAGGCTTGGAAAATTAGTAAATGCAGTTTTCTTGTTTATTTAAATTAATGAAATTTAACTTTACCAAATGATCTTTAACTTAAATGTAAATACATATAAATTCATGACTGATTATTGTCATTGATTTTATCATTTTATTTCAGTTTAATTATGATTTTTAAGCCATTTAATTTTGCATGGGTATTTTATTTTATTAAATCAATAAATTAAATCCTACATTTCCAAATTAATGAAATTTAACTTTACCAAACGATCTTTAACTTAAATGTAAATACAAATAAATTCATGACTGATTATTGTCATTGATTTTATCATTTTATTTCAGTTTAATTATGATTTTTAAGCCATTTAATTTTGCATGGGTATTTTATTTTATTAAATCAATAAATTAAATCCTACATTTCCAAATTTAAATGAGCTCTTTCTCCACCTTGCATGGCAAAATTTTGTTGAATTTTTTTCAAGTTTTATCTTTATAAATACAATTAATTTTCATCCTAAATAAATTCAAATAGTTTCTTTATTATTCCTAGCTGTTCTAATTAATCTCATATTGAATGCAATTAAATTTATTTTCAAGAAAAACCTATCAAATTCACCTGTGTCTATAGACCATCTCCCATTATGTCTTAAAAAAGTTTCAAAACTAAGACCCTAAGAAATATTGGACAGCTACATTGATTTTTCCTCTCCAAATCGAACTCTTGTCATGAAAAATAAAATTCTGCTTTTAGAGGATCTCTTGTGGTTTCTCTTGAAAAATTCTTCATTGTTTCTACAAGAAATTTTCACAAAGAGATTGATGCATGCAAAAAAAAGGTCTTTTCAATGGTTGAAGCTTTCTTGATTCAAATCCTTCAAGCTTTAAGTGAGATCTACTTCTTATTACTTTTCTTTGTGACTTTAATTTTAATTAATAATTCACTTTTATGAGCTTGATGATTGAGTGGCACTATAATTTTATTAAAAAATTGTTCTCCTTCAAGTTTTCTCAAATTCGTTGTTGAAATAATATTTCACTTGTGTAGTTTGTGTAGAGATCAATCCATCTAGTTTAATTTTTTTTAAAAAAAATTTTGGTACAATCATTATCATTGGATGGTTAATTTTATTGAGCACAAACTTTGATATTTTCTATTGAGCTTATCTTGATTGAAAAATCCTTTGCGTCATTTCAATTTGAATTAAATCATAGGGGTGGAAAATCCATTGTGATACTTTGCAGAAAAATAATTTATTTTGCTGAAATTTTTTTACTCTCCTACAAAAATCATTAGGAAACTCGAAATATTTAATCATGAGAGTTGTTTGAAAGAATATTTATCATTAGATACATTTTTGAAGTGTATTTAAGTCAAACAAATTATTATTTTTGCTGAAATTATTTCCTTATTTGCTTAAATTTTCATTTTAATTGAAAATACCTAATTTACTTAAAATCAATTCACCCTTATTATATTTGACTATTTTATGATCAATTGAATTGATTTGGAGCACTATTTTGACTAAAATTTAATTATTTATTTGCTGGAATTTAAGTTCATTTACCAGTTTTATCAAAAGTTAAATTTTTTTATCAAAATTTATATTGTAAAAGTTTTAATTGTTTATATTTACATTGGTCATTTCATTTCAACAATTATATCTTGCTTGAATAAATTCCTTGCTGAAATTTATTTTGATTTGCTGATTTCATTGCTCTATACTTAAGGAAAAAGGATTTTAGTGCAAAATTTTTCTTTTAAACATTATCATATTGAATCTAGTTATAATTTCTCTTGAATTCAAAAATTAACCTTTGTTGAAATCTATTTTGTTACATAACAGACTAATGCGCGTTCACTTCAAAATCATTTTTGCATTAGTCTATTATTTGCATTAAAGTAAATAATTTGCTGAAATCATTTTCCAAGAAAATTTACTTATCATTTTTCATTAAAATTTAGTCATTTCTCCTCGTCAAATTTGTTCACAAATTGTTGGTTATTATAAAGTGATCATTTTGAATTGTAAGATCACCATTTTATTTGGGTATATTGCTAGATAATTTAAGATTTAATTATGTCAAAATTTGTTGTTATATTTTCTTTTTGAACTTTAAAAGTTATTTGGTTGAGATTATACTCGCCCATTATAGACGAGTACAAAATTGTGTTGAGCATATACTCGTCCCGTTATAGAAAAGTTCATGTTATAATTGACTTTCGTTTGGTTAGTAGAATCCTAACAGGGGTGACTAAATGTGTATGTATGCTTGTTTGGAGTTTTGATCGAATCACATAAAAATTATGTCTATCATCTCTATATTTTGCACTTAATTTTCTCTTGCTATGTGATTTTTAGTCATTTACCATTTTAAATGGAAAATTATTTTTTACCTAAAATAAAATTTAAGTTTTAATTCATAATATTTGTTAAATACCCAATTCATTCCCATATTCAGTGTCATAATTACTCACAGGATATTCTTTTGAAGAGATCATTAAGCATTAAACAATTCACTAAGAAGTTTGTCGTAGAATTTTCCGAGAAGCCATATACCAAATCAAAAAGGTATAAGCAAAATATGAAGAAGCAATAATGACTAAGAGAGGTTTGCATGATCAAAAGAATGCCGAGTTCCAAATTAGCATTAACATTTGGAAGCATCTTTATCTGAGTGAAATGTTTATACAAACGAACTAGCTCATTTCTTACTTCTAAAGCCAAAAATATTGAGTTGGAAGAAACTTTAAAGAAATCAAATGAAGATAAGTTTGAGTTGCTTCTCAACCATCTAAAGTCATTATCATTAATAAATTCATTGAATTTGACAAGCGCAAAGATGTGATTAAGGTTGAGTATCAAGAAGACATTGTATTTTGCTTGGATTTTCAAGAGAAGCTTGATGTAATCAACAATGTATGGCAAGATTTGAGATTTTTCTACTATAATCATTGAACCAACCATGTCCCTTTATAAGACTTCATATATCTTACTTAGATCAATGAAATGCACTTTTAAGAGTGAAATATTGCTTAGGATTAGATGGAGGTATTTAAAGAAAGCTAATAAAAATAAATTTAAGAATAAGCTACAAGATCTTAGGATTTAGAATATTTATAAAAAAGCTAATATTATATAAACAAAATAGCAAGTAAGATTCAACAAGTAAAAAATATGTTTAGAGAATCAGAAGAAAAAGCCCTTATTAATAAAAAAATAATTGGTGATGGCATCAAAATGTGCAAGAAAATATCAAAAATAAGAAGTTTTATTATAAAAACTACTTTAGATATAAAGTTCGGACAATTAGAAAAAAATATAGAGTGATCTGTAGGAATTCTAAGAAACAAATATGTTATGCAAATAATTCACTATTTAATGATTTATATGATAATTAGATATTAAAGAAAATGAAAGATGTATGTATAAGTTAGCTAAACAAGCAATAAAGATTTAATTCAAGTCAAGTACTTTAAGGATAAAGATCAAAAAATATTTTTCCTTAAAAGAGAATATTCAACATAGATAGATGAAATATTTTGATAAACATTTTAACGAAAGTTGTCAAAGTATGATTGACTTTAGTGACGTTAGTACCCTAAATGTGAAAAGAGATTTTTTGTGTATTGTTATATTAGTAAAATCGGAGTTTGAGAGGCTCTAAAAAATAAAGTATGGAAATGCAGTATGACCTAATAATATTTAATAAAAGTGTGAAAATGATTACGAGATTAAAGAATTTATTGGCTTACTAATCTTTTTAATATTATTTTAAAAACAAAATATGTTAGATAAATGGAGAAAAAGTTTGTTAGTTCCTATTTTTAAGAATAAAGGTGGTGCACAAGAGTATGCAAATTATAGAAGAATTATGGTAATATGTCATAAATTAAAAGTATGAGACAGAGTAATTTAGTAAAACTTACAATGTGATACAAAAGTCTCTCAAAATCAGTTTGATTTTATGCCAAGCAGATCTACTATGAATGTTATACATTTGTTGAGAGGTTTGATTGAGAAGCATAGAGAAAAGAAGGGTCTACAATGATATTTGTTGATTTAGAGAAAGCATATGATAAAGTTCCAAGAGAAGTGCTTTAGAGAATTCTAAAACAGAAAAGAGTTAATATTGTTTATATTCAAGTCATTAAGGATATGTATACTAGAGTTGTTACTTGTATTCAAACACAATAAGGATTGACCAAGTATTTTTCTATTTTAGTTGGATTACATCAAGCCTATATCTTTTTGCTTTAGTTAGGGATGTTCATACTAGACATTTAAAGGAGGATGTACCTTGGTATATACTTTTTGCTGATAATATTCTTCTTTTTGATAAAACTAGAGAGGGAATTTAAGAAACACTTGTATTATAGAGGTCAACATTAGAGTCTAAAGGCCGAATACACAGAGTGTGATTTTAATAGTAGAAGATCTAGTGGTAGGATTGTGACAATGAGTGATCAAGTTATTAAAAAGTGTGAACATTTTAGATATCATGGGTCCATTGTTCAAAGTGATGATGAAATAGATGGGAATATTATTAGTAGAATTCAAGTTGTATGATGGAAGTGGAGGAATGCATTGAGCCTATTGTGTGATAGAAAAGTACCGCTTAGACAGAAGGAAAAATTTTATAAGATTGTGGTGACACCTGTAATGATTTATGGAGCATAATGTTGGCCTATATGAATGCTCAGGTGGATGAATGCTTTACACTCAGAGACAAAATGCAAAATGAATATATACATAAAAAGGTTGGAGTAGCTCCAATGACAGATATGATGAGAGAGAGTCGCCTTAAATGATTTGGTCACATAAAATGTTGGTCTTCTGATGACCAATAGAAAATTAGATGTATTAGATGCGGCCTATGTTCAGAAAGGTAAAGGTAGACTTAAAAAGACTTGGTTAGGAAGTATAAAAAATGACTTTATTTAATTAGAATTAAATGAGAATTTAATACTTAATAAGACATAATGGAGAAGAAGCAATGTTTAAAAAGGAGAAATCGGGAACTGATGTGCAAGGCATAAGCCTCGAAACAATAAAAAATAAAAAATTTATAAAATAAAATAAATCAGAAAAATGACAAACTATCAATATATTCACCTAATTCATTATCATAAAGACACAAATTACATATCAGAATATCAAATATTAATATAAAACATAAATTGAAATAAGATTTCAAAAAATCACTCGCTTAAAATTCAAACGCATCATGATAATCAAGATCTACAATAATATCATCATTACTTTATCATTTTTAGAAAAATTATTATATGTAACTATCATCTTCATAATATATTTCATTATATTCAAAATCATATTAAACTACTATAGCTTTTTTTATTCTTTATAACAATTAATAATATATTTAACATAATTTTAAATAGAATAATAGATTAAAAATAGAAAGAAAAATAGAGGTATTAATTTAGCTCGTGCTTCTTGGAAACATATCATTGCCCGGAGATTCTGGCTTGTGCTGGTTGGAAAAGAAAAGTAACACTGACTTGCATAATTTGAAAGAGGTAAATTACTCAAAATTAAGAACTCTAACTTGTTAAGACAGTGAGATAAATAAATAAATAGGTTCAATAATTTATAAACTAAATTAATAATATAAAAAATTAATTATAATTATTATTTCTAAAAAATAAAGTGAGGCACCGCCTCAAAGTGCCTCGAGGCGTATGCCTCACTAGGCCAAACGAGGCTTAAGCCATGGGGCGCTCTTCACATGCCTTAATTTGAGGCGCGCCTCGAGGTGTACACCTCAAATGACTTTTTAAACAATGAGAAGAAGGATTCATGTAATCGACTCAACGTAGTTGGATAAAGGCTTGTTGTTATTATTATTATTGTAATGAAATGCACTTATTCTTTTGAATTTATTTATCCTATTTTCTCTTTCTTTTGTGAAAAATTCTTATAACAGTTAGAATATAAATAAGCTTCATTGATATTAACTTAAAATAAATTGAGTTAAGTTAAAGAATGTTGCAAAAAGTTATTCAAAAAATATCCAAATGATGAGCCAAATAAATATAAATTCACTATATGTTGAGTACCACAAAAATGCAAGTATCTCTATGCTTGTGTTTATGAATATCATGTCGAGTCTTACTCTGCCTTTTTCAATTATGTATCTTATTTGGACAAGTTGTTACCTTAAATGAGCCTCACCATATATCAAAGCTTTCATCTCTAAACTTTCCATTAGACAAGATTTTGCTCGCTCTCAATGTGAATTTTTTGCAAAGAGGAAAATTAAAATTCTAGAACTTGACTATTTATCTTTAGATACTAAGATTATAGCATGAAGCTTGACTTGTGCAATTTTAAAAGAAATCCAAAAAATCATGTTTTCTGGAAAACAATAATTAAGTAACAAATAGTCAAATTGTTAGATAATTTGATAATACTGATTTTGAATTCATCATTTGTTTAAATTTGTCTTATTATTCACAGTAATTTGATGATTGTAACTCTCCTATAATGACTAGTCTTGTAATTTTTAAGTTTTACCTCAGTTGAGACCACTCAAACTCCCAACTTAAATTAGCCTACCACTTAACTACTAGTTTATGCATTAGGATTTAAGTTCTTTTTTATTTTTAATTTAAGATATCAATATTTCGGGTTTTAATTTTGAAATTTGGCTAACTTCAAACTAAATAAAGGAAAGTTAACTTCAAATCAAATATTTTGAAACTTATGAAAAAAAACTTTTTGGGTCCATTTGTTGAGTTTCATAGAAAAGTTTATTGAGCATATTTTGATGCTTGACGTAATGATATGTCGAATTTAAGTGTCAATTTCTTCAATTATTTACTCAATATAAAAAAACTCTAAAATTCATCTAATTTTCTTTGGCCAAAACATCTTAAGTTAATGTTTTAACATTCAGATCTATTCAATTCCAATAAAAAAATTACAAAAATTTCTAAAACAATTCCCTCAATTTATTTTTAAATTAAATTCTCATGGGGTGCTTCAAATTATCTATATGGTCTGTGCTAGGGCAAATTCATTTCTTCCTTCTTAGGTTGTCAAGAAGATGATGACAGCTGACAAGTACAAATTGCATGCACTCTCAGCTTTAATGAGTTCTTTAACAAGATTA
Organism: Cymbidium sinense; assembly: GCA_021442155.1. Lineage (NCBI taxonomy): Eukaryota > Viridiplantae > Streptophyta > Magnoliopsida > Asparagales > Orchidaceae > Cymbidium > Cymbidium sinense. The sequence goes on along the minus strand of CM038218.1, from coordinate 172,870,994 downwards.
TGAAGATGTCAACAATCCTCCATATTATAGCCACATTTTTATAAAAAGTACAGTATTTTAAAGGATCTTGGGCATAAGACGGTGTATATAGTGGAGTTCGCCAACATAATTATTTCATCTTCAATGGGATTCACCAACTGTATATAAGATATTTGTAAAGGTAAGTGGAATATTGTGTGGCACCTGTAGAGAAATTCATCAAATTTTTGCGTTGCCACTTATCATGAGAACTGACAAGCTTTTTAATGGCTTCTACAAGTTAGAAAATTGTGTGGCACAAGGTCATTTGAATTCTAAAATATAAGTGATGTGTGCAAGAGGAAGTCTTTAGAATCACTATATTAGTGCTTCCCTAAATGTTATGTTAGTAGATGGTATTTCACATCACTAGTAGTAAGAAGAGAAAGTATTGACTCCAACTAAGCAATAATATTAGTTGGATCCATTTATTCAAAATAAGCTCAATGTTAGCATTTTAGACATTGATAGAGGTTGGGCTATTGATCTAAAAAATTCATTGGTTGGTTAAGGTCGACACTCTCACTATGAATGAGTAACAAATGTTTCAGTAATACTCTCCTAATAAAGAAGCACCTTATCAATTTCTAGACTTGAGGTGAGTGATCTAAAACGTAAATGTGAACTATGAGTATAGAAATCAAATCTAACTTTGATGTTTTACCCTTGGAACCTATTCATAGATTCTCTAGCTCATTCTTATCAAACAGTCTTCCATTTGGCTTAGCTGATAGGTGGCAACAAAATTATGTTGCTCCACTAAGGGAGACTTATCTTTTTCCTCAAGATACTCCATAGTTTAACTTATTGTCTTAAGCATTGTCCCAGCTCACTGCACCTAAAGAAATGTTAGATCTAATAATGTCATTAAACAATACTAGAATCTTACTAGTATAAAATTAGACCGACAAAGAAAGAGAACTTACAAAGGTAAATTATGAGATTTTACAATATTGTTATGAAAAGTATAACCTTATGCTGAAATATGACTTATTGACTAGACTAATTTAGGTTGAGTTACAGTACTACAAAAATGACTACATATAAGAAAATCAAGTAGAAAGACTTAACAAGTGTTTTTTTTTTAAAATGAATAAGTAGCAAGCTTGCCTCATTAAAGTACACAGAGAACTCATGGCGAGTTCCAAGAATGAGATTTTTGAAAATGTAGCTTATTATGACTTCCCAGCAGCATCACATTGAGCTGGCAAGCAATTTTGATATGCTTGAGCTAGTTCATTTGGCAAGTTTATCATAATTAAGCGAGTAGCCTTGATAAGTTCAATAGATGAATTCATATGTACATATAAATTTACTCAAGTGACTTCAATTTATAATAAATGTCAAGTTCCTTTGAGAAGTTTAGAAGTAATTTGTAGAATACTCTTTTAAGCAACTTGGTCTAATTGATGGAGACTTATTAAACCAACTTTAAATGTTATTTCATTAACTCAACCCAGGTGATGGTGGATCTACAAATTTCAAAGGCAAATCAATTAGAAAAATGGGCCATCCCCCATGAAAGTATTGAGGCATGTACTCCTCAATAGGTTTGAGTTTAGACATATATATGCTAGAGCGAGTGGCAGTAGCATCAAACATTTTCAAGTTTCTGGGTGATGTAATAAATGGCCATGGCACAAGGTTAATAACAGAGAATTAGTTTCTGCCGATATAGTTAAATATAGGCTTCAAGTAACATTCATGTCAAGCAACACTAATATCTTGTGTATGTGCCTTGATCACGTACCACATACCTTCATCATCAAATGGGGACATATTGGCCAGTACTAATGATCTTGTGTAGTAAATATAAGAAACATAGGGAGCCATTACCCTTCCTCACAAAGATAATTTAACAGGTGTAATTGAAATTGCAAATGAAATGGAATTAGAAGTAATATCAGTTGCCGATGCAAGATAGGAGGTGAAGAGAGGGGAGAGTTGAAGGGTTCAGCTGAAAGCACAGCCAAATCAGAGGTTGGCTGGTTGTGTTATCTGACTCCTAACTTAGCATAAAAAGTTTTCTTCTTTAGTTTATTTTATTTTTATTGAAACGCTCCTCTTTGACACATTTGGGCAGGCTCATTCAAGTTTAAAAACAAATTAATCTAGGCATATTCCAAATCAATCTTGTTATAGGTCATTTTACTAATATAATGAACTTTGTGTGTGCACCATGGTCAAATCAGTAGTTCATATTTCTCTGTGTATGTCACTGCTAATGGGTCATTTGGTTTGCTAAAAAAAGAATGCAAAGTAAAAGTAATACATTGTATTTGAAATATTTTTAAGTTGTTTTGTTGAGTGTAAAATAAAAGCAGGAGATTATTTTGTGTTTGATTTAAAATAAAATAAATTCAATGTAAAGTCTGGCGGTGGTAATTGGTGACGAGGCAGGAGGAAACTGGTGATAATGGCAGCTATCAATGATCTTTGACGGGCAATTGTGAGTGCTAGCTGTGATAACCTATGCATTGTATTTGAAAATCTGTCGAATTTTCAATTCACCAAAAATGAACTAGAAAGTGAATTACATTACATTTGAAATTCACCCAACCAAATAGTTAAATTCTCAAAATACATGAGTTTAAAATGCTTACACCACAAATACAACAAACCCAACTAAAACATACATAGCACATGACAAAGGAGTGTCATGCAACTTATATCTATATCTTAAATTTTGTTCAATCGTCACATCTATCTTTTAAAATATTTGTTCAATCGTCACAAACCCAACTTATATCTATGCTTACACAGAAGTGAATACTTGTTCTCATGGTTTCTTTTAAAATTAACTAATACAATTCAAGATAAAAGATAACTAATAGTAATAAACCAACATTGGTGACCAACACCAAGGCCTATCCTTTTAAGTACAGTATATTTGAACAAGTAATAATAAAATAGGTTGTCAAAATCCTCTATATTTAATCACCAAGGCCTGTTCTAGATAAAACATTTTAGATGAGATGATGACATTTGCTATAGCATATGTCTGGTAAGAACTCTGTTTTAACAACTTAATACCCGGCTGAGTAAATTGATACATTAAAAAAAAAAAAAATTTGATGTCATGCCATACCTAGGGCCTATCCATTACTGGAGTAGTTCATCATCGTAATTCAGTTTGACTATTAACACACCTCATGACATCTCAAAAATCAATTCAAGATTAATCATACACTACATGTTCAGTTAACTAGTTAAAATTAGAGGTATAAGGTATAAAATTAAGCCAAAAAAATCAAAATGCCTTCTGCTAAATTGAATGAAGAAAATGCCCAAGATTGTTAGATACCTATATCCAACAACAATGTAAGGAACACCTGCTAGGAAAGATTGGATCTGCAATAATAACAAAAAATGATATCTGTGGAATTGTCTGATTCATAACAAAAGAAAAAAAAAAGCTGCATTCTATCAAACCAGACCCATTTAGTGCATAAAATGCTGATAAGAAATATTTTACCCAAAATTTCAAAAGTTTTTCTCTTTCAAATCGCTCTTCAGTCCGATGATCCAACTGCACAAATGCAAACAAAAGAAAAATGATAATAATAATAAATGAATGCTTCTAGGAAAGTCTTCAACAAACAAAAAGACTCACATTATCTGCAACAAAAAAAATGATAAACAAGAAAATGCAACCTCTCTACTAGTCTTCAGCTCTACATAGAATTTCCTTCCATCGTCAATTGTATCACAACAGTCCATTTCTGCGCCCATAATGATTCTGTGTGCTCCTAATTTGGTTTTGAACACGGAACAGAATTCCATATTCGCATCAATACCTTTACCATCTTCACCCATTTCTCTGGAGTTCTCAGTTGCTAGGTTCTCAAAAGCATAGCCCCAATAGCATCTGGCACACAGTAGACAATTCATATCTTACAGTTCTAATTTTATGAAATGTTTCAGCTCAATATTCACTGATATCATAAACTTACATAACAAAGCAAATATGTTCCATCAATACTATTGTACAATAAGATCAGAAAATGACTATTCAGGTGGTTTTATGCGTGTTATTGACAATACAATCATTGGGTTAGACTAGAATATGTTGCTCCAAGGATGGTGTACACAACCTATATTTAATATCTTCGCAAAGTGATGCCTTTTGAAGGACATTCAACCACAGCTCTCCATGCCTAATTAAACTAGAGCAAAAATTGTGAAATCTAAATGTCATTATTAGATTCAAATGCTTCAAAATAGAACCATGAACTTAGCCTTACAGGCTATCGAAAAAAAGCTTCCTCTTCATCATTCAAACATAAAGAATGTAAATAAAATCAAGCTTCAATTGGTGAGCATGTTAGAAATGTGAATGACTGTTGAATTTTGGGGAATGCCATAAGACCCAAAAATGATCCCTGGCAATTGACCATGTGCTCTGTTGGGACCATTCATTGAATAACAAGGTGCAAATTTTTCCTCAAAATTTGCAACCCCACAACCTAGATCATTGAGTAACACAACAGCTCCATTTTTTGCCTAAGTCCTCACACTCACAAGGCTAAGTATCAGTAAGCTTTGTTTCAAAAGGCACTGTATAGCATAATTTTGATTCGTGGGAAAACACGTACAGTATTACCAAATAAGGCCACATGATATAACAAAGTTTGTCCATTCTACGACATGCAACATGGTCTATTGCATAAGAAAATTAAATAGAATACGATAATACCTTCGGCGGTCAATCTCTGATTGTGGTCTCTCTGGAAGTTTATGCACATCAAGATACACGACACCATTTCTCTTATGCACACCCATCTTCCATGGTTCATTACGTATGTAAGCTGTAGCCATTATCTAACAAGAAAACACAAGAAATCTACTTCTTTCAACAATCCAAGGCAACCAAAACTATTGAAAGACTAAAAAATGACTCATAACTCATACTGCTACAATTCTGCATGTATAATAATACAGGCAATGTGAGCTACGATTAGAAGCAAATATAAGTATGCAAATGATACAGGTTGCATATATAATCAGCTAAATGTATACCTTATTGAGGTTGTTACGAAAAGTCTGCAGCAAAAAAAGATAAACTAGTTAGAAGACAATTTGCATCCTATCTATAAGAATAAAGAATCAGAATAAATAAAGGGAATTTCATTATTCCATCCATGAATGATAAAAGAAGTTACGGCTGTTTACCACAAAATGAATATTTTGAAGAGGAATGTTTGCATTCCTTATGCAAGCAAGAAGATCACCAAAACCTTCAGAGCCCAGATCTAATGTGAAGATTAAGAAAAAAGATAACTTAATACTTTAAAAGCAGGTATCAAATTTTCAAGAATTAAATGGGATGTCCACATGTTTTACAACGTCACAATAACATAGAGCAAAATTAAGAGTAGAGATTGTCTTTTGAAAGAACAAACAACCTAATAGTGATGTATTGTAGAGTAGAAAGGAATTCTAAACAGATTAGAATGCAGCTAAAGTTGACAACATTCAATGTTTTATATGCCTCCTACAAGACAAGAAATTTTAGCGCACGTAACATGAATGCACATGGGGTATTAAGCTGGTATGAGCAATATTACTATTAACCTTTTCTGTAATAAGAAACGTGTTATGTTAGCATTGAATGGAATACTCCCTTGAATTTACGAAGATACAACAAGAATAGCAAGTCCGCTTAACATGAATACAGTAGAAAATATGCAAGAAAGAAGATGTTTAAATGACATGTTCAGTATCAATGATTTTTTCAGTAATGGGCCAAGGATTTTTTGGGTAAAGTTGAAGTAATAGCGTCAAGTAGTTAAGCCTTGGATATATGCACACATACAGCTTAGCACACCCTATAAAAACATGGTTTTCAAGCATACTGTGTAAACGAAATAAACCTGAAAACCACATGGCATGAAATGCAGAACAAAATGTCAAAAAAATTAGATTACAGTTCAACCTTCAAAGATAGTTATGTTAGTATAAATATGATTTAAAAGGTTAGAATTAGGAACATAAAATGAGCAGCTATATGATAATGAAAAAAATAGAGCACTTAAGCTTTGTAGGCATCATGAGATAATCAGTACTGTATGCACAAAAAAATGATACCATGCATATGTTAAAGAGAAAGAGAGAGAGAGAAAATAGAGACCTTTCTTCTCAACAAATGACACAAATCCTTTATTCAGATCTGCTCCCACATCCTCACAAACAGAGCGTTTAAAAAGTCTCTAGCAGCACCAAAACATAAAATAAAATAAATATGCAAATTAGAATCAAATGGGTAAAATCTCAGAAAAGTGAACAAAAAACTACAAAAGATCATAAAAGGAAATGACTCAACCATTTCTAGTAAAAACTCAAAATATAACTATGATATGATGGATTTAAATATAATTATAGAAGAAATGAAAAGAAAATAAAAACATTAGCTCTTACCAAGCTGCGATCATCAAAATAGACATCCCCACCTTCAACGCGACTATAACATGCCAACTCACAAGGCTTCATGAAGTGTTGAATAATCAAATACATGCCAGTAAAATTATTTTTGTGAAAGATGTACTACCAACCATGAACAAATTGCTTATATACCTCCTGAAATTGAATCGATTTCCGTGATAAGGTTTCTTCACTCTTAGTAAGCCTTAATTCAGAAACGAAGCGCTCATCATTGCGTCCATTTCCATATGAAAACTTATTACTAAAACCATAATTTTGTCTCGGGGGATATCCTGGTCTTGGAAGCAATCCACCTCTGCCACGTCCAAAAGTGCCTCTAATGTGATTACTAGCGTTCCGTATTGGAGGTAGCACTACAAAAATTTTCCAGTTTTAATGATAAAAATTAAAAAAAAAAACACTCATGCTTAACAACATTAACTAAAAAAGTCAACCCAATCTAACAAAACAAAAATTAACTATGAACAAATTAGAGAAATTAATTCCAGAAAATCCCTAAGATGCAATACCAAAAGAGAAAATTTTAATTTTAGTTATGCAGACAACTGCTGCAATCAAGGAAAAGCCAACCAACTCTGAAGACAATCTCACTGATGGACTACTGAAGGAAAGCACAGCATGCTCAAGCTGCACTTTACAATGAGATTTTGAGGTTTGAAATCCTCTTTCACCTGATGGCGATGGTAGGAGGCAAGAATCACAACCAAATTAAATGCATGCTAAAAGAAAGATGAACAAGAAAATGTAGCTTTAGGTGAGAAGTTAATTTAGCTTTGCAAACTATAGGATTTTCCAATAAGCAAAATATAAGGAACAGCACAGGTTGAGGTTTGCAATTGTTCAACTAGGAATTAAGTTGTTTTCTTTCCATGAGACAATGCATAACCATCAAGGCATTTTGTAACGTAAGACTCACTATTAAACCATTAAATTACTTCAAAATATGAAATAATAAGTGCACACTAACATCAAGTAAGATGGCAAAATAAAATCATAAAAAGTCAATAAAAGAACCTAAAAAGACATACAAGCACAAAATAATAAGCATGAAGTCCAAAAACTAGTAGATATAAAAAGTCTAAAATAAACATGTTTCTTCAATCTCAATTCAACAAAAACATAAGTCTATGATCATAAACTCTAAAGTCAAAAATTTCTCCAACACCCGTCACTTAGAGGGTCTTCGTTAGAATTATCAATGTAGTTGATTGCTTCATATCCTCTCACAACCTCGCTTGTAGGCGCATGCCTCACCAAGAGACAAAAAATGCATAAAAGCATAATCCTTTTTTTTTTGAATGAGGCTTGCATCTTTCTATGTTAAGACATGCCACGAAGCTTTATGCCTAGAGGTATTTTATGTGGATGCCTCAAATTAATAAAAATTAAAATTCTTATATGATATTATAATATACTTAATATAGCTTATATTCATGTTCAGTTTATATTTTATTGATTAATCGAATGAGAGAGGAGCCTGTGAATTGAGTGAGAGACAGCGGACTGCAAGCATGTTGTGAGTGATTGGAGGATTGGCATACTTGCAAGCAGGCGAGAGGGTGAAATTTTTTTTTCTTTTAAAGAAAACCAAACTATTGAGCAAAGCAGTTGGGCAGATAAATTATTTTCCTTTTAATAAAACCAAAATATTTTCTTAATTTCCATTTAAATGTTTCTATTTACATTTACTTTATTGACTACTTTTTTATTTTAATTGCTTTTTCTTCTTACTATTTTTTAGGCTTTAGATAATATTTTCATTTTTCTTAGTTTTTATTTCTTGATTGTCTTTTATATCATTATTTACTATTTCATTATAATGATCAATGGTATACTACAACAACAACAACAACAACAAACCTTAATCCCACTAGGTGGGGTCGGCATCAATGGTATACTAAATGAAAAAAAAATCCAACTTGAAAATATGACACTTAAGTTAAAGTACCAAGATAAGGTGCAAAAAAGGGCAATGTTTATTTAAAATATAAATTCTGTGATGTTAAAAAATTGTAAGCTCACTTAGCTTGAACACATCCTAGTGCTGAAGCATGTAAAAAAATGTCAAATGATGCTAAAAAGGAATATACATAATATTTAAAAAAATATGCCACTTCGAAAGAAATAGCTCAAAAAATTATTGAGAAAATGATCAGGAATAACTCTTATCTTGGTTACCAATATGACGGTTCTAGTAATAGAAGTTATCTTCTTTTTTAATGGAACTCGAAGACCAATGAATAAATTTATTGTGAGTTTGGATGAAGATAAGAATAATAACCCTAAAGTAACCTTTAATTTTGATAAAAAAAACATTATAATATAATATACTTAGATATTGCAATATGCATTTATGAAAATAGAATTCCATTCGATGCATCAAGGACTTCATAAATTAATATACTTCATTATATTGAAAATTATTGTCAAGAATTATACCTTGTCAGATGTATGAACTTTGAACATGGATATTGATGAGAAGATATGGACAACAAAAAAGGTTGTTGATGAAGTAAATAAGCCATAAGCTAAAACAAGAGTTATAATAATGTGAGATGATTGGTAAGGCATTAGACATAAGAGCATTATCAACTTCCTCATTAACAATCCTTATGAAGTGACATTTTTAAAATTTGTTGATGGATCAATGTTCCACCTTTATTATTTAAAATAATTGGCAAGACTGTTGGAAGTAGGAGAGGGCATAGTTGTTCAAGTGCTCATAGATAAGACAAGTGCATATAAGGCTAGGGCATTAATGATGAAAAAGAGACATCTTTATTAGTGTGTTATTTATTGTCTTAATTTGATGTTTTAGAAGCTAGGACAATTGCAAGTTTTTTTTACAATAATTTTTAGGTATGGAGCTTGATTAGAAAGTTCATAGCAAGATTTGCTACATCTTATTTAACTTTGAAAATCTTAAAGAATTGAGGCAACATTGGTTACTTCTAAAAAAATAGAATAAAAGTTTGTCATAAATAATTTAAGGAAAGCAAGTAAAAAAAACTATAACAATAGATTATTTGTTTGGTTAATTATGCTTTTGAGATCACAAGGGATTGATCAACCACAATGAAAAGGACGAACAACAGATACAATATCATGTAAATTTGATCCAAAATGCCTCTGCTACAATTAAAATCATCTAACCATCATATGTTTTACAAAATGAACTACATCAATATGTTTGAAATTTCAAAATTGTCTAAAGGGCATCCATATTTCCCAAGGCTATCGCATAAGAATGTTTTGCAAAATTTACTCTCATGTAAGACAAGCATGAAAACTCGACGCTAGTGAGATCTAATACACATGTTTAAAATATTTTAACTAATAAATTTTGAATCAAATGAAATGAATCTTAAATTAAATTAAATAAAAATCTATCTTAAATTAATAAATGAATATTATAAATTAAACTAAAACTATAAAATTATAATTATAATTACTATAATTAATATTAGCATCCAATAAAATATAAATCATATTTTAATTAGATATAAAAGAAAATTTTAAAAATTAAAATTAAAATTGCTGCTATAATTATAATTGTATAACTTAATAATTATTTTCAAAATAATAAAAATTAAATTAAAACAAATATATACTAATTTATTATTAATTACTATTTCGAAATCAAATCATTTCAAAATTTCATCAAAATCCACCTCCATCATCGAAATCCGACATGTAACCTATGAATTTGGCACCACAAAAGGATGCATCCCTTCACACCATTTCAATAAAAGAAAAAAAGAAATATAAAATTAAAAAAAAGACTAATCTCATCCACTTTCCACACTATATCCCATTTGAATCGCTCTCCCTCTCTATTTTGGATGTAGTATCTCTACCTCTTTGGCATTCTCTCATTCTTGAATCCTTCGACCACTTCATCATTCTCTCCACTCACACGCTCTCTCTTCCCATTGCCTAAACTATCACTTGCCTCTTCCTTCTCTTAGTCATCACAACTCCCATCTAAAACTAGTTGTTTGCATGATTGCACCTCCTTCCTCTTTGAAAATCCTCATCATTGCCCAGTTTCCTCCTCTCCACCCACAAATCTCACTCACAACCCTCTTCCTTCTTAACGCCCTCTTCGTCCACAATAATTATCACTATTCAACCCCTAATAATATTAGCACTATATTGAGTTTAATGCTAAAAAATTAAACACCTCTTGCATGCATGATCTTTGTAATTATTAATATAATTTAAGATCAGACATGAAGAGAAAACTTCATACCTGTAAACATGCATTACTTAGATATTTCTTAATATTTATATTTTTTTATACAATTTAGAGCAAAACTCCATTTGATATCATTCACGTATTGAACTAAATGAGTTCCATACTCTCTTTCTTTCTTTAAGGGAGGGTATTTTATTAAAAGATCAATATAGGTTTTTATGGACGTTTGAAAGAAATTGCCAAGGAACCAATTCTGATGTCCTAATAATATTTAATAGGAAGAACCAACGACTGATTAGAAAATTAAAATCACTCTCTCTCTCTCTCAGTGTGTATGTGTATGTGTATGTACATACCCCAAAGTGCACATTAGCCTAGCTAATGGATCAACACAAAAAGCACTTAATAGTGAGTAGCAGAAATCAGGCAGTAAGTCACCCACCTAACATCCAAAATAACTTGCCCTCATGTGGGCGATTATATGAAGGAATTCACCATAACCAAATAGCCAATTCCAGGCTTCCTATCTCACATAGGCAGCCACACTAGAGAAATCACCACTTGGCATATAGCACTCACCAAACCTCCAGAGCAAGGGACAGCTCCATGGCAACTAACATACAATTGTCATTATTATTGTATTGTATTATAATAGACATATAGCTTCTAGAAACTAGTATATAGTTTACTTTTGTAATTAACCCTCAAACCCTATAAAAAGAGAAATCTCGATAAACTAAGGATCTTTTTTTATTTTTTTTACTATTCTTAAGAGAGGAGAGCAAACCTTTGTATTCTGATCTCTTGCTTGTACTCATATTTTGATATAGTAAATTCTTTTTATTCTTTTCTCTTAGTTGTATCTGAGTTGGCCTTACTTCTAACGTGCCTTAGTAAGGTCTTACAACACTCCATAGACAGACTTGTATTCAACACACACACAGATATGTGTGTGCGTTTGTGTAAAGAGTGTTTTAAAAAATAAAAAATAAAAAAGAAAAAAGAAAGCATAAAAAAGAGAGAATAAGCATTTTTAAAAAATATGTATATTTATGCTTGTTTTAATTTGTCACATTGCCTTACCATCGTTGTCACAAGCTCTGTGTGCATAGGTATAAAAATGCAAACATCTTAAAATTCCTAAAATATTAATTGAGACGTGTTTGCCATGGCAGGCAAAACTCATGCATGTTTGTTTCAACATGGCGGAGAAAACCGGCAAGCAATGCTCGTAACATAATGGATAAACCCTATGCACATTTTCCTTAACATGGTGGGAAAATATATGTAGCAAAATTTCTTGTGGAGGTATCTCATGCAAGTCTTCTTTGGCATGGTGGGCAGGCCCATCACTAATGTAAATGCCCATATAGAGGGGAGACATCAAAAAACTACCAGCATTTAGACCTAATGAGCTTACAAGAGATAGTTAAAAGAACCTCCTTGAAATGAACATGAACATGATTAAATGAAAGAACAAATTGCAAATTAAAAACAAAAAAAATGAACATTCAAAATGTCATGAAAATTGGATAGAAAAATAGTACTCACATAAAAATTAACATAAAAAATTACAAGAGACTTGCAGTGAACTTGGAAACAAATGTATGGTTAAGGCCGGGGCCCTCTAACTAAATGGTTTGCATGAAATGTAACCATTAAATTATAATCACATTTAAAGCTCATAAGTTCCCCAATAGCCTTAACCCCCAAAGTGGTGAATCATGGAGTGAGCTTGATAGAAAATGTAGTTTTTTTTGTTTGCTAAATTTAACTTAAAAATATTTCTTTAAACAAATATCCACCTTATATCCAAAAAATTTCATCAGGCGATGCAACTAATGGCTATTGATAAGCATCCTAAGATTAGATTAGGTCAACTACCTCATTTGATCTAATAGATTAGAGTCTACAAAAACTCAAGATGACTATAACATGAAATATTGATCGGGTTTGTCATAATTCCTCCCACCATCCGCCCTAAACTAAAGTAGGTAAGTTTCCTCTATCTTAAATCCAAATTGTTGCTATTATATGCTAAATATTTATCTCTCTTATCATTTGGAGAGATAATTATCATATGGGATTGTGCCTATCAAAAATCTGAAACCACAACAAAAAAATCTTCATAAAATAACAATAGAATCTCTCGATAGTATTTTTTTCAAAATAAAATCTAATTTTTAAAAATTTAACCTAGAACAACATATTCTTTCAGAAGAGTTGGGCGTGAATTTTTTGAACTCACGAGGGCCTCTCCTTGAGATTATTGAGAATGGTTACTAGTGAAAATGCTCCAATAATGGGATTTATCTACGAAGCTATGAATATGACAAAAGGAAAAATGAGATTAAGAGGGATAAGAAGCTATTTATAAAGAGATATGAGACACTATAGATAAAAATGGGATCACAAGTTGCATCATTATTTGCATACTACTAAATATTACTTAAACCCTTAATTTCATTATGATAAAAATTGTTTATATACATGTATGAATAAATAAGCTTGTCCCTAAGAATATCTAAAGACTAATAATCAACTTAAAAATTTTCATTTAAACAAATATAATGTTTGGAGTTAGAGCACATGATTATGCTACAAAAATACTCTCTCTTGCTAAATTTGCATTCACTAATAAGTTGATAAATAAAAATTTACATTCAGCCTTCCTATATATCTATATTAATCATCTCTTTTCATTCTAATTTAAAACATTAGTAGCCATAATTTGGATAGACATAATTAAAAGTCTTTGCAATTAAAGTTTCAGTCTTAGTTGCTCATTTTCGCACGTGAACGTAATTTGAGCACATTAAACAAAGTGCATATAAAGAGAAAAAACCAATTAGCTGTAGGACAAATGAACAAGTTGGCTTATGCTATGTTCAATAAAAAATTAAAAGGAAGGAATCTCAAGTTACAAAGACAAAGAAATGATGATGATAGAATTATTCATTTGATTATTTATGATGTAAAATCTAGTGAAGAATGAATAATGCAAAAAATATAAAGGATTCAAAACTAAGGATAAAGAAATTGCCTAAATCTTTAGTGATTATAAGAATGATGATACTATTACTAATATTAAAAAGACTATTACATTGAACATGATGTCTGCTTCACAACCACACAAAAGACAGAAGTTAGGATCAAAGCATCAAAATAAGTCAAAAAGTAATTTAATTATAATTGATTATTTAATTGTATAATGAATTTGCTTATTTTCTTTACAACTATATTGAATCCAAATGTTAATTGATATGAGAGAAAGAAAAACAAAATATTTGAAAAAGATTATGAAGATGGTGATGAGTGAATCAAAAGAAGTTAGAATTATTATATATAATGATTCTTTTGAATATGCTAAAATTGAAGTGGTTACTATGAATCCTGATGGCCATGGAGTATTTAAATTTGGAGTGGTATTTACTTTCTTTTTCCTATTATGTGATTTATGATGATGAACAAAATTAATCTATTGATAGTTTATAGCATAATTATAAATAAATTTTTAATTTTATGAGTTTTTTTTTTTTAATTTGACGCTTATGCCTAGAACTGCGATGTTTAAAAAGATAAATTGAGAAGTGAACATTTTTTCATAGCGAGGCGAGGCATAAGCCTCGAAATAAAAAAAATAAAAAAATAAAATTATAAATAATTCATAAATATACCAAATTATCAATATATTCACTTTGTACATTATCATAAAGCATAAAACACAAATCATAATCTCAAGAATTAACATAAATATAAAATTATATAAGATTTTATGTAATTACTCACTTAAAATATAAATACACTATAAAGATCAAGATCTACAAAAATCTCATCATCACTTTCACCATTTTCAGAAGAATCATTATATATAATGATTATCATCCTCAGAATCTCATCTTCAGCTATTGCAAGTTTCTTCTTACTCCCTATAGCAGTTAATAATGTATTCAATATAATATTAAAAAATAATAAATTAATAACATGAAGAAAAACAAAGGCATTGCTTTGATTCGTGCTTCTTAGAGATGCATCGTTGCCTAGAGGCTAGGCACTAGCTCGTGTTGCTTAGTTCACATGATGTAATAACCGAAAATAGAAAATAATAATAATTTCCTAACCATCCCAACGGTTGGCTAAGTATATGAATTGAAGGGAGGGGGCTCGATTTCGGTTTGCCAAAACTGAACTCCCAAAACACGCGAGAGAGGGAAAGAGGGAGAGAGGGAGAAAGAGAGAAGGGAAGTCTCATCATGCGTGCCCTGGTGAGGCTCCACTACCACATCGAAGTCTGGGAGGCTTTCAGGTGTGACCAGAGGAGGGAGCTCTCGTGACGGGAGGGAGAAGAAACTATGCGCGTGCGTGACTCGGGATGGGCAGCGAGCACGAGTCTTAGGGCTTTGAATGAGGGATAAGTGGTAGAGAGGTAAGTATAAAATATATATATTTAATTGAAAAAAAATCTGATTTTATTATTACTCCAATTTTTATTTAGGATGTTATAAGTTCAGCAAGAGATTTAACTGGAAATGTTTTACTTGAGTTATCCTATAAATTTATAATGAAATCTATATTTTAATATATTTCAAATATATTTTAGTTTACTATAAGAAGAAGCAATAGGTGACGAAATTTGACTTATTGAAATTATAGGTTCAAGTTTTCATGTAAAATTTATCTTAAATTTAATAAGATATAATGATATAGACTTATAATCGACAAATTTATGAAAACACAATTAATGTTAACTTTCACAACCTCTAATTAAAATTAGAATCAATATTAGAATAGTAAGAATAATTACCAAATGCAAATTAAAATTTAGTTATTTATATTAATTCACTTTAACAACTTAAAAATTGATAATCTTATTTGATCTACACTTTAAAGATAACACATTGATGATATTTAATTTATGAATCACAAATTTAATTTTAAATATGAACCTTATTAGTAATTTTTATATTTTGTCAAACCATCTCTTTTCATATATCTTAAGCTATTATTATATACTTAGATGGTTGAAGTGAAAGAATGCATCTGGCCTGTTGTGTGCTAGAACAGTACCGCTTAAACTTAAGGAAAAATTTTATAAGATGGTGGTAAGACTTGCAATGATTTATGGTGCAGAATGTTGGCCAATAAAAGAGAAGCATAAGACTAAGTTAAGTGTGTAGATGAGTATGCTCGGTGGATGAGTGGCTTTACTCTTAGAGATAAAATGTGAAATGAGTATGTTCGGGAAAAGTTGGAGTAGCTCAGGTGGTAGATAAGAATAGAAAGAGTCTTAGATGGTTTTGGCCACATAAAGCGTCGCCATGATGTTAGAAGAGTAGATGCATTAAATTTGCCTTATGTTAAGAATGGTGGAGGCAGACCTAAAAAGACTTGGTTAAGATGTATAAAAAATAACCTAAATATACTTGAATTAAATGAGAATTTGACACTTAATAGGACCTGATGGAGGAGGGATTCATGCATAACCAAAGGGATAAAGGCTCGTTGTTGTTGTTGTTGTTGTAGTAGTTAAATTTTAAGTGAACTTGATTAATTAAAATTTCAATTGTTTTTCTTGATATTGTGAAGGCTAGAAGAATCATTTTCACATTAAATTAATAAAAGTTAAATACATAATATAATATTAAAGTGATAATTGAATCTAATGAAACTATATCAAATATATGATATGAACTAAATTTGAAGGAAGGTAAATAATGAAAATTTTACAATAAAGATTCTATAATCAATATATTTATTCTATAGGTATTCGACTTAAGGAAAGAAGTTTTGAAAAGAAGGAGATTCAAGAAGAAGCTTCACACTAAAGTGGGTAATTATATTCTTACATTTATGATAAAAATTTACTTATTTTTTATGTGATGGAATACATTGCTACATAGTTATAATGATCTTCCTATTTCAAACTATGATTGATTTTTCTCATTTTCTCCATATTGAATGAACAACCTGAATGTTAGATTATATTGTTACTTATGTCATTACACAGAAATAATTGATTTACTGTTTTGAACTAATATGGATAGAATTATAAATTCTATGTTATAAATATGTATGCCTGAAAATGGAGTTACTCTCTTATGGTACTGGCTAGGGACGCAATGTCCCCGTGCACGAAAAAGATAAATAGAAATGATTGTTTGTCCTTTGGATGAGTTATGGAAAAGGTTTTAGACGGTGACTCCTGAAATGATTAATAAATTATAAAATTAAGTTCCTAAGAAATATTCATTTGCATCTACCTCTTATATGTTGGATTATTGAATCGCATGTTACTCAAGGTTTATGTTTATGTTTATAGTAAAACCTGTCATGCATATTAATTCTGCTTTCTTGTTTTACTAAAAGCATAATTTACCCACTGAAAATTTTATTCAATTGCAAGTTGTTTATATTTTTCAGGAAACTTTCCTAACTAGATGAAGTATAGAAACGAATATTATGTTTACCGTCGTAGAGGAACTTCAAGAGATAGTTATTATGTTAGTTTATGTTTTAGAGTATGTTTTATATGACTTCTGTTTGTGGTCATTTTATATGTGTGGACAAATTTGCTAAATGTGATTTGGATTTGTAGTGACTCTTATATGACTTAGAAAAATATTGTGTAGTTTTTATTTATATTGATGATGTTAAGTAAAATTTTTTTTTATCCGTCCAAAGTCCGGTTGGTATTAGATTACGGACCATTTCATGGCCATGAATTAAGAGAGACGGACAACTCAAAATCGAGAATTCTAACTCGTGTAAGATAGTGAGAAAAATAGATAAATGGTCATAATAATTTATAAAATACATTAATATTAAATTAACTTAATTATAATTATTATTTGTAAAAACTAAAGTGAGACGTCGCATTAAAGCATCTTGAGGCAATAAGCGTAAGGCATACGCCTCACTTGAAAAAGGCGTAAGCCTCACTAGATCGAGTGAGACTTAAGGGTCAAATTGAGGCTGCTGCAGCTGTATGAAAATGCAATGGTAAAGTTGTCGCAGAAGAAGCTGTTGTCTAAAAAGCTGTGGTGAATAGTATAACTTTTTTTACTTTAAAAAAGCCAAACCACATATTTTTGTTGGCCACCATACTCTACCAAGTCAGGTTGAAAAATGACACTTTCTAACCGAAAATTCTTCAAAACACAGTCATAAAGTAGTTTTTCAAACACTTCAAGTGATGCGATTTGGAACACCGCAGGCAAAAAGCCGACCCAAATGCAACTTAAGTCTCAAGGCACACTTCATGCACCTCAATTCAAGGCGCACACCTCAAACGCCTTTTTAAATAATGAAACGGCTTCAAGGTTTACACCTCACCTAACCAAGGCAAAACACTACAATTATTGATTTCATCTTCTTTAAAAATTGGTACTAACATCCTCCCTATCTTCCTCATCATTTTCCATCTTAATCATCTTTTTCTTTAATAAATAAAATCCAATAAGAATTTTATTTAGAATAATGACTATATTAATGATTCTAATTTATATTACATAACATTTTCCACTAAACATTTTCATTACTTTCTTGTCGACTTATATTGCTCTTATTTCTTCCTCCATTAAAGTAGTCAACATTGAGATCTTCCTCTTATAATTATGTGGGTAACTTCATTTTTATACTTCATCAATTATTTATCATTAGATGGCACATTATTACCAATGAATTTTCATCATTATCCATAAATTCTTCCTCGAATGTTTACCTTTCATCTCTTATCATGTATTATGTAAACCAAAATGTTCATCCTTAAGGTAGACTGGAAATTTACTCTCTTGGTATGAACTTGGTTATAAATACTTCCATTTTGCTTACACCCTAATGATAAGCATGTAAAACCTAACACTTTTATTACAACTTTTTATAACATAGAAGTATCATCTCCAAACTTAATCTACCACTCAACTAATTTAAGAAAAAATACTGTGAGCATAATATGCAAATTAAAAAAATTGAATAGAAATCAAAAGCTAATATCTATAAAAATAAAGATTATACTAACTAGGGGACATCTACCTATAGTGTCTTTAACTTGTAATCCAAAAAATCCTTCATTTTCATGAAAAGTTAGGGATCAATCTTCTCTATCTATATTGAATCAATAATCATTCTATCCATATAATAATAATAAATCAAGTTTGATCTCTAGATCGGTGGACTTGTTTTGAACTTGTTAATATCAAGAGTTAGCATAACATCCAGTTACATGCCAAAATCATTGCAATTGAAACTCTTATTTATTATATACAATCTCTCAAATTTCATTATAAGTGCACTTATCTTCACCTCAATCTTTTGTTATCAACTCTGTCTCATTTATAGCAACGTAAATGAAACCCATCACTAACTTCTCTTCGTATCAATTATTCTCAAGGCATGAACCAAGGGTCTTATAATTATAACAATATAACTTATACAACCAAAATTTCTCATTCAAAATAATCTTTCTAAATTATTTCCCTTCAGACTTCTTTTCTCATGCATAATTTAACCACCATGGAGAGATGAGCATAGCCTCCAATTGATTCTACGATACCTTGAGAAGTTAAGTATGTTGTGGAAAATTAAATGGTTGGTGTATGATTTCTTCTTTAAAAACTTCCTCATCAAGGCTAAAGCTCAACTATGATTGTAATGAACTTTCTTGTCTTTTTATCTTTAGTTAAAGCATTCTTATTTTGTGACAACTCTTCGAGTTTCTCAAGTATTAAATCAATACGAGTGATACATTGAGTCCAACAAAAGATGATTTCTCTTCTCCATTAATTTATTTCATACCATCTTATATGCACTAGTATTGTCAATGATAACTTAAATAATAAGATGCTTTACTTAATTTGAAAATGCATTATGCATCCTTCATCTAGTATAATACTTTAATAGACTCTATAAAAAGACAGTGTTCATCAAAGGGATTGTTTATAAGAATGCTTATCAAGTTATTGCTTTAATATCTAACTAACCATCCAACATTATTATAACTCCAATTTGTGGCCATGTCTTCTAAATCTCCTTAATGATCTTTTTAATGGTGTTTGAGTACTCTTTTAATATCAAAGTTCTAAGTTCGTACATAGAAAAATGTATAAAACCTTGATCATATGAATATATAGAACAACACCAAGTTAAAATAGAATGGAGAATTTGTTGTATTAAAAGGAATTTCATTCTGAAAAAAGAATCTAATAATATCCATACAAACAAGTTTGTGAGCATCATTGGCATTTTGCAGCAACATTTGACAAGTTGATCTTGTAACATTATTTTTTCATCATTCATTTTCATCATATATTAATCTATGTCTCCTAGCATATCTACTGAAGATTTGTCATTGTCATAATAGGAGCACTATCTATCATTAAATCGCCATTGTGCTAAAAGATTTTGACATGATTGCTTTATTCCTGTAAACAAAAAATTGTTTTTCACTTCTTTGGATACTTTGCTACATTCGGTGATATTTTTTACGGGAACCAAAATGATTTTCTTTCATTATTGTAACCCTTGAACTTCTTATCATAATATTTGCATTCCAAAATGTCTTCCCATCCCCAAAGTTTGCACCAAAACTACACTTCTATACCAAATCTTTTTTATTATTCTCCCTATTTTTCATTTCAGGAGTTTTCACCATTTTCAAATCCTAAATTGAAAAACTCAAGGCCAAAACAAAGAATATAAATAGAAGAAGATCAAAGAAAACATAATCAATATACAATGAACGAAGAAAAAAATAAATAAATAAGATAAGAAATTAGGAAGGATAAGTTCTACTAGTTAGGGTTGTAGGCAACATTAGCAACAAGAACAGCAAAGTTGTGCCAATGAAGGTAACAACAGCAATGGCAACATCACAACAATGTCGATGACATGATCACAAGTGTGCAACTCCTTGTGCACACCCAACCGTGCATAAGATGAGGCTATTTAGTTTTTTTTATGATGTTATAAATTAGAATAGCAAGTGAGATATATGCCTCATTACAATTTACAAGTGCCTCACCTTGAGGCATGCCTCAAATTGCTCAATTTAAACCACAACATAAGTTAAATGAATCAAAATGAGCTACAAATCAAACTTGATAATCAATGTAACCAATGACACTCTTCACCCTCCACAAGACATGCAAAATGCAAAGCCACAAGCCATTTGATGTCTTTCTCATTTGTATGGACAACTTGTTTTCATAGCATTACTCAAAAGTATTTTCTTATCAACTCTGGGGTGTATAAGCCTTTCAAAGATAGCTATAATACCTCATCTTCCTATATGCAGACAAAGATAACAACCACTACTGACCTTACATTCCCCGCAATAAAGATTCATTATTTCTGAAATATTGCCTCACAAAAGCTTCACAAAAAATATATTGATTCCCAGAAAAAAAAAATTAGAAATTTTGGTTGACAAGGGTTTCTTCCATCAAATATTTGAATGTTGGATAGAGACATTGAGTACAAGCCCACCAACTCAATAACTTGAAAATAATTGAAAACTAGAGAAATATACACTACAAAGAATCTCATTTAAATGTTTTTTTACTGCTTCAGGTTTCTTATCATTGCATGGCATATATGATATTTTCGAGTCCTTCAAAATAAATTCTAGTTCGAAATGAACTGGTAACCCAATGGAAGAGGTAAACTACTCAAGCTCCTATTCAAAAAGCAGCTCAATGCACAATGCCTTTTGGCACACCACACAAATCTGAAGCTGACTAGCAGCAGGAAGCGTCTTTCTAAACAAACACAATATTCACTTCAACGGTAATAACGTATGGGAAGGCTATGCGCCAAGCCTAGCTTAGTTAGCTTTGCACTTTACCTGATAAGGAAAAATAAAGGCTGTGTTCTTCCAATGCGATAAATTCAACAGAAACGAAGTAAATCTGCCTTACCTGGGACCGTAAATGGGCTGCGAGCCGGCGTTCTAACATAGTCCTCGTTGTCCGAGCCAAATAGATCTCCCTCAAAATCCTCAGAGCCAACTTTGCGGGAGGCCGACTCGATCGCCTCCCCGTCGTCGTCTTCGCCGCCACCGTCGCTGGTGCTCCGGCTGCTACTCCTAGCGCTGCTGCTGCCACTGGAAGAGGTGGATGACGACGGCGACGACGAATTAGATGAATCGGGACTACCGTTCTCATCGTCGTCGCCGCCATGATGCTGCTCAACTTCTTCCCCTTCCACCTCCTCGTCTTGCTCGTAATCTTCTCCGGAGACGTCCACGTCCTGCTCGGAGAAATCCATAAGCGAAGTGCGTTTCTAGCTTGCTTTCCCACAGGCTGAAACGATTTGGGGACGGAAACGTGCTTAAACGCTACGAGATTGGATTCGGTCACACTGCCGCGAAAATAACCTGCGCTAAAATTGTCACTCCTGCAAATTTATGCCATATGACATAATTTTTATACATTCACGTGCCTAATAACTATGAAAAAAAAGTAAGATACTGCACTTGCTTAAATGATAATTTAATCTCTTGATTATATGAATTGATATCAAATAATTTCTTCATTAAAATCATAGTTTTACTTGACGGAAAATGATGGTAAGTTTTTGCAAAAGTTGAGAAAGAAAGCTATTCTGCTCAACTATTCAAACTCAACCCAACCCGCTCCCCTGCTCTCGGCCGCGGCGCTCTCTGGCGATTCCGTGTTCCCTTTCCTTTTCCTTTCTTGGCGTGTTTGACGTTCCGATCGTTCTACGGATTTCGCTCTCGGTTGGCGCTTATGTGAGTTTGATCTTACAATGGCGAGCGCGCTCCTTGTAGAGCTCTTGAACTTGGGCGCTGTAAGGCTTCCGATTTTCAAGATAATATCGATCCGACTCTAGCGTTCTTTAGCCTCTTTAAGTCCTTCAAAGCTTTATGTAAGAACATTTGCTCTAATGCTTGATCAATTTAATCTCAACTTCTTTTATGGAATCTGTAATGCGGATCTTGATGTGGAAAAAAGGCAAAGCCCTTTGAATTTTTTATTAGTTGGTAAATTTTCATTCATTCGACTCTTGAAAGCATCCGATCCTTCTTTCATATAAAGCTCTGGTGTATTACTATCGGATTGATTGATCCTGACATATCCTTATTATTTATGATTTAGACTACTCAAGAGTCTTTCGTCGCTCTTACTTTGTGTACAATTGTCAAATGAGGCTTTTAAAATGGTCTCCTCTATTTGATGTCAAAGAGGAATTCCCAATTGTTCCTTTATGGCTAGCTTTTCCAAACATGATGATACATTACGTTACCCATTAAGTCCTATTGGTGGTTGGGGCTCTCTTTGGTAGGGCCCTTCAAATAGATCAAGCCACCGTCGCGAGATCACGGCCATCAGTTGCTCGTATTTTGGTTGAGATTGATATTATCAAAAAGTACTCTAAAGAAGTTTGGATTGATTCGGAAAAATTTGGGTATAATAAATTTAAAATTTTATTTTTTTTTTGTAAGATCCATGGTCATGATCACTCAATGCTTTGTGTTACACCCTAATCTTAAAAGAAAAAATTGTGATCCTAATCCCTCTCTAACAAATGAAAAAATAATAAATTTATATGTGTAAAGTTACTCAAAATGGAACTCACCTCCTACCCCTCTCCTTTTAGATTACCTATTGGAGAACAATCTGAGCTTGATAAAAATAATGATATTGAGGTTTGTGAGGAAACTAATGATAACTTACCTAATATTGTTTCTACTTGTAATAACTTGGCATCTCAAGACAATCCCTTGACTCTTATGAATCATAATGGTGATTTGAATGGGAACCTCAAGTTGGATCAAAATCTCAAAACTAATTCTATAATTTAGAAAACTTTTGATAATTTGGTGACATCAAAATTTGAATAGCACTCATGGAAATGAAAATGAATTTTGTCTATTAATGGTGCCACAACCTCTCCTTCTATTACCCTAGTGATACACATGTTAACCTTATTTCTCAACTAACTTCAAATCACCATTAGAATACTTTGGGAATCTTGGTCCTACAATATCACAATCACTCTTTTTTGGATGGAGACTTTGGACATAGATGGGCCTTTTCAAACTGTTATTAAAAAAATCCCTTAAAGTTAGAATGTTCACCAATAGATCCACTAGAACCACTCGATCTTCTCTAACTTCCCATAAATAATTGTTTCATGTTTCTCTTCTTCTTGTTTTTCATTTTTTTCAGTTATCTCTTCTCTTTTCTTTCAACTTATTATGATCAATTTTCTTATTTAGAATGTTCGGGTATTGGGACTCTCCTTTGTTGTATTAGAAGCCTTTGTTTACTCACATAGCCTTACTTGTTGTTATTGAGCCATTCATTCACTCTTCTAAGATTACCCATGTTGCTAGAACACTAGGCTTTCAAAATTTCTTTTATAATATTAGTAATAAAATTTGATATTTTTGGAATAATTTAATCAACATTTCTATCCTTGATGATCTCCAACAATTGGTTAATGTTCAAATCTCATTGGGTGAATTTTCTGCTCTTGGTTCCTTTATCATGCATCTTGTAATAGAGCGGTAGGAACATCCTTTGGGATCAATTAAGAACTTTCCTCCTCCCAATAAACCCAGTTGGTTGGGGGTGATTTCAACACTATTATCACTTCCTCGGAAAGAAGGGGAGGTTGCTCTCCTAACATCCACTCCATGGAAGATTTTTTTAATATGATTCTCGACTGCAATCTGATTGATATTAGTTTTTTTGGCTCCGACTATACGTGGCATAACTCTAGACTCTGGCAGCGGCTTGATAGGACCCTCTTTAATTCCCTTTGGATCAATTAATGGCCCCTCACTTCTGTTAAGCATTTGAGCATAACTTTGTTTGACCATGATCCGCTATTGATCTCCATCGAAACTCCTTCCAGTACTATATCCTCCCAGATTCCAAAATATGTGGACCCAACAGTGATTTCTTTAATGTTGTTTCCACTTAATGGCCCTATTCACCCGAACAATTAGTTAAAGGCATGATTCGCTTTGGCTTAAGCTTAAAAGACTAAAACAAAACCTAAATTGGAACAAGTACCATTTTAAAATCTTTTGCCAATCTAAAAATATGAAATAATTAATTTGCTACCTTGAAGATGTTGTGTTTAGCTTGATAGTTGAACCTAAAGATAACTTGATTAATTATCGAATATGAAGGAAACTCTTGGCAAAAGGCCTCAAACATATTCGATGGTGACGAAATATAAGGTATTTACATGCTCTTTTCAAAAAAGGAAAGCCTTAAACTCTATTCAAAAAATCAAAATATTAACGCGTAGTTGGATCACGATAATAATGAAATTAAAGATTCATTCAACATTTTCAAAATTTATTAAACAACAACCCTAACTTAGAATCCTCTCACTCACATCTCCTCTATGATTACTAATGATGAAAACCATTTACTCACTTTCGTCTCTAAAACCGAGATTAGTAGTACTCTCAATAGCATGAACATTGACTCGCGTACGATGCTACGACTCATTTCTTTAAGCATTTTTTTATTCTTAAGTCGACCTTGTTGATGTTGTTGATTTCTTTGATGTCAACTCTTTACCTAGATACTTCCATTGTTCTCATTCCCAAAACTAATAATCCTTGGGAGATTTTAGATCTATCGACCTTTGCACCTTCTTTCAAAACTCATTGCTAATTAATTAATTAATAGGATAAGTCCGCTCCCTAAATTATTTCTCCTAACAAAGGCTTTGTTAAAAGTAGAGCTATATCCGACAATATCTTTCTAGCCCAAGAGCTGGTTCATGACCTTGATGTTCCTATTAGAGGTGGAAACATCCTCTTCAAACTGGACATCTCTAAAACTTTTGATAACCTCTCTTGGGATTTCCTCTTTCAAATTTTCCATTTGTTTGGGTTTTCTGATAATTTCATCCGCCTCATCAAAAATTGTATTACCAATGTTTAGTTCTTTGTTATCATGAATGGTGAGTCCCTTGGTTTCTTTACTTTGAGGCATGGCTTGAGACAAGGAGACCCCCTTTCACCCTCTCTTTTTATTATTGTTGTTGAATATCTTTCGAGGAGATGATCTTTTCTTTTACAAAATCCTTCTATTTTTTAAAACTAAAGGTGGTCTTTCTTCTCTCATCTTAGTTTTCTGATGACTTTATAATCTTTTGCAATGCCTCTATTCACATTAAAACTATTAAGAGCCTTCTAAATAAATTTGGCAATGAAAGTGGTCTCTTTCTCAATGAAGGAAAATGCTGTTTCATTCCTTTCTCTAAAATTCCTTCTAATAAGATCAATCAAATCTTGAGAATTACTAATTTTTAGTAACATCAACTTCCCATTAATTATCTTGGGGCTCCACTTTTTAAAGGTAAAAAAAGATCTCATCTTTTTGATGATCTAATCCAAAAAATCTCTAATAAAATTTCTGTTTGGGATTTTCATTTACTCTCTTTCGGTGGTAGGCTCACTTTGATTAAGAGCACTCTTAACTTCATGCCTTTATGTCTCCTCGAAACCATTGTCTGACCATTTCTATCATTAGAATTGAGCCTCATTAACAAATTTTTTGGGGCTCTAAATGCCTGGACCTTTTGGTTTAAAGTTGTGGCACCCCGAAGGTGGCCTTGGATGTAAGCCAATCAAAGAAGCTATCACTTTTCCTATAAGCTTTGGTGGAATTTTATGAGTAACAATAGTCTTTGGGCTAATTTCATGACTAAATATTGTTGTAAGCACCCCCTCGTCCCTATAAAGCGGACTCTCCTGTTTGGAAAAGACTTTGTTCAGATCAAATGGGATGCATAATCCTTAATTTTTTGGGGATTAACTCGCTCCTCCTTCTTTTGGTAAGATAACTGGGTGGATGTGGGTCCATTGTGACTTACTTTCCACCCTTTCCCGCTATTAAAGTGAAATCTTTACAGAATAATGTGGAACATTAGTAAGCTTATTGATTATATTCCTTCCTTTCTCTTAAACAAACTACTATTCTTATCATTCCTATCAAGATCAGATCTTTTTAAGCTCTCACATAATGGTGATTTCAACTTTAAAAATATTTGGATTCACATTAAAGAAACTCATGATTCTTCCAATGTGTTTCTCAAACTATGGAACAACAATATCCCTACTTCTTACTCTATTCTTACTTGGCGTAAAAAAACTTCATCCCTGTGGACTCCTTGTTGTGGGGGTAAAGGTTTTCAATTACCTTCAAAATGCCAATATTATTTTCACATTGAGAATGTGAATCATGTTTTTATTAATGGGGTCATTGCTTCTAAACTTTGGATTTGGTATGATGACCTCTTTAACATTGTCATTTTCAATGGCTCCTTAAATTTATACCAACTTCTTGAAATTTATTTTGACAACACTATTAAAGGACACATTAAAGTCATAACTGCTATCACTCTTATTTGGTTCATATGGATGGACCGAAATGATGGAAAATATCATGAAATCTCTATGAATCACATGAGGATAATTGCTAGAACTAAAAACAAAATTCGTGACTTGTTTAATGCCAATTTAATTAAATACAAACAATTCAAAGGTTGCAAATTTGTGGCCAATAAATTGGGTTTTAACTTGTCGGATCACCACATCTGTAAAGATGATAAGATTGTTTATTGGGTAAAATCTCATGCTAACATTATTAAAGTTAACACTGATGGCTACATCTCTCATAAAGGTTCAGGTTGTGGTGGTATTTTCAGAAATCTTAATGGAAAAGTCTTGTGCCTTTGCTTACCCCCTTAATCCCAGCTCTGTTCCTTTTGCTGAGCTCATGGTAATGTACAAAGCTCTTGAGATTTGCCTTCAAAAAGGTCGACTCAATATTTGGATTGAGGTGGATGCCCTTCTGCTGATTGATCTCTTGACTTCCACCAAAATGGGCAATCGAATTGTACTACCTTCTTAAGCAAACTAGAACTCTCCTTGCCCAACTCTACTTTAAAACCACTCATGTATGAGGGTAATGCATGCATTGATTATTTAGCCAATCGGGTGCTAGATTAGATGGAATAAAATTCTTTGATCAACTAACTCTTCCTAAACATTTGTATGGCTTGGTTAATGGACAATCTTGGGTTTTCTTATCTCGAAATTAATCTAACCTATTGGATTCACGCTTCAATACCTCTTTTATTGCATGATCATTTTCTATTTCTTTATTATTTCTTTGGTCTTTCTTGATGCATCAAATATCCCTTCTTTTACTTGTTGATCTCGTGGCACGTGATGTTGGTTTAATTGTCTTAGCTTTAATTGAGCTTCGCCTCTACTATTTTCTTGTTAATGTCTTTCTTGCTTCTTTGAAATTTCTTGCATCATCATATTACTCCTTCTGGTCTTTTGATGAGCTAAGTGGCATCTTGTTTGGTTTAATTATCCCAGCCTTATTTGGGGTCTTGTTATTTCTGGATGCAACATCTATGTTAAAGGTTTAATTGTTGGTTATTGGGCTTTTGGGCCCTTTGTCCAGAAGGCTGGTCTTGGAGTTGATTTAATGTATTTCTGAATGTATATACTAACCCATTACATACACAGGAAATAAAATGCAATACCTTTGTTATTATTAATGGTTCTTTTGCGTTTGGTATTGTTTAATGAATTCCTTCCGGTCGATTTCTCACGAGGAGGGTAGTTCTCTGCTTCGATTTCTCTAAAGGATTTTATTGATAATACCCTTTTGAACCCTTATGGTAGCTCTGTTGCCCCTTTTTTTATTGGCTTATCCTATGGTTGCAATAATTGTAGTGTTGTTTTAACCTATGGTGTTGGATTTTGATTCTTGTCCTCTAACCTTGTGTTTGTTAGCTATTTGTTGTGCAGTGTTCTTGACTATCTTTGTTGTTCTCATCCAGTATGATCAATTCATTATTTTTTTACCTTTTGGTCTATTAAAATTGATGCGGATCAGCTTGTTGGTAATTACCATCCTAGATGTTGGTTGATGGATTATTGCTCCTCAAGGCCGGGTTTTGTTTTTTATTATTGGCCTGGTTGTAGGACAAGATGGCTTTTATTTTTTGCTTTGTTTCTTATCTCTCATTTTTGAATGTTTGTGTTGTTAAAACACGGGATCTTCTATTTTCTCCGTACTTTTACATCCCTGGTTCAACTAGTCTTGGCGGACCTCTTCCTTAACTACACAATTTAACTTATGCATTGTATAATTTGAATGGTTGGTTTTATGGCCAACTTGTTTATTTTCTTTCTTGGTTGTTGGATGGTCGGATCATTGAGTCTTTTATCCAACAAGGCATTCGGGTTGTTTATCCGTTGTGAGTCTTTGTTGGTGTTGTCTTGATTGTTTTGCCCAACCTCATATTCTAATCTGAGAGATTTTGCAATTTCTTGTTCAATTTTATTAATTCCTTGCAGGTTTGGATTTCCTTTATGGCTTCTCAGTTTGCCTTTAATGTGGTTGTGGGTTTAGCTGCTAGCTTAATCATCTTTATCTGGAAGGTTTTTTTTGTTGATTATCTTTTGAACCCCTTGCTACTTTACATCTCTTTTTTTTATTGGAATTTTATATGGTGGGTGTAATTTTTGTTTTATTGCTACCTTGTTGGCTTTTGGATTTTAGGGTCCTTTGTCCAGTTATCTTTATGGTTATTATCTGTTTCTTGCCTTTTATTTCTCATTGTTTTCTTTGTGTTGCAAAGCGATTTCTCTCGCTATTTTATCCCCTTGGTTTTGTTCAAATTGTGCGACGTGATTTTCCATCGATTATTTGGATCTTTACATATGCTCTATTTACTCGAATGGGTGGACTTTTGGCCGCCTCTTGTAATCTTATCAGGTTGTTTGGCGGATTAATACTCTACATCTTTTTTGGGGTTTTGGTTTGTTTTGTTCAGCTCTAATGAAGTTGTTGGCTTGGTGGCTTTTGATTTGAATCTTCTTATTGGTTTATTATATGCTTATCATCTGAATTCTATGGACTACTTTATCTTCTACTCTTTTCTCCATCTTCTTTCAGTTAAACTTGTATATATTGCACTATTTATTCTAAATGGGTGGTTCTCTGGCCAGCTAGCTGGTTTTCGTTATCTTGGCTTTTTTTTGTCTTGGATATTTGCTATCCTTGTTTCTCGGGATTCCAATGTTGGCTCTATCTTTGTTGGTTGTAGGACTTTAGGGTCCTATGTTCAAATATTTTGACTTTGTTGTTTTGATTATTTTTGGTCATTGGTGTCTGGGCTGCTGCTCTTCGATCCATGTTTTTATGCTCTATCTACTTGGTTACTAACTATTGCAATGTCTACTCTAATTGAGAGGTTCTATGGCCATCTTCTTTGTCCCCTTCTTGTGTTTGTTGCTATATTGTTTGTTTTATCTTATTTTCCTATTTTTTTAATTCTAAAGAGGACCCGATTTGAATCCCCATTTTGATTTATCCTCCTGGTGGGTTCCAATGTTGCACTAACTGTTTTGTGTTGGGGTTGGCTTTCTAATTGCCCTTCTTTGTTTGTCTAGTGATGTTCATTTCGATAGTGATCTATATTGTTTCTATTCACATCGGGTTCAGTTAGGCTTGTCTTGCTATCTCCTTGAAATGCAATGTATATTAGAATGGGTGGTACTATACCGCCTTTTTTCTTTTTTGTTGTTGTTTGATGATCTGATTATCCAATTTTTTTATCTTATCTTCTTTGGGTAGTTCATTATCTTTATTTGGTGTTGTTTTTGGTATTGGGTTATCTTTGTCTTTTACAATTGCTTTTGGACAATCGATATGGATATTAATAAGGGGTTTGTTCACATTTGCATTCATTATGATTGGGCTCATTTTGGACTTTACTTCTAGGTTGTACTCGGCCGAAAGATTCATATATATATATATATCATATGTTTGGGAAGGTGTTACTTATAGGCTCATCGACTTGCTTAGGATTTATTCTTACATTATTTTCTTGTGGATGGTTTTTTATCTTTATTTCATATGTATAAGGATCCTCATGTCGAGGGTGACTATATTGATGATACTTTTCTGCATGGGTTATCTTTCTACCCTTTTGCAATTTCCTCTCTATATTATATATAGTTTTGTTTAGGTTTGCAGGTAATAAAGCCCATAAGACTTTCAACATCTCAGCTATCTTCATCTGTTTGTTGGCTATGATATGATGATTTCACTCCCTTTTGGTTTGGTAGTAGCTCTTGTGATGTAACCCTTCTGAAATTTGGATGCATATTTGCATCCTTGGTGTGTGTGGCTGAGCCTCCTCTATCACAATTCTTTACTATCATTCTCGATTATGCTATTTTCGTTATCATTATGTTTGTATTACCTTAGCTCTAATTTCTTTCCGTTTACATTTGTGCTTCTCTCTTGTCCTCTTGGTTTGCTCCATAGTGTCATGCATTCTCACGTCCTCTGAGCATTGTCCCTTCTTCCTTTGGCTTTTTATGTTAATCTTTTGTATCTTTTGATTGCTTTAATGTCTTCTTTTGCTTTTGGGTTTGTAGATGGGGATCTACTCCTTAGATTGTAGCTTTTTGAGCAGTAGTTCTAGAGTTTGTCCCCTTTAAGGACCTTGTAACCCTCTTTTTGTGGCAATAAAATACCCCCTACATGGGGTTTCTCTAAAAAAAAAAAAAGCTATTCTACTAAAATTTTAATAGTTAGTACTTTTTTACTTGCAATTATCAAAAAAAACTTTGATATTTTTTAATATATTTGAAAAAAAAACATCATGAATAAAGCACAATCAATATCGTAAAGCGACAAGAAAGCAACATGTAATAATAACAACAAATCTTTATCCCACTAATGCGGTGGTCAGGTACGTGAATCTTTTTCTCTATTGTCTTATTAAGTGTCAAGTTCTCATATAATTCTAATAAATTAAGGTCATTTTTTATAGTTTGTAGCAAAAAAAGTAGGATTACCTCTACCTTTCTTAATGTATGTGTAATCTAATACATCTATTCTTTTAATTGGGTCGTTAGACAACAAACATTTTATATGACAAAACCACTAAGCTTATCCACCACTTGAGCTACTTTAACCTTTTCACGGATGTATTCATTTTGCATTTTATCTAAAGCAGTAAACTCACTTATCCACCAAAGCATCCTCATCTTTGCAACAATAAATTTTATGCTTCTCTTTTACTAGCCAACATTTTGTGCCATCAAGTTTTGTAGGTCTCGTTGACATCTTTTAAAATTTTTCCTTAAGTCCAGGAGGTAATTTTCTATCACACAACAGGCTCAATGTATTCCTTCACCTCAACCATCCAACTTGAATCCTACTAATGACATCCCCATCTATTTCACCAACACTTTGATCAAGAAAACCTGAAATATTTAAAACATTCACTCTTTAATAACTTGGTTACCCATTGTCACAAACCCACCATTAAATATACTACTAAAATGACACTCTATGTATTCTATTTTTGATCTTCCCAAACAAAATCTAATCTTTTAGACTCTATGGTTGACCTCTATAATACAAGTTTTGTTTTAGCTCCCTCTTTAGTCTGGTCAACAAGAAGAATGTCATTAGCAAAAAAAAAAAAAAAAAAAAAAAACATACACCACGATACATCCTTCGATAAATGTCTAATAAAAACATTCATAACTAAAGAAAAAAGATGTGGCCACATAGCTATTCCTTAATGTAATCCAACTGAGATAGGAGAATGCTTGGTCAATCCTCCTTGTGTTTGGACACAAGTGACAACACCAATATACATATTTTTAATTCTTGAATATAAGGAATATTAACTCTTTTTTTTCCAAAACTTTTTAAAGTGTTTATCTTGGAACTTCATCATATGTTTTTTTTTTCTTAATCGACAAATATCATATGTAGATCCACTTTATTCTCTCCATACTTATCAATCAACCTCTCAACAAATGTATAGGATTCATAGTAGACATACTCGACATGAATCCAAACTGGTTTTAAAAAACTTTTGTATCACGTAAAAACGTATGCCTAATTATTCTTTACCATAATTTTAATGTATCATGCATTAACTTAATTTTTCTATAATTTGCACACTCTTTGATATCTCTTTATTCTTAAAAATAGGAGCAACAAACTCTTTCTCCACTCATTTAACATTTTTAATATTTAAAATAATATTAAAAAAATTAGCAAGCTGAGAAATTCTTTGATTATATAAGCATTTTCACACTTATATTGGAATATCATCAAGTCCCACTACTTTTCCACACTTTAATATTTTTTATTTAAGTCTCTCCACCTTCAATTTTACTAATACGATAATAGAAATAAAAATTTCTATTTTCATTTAGGATACTAAGATTGCTAAAGTCAATTGTAATTTAAAACTTTTATTAAAAAGTTTATCAAAAAAAATCTCATCCATTTATGTTGAATATACTCTTCTAAGAAAAATATTTTTTATCTTCAC
The DNA here is from genome assembly GCA_021442155.1 of Cymbidium sinense. NCBI lineage: Eukaryota > Viridiplantae > Streptophyta > Magnoliopsida > Asparagales > Orchidaceae > Cymbidium > Cymbidium sinense. The sequence continues at coordinate 172,837,957 of CM038218.1, read as the reverse complement.
CTTCGATGCACATTACTTGAACTAAATCTTTATTTTTTGTATCTCTTAGCTTGGTTAACTTTTACACACACACACATATATATATATATATATATATATATATATATATATATATATATATATATATATATATATATCACCTTTTTAGTAACAAATCTATTATATAGATTACTTGAATCTAACTTCTTTGCATTACATATTATTTTTTAAATCCTTATGTGTTATTCGATACCTTTCCTAAATCTCTAAGCTTTTACAACTAAATCAATTTTTATAATAATACTTCTTTTTTATCTTTTCTTACATATTTGACTCCACCATCAACTATTTTTGTTAAAAAGAATTTGTTATATTCTCAAAGCATGTTTTTCGCAACTTGTTTAATATTACTTGCTATTTTTTTCCTACATAATATAACTATCTCATACACATCTTATCTTATAGCTTACTCTTTAAAATATTTTTATTGGCATTCTTTTTAAGTATCCCCTTTTCTAATCTTATGATAATGTTTTGTATTTTTTTTTTAACTTCCACCCTTCTTTTAAAAAATTAAAACTAATAGTCGATGTTAGATATTTAAATTTTTACCCAAAAAGGCCATATAATCATTACAATCTAATAGATCAATTTTCTTTATAAAAGTAATCAATCTGCATTTTACTATGTTCATTCTTATAAGTGATAATATGCTATTTTTTTCTTAAATAAGTATTAACAATTATAAAATCATAAGCTAAAGTAAATCTAATATTATTCTACTTTCTCCATTAGTTACTCCAAACTCATAGCCACCATGAATGCTTTCAAAATCTTCTATTAATCTTTCAACATGTTCATGTAAATCTCCTCGAATAAATACTCTTTCTTCAAAAGGTATATGTATACCCATGGAATACACATGGACCCAACGAGTGCCAATGAGCAAAAAAAGCCAACACAAGCATCCTAACAAGAAGAGTTGAACTTAAACAAGTAATGCCTTTGTCCAGGAGGACTCATCCTAAGTGGACAAACTTGAGCAGAAATCACCCTTATCAAGCGATCAATATCAAGAAACTTACCTCACACATGAAGACTTTCCAACATATGTGAAACCATGCAGCCAAGTATTCACACTAAATAACTCGCCTTATCGATACGGGCGACTGTACTCAAGAGCTTGTAACTCAGCATACATTACTCACTAACTCTCCAGATCATTAGCAAGTCTCTTATGTAGCTAATATAGATTATATGTACAATCTTTATGTAGTCGCCCCTATTTTTATATAAAAGGGAGTTGTCAAAGGGCCGGGGATCCTTTTTTTTTTCACTTTTACTTGAGGAGGGAGATATTCTCATACTTTAATCCCTCTACTTGTACTATTTTCTGGCATATTGAAATTTCAGGCATCTCATTTTACTTTTATGCTTTATGTTTTTACTTGCTTTGTCCAACTTGATCTAGCCCTTCCTCTTAAATGCCTAGAAGGTCTTGCATTTCTCAATAAATAAATTTGGATTTAACATCTTCTTAGATGTAGTGAGTGTGGATAATGTTAAAGATAGCAAGTGAAGCGTCCAATGAAGTATGCACATCAGCATGGAATAACATAAGGGTAAAAGCACAATAATTTATTACACAGTAAGATATGAAGAATATGGTGATCAGGATCACTCGCATAGTTCAAGTGACTCTAAAGAAAATATAGAATGAAACCCAAGTGTCAGGGAGACTAAAGAATACTCTAGTTCAACGACTCATCGAACTTGATATCATAAAAGAGAATTATTCAGGATGATGAGTCTTGATGATGAGTCTTATAAGGTGAATAAAGAAAAAGTCACTAGAGGAGAACATGCAAATAATACTCTAATTAAAGCCTTCTCTAGAAAAATTATAAATGCTAGCGTCCCACCGAAGTTTAAAATCCCACACTTTGAAATTTATAAAGGTCGTGCCAACAACTATATAGTGTATTTTGAATCTATTACATCGCTATTGGACCTGGATGACATAATGAAGTTCGATTGTTCTTTATTCCTTTCAAAGATTCAATTGTCAAATGGATCTCATGTTTACTGGTGGGAGATATTACTTCTTTTGTAGAATTTGAGAAAAATGCTCTTCAAATAAGTTGTTATCACCCATAATCCATTAATGAGTTCACTATTCTTTCTACATATGAGATAAGAGCCAGTCGAGTCCCTCGAGAAGTTCATTACTTGCTTATGAGGAGAAATATTGAAAGTAAAAGATTTAGTGCCTGCAGTCACATAGGCCGCACTTTCCTAGGGCCTCAAAGAAGGCATGTTCAGGTACTCTCTTGGATATCAACAACTTATAACACTAGCAGAGCTATTGGAGTTGGCGAATGGCCATATGAATGCGGAACCAAACAATAAGATCTTCTAGTCACCAACATCGAATCTCAGAAGGGGTTCAATAAAAAGGCCCCTTTTATAAGTGACTGTTCAAGAATATACTTTGAGTTTGAAGATAAGACAAATGGAGAAGACAACATGCTCGATGAGAAGAGCACCTATGCATAGGCCCAATTTCAAGAATTCACTAACTCGCCATAGATATAACGAGTACAACCACACAATTAAGAGTGTCAATGGTTGAGTTAATGGAGGTCATTCAAAATAATAAATATTTCAAATGACCATCACAATTAAAGGATGTTGTAGTTCATGAACGATCTAGGTATTGCATCTATCATCACGACCACGGGTATGACACTGAAGAATGTCGATATTTTAGAAGCCTGATCGAGGAACTCATTGAAGCAGGGAAGCTCGATGAGTTCATGAGAAGAGCCAAAAAGAAGATAATCCCAAAATGAAGCCATGAGATGACACTAGTTCACGTGACCCACATCACAGGAATAATACCTTAACAAAAGTTTTATCTAATATTTGTTTCCTTTTTGTTAAGTTATTGTTTTTAAAAATTATGTATGTAAGGAAAGTATTTTTATGATCCAAATATTTAAGTCTTTTCATTCTCACTTGCCAAATGGTTTTTAACACTCGAAAAACATATGTTCAAAATTTAAATATAGCGATTAAAGAGTTTGAACATGGTAATTGCTGTACATATCTTGCCCATTAAACTTGACGAGCTATATTGGCCTAAGTAACTTGGAGAGCTACAGTTGGCCCAACTTACTCTACAAGCTACTTTGGCCCAACTTACTCTACAAGCTACTTTGGCCCAAGTCACTAAATGAGACATGATATCCTTGAAACATAAAATTACACTTGCCCAAGTAACTTGTTGTGCTACTTTGCTTGAGCGACCTGGTGAAATATGTATTGGCCTACGTCATTCGACAATTAAGCTATATTGGACCAAATCATTCGGTGAACTACACTAGTCCATGTTATTTTGCGAAGTTACCTTCAACCTGACTTCAAAAGAACTCAGAGAATTGCTCGTTGACTCAAAATGCTCATCAAGCTACAATATGTCAAGTTAAAACTTGGGGAGCTACATGAGTTGCAGCAATACAAATTAAGACTTTGAGAGGGAGCTATATGTTGCCTTATGTCTCTTGACAAACTACTTTTGGCTTAAGTGTACAACAATTGAATTGGCAGACTATCAAAACTGCATCTTATCCACCTAAACTCAATCTCTAAAAATGTTTTATACATATCAACGAGACTACAAATAAAATACCAACTCTCCGTAAAGTTGATGACTAAGGTGTAAAACCAACACCATATATGGGTGATTACATCAAAATAAAAGACCAATACATGTGGTTGGTGACTACAAAATAAAACACCAACACTCCATTCATTGGCAACAGAAGTATATTACCAACACAATGTGTTGTTGACAACTATGAAATAAAAAGACCAACACTATGTGTGGTTGGAACCTTCAAAATAAAAGACAACATTTTGTGTGATTGGAAACTAAAGGATGAGATCAACACTCTGTGTGATTGATGATTATGAAATAAAAAAGAGCAATGCTCCATGTGGTTAGGATTATTTAAAATAATTAATTGGTGAGTATGTTCAAGTATATTCACTCAACGAGTAAATTTATTTAGCGAGTATATTCTTTCAATGAGTACATTCAAAAATGCACTTGTTCAATGAGTATATTAATTTAGAGAATGCATTCATTAAACTATATGAGTATATTCTTGTGGTGTTTATTTCTTAAACTTGGAAATTTGAAAAATAAAAAAATGTTGTATATGTTGGGACACCACGTAGATCCACAGATGTACTCATTAGGGTGATTGTGACATTAAGGAATGATGTTCTATCTCGAGAGACAGAAGTCACCATCCTATAATGGACCTAATCACCTAATAAAGACTCTTAAGGATAATGGGTCTTTGAATGTATCAGAGATCTTTCCCCTAATTCACATGGAAAAGTAAAGTAAGATTTATTTTAAATCGAGTTTGTTAAGTTCCCTTTGGAGGCAAGCCCCCATAGTTAAATACATCTTAAGAAATGAGATTCCTTAAGAATACTCTCGATTAAGGTAAATGATCGTTATCTCCAAATATTTCAAAGATAAAACTATAAATAAATTGGTTATTTTTGGAAAATTAAGTGGGATTGATCAAAAGGAGTGAGTTATTATCGAAACTAAAATAGAGATGAGTAGGGATGCTCATGATACTAGGAAATCTAGTGAGTATCTCAAACTATCCTATGGTTGGGCTTTATATTTTGAAATTTGAGAAGGATTATATGTTTGAGTTGAATTTTTATTAGAAATCTAGGGCTTACAATTCCACAACACAAGATCGTGGAAATGCCTAAGAGGTGAGGATTTATGCTTATAGCCCGTAAAAGGAAACAACAACCTCGGATCCTAAATCTATGAAGCTTTGGTGAGGGCCAGGCATGACCTAAATCTAAGGTGAAAATGGGTATATGGTTTATCTCCACAATAGCGAATAAACCACTCGATTGTTGGACTTATAACCGCCTGGGGGTGGCCGCCAACTAACTCATTCTATGATTTTAAATACATGTAGGCAAGTCTTATGTTTGCAAGATAGCTAGGCTATTTTTTATTTAGAAAGGAGGCTAAATCCTTAAACATACTCCCTAAATCATGAAGGGCATGAAAAAATGTCTTAATCTAATACAAATTTTGTTAAGTTTTATTTTCATTTTTTGGGCATTTTTATTTGACACAGGCTATGTGATTTCATATGCCTAATGCATGAGAAATTAGTTATGAGGCAAAATCAGAAATAATGAAGTGTGTTTCCATCATGGCTCTCAAAGGTCAAGTCATTTTCTCTGGCAAAGGTGGAAGCCCTTTTGTTAGCAAGAGTGAAACAATATATTTATGCATGATGTGAGACATACAACATCCAGCTAAGGGGTTGCTAAATATCTTTTATTATCTTGGTTTATGTCCTAAGATTTTTAGGTGAGGTTATGAGTTATTTAATTTATTTTTGAGTTGATTAATTGGATAAAAAATTTATTTTTTTCTAAGAGTCTAATCACATCCAGGCCATTCAACAGCCATCAAGAAATTAAGAAACTAGGAAAATTATGTCATCCTAATTATGCAATCATAAATAAAACATCAATCAATTTATAAAACTAGCGCAAAAAAATAAGAGACCGATATGGTCGGGCTCCACCGTACAAACCCAAAAAGGAAAATGGATAGTCGAGCTCTACCCTTATACAACCCAAATTACAAATGAATAATTACAATTTAGAAGGAATTCATGTTATGGGGTCTTCATTCTTCATTCTTCATTTCTTTCTTTCTTCCTTTCTTCATTTCTTTCTTTCTTCATTTCTTTCTTCCTTTGGATTTGACTTGGGATGTAATTTTCTCCAAGGATTCATATGGTATATAAGACATGGTATTATAACTAATGTTCATCCTAATTCCCCCATAACATTAATTCTAAATATTAATTGCAAATTTTCCATTAAAATGGAAAGATAAATCTAACTAAAATCTATAAAATAGAGATTAGCTAAATTTACCACACAACCCAAGTAGTTCTATGAATAATTTAGACTTAGCACCCCAGACATGAGTAACCAAGTCCACCTGTCTTAATTTGGATCTTGCTTAGGGGTATAAGCAACCTGCACAACAAAAGAATTTATATTTTTATTACAGCTTCCCTTAAGCACAATCCCCTATAGAAGACATGATTAGACTAAGATCGTCCTATCACCCAACCTACACACATGCACCTTAACATCTAGTATAAAAATATTATATCATAAAATAAAATCAAGAATCAAACCATGCACCGTCCTAACATAGAGCTAGAAATGGTGAGTTAGCCTAATGTGTGTGTCATTTAAGGCTTATGTGGCATGTCTTAACTAGGCTTTAAGATTGAAATTTTCTAAGTGTGAAGGATTTAACTTAGAGGGTGGTTTTAGTTTAAGTGATTTAGTTGATTTATCAATTTTAGTTGGTGATTTGGTTTTGTTTGAATGAACCTATACTTACTAAATGTTGTAAAGAGAAGAAAGGAGAAGAAAACTTCTCTTTCATCCCTACCTTATGTAATTTCTAAGGTAGATTCATTAATGATTTTTCTTTAGTGAATATTTTATTATGTGTTTTAATTAACCCTAAGTTTAGATTTACTACAAATAGACTTATTCAATAAGAAAGGCATCTTAGGATTAGTTAAGGTGAATTAATATCACTTAACACACAACCATTTATTTCTTTCCATCATGTATACCATGCATATGAATAAATCATAAGCATACCTATACATGCAATGCAAATTTTAGCATACTTTGATGATGAATGCTAAGAGATAATTTGAAAATTTGGATATGGAATGAATGCATGTCTTTATTATGTAGAAAAGAGTGATTTTTTATCCATTAACATAATGCATATTCACATGTATAAAAGACATAAGTGAGTATGACACCATTATTTTCTACACTAGGGGCATAAGGTTCAGACATACTTAGGGCTACTTAAAGCCTCGCAGCCCCGGGATGTCTAAACTAATATACCACTTTTCTTAAATACATGAAAATGTATAAAAAGAAACAAATGGATGAAGAACCATGCAAAAGATTTTTGTTTGATTTGGTTGTATAATTTACATGTGTAAATGTGAGGATCCTTCTTAAGTCATAATAAAGAAATGCTTAGGAATAGATTTAAGCAAGTGTAGTATTCTTTTCAATTGAACTATACACTTTGTGAATCCTATTTAAATCCATGTTAAGGGAAGAGAAGAAAATAACATAAAACACATCTTATGTTATAATCACATGCAAGCTTATAAGTACTTATAAGTAGCATCACTTCATTCATAATATTTGTTTTATAGGTTTTGAAAATAATTTTTGGTTTAATAATGCTAATAGCCACTTATATTCTTACTTCAGCCAAAACATACAATTTCACATAAAAAGGAAATATTTTATTTAATTGATTTTTCAAAAGATTTGAATGCATGATTTCATATGGAAAATTTTTAGCATGCTTAGAAAGAAATAAAGAAATGTAATCATATGAATTCATTCACCCTAATTAATTCCTTAGGACAATCCTATAAGATAAGATTATTCAAAGTGAATCAAAATTCTTTAAAGAAATTTTTATTGTTGAATTTAATTTGACATAGGCAATGTCAGGAAGGTTTGCTGGTCCTAACCCATTTTTGTCCATATGTGAATTGGTTTAGTTTAATTTTATAATAATTAGATTGGTTTCATATTTTGTTTAGGTTAAGGTATGAATAAAATCCATTAATTACCCATTACCTATACCACTTTAACATAATTAAATAAGAAGTAAAATTGAGTGAAGGTTACTCAAGTAATTAAGAAGTAATTAGCCTAATTATATTTTCAATAAAACTCAAATTGAGTGAAGGTTACTGTTCAAAATCAATTAAACATAATTTTATATTATTCCTCACTGAATTATCTTTAAAATGAAATTGTAAGTTTTCTATAATTAGTTATGAATTTTGAAAGTTTCAAATTAAAATGAATTAATTAGACCTAATTAATCCCATCATCCACATGGCTAATTGCGATGTCCTTTGGCGAGTGGATTCCATATTAATATGTTGTCACATCCATTTGGGCGGATGCTTTCTACGCCATCTAATCTAAGATTGAACCACCATGATTAATCCTGCAATTATGATTAAATTAATGGGAGATCTATTGTGAGTTAATCTGTTCCAATCATGCGGAATGGACAATGTGTGATCTATCTCCTCCCGAGCGGTGAGAGACGGATGTTGTTCATCGATCGTCGCTCGACTCGAGCTCGGATGGAGTTCAAACTCACCCCTCACCTTCGAAGGAGCACAAGCAAGGTATCCAAGGATTAAGATTCAATGAGATTATAATTTCCTTCATAAAGGACCAAACAATTTTTTTCTGAGGATCAATTTTGAGAAATACCTCATTGGAGGCTATGATCGGTGCTTACAATAGAGGAGGTAACTTCATCTAGTAGAGATGAAGCCCTGTTGAAGGTATCAAGCTTTGATTTGAATTGGATGGCTCGGTTGATCAAGCTCCCCTTCAATGGTAATCGGCTTTGATCAAAGTCCTCCTTCCCATGGCTTGGTGACTTGATATACAACTTGATTGAGCTCGATGAGGTCCCTTGTTGGTGCTTGTAAGAGTAATTTAGATTTGATAGAGATTTGAGTGAGTTGGAATTTGGATTGGCCTCCCATGTTTACTTGAAAAATCGAGAAGGAGAAAATTGGGGTGAGCTGGGTATCTTCTATGGCTTGGAGAAGCTTGTTTTCGATTCCTAGAGCTTAATCAAATTCAATGCTTGCCATTTGAGTGGGAATGAGGTGGAGTATATCTCCTCCTCCTTGGATCGGATGGTGAAGACTAGAAATGCCATTTTAGCTCAGTTGCTGAGATTAATTGATTTATTTGGGATGTTAGACACTCCATGTGATTCATTTAGATAGTGGAGGGAAGGAGAGTGAGTGCCCATGTGCTAGGTGAGTGCATTGGTGATTCTAAGTGCTCAATTTCTATTAGAGGGGTCAGTTTATCCTTAGTTTGGGTCATGGCCGACCCAAGGTGATTGGGTCATGTTCACCACCCTCCTTAGTGCCCATGTAGACCACTACGAGAATGTTAAGTGGCCATGAGAAAGAATATAACCAAATTTCAAGTGAATTTAGTCATAGGATACCCTTTGACCTAGGGGTAAAGTGGTCATTTAGCATTGATTTTTATTTGGATAGATTTGAGATGATTCAAAAATGGGTTTGGCCAAATTTCAAGCAATTTGGAGTTCATTTGGTTTGAATTGGTTCAATTTGACCAATTTAGGTCAAGTTGGGTTAATTTGGGTTAGGTTGACCAATTGGTCAAATTGGGTCAAACCATGGGTTAGGTCAGGTTCAATTGATCATTTGGAGCCTATGGGTATCATTAGTTTGGTTCAATTTGGTTTATAATTAGTTTTGGTTCATTTAGGTTCATTTAGGAGGGGTGAATTGATTTTTGACCCATTTACCAATTGGGCTAGGTCATGGGTTGGTTTAGGCTTGGTTGATCATTTGAAATGTATTGTAAGCTTTGATTTCAATCAATTTTGGTTTTGTTTGATTTCAAGTTGATTTAACCTTTTAGGTCAAGTCAGGTTCATGGTCAATTGGGCTAGGTTGGGTCTAGTTAGCCAATTAAAGTTTTGGTCAAATTCAACAATCAATTTAGAATGAATTTGACCCATTGGTTGCAATCAATTTGTCTTAGATCAAGATTTGATCCGTTTTGACTTTCTAGGTCAACTTGGGTCAACTGAGGTCAAGTGGCCAATTAGGCTTGGTTTGGCTCAATTGATGGCTTGGTCAAGTTCAATCATTGATTATGAATTGGTTTAGATCAATAGTTTTAATTAATTTAGCTTATGGTGGATTTTGGCTAGTTTGGGTTTCATTTGGGCTAAGCGTTGACTTGGTCAAAGGCTAGGTTTGACTTGGTTTGACCCAATTTGAGTGATTGATATTTCTAGGGTGATTGTTACTCACAATGTGAGGCTTAGATGGGAAATTTGGGTTTGATTAGAATTTGGCTCAAAAAGTACATTATGTCACTTTGGGTCAAGTGAGCCTAAGTGCATCAATTGGCTTGATCAAGGCTTGATTCAAGTCTGGTTGAACTCACATATGGACTTATGATTGAAATATAAAATCCAATTGTAAGTGATTTGGAGTCAAAAGAGTTTTGATTCATTTGATAATTCCAAGTTCCAAGTTTTTTTGAATATGGGTTTGATTTGGGTTAGTTTGATTTTTGTTTGATGATTGTAGTTTATGTTTATATTTGGGCATGTGATTGGAGGAATGATTGTTTAAAGAGAAAATCCAAAGGTTTGGATTGATTTGAGAATGATTTGGTTAAGTTGAATTTGAAATTGGTATATGTTGGATTTGGGTTTGGACTTGAGTTTGAATTTGTTTTGATTTATATTTCATTTATATTTGTGAATATAAATAATATAAAAAATCTTTTGAGTTTGGAGTTATTTGGATTTGAGCTAAGTCCTTAAGATGAGATCAAAAGGGCTTTTTTTAATTGAAAGATAATGGGTTTCAATTATTTGGAATTGATTCATGATTTGAGTTTTGGAATTGATTTATGATTTGAGAAAATCAACTGAGTTGGAATTGATTTAAAATTTGAGTTTGAAGTTGATTCATGATTTGATAAAATCAATTGAGTTAGAATTGATTTAAGATTTGAGTTTGAAGTTGATTCATGATTTGAGAAAATCAATTGAGTTGGAATTAGTTTTAGATTTGAATTTGAAGTTTGGTTTGAAAGAAGGAAGCAATGATTGGGTTTAAGCTATAGGGTAGACAAATCTTCCAAATACCCCTAAGGCATAACCTATTCTTATGGCTAACTCTTCTAAGACTGTAGAGTTAGGTTAAGTGTTTACCTAATCACTAAAAGTGTCTTAAGACTAAGGAACTCTTAGTGTTTAGAGGAGTCCTTATGTCTAGGATGGAGAAGTTGAAAGCTCACTCCAAAAGTGAGGTCATCGATTCTTGAAACTGAGTGAGTATATTTTAAATGACAAACATAAAATGAACTAATTTTTCTTCATTAAGAAAAATGTATGTACAAAAGGCAAGAATATCATACAAAAAATTAAATATACAATTGCTCTTCTAACTTGTAGAAATAAAAATAAAATAAAAACAAAAAATAGAAAGGTGAAAAACAAAAAAAGCTACTTAGTGCTTCTTTCCTTATTACTCTCTTTAGAGTTTGACTCTGATAAAGCGAGTACATTGTCAAAATCAAAGAATATGACATCCAGTTGGCCATGCTTTACTAACTTGGCTATGATGATGTAGGCGCCCTCCTTAAAGTTTTGTTTTAACAAACTCTTATACTCTTTAAAGTTAAGAAAGTTAGACAACTCAGCTTTCTTCTATTAAAACTCCCAAGTGTAATGAGAAAGTTTTACATCCAACTATTTATTTGATTAAGATAAGCAAGTTAGATTTAAAATTGCTCAATTTATTTTCTCCTCTTATCGCTTCGCCTCTTCCCACAGTACAATGAACTCAGAATTGGCATCCCTTTGCCAGTTATTTGTTGAGCCTCATTCCAACTTAGCAGTTGTAAAAGCTTTTATTATAAATATAAACTCTCTATTGAACTTAGTTGGCACATCATTCCTTGAGTATTCATAGTGGCATGTGAGTCACTCTATGGGAAGTTTTTCAAAAAATTTATCCAACTCATTGAAAAATATCTAATGTCCCAACTTAAAAGCTTTACTCATTAGATCATCCAAGTTAGTAGTATAATTACTGTGGGGATGGGTGTATTGAGTGCATTTCGCTAGCTCCTTTCTCTCATTGCTCTTCTTTCTCATTGACCTCATTCTTAGAGAGGTAGACAACCCTCATTTTAGACTTAGGATTCGATCTAGGCACTAAGGTTCAATTAACCTCATTTTTGGAAGAGGTTGACAATCACCCTAATCTTAATAATTAGGATCTTTAATTTTAGATTAAGAGCATTATGGTGTTTATTTTTGATTATGTATATGGATGACACCATGCAAATCTGAGGGTGTACTTATTAAGATGATTGAGTATGACATCAAGGAATGGTGCATTATTTCGATAGATAAAAATCACCACCTTATAATAGACCTAATCACCTAATAATGACTCTAAGGCATGATGGGTTTTCAAATATACTAGAGATTTTTCCCCTACTTTACATGGATGAATAAAGCTGGGTTTATTTAAACTAAGTTCTAAAGTTCCCTATGGGGGCAAGCCTCCATAGTTAAATACATCCTAAGAAAGGTGAATTCCTTATGAATACTCTTGATTAAAGTAGGCAATTGTTGTCTCCAAATATTTCAGAGATAGGACTATCAATAAATTCGCTATATTTGAAAAATCAATTGGGATAGATCAAAAAGGAGAGACTTATTATCGAAGCCGAAGTGAGATGAGTAGGAAATGCTCATGATACTAGGAAACCTAGTGAGAATTTCAATTTATTATATGGTTGGGCTTTATATGTTTAAAGTTGAGGAGAATTATATGTTTGAATTGAAATTTTATTAGAAGGCTAGGGCTTATAATCCCACAACATAAGGTTGTGAAAATGCCTAAGAGGTGAGTATTTTTGCTTGTAGCCCAAAGGAAATAGCTACCTCGAATCCTAAATCTAGGGAGCTTTGGCAAGAACCAAAGCGTGACTTAAATCTAAGTGAAGATTGGTATATAGTTTACCTCGACAAGAGAGGATAAATCATCCATGTTGGAACTTTCGAGTGGCGTAACTCCTTCTACACTTTAAAACCATGTAGGCAAGTCATATGATTTGCAAGGTAGTTTGGTTATTATTATTTAGAAAGAGACTAAAGTCCTTAAACCCACTCCTCAAAGAGACTAGAGCATGAGTGGTATGAGCAATGACTTAATATAATGCAAATCTTTTCAAAATTTATTTATATTTGACACTTCATTTTGACAAAGGCTTTGGGATTTGTATATGCCTAAATGCATGTTGAAATTGAGTTATGGGACAAGTCAAGAGAGAAGAGGGTGAAGCTCCGTTAGTAGGAGTTGCTCTCATAGGTCAAGCGATTCCCATATATGCAAGAATGGAGGCTCTCATTTTACAAGAGTGATTCAAGATAATATGCATGATATTACGCATACAACATCCAGCTAAGGGGTTGCTAAAATCTTGTAATTATCTTGATTTAATGCCTAGGCTTTATGTGGGGTTATGAGTTATTTATAAAATTTAATTATGATTGGGTAAAAGATTTATTTTTCCATAAGAGCCTAATCGCATCCAGGCCATACAATGAACACCAATCATGAAAAAAAAATCTTTGAAAAGGTATGTAATTTCTAATGCACAAGCTAAACAAAACATCAAACATTTTATAACTAACACAAAAGAATAAAAGGATGTTGCAGTCGGGTACCGTCGCACAACCCAAAAGAAAAATGGGTAGCCGAGCTGTACTTTATACAACCTGTATTATAAAAGAATAATCATAATTGAGGATGAATACATGCTAAGGGGTCTTCATCTTCTTCAAATGTTCATGTCTTCTTTCCTCCTCTTTGGTTCTTTGATTTGGCTCACTTCAAGGCATCGCACGACACATAAGACATAGTCTTCTAGCCTATGCTCATCCTAATTCTACATAACACTAATCCTAATCCCTAATGCACAATTACATTAATAATAGGAAAAGTAAATCTAATTACACCTACAAAATAAGTGTTAGCTAAGCATACCATACAACCCAAGCAATTATATGTATAATTTGGACTTAGCACCCTGCACATAGGTAACCAAGCCCACATGTCCTAACTTGGATTATGCTTAAGGGGGTTAAGCAATATGCCAAGAGAGCATTTATATTTATTTTTCAGCGACCCCTTAAGCATAATCTCCTACATAACATCATTAGGCCAATCACGCCATCCGATCTCTGAAGCATAGACTAACATCATCCATACAATAATATATCATAAAATAAAATATATATCACTACATACACCGCCTTAACATAGAGCTAAAAGTAGTGACTTAATCTAATGTGTATGTGCTAAGGATTGTGTGGTATGCCTTAAATAGGTTTTGTTATAATTTTCTAAATGAGAAATGATTTAATTATAAAGGATGATTTCACTTTAAGTGTTTTAATTGATTTGTAAGTTTTACTTAATATTTTCTTTTATTTCATTTTAGTTTATACTTTACAACTAAGAGTTATAAAGAGAAGAAAAGAGAGGATCACCCTCCTTTATCCCTACCTTAAGCCACATCTAAAACACATTAATTAATCAATTCTCTTTAACTAATGACTTATTACATATTTTAATTAATTCTAAATTTAGGTTCACTTTAAATAATCTCATTCAATAAGAAAAATATCTTAAGATTAAGCGGAGTTAATTACTATCACACAACACATGTTTGTTCATTTCTTTTCATCATATGTAGCATGCACATGATCAAGTCCTAAAAATATCTATGCATATAATATGTTTTGAGCACACTTAAATGTAGGATGCATAAATGATTTTCATAGAAAAAGAGGATTCTCATACATTAGCTAAATACACATTCAAATGTATAAAAGTTCTAAGCAAGTACTTCACTATTATTTTGCACCAGGGGGGTGAGGTAGGAACCTCCTTGGGGCTGCTTAAAGCTGTGCGTCCCTAGAATGTCCATACTAGATATATTCGCTATTCTTAAATACATATGAGTGTACAAACAACTATAAGAATGGAAATCTTGTGAAAATTGTATTTAATTTAATTGATTTATTTATGTGAATGAATTAAATCTCTATCCAAACTCTAATGTCAAGATGCATAAGAATGAAATCAAATAGGTACGTCGCCATTATTTTGCACCAAAGGAGTGAGGTAGGAACCTCCTTAGGGCTACTTAAAGTCGTGCATCCCCAGAATATCCAGAGTAATATATCCACTAACATTCATACTTATGCATATCACCATATGGATAAAAAAAAGGAACTTCACTTCATACACTAAGCTTATATTCACATGCACCTCCTATGTATGTATAACTAATGTCACAACAAGTATTATTATTCATTAATAAGCTTTTGAAATACATTTAAGATTTAATAGTGATAAGATCCATACATATTTTTAATTAAGTCAACACATGCACATTTGACATAAAAGAAATAATTTATTTAATTGATTTTTGAAAGAAATTAATGCATGACTACAAGTGGCATACAACATCTTAATATGATTAGAAAAAAAATAAGGAAACACAAGCATGTAATTTCATTCGATCCAGGTAATTCCTAAGGACAATCATATTAAATAAGCTTATTTAAAATAAACTAAAGTTTTTTAAAGTCACTTTTGATTTTATGTTTGATTTGATTTAAGAAAAGAGGATATTCAATTATTTGCTACTCCTAATCCGTTCCCATATTTGTTAATTAATTTGGTTCAATGAAAAGAAAATTAGGTGAATTTTATGAATTAATTAAGTTGTGATATGAATTAAATCAATCAATTAATCCTTACCTATGTTACCTTAAAGTAATTAACCAATTAATTATGAGCCAAAATGATATGCACATGAATTGGAATTTAAATTATCAACAACCCTAAGAAATAAAAGGCCTAATTCAATTGGCTCACAATTAGTGGTTAATTAGATTAAAGAACTTAATTAAGTACTCTTATGGCTTCCCCACACATGTAGGTTAGCCATAATTTCCTTAAATAGCTTTAGGTTATTAAACACTTAAAGATCTACCAAAGAAACTTAATTAGATGAGTTTTGGAATAATTATGATTTCAATTTAATTAATTAATCCATTTTTAATTAATCAATTAAACCATTAATTCATCCTAAATTAATTAATTTCAAGTCAAGTGAAATGAACTTAGGAAAAAGAATGGGAAAGAGATTCCAGTCTTTTTCCCCATGCCCATTCACTGTGTAACAATGATTAACAAGCTTAATTAATAATTTCCTTACTATTTAGCAAGTTAATTAATCATTTAATTAATTAAGAAAGTAATTAAGGCTAAGACAATCAATTTCCCTAATTAACCAAGCAATAAGTTCCAAAAAAGTATGGGAGGCAGGGGTCATCTCATTAATCAACCTTAGAAAGTTTGGAATTAATTACTTGAGTAATTAGAGAATAATTAAGCTAATTAAGTTTTAATTAAATCCAAATTAAGCCTTAATTATTATTCAAAAATAATTAAGAATATTTTATCAAATTTTCCTCTACAATACCTTTAAAATGAGTATTTATTTGTATTTTTATGAATTTTCTATGATTTGTTATGCTTTTTTAAAGTTTTAGTTGATTTAAGCAATTTTTTATGATTTTTATAAAATCCATTAATTTATTTTTACCATTTCAACTTTAGAATGCAATATCTTCCAATCAAGAATTGTTTTGACTTAAATTTTTTATCGTAGTTGTATTTTAACTTCAATTTTAATCTCTACAATTTTCAAATCAATCTGATGTGCATTATTAGTTTAATTAATAAAATTTAATTTTTTAGTAAAACTTAAATTAAGCTCAAACTATTTAGTTAAATTACAGAATTTTAGGTTTGTTAGATTCCTCTCGGAAAGATGAATCCGACGAGCCTTTATTTATAATTTTTCATTTAGTATTTTATTTTCTATGACTTTTTGAAGTTTCAAGTGTTTTAAATAATTTTTAAAATCAGAAAATTCCTAATTCCTACTTGACAGCAGTGCCTGCACGGTGCTAACACGATAGCACGCTACCACGCGGTGCCACATGATTGGATACGTGGTGCCGTGTGAAGAGCGGTGTCACGCGGCACCGCCCGACTGGTTGGCAGAGCGCCGCGCTAGTAGATGAGCGGAAAAATGGGTGAACCATACGATCCGATTTGGACCATCCGATCACGGAACGGACGATCCGTGTGATCTAGTGGGTGAAAAAGTGAGATCTGGAATGAAATATGGAGGGTCCAATCCCATTGAGGCAGGATCAAATGATGGTTGTACCATGGGATGTCCCAGCTGGTGATAGCGACGCCTCGAACAGTAATCCAACATAAAAAATGGGATTTTAGCAAAATCTAAATGAAATCTTGTCCGAATGGGCTCATTTTTGCATCGATTCACAATAGAAAACTTCTATATTTGTATTGGGACTAAATACAAAGAAAAATGCAGGGGTTTTCTACAAAAATTCCTAGAATCTCACAAAAATCATCACAAAATAAGAAATCATGCATTCTGGTTCTTGAAAATTACCTCAGGATGATTTTACGTGATGATCCGAGGATGCTCTTGAGTGGGGGAAGAAGCCTTGGAATGAGCCTAGACCTTCAAAACAATGTATTCTTTAAGTGTCGATGCTTCCTCACTGGAATCCAATTTATTTTGTTTGCTTTTGCTCAAAAAATAAGTGAGAATGATTGCTGGTTGCATTGGGAGCTCTAGTGATGGAAATGAGGGGAATATGATGAGAATAATGGTGTCTATTTTTCGTGCTTTGGTTTTGGAAAAAAATTCCCTTTCATTTTTGATTTTTGGCTCCAAAATGCGTGTCCTTGGCTTGAGGTGGTTGGGAATAGAAGGGAATCATCCTAAGTGGCTCAATTTGGTTAGCTAAGGTATGGGAAGTGGCTGTCATGAAGGACAAATGGGTGTGCTAGCAAGGGGAGGTGCATGTCATTCATGCTAAGTGTTCTAATGGGAGAGGTGAGGTGAATTCACCTCTCCATGAGTCATGGCTGCCCCAACCACCTCTTGGGTCAGATGATCAATGTCCTTGGTTCCTAGGTGGACCAATGGATGAGTGCTAAGTGACCAAGGAAGAGAAATGACAATTTAGGCAAGTGTCTTTTCTCATGGGATGCCCTTGACCTAAGGAAAAAATGGACATTTTCTATTGCATTTGATTTAAGTAGATTTGAAATGAGTCAAAAGTGAGTTGGACCAAATTTCATGTCATTTGGAGCTCATTTGGTTTAATTTGGGTCAATTTGACCCATTTGGGCCAAATTGGGTCAAATCGGGTTAGGTTGACCAATTGGTCAAATTGATCAAACCAAGGGTTGGGTCAAGTTCAAATGATCATTTAGAGTATATTGGTTCAATTGGTTTCAATAAATTTGGTTTAGTTTACATTTAATTTAGATTTTGGCCAATTTGATCCTTTAGGTCAATTTCAGCTAAGTCGACCAATTTGACCCAATTGACCAAATTAGCTTGAATCATGGTTTGGTTTGGGTTTAGTTGATCATTTGGAATATATTGTAGGCTTTGGTTAAGTTCAATTTAGATTTTATTGGATTTTAGGTTGATTTGATCCTTAAGGTCAATTTGAGCTAAGTTAGGTTAGGTTGACCAATTTGATCAAATTGGGCTCAATTATGGCTTTGTTCAAGTTCAATTATCAATTTGGAATGAACTTGAGCTATTGGTTGCAATCAATTTGGTTTAGGTTACAATTTGGCTAGTTTGGGTTCATATGGGTTAAATGGTTGACTTGGTCAATGAGCTAGGTTGACTTGGTTTGACCCAATTATGATAATTCATTAACCTAGGATGATCAACAATCATGACATGAAGTTTGTATTAGCTTAATTCACTTTGATTTGGATTGAATTTGATTTTGGTTTATGTAGATTAAATTGGCCACTTTGGGTCAAGTGAGACAATTGGGTTTAGTTGACTTGATTTTGAGTTGGGTTTGATTTAGTTGAGTTTATATATGGATTTGAGATTGACATATAAGTTCAATTGCAATTGGTTTGGGTTCAAATGAGTTTTGGCTCATTTGAATATTTCATGTCAAATGAGCTAGGTTGGGTTTGACTTGAGTTTTGATTTGGCTTGATGATTGTAGCTTTCATTTATATTTGGATAGATGATTGAATGAATGATTGATTCAAGAGAAATTCCATTGGTTTTGACTTGATTTGGATAGGATATGGTTAAGTCCAAGAAATTGGCTTAAAGGGCATAAATTAGATTTTGGATTTGATTATGAGTTTCAATCATTAGGTTTGGAATTTGGATTTAGATTTGGTATTTGAGTCAAATTTGAGGTTTGGTTTGAGAAGGAAAGTATGGATTGGGTTTAGGTATAAAGTAGGCAAGTCTTCCTAAGTCCCTAGGGCACAACCTACTCGAATGGCTAACTCTTCTAAGTCTCTAGGCTTAGGTTATGTGTTCACCTAGTCACTAGAGGTGTCTTAAGACAAAGGAGGTCTTAGTGTCTATAAGAGTCCTAGATCTATGACGGGGAAGTTGAGAACTCACTCTAAAAATGAGGTCAACAAAAGGATCCCCAATAGGTGTGGTGTAACTGGCAAAGCACACCGTGCATTTTGGCATTGATCGAGATGATTAACAACATCCAAAGGATCACAAGTGCTAACCAAAATGATCTATCCCTAAACCTGAGGTGTAAATAGAATCAAGATCTTAGTGCAATGCAACTCAACCTATGCCAAGAACATAAGAGAGAAATAAAGGATCCACTGAGGGATCAAGTATGTGAACCTTCCACTAGGGAAGTAGGTTTAACTTATCCATAGGGAGGATAAGGGTTTGAGTTTGATCATAAACATGATTTGAGGGGAATAGATCCATAGGGGATTAGGATTTATATCCCTTCGGGGATGAGTGCATGAACCTTCCATTGGGGAAGAAAGTTCATATTATTCGCTAGGGATAAAGATTTGATTTGGTTTGATTTTGTGGGGCTCAATTGGGAAGAAGATACAATTCGTGCCTCGCTGGGGAGAAATTTGATTTGATTTAATTGGTGGGCTTCCACTGGGGATGAGAATTTGATTTCATTTTGAGGACACATCGACTAGAGATATGAGCTCAGCTATACTGGGGATAAGGTGGATTTAATATATGAATTTCCTTGGTTTATTTTGGGGAAGCATCCACTAGTGATAAGAGTGGATGGATTTAATTTAGACTCCACCGGGGAAGGATCATGGATTTAATAAAATAGACCATATCGGTGTGCTATGGATCCACTAAGAAGGGGCAATATCAGCCTAGGCCTATCTCAGATTTACAAATCTAAAGAGAAAGTCTATAATCCATGAGGTCAGACTAACCAACCTAAGCAGTGCCTTTCAGTATGCAATGATTAAGTTAAGAAGAAAGCTTGTAGACTTACATCCTTCTAAACAAGGAACCATTGGGGTGATGTACTTGTAGCACAACAAATCAAACCCAACCTAAGGTGACTATTGATTGAATGCCATTATGGACTCATATCGACTAAAAAATAGTTAGGGTTAATTTCATTTTAGATGGACCCTATCATTGTGTGATGGATCCACTAAGAAGGGGCTAATATCAGCTTAGTCTTATCTTAGATTTATAGATCCAAAGGGATAGTCTACCGGCCGTGGGGTAGATCTAATAAACCTAAGGGGAGCCTTTTGATGTGCGATGGTTGAGTCGGGGAGAAAGCTTGTATACTTACATCTTCCTAAATAAGGAACCATTGGGGTGATCAGTTGATAGTACAATAAATCGAACTCGGCCTAAGGATGCCATCGATGTGCAAAGATCATGCTGGAGAGAATGCATAATAGACTTATATCTTTCAAAGTAAGGACGACCATCGGGGTGACCTGTTAGTGGCACAACAAGTCAAACCTGACTTAATGGGGACTACTGAGAGAGTG
Organism: Cymbidium sinense; assembly: GCA_021442155.1. Taxonomy (NCBI): domain Eukaryota; kingdom Viridiplantae; phylum Streptophyta; class Magnoliopsida; order Asparagales; family Orchidaceae; genus Cymbidium; species Cymbidium sinense. The sequence continues at coordinate 172,817,255 of CM038218.1, read as the reverse complement.
CCAACCCAGAGACTTATCTTAACTCAAAAGTAGTCAGGCGATTCCTATAAGGAGTTTTGCTGACACTGCCCTAAAGATAGGATGTCTGCTTGGGAAAAGGTACCGTTGGGGGTTTTCCTCCTAATCCACAAGTGAAAATATATATTTTTTTTGTTTATATATTTGGGTGGACCCTATTAGTATGTGAGGGACCACACTGAGAAGGAGCTTATATCAGTCTAGTCCTATCTCAGACTTACTAGGACCAAGAAAAAATCAACATATATGCAAGATGAATTCTCCAACCATAAGGGTGGCTACTAGAAAAGGGGGACTATCTAATCCAGGAGTAACCCAGGTAGTTTCTAAATGAGGTCATTGAGGTCGTCATCCAAATAGAGTGCTCACAGGGGGGTAGGGGCTTTATCCAGGATCCTATAAAAGAAAGCTTATAGGTATACGGTGGCCAACTCCAGGAGAAAGCTTATAGAGTTACATCTGCCATGAGTGGTGTATCCACCGGGTGGGTCGCTGTCAGCATAACGATAACCAACCAACCTAAGGTCCCCGGTTTCTGATAATTAATCTAAGAAAAAGGCTTGTAGACTTCATCCTCACAGACGAAAATGATCATCGAGATAGTCTATCATTGGTGGGATATATGCTATCCGACCTAGGGCCACTACTAAGTGGGGAGTCCCGTGTAAGGACTGGACCCAGACTTGAAGTAGTTAGAAGGAAAGGTGCCACTAGGGGACTTATCATGAACCTCAAATATACTCGACCCAGTCAGTGGATGATGGCTAGATTAAGAAGAAAGTGTGTAGGCTTACATCCTCTTAAATGAAGTCAACATGAGGTAGCTTACTGGCTACGCAGTAAAGCCTATCAAATTAACAAGGCGCTCGTCAGTTTATAGTGGTCAAGTTAGGAAGAAAGCTTGTAGAATTACATCATCCAGATAGGTAACCACTAGAGTGACACACTAGCAAGGTAGCTTGTCACCCAACTGTAACAGTTAATGAGTGAGTGTCATAAGGGACTTTATCCCACATCAAAATTGCCTGAGATAAAAAATATGTGTTTGTTTTATATGTGGTTGTGTGTAGTTTGTGTTGGCGATGTGATGACACAGGATAAGACGCCGCTTGGGTTCCTTATACCTACCCTAAACACATTATGGAAGATTCACAAGCAAAGATGTTTCTTAACACATGAAGGGATGAGATTTAAGATGAAAGACAGTTTATTGATAATTGATTTGAAACAAGATTTATGGATAGTATTTCCTTAGATAGAGCCATTGATTGGAAGTATCGGGTGCTCTACCTTATAATTTATAAGCTGATAAGATCCTCCTTGGTAGGCCTTCTCTATGGCAAAAGGGCTTTCCAAAGTAGGTTCAAACTTGCATCCCATCTTTTGATGGGTAAAAATTGGTCTTGTTAGAACTAAAACAAGCTCTCCTAGTTGAAAAGCTCTAGAATGGATCGATTTGTTTTGAGCTTGAATCATTTTGGCTTTGTACAACTTGATATTCTAGAATGCTAAGAGACATCTCTTCTCCAAACCTTTGAGCTCTTCTAACCATAACTTGGTGTTCTACTCCATGGTAACCTTGCTATCCATAGCTATCCTTAATAATGGGAGTTAGATTTCTAATGGTAGAACCACTTCAGACCCATACACTAAGGAGAAAGGGGTAGATTGAGTTGGAGTTCTGTAAGTGGTGTGGTAAGCCCACAGGGCTTCAACTAACTACTCATGCCACTATCGCTTGTTGTCATCGAGTGTTTTCTTTAATATTTGGATGATAGTTTTATTGAAGGCTTCTACCAAGCCATTTATCCTTGGGTAATAGATGGTAAAATATCTCCAATATATGTTGTGTCTCTGAGAAAAGCTGTTGATTTTAGTGCTCTTGAATGTAGTACCATTATCGAATATAATTCGTCGAGGCACCCCGAACCTATATACGACATGGTTCTTGAAAAATTAGAGCACATGCTGAGTTGTGACCTCTCTAAGTGGGATTGCCTTCGCCCACTTGGAAAAGTAATCGGTGGCAGCTAGAATGAATCGGTGACCCTTTGAAAAAGGAGGATCGATCGAACCCACTATGTCGGTACCCGAACACTCAAATGGCCATGAGGCCAGGGTAGGGTGTCGAATGTTGGGTGGTTGGTGTAGGACCACACTGTGCACCTGACATTTGTGGCATCTACTAGCTACATCCATGCAGTCTGTGATCATTGAAGACCAGTAATATCCTAGTCTTTTGATCTTTGCTTTCATCTTTAGATCGGATTGATGCACTTTGCATAAACCTGAGTGCACCTTGGTCATGATCTTACAATTTTCATATTTGTCCAGACAATGTAACCACATATGATCGAAGGATCATCGGTACAAGGTGGTATATTCGAGTGCGTAGGAAAGGGCTCTCTGCTTCACCTAATGTGCTAGTGACTTCTCTTGAGGAAGTTTGCATATATTTAAATAATCCATGAATTGTTTCCTCCAATCTGACTCTTCATCCTTTTTGGCAATGACAACCTCCCCTTCAAGAGAGAGTCTCTCGATGTGTTCAACATCAATAAGGGATAATACTTGGTCTATTTTGGACCCTTATTAGTATGGACTTATCTCTTTCGAACATGTTAACTCTTTGGCAAACTTGGCTAACGAATCTGCTATCAGATTCTCTCCTCGAGGAATATTATAACTAGTAATCTCTAGGATTTGGGCCAATAAATCCATGGTGTACTTATGGTAATGACGGAGCTTAGGCTTTAAAACCTTATAAGACCCAACAATTTGGTTGATAACGAATTGAGCATCTTCGAAGATGTTGATTTTCTGGATGCATAGTGTAATGACCAACTCTAAATTGACAATCAGAGCCTTATAGTTGGCTTCGTTGTTGGTGCATGGATTGGACAGATGCTATGAGAATCTCATCACATTGCGGTTCAAAGTTAGGAGAACTATTCCTACCCCTACTTTTCTTGGAAGAGTAGATCATGCTTATTCTCCCTTTTAAAAGGAAGCCACACCATAAAAATACATCTCTCAGTAGTGAATTCTAGTGTCCCCTATGTTCATGATTTATTCATCGGGGAGGTCATCACTAAGCAGGGAATCAACAGGATGTGGGTGTGCTGCTAAAAAATCTGCTAGTGTCTGTTCTTTCATCGCACGGAGGGGGTACAAAAGTGATGTCAAACTATGATAAAATCTTGAACCAATATGCCAACCGTCCGGATAGCGTCTATTGTGTCATGAGATATTGGAGTGGATTGATCCTATAGATCATATTCACCTTATGAGAAAGCATGCAGTGTTATAGCTTTTGGGATGCAAAGATTAAAGCTAAGTAGTGCTTTTCAATAGGTGGATAGTTTTCCTCAGTAGGAATTTGATGACAACTGAGATAGTAGAGTGTATTTTCTATCCCTTCATGGTTAGTTTATGCCAACAAAGTGCCAATGGAGTCATCTAATGTGGTAGTGTAGAGGATGAGCATCTTACTTAGGATAGGGGTTGTTAGAACTGTTGGTGTCATCAGGTAGTGGTTGATGTCTTCGAAGGCATGTTGACACTTGTCATCCAACTTGAACTTAGCATCCTTTTTGACAAGTGCTGAGAATGGTTGGCATCTTCTTGCCAGGTTGGAAATGAAGCATCTTAGATATGCCAACCGCCCTTGAAATGATCTGAGTTGAGTTAGATTTTTAGGGGATGGAATTTCTAATATCACCTTGATTTTCTCTAAATCGATTTCTATTCCTCGGTGTAGGATAACAAACCCAAAGAATTTTTCTGAAGCTACTCTGAATGTACACTTGAGGGGATTCATTTCAAGTTAAATTGTCTTTACCATTCAAAAACTATTCTCAAGTCAAAGAGATGGTCTTCCTTTTATTTACTTTTGACTACGAGATCATCGACATAACATTCGACTTGATGATGAATGAGTTTGTCAAAGACTCGAGTCATGGCCTGCTGGTATATAACACTGACATTTTTAAGGCTGAATGGCATGTCCCTGTAACAAAAGATTCTGATTGGGGTTCGAAATGCAGTGTTCCTTTCATCCTCAAGGGCCATCTTTATTTGGTTATAATCAGATGAGCCATCCATGAAGGAGAAGACTACATGAGATGAGGCAATGTCCACCATCAGTTTCGAGATTGGTATTGGAAATTCATCTTTTGGACATGCCTTATTTAGAACTCTAAAATTAATGCATATGTGAATTTGACCATTCTTTTTCTTAATTGGAACTACACTGGAAAACTAGGTAGGATATTTTTCTTTCCTGATGAAGCCAACATCGATCAGTTTCTTGACTTCAAAAATGACCTAAGGTTCAATGTCTAATCGCATGCGTTTAAGATCTTGCTTGATATGATTAGCACTAGGCTCTATTGCTAGTTTATGAACTGGTACACCAAGAGATAAATCGGGCATCTCTTCATAACTCCATGTGAAGTAGTATTTAAACTTAGTCAATAGCCTAATTAAGTCATTGGTTTCAGTAACACTCAACAAAGAACTGATGTATGTCAGACGTGGATTATCTTCAATTCCTAAGTTGATTTGTTTGAGCTTATCGATGGTTGACTTGATCTCCTCTTTGAACTCTGGCAGTGCATCTTTGACTTCAATGTCATTTGGATCATCTGAAGTTTCTAAACACTCCTTGTCATATGAGTTAGCATGATTTGAAATGAACCTATCAAACTCCAAATGATTAGTGATGACTAAGCAATGATTGTCATCATCGATTAGAGCCACTATGCTGAATCCTAATCCTGGTCTTGATTGAGGATGCTTGCTTTGGTTGTCCCATAACCTTTCAAAGTAGTCTGACCTATGTTTTCACCAAGTATGTGGGATTAATCCCTTCTTTTCTAGATTAAGAACACAAGGTGAATACCAATCAAAAGGTAATTGTATTAATCTTTATATGAATCATCCTCAAGTTCTACATCAGCTTCCTAACTTGAGGATGATGCTCCCAAAAAGAACCTTTGAGTTTTCTCATCTGTGGATGAGTTAGGGGCTTTCTTAACTACCAAACCCTCAAATTTTTGTGAGGAAAGTGGGGTTAGAGCTAAGGTTCCCAACTGACTCTTGACTGTTTTATATGCAGACTTGGATATATTTATACTTTACTTTGGAGCCCAGTCTTCAACACTATCATGCTCACACATCACCTCAAAAGGAATCCACTGCTGAGAAGAGCTGGCTGGTGTGCTAACCACATAAGACTCATCCTCTGAACTAGATTCTAGGTCAATGTGGATAATAGGTGTACTCTTGGTGGTTGGGACATACCTCCTATTGGGTGGCCAATAGGGAGGTTTTCTACTTCAGGGGCTGCCTCTGAGCTATCCTCTGCCTTTTTGTGGTGGAGGTCGGGTCATCCTACCCATATGTTTGAATGGAGTAACGAACTGTGGGTGAAATCTAATATTAGGCTCTATATCTTCCCTTGAGTCCATGTCTCACTCTCTTTTATTTTCTTTTCTTTATCTTTTTTCTTTTCATTTTATATTTCTTTTTCTTTTTCTTTTTCTTTTATTTCTTTTTGTCCCTCATGGGGATCTTGATTAGATTCACGAGAATGGACTTATTGGTTTTAAGAAAGAAAATAGGTTGTATCCTCATATATCCTGACCTCATGAACTATGAAGGGTTTGAGATCTCTTGTGACGCAGTACTCAATTCCACCTCTCATGAACTTCATGCACTGATGTAGATAGGATGAAACTGTGTAGTTCTCATGTATCCACAGTCTCCCAAGAAAAGCATTGAAAGATGTATCCAAGTCTATAATATGAAACTTGGCTTCAGTCTTCCAATCACCTATCTCTAATGGCATTACTATGGAGCCTAAGGCCCTCTCACTTTGTTCATTGAATCCTATCAACATCTTCCTCTCTTTTTGGAGTTTGGAGATGTTCATCCTCAAGTAGGCAAGGGTTTTTAAACTCATAATATTAACTGATGCACCTTAACCAAAACTCTTGATAACCTGTATCTGTCAACGTCCACTGTGATGTAAAGAGGGCAATTATTTTGGCCGTTCCTAGAAGTAAGTCTTCATCACTGAATATAACTCCTAAGATGTCTTGTGAGCTGTGTGCTTCCTCTTCAGTAGCGGTCAGTTGAGCTAAACATTTCTCTAGGTCAATGACAGCCTTGACTAAAGGTTCCCTCATCTCTTTCGATAAGATAAGGGCATCATATATGCTTAACTTAGTTGACAACTTTCTAAGATGTCCTAGGACATTGTAATCAACTCTCACTTTGTCCTCTACAAGCATATCCATGGGTGGGGCATCCTATGGAGGGGCTATCTGCTCACTGGAACCAATGACTTGTTTACCCTTATCAAGAGGTGCTGCCCTAGGAGGTAGAACTTTGCCACTGCGTAGGTTGACCTCAGTGACTTCTTGGAATGCTGAACTTGTGGAAAGTTCTACCTTCTCATCAGGTATACCTACAAGTTCTTCTATGGGATCCTCAGAGTCAGTTGACTCCAAGTCAATCTCAAGAGGTGAACTTGATTGATTTAGAAAAAGAAAGTTTGATTCAGAATCAGAAGAGAGTGGATTGGAATGACAAGAGCTATCATTATTATTTTTTAGACTTGAAGAGTTTTCAAGAGGACTAAAATTTAAAGTATCAGAAGTGGACAAGTTATAAGTGAAAGCTTTCTTCATTGATTTCTTTTTGGGTGGAGGTATGTGATAGAAATCCAATAAAGTAAGTGGGGGTAAGGGATTTAATGCACTTGTCCACTAATACAATGCTCCTAATAATAGAAGAGGAGCTAGTGGAGGAAGAAGTAGTAGCTGCAACTGTGGATGGAGTGCTGGACTCGGATGGTGGTTATGCTACTGAACTATCCTGGGCAAGTAGGGTGGACTACTGCTGCTGGACTGTCACCTTCTTCAAGTTGTCTTTGGCAACTTGTAAACCTTCCTTGATGTTGGAGGTTTGACCTACCTTAGGTACATGTAAAGATAGTTTCTTAATTTTAGAAACTACTTTTTTAGAGGTTCGGGATAAGAAAATATCCCAACCTTCTTTTATCTTGAGAGTTTCGTGGCATCCCTTTCCTTTGATTGCTTCAATTATTATTGTTTGATTTTATCTTTTAATCTTGAGTCAGAACCCATATTTTAATAATTTTGGTTATGTTGAATGGGGGTTCAAATTGCATGGAGAGATTTATAGAATTGGAGGAGAAACTTTCACCTTGATGTTGACTTGAATTGTTGATTTTGATTTGTCCTTTTTGAATTAGAACCCTCATTTAACAAATTTAGGTATGTTAAATGGGGTTTTATTGGAGAGATTTTTGACATTTGGAGGAGAGACTTTGCCATAAAATTTTGCTTTGGAAGCCATACTCAACCAATTTAAGTAGGTTGGGCGGAGTTTAAATATTTGGAGAGACTTTTGGAGATATTTGTATTATATGACTTGTTTAAAATTTTAATTTGGAAAACCTTTACTTAGCAAATTTAGGTATGCTAGAAAAGTTTTGATTATATGTTTGAAAATTTTATGAAAACTTCTTTGCTTGTGATGGTTGTTTGTTATGTTTGTGATATATGTTGATTTGATTTGAAAATGAGGCCCTCACTTAACAAATTTGGTATGTTAAGTAGAGGTCAAATGTGTTTGATATGTGTTTGAAAATGAGGCTCTCACTTAACAAACTTGGTGTGTTAGATGGGAGCTAAATGTGATTATGATTTGTGTTTGTTTGCTTTTGAAAATGATACTCTCACTTAACATATTTGGTATATTAAGTGGGAGCCAAGTGTGATTGATTTGTTTTTGAAAAAAATAGACCCTCACTTAACAAATTTGGTATGTTAAGTGGAAGCCAAATGTGATTTTTTTTTTTTGTTGAAAAATGAGACTCTCACATAACAAATTTGGTATGTTAAGTGATAGCCAAATGTGATTGATTTTCTTTTGTTTATTTTAAAAATGAGGTTCTTACTTAACAAATTTGGTATTGTAAGTAGGAAACCAAATGTGTTTATGAATTAAAAAAATGAGGCTCTTACTCAACAAATTTGGTATGTTAGGTAGAAGTCAAGTGTTATTTGATTTATGTTTTTTTTTTTTTTTGAAATGGGACTCTCACTTAACAAATTTGATATGTTAAGGGAAGCCAAATGTGATTGATTTGAAAATGAGACTCTTACTTAACAAAATTGGCATGTTAAGTAGGAGTTAAATGTATTATGATTTATGTTTTGAAAATGAGACTCTTGCTTAACAAATTTGGTATGTTAAGTGGGAGTCAAATGTGTTTGATTTTATTTTTGAAAAATGAGACTCACACTTAACAAATTTGGTATGTTAAGTGGAAGCCAAATGTGATTTAATTTGTGTTTGTTTGCCTTTGTAAATGAGACTCCCACTTAACAAATTTGGTATGTTAAATTGGAATCAAGTGTGATTATGATTTGTGTTTTGAAAATGAGACTCTCACTTAACAAATTTGGTATGTTAAGTGGGAGTCAAATGTGCTATGATTTTTTTTTTTTGAAAATGACACTCGTACTTAACATATTTCATATGTTAAGTAGGAGTTAAGTGTATTTATGATTTTTTTTAAAGAGGAAAATCTATTTAACAAATTTGGATATGTTAAATAGAGTTCAATTTATTTTTGTGACTTTTGAAAATGAGACTCTCATTTGACAAATTTGGGTATGTCAAATGGAGTCCAAAATTTGTCTTGATTACATGTGTGTGGTTTCTTTCTTTTGAAAAGAGGGAAACTTTAACTATAGCATATGTGAAATATGTTAAGTGGAGTTTCAATTTTATGCTATGATTTTATTTGAAAATAGAATCTTCATTCAACAAATTTGAGCATGTTGAATGAAGGTGGTCATTTTAAAAAAGTGTGCTTTTGAAAAAGAGGGAAACTTCAACTTTAGCATATGTGAAATATGTAAAGTGGAGTTTCAATCTTATGCTATAATTTTATTTGAAAATAAAATCTTCATTCAACAAATTTGAGCATGTTGAATGGAGGTGGTAATTTTCAAAACTATTCTTTTGGAAAAGAGGAAATTTTAACTTTAGCATATGTGAAATATGTTAAGTGGAGTTTCAATTTTATGGTATAATTTTTTTTTTTTTTTGAAAATAGGATCTCCATTCAACAAGTTAGGGTGTGTTGAATGGAGATAACTATTCAAAAATGTGCTTTTGGAAGAAGGATTTTAAAAGTTTTTTATTTTGATTTTGAAAAGAACCTCCATGTAAAAATCATGGGGATTGTTAGATGAGGTTTGGTTATATGATTTTTTTCTTTTTTTTAAGAAGTTTTTTATGAATTTTGTGCAAGATCTTTTGATTATGTGAATTTTGAAAAAGTGCTTTTAGAAAGTGATATTTTGCAAAAGAGTTTATTTTCTTAAATATATGATGAATCTTGTCTCACTAAGCTAGTGATAAGGAGGTTCTAAATTTTAGTCATCTCCATTTATTAGTTAATTTGATCTTTCACCAATTAGGGGACCCAATAAGGGTTTCAAGACCTACAAGGAGTGAGGTCCTAAAACCTAGAGGATGTCAGCTTTGCTTAAGAATGAAATAAGCTAAGTGCCAATGGAAGGAAAGATAGTCTTGGACTCATAAGAAACATAAGTCCATTATCGATGCTTGGAGATAATAATTATCTACTAGAGATGGAGAGAGGAACCATCCCGGAGTCGCCATAAAAATATGTGGTGTTTATTTTCAATTATGTGTATGGGGGATACCACACAGATCTGAGGGTGTTCTTATTAGGGTGATCGGGTATGACATGAAGGAATGGTGCACTATCTCGAAAGATAGAAATCACTGCCCTATAATGGACCGAATCACCTAATAAGGACTCCTAAGGCATGATGGGTCTTCGAATATACCAGAGATTTTTCCCCTACTTTACATGGATGAATAAAGCATGGTTTATTTAAACTGAGTTCTAAAGTTCCCTATGGGTGCAAGCCCCCATAGTTAATTACATCCTAAGGAAGGTGAGTTCCTTAGGAATACTCTCGATTAAAGTAAGTAATTATTGTCTCCAAAGATTCAAAGATAGGACTATCAATAAATTAGCTATGTTTGGAAAACCAATCAAGATAGATAAAAAATGGGAGACTTATTATCGAAGCCAAAGGGAGATGAGTAGGGAATGCACATGATACTAGGAAACCTAGTGAGCATTCCAATCTATCCTATGGTTGGGCTTTATATGTTTGAAGTTGAGGAGAATTATATGTTTGAATTGGAATTTTATTAGAAGGCTATGGATTATAATCCTACAACATAATGTGGAAATGCCTAAGAGGTGATGATTTATGCTTGTAGCCTAAAAAAACAACTACCTCAGATCCTAAATCTATGAAGCTTTGATAAGAACCAAAGCGTGACTTAAACCTAATGACGATGGGTATATGATTTATCTCAACAAGAGAGAATAAACTACCTGACTGCTAGGCTTATAGCTGCTGGGAGTGGCAGCCAACTAACTCATCATATGCTTTAAAACCATATCGATAAGTCATATGATTTACATGATAGTTAGGTTATTATTATTTAGAAAGAGACTAAAGTCCTTAAACCCACACCTTAAAGAGACTAGAGCAGGAGTGATATAAGTAATGACTTACTTTAATGAATATATTTTTAAATTTTATTTGTATTTGACACTTCATTTTGACAAAGACTTTGGGATTTATATATGCTTAAATGCATATTGAAATTGAGTTATGGGACCAAACAAAAAAGAAGAGGTAAAGCTCCGTCAGTAGGAGTTGCTCTCATAGGTCAAGCGGTTCCCATATGTGCTAGAATGGAGGCCCTCATTTTACAAGAGTAATTCAAAATTATATGCATGATATTAAGCATATAACATCTAGCTAAGGGGTTGCTAAAATCTTTTAATTATCTTGATTTAATGCCTTGGCTTTATTTGAGGTTATGAGTTATTTATAAAATTTATTTACAAGTTGTAGTTGGGTAAATGATTTATTTTTTCTAAGAGCCTAATCATATCCAGGTCATACAACAAACACCAATAAAAAAGAAAGTATGAAAGACATGTAATTTTAAATACATAAGCTAAACAAAATAACAAACATTTTATAGCTAACATAAAAGAATAAAAGGCCAGTGTGGTTAGGTATGACCATACAACCAGAAAAGAAAAATGGGTAGCCAAGCTCTACCCTTATACAACTTGGATTACAAAAGAATAATCACAATTAAGGATGAATACATGCTATGGGGGCCTTCATCTTCTTCAAATGTTCATGTCTTCTTTCCTCCACTTTGCTTCTTTGATTTGACTCACTTCTAGGAATCACATGACATATAAGACATAGTCTTCTAGCCAATGCTCATCCTAATTCCCCCATAGCACTAATGTTAATCCTTAATGCACAATTATATTAAAAATAGAAAAATTAAATCTAACTACACCTACAAAATAAGTGTTAGCTAAACACACCATACAACCCAAGCAATTATATGTATAATTTAGACTTAGCACCCTGCACATGGGTAATGAATCCCAGTTGTCCTAACTTTAATTATGCTTAGGACAACTGGCTCACAATTAGTGGTTAATTAGATTAAAGAACTTAATTAAGTACTCTTATGGCTTCCCACATGTAGGTTAGCCATAATTTCTTAAATAGCTTTTTATTAAACTAAGATATACCCAAGAAACTTAATTAGATGAATTCTAGAATAATTATGATTTCAATTTAATTAATTAAGCCATTTTTAATTAATGAATTAAACCATTAATTAGTCATAAATTAATTAATTTCAAGTCAAGTGAAATGAACTTAGGGAAAAATGAGAAAGAGGTTCCAATCTCATTCCCGATGCCCATTCACTATCTAACAATGATTAATAAGCTTAATTAATGATTTTCTTACTGTTTAGCATGTTATTTAATCAGCTAATTAATTAAGAAAGTCATTAAGGCTAAGACAACCAATTTCCCTAATTAACCATGTAATAAATTCCAAGAAAATTATGGAAGGTAGGGGCCAACCCATTAATCAACCTCAAAAAGTTTAGAATTAATTACTTGAGTAGTTAAAGAGTAATAATGCTAATTAAGTTTTCAATTAAACCAAATTAAGCCTTAATTAATATTCAAAATAAATTGGGAATATTTTTATTAAATTCTCCTCTATAATAACTCTAAAATGAGTATTTATTTTTTTATGATTTATTATGATTTTCATAGTTTCAGTTGATTTAAATAATTTTTCATGATTTTTATAAAGTCCATTAATCTATTTGTACCATTTTAACTTTAGAATGCAATATCTTTCAATCTAGAAATTATTTTGACTTGAAATTTTTGTGGTAGGTGTATTTTAACTTAAGTTTTAATCTCTAAAATTTTTAAATCAATCTGATGTGCATTTATAGTTTAATTAATAAAATTTAATTTTTATTAAATTTGGGGATTTTAGGTTTGTTAGATTCCTTTGAAGGATGAATCCAACAAGCCTTTATTTGTAATTTTTGTTAAGTATTTTATTTTCTAAGAATTTTTGAAACTTTAGGTGTTTTAAATAATTTTTTAAATCAAAAAAATTCCTAATTTCCTTCTTCATTATCAACACTTATGCATAAGTGAAAAATGCCAATTTTGGATGCATTGCCATTTTATTGCCATGTATAATGCGTTAGCAATGGCTAGAATGATGATCGACATTCTAATAATATCCATTGGGTGAAAAAGAAGGGAGATCATGAAATTCATTCTGATCATATATTCTTCTAGATGTCCCAACATACGACACCTCAAACAATATGTCATAGATTTTAGTGAATCTAAATGAAATCTCATTCGAATGGGCACATTTTCACGTCAATTCACACCAAAAAAGTTCTATATTCATATTGGGACTAAATACAATGAAAAATGCAAGTATTTTTTAAGGAAATTTTTAGAATAGCAGAAAAATCATCACAAAATAAGAAATAAGGCACATTCTTGAAAATTTCTATGATTTTTTGAAATGACATGCTCTTGAATAAGAAGCCTTGATGAGCCTAGACCTTCTTTTTCAAATAATGTATTCTCCAAGTGAAACACTAAGAAATCCACTTGATTTTGTTTTCTTTTGCTCAAAATCAGTGAGAATGATTTTGGTTGGTTTAGCTCTATGATAATAGGATGAGAATAATGGTCTTTATTTTCTGTGTTTTGATTTTGGCCGAAAATTCCCTTTCATTTTTTATTTTTGGTCCAAAATGGGTGTCCTTGGCTTGGGGTGGTTGGGAATGGAAGGGAATCATCCTAGGTGTATCATTTTGGTTGGCTAAGGCAAGTGAAGTGGCTGCCATGAAGGACAAATGTGTCTTATAAGTCCTTCATGAAGTGTTCTAATGGGATGAGGTAAATTCACCTCCCCATGAGTCATGGCTACCCCAACCACCTCTTAGGTTAGATGATCAGTGTCCTTGGTGCCTAAGTGGACCAATGGAAGAGTGTCAAGTGGCCAAGGAAGAGAAATGCCCCTTTAGGCAAGTATCTTTTATCATGAGATGCCCTTGACCCAAGGGGAAAGTGGTCATTTGGTATTACATTTGATTTGAACAGATTTAAAATGAATCAAAAGTGAGTTGGATAAAAGTTTATGTCATTTGGAGTTCATTTGGTTTAATTTGGGTCAATTTGATCCATTTGGGCCAATAATTAAATATTTGATCAATTTCAAATCAAACCAAGGGTTATCAGTTCAAATTATCATTTGGGTATATTGGTTTTTTCTCAAAATTTTGTTTAATTTGTATTTAATTTGGATTTTTATTAATTGATCCTTAAGGTCAATTTATGTTGACCAATTTGACTAATTAAAAAATTGCTTGAATCATGGCTTGGTTTGGGTTTGGTTGATCATTTGGAATATATTGTGCTTTGGTTAAGTTTAATTTGATTTGATTTTTAGTTGAGTTAATTTGCTAATTATTATGACCAATTGGTCAAATCAAATAATCTTTGGTCAAGTTCAATAATCAATTTAAAATAGACTTGAGTCATTGGGTGCAATCAATTTGGTTTAGGTTGTACTTTGGCTAGTTTGGATTCATATGGGTTAAAGGGTTAACTTGGTCAATAGACTTGATTGACTTGGTTTGACCTAATTCATGATAATTGATTAACCTAGGATGATCAATAGTCATGACATGAAGTTTGGATTGACTTAATTCACTTTGATTTGGATTGAATTTGATTTTGGTTTATGTAGATTAAATTGGCCACATTGGGTCAAGTGAGCCAATTGGTAGTTTGATTTTGAGTTGGTTTGATTTAGTTGAGTTTATATATATTTGATGACACTTAAATTTGCATGGTTTGTTCAAATGAGTTTTGGCTCATTTGAATATTTCAAGTCAAATGGGCTTGGTTGGGTTTGACTTGAGCTGATTTTGATTTGGCTTGATGATTATAGGTTTCATGTATATTTTGATAGATGATTGAAAGAATGATTGATTCAAGAGAAAATCTATTGGTTTTGACTTGATTTGTATATGATTTAGTTAAGTCCAAGAAATTGTCTTAAAGAGTATAATTAGATTTTGGTTTGATTTTAGATTTGATTATGGGTTTTAATTATTTGGTTTGGAATTTGGATTTAGATTTGGTATTTGAGTTGAATTTGAGGTTTGGTTTGACAAGGAAAGTATGGATTAGGTTTAGGAATGGTGCAAGTCTTCATAGTGGTAGGTCAGCTATTCAAGTTCTCTTCTAAGTCTCTAGGCTTAAGTTAAGTGTTCACCTAATCACTACAAGTGTCTTAAGACTAAGGAGCTCTTTGTGTTTATAAGAGTCCTAGATCTATGATGGGGAAGTTGAGAACTCACTCCAAAAGTGAGGTCAACAAGTATCCTAATTCACCAGTTACTATAATTAGTAAGTAGATGTACAATGCAAAATAAGGCATGAATGAAAATAACAAATCAAAGAAAAATTGAAATTATAATTTGAAATCAAAATTAAATTATGAAAGTCAACACATTAAGGTGAAATCTAGGTCAGCTTAGTGGATCCCATAAAACCTGACCTCACCCAATTAGACAAGTGAGTCCAAACAAATTCAAATTCAATAAAATTAAATATATACTTAAATCAAGTAAATCAAAATTAGAATCAAAATTCAATTGAGCCTAGATTTAGGCAATCAGAATAGTCGACCCAATTAAACTCATTTAAGCTAAAAATAATCTAGGTCCATAAAAATTAAGTAAAATTAAAATAAATTCAAATTAAATCAAACCAACAGCATAAATTAATGTATAAATATAAATTAATATATACTAAATTCAGATGGGGGTACAAAATGGCTTGCTAGGTCATTTGACCTAAGTTGACTCATGTGGCCCACTAAGTTCATATAAAATTTAACTAGAACTAAATCAAATTGAACTTGCATAAAGAATTAAAATCATTATATTATCTTATTTAAAATTAATCCTATCCCAATTTGTGCCTTATTTTGGCCTAATTTGGCCATTCATACCATTTGACCAAATTGACTCATGTTGACCCTACTAAATAGAAGTTAAATTTAATCAAAATAAAATAAAATTGAACTTACCTAAAAACTTAGAACCATTGAATCAACTCATTCAAAATTAAATAAGCTTAATTTGAACCTACTTTGACCATTGGACTCAATTGAACCCAAAATGACTAATTAGGCTATTTGACCCAATTTGACTTATAAATGTGAAATTAAGTTGACTTGGGCTTAAGTTAAATCGAATTAATTAATCATAAGTATTTTAAAATATTAATTTAATATAATTTAAACTTAATCTTAAATTAATTGGGCAAACAAGACTCACTTGACTCAACCCAACTCAATTTAGGTTAAGGTGAGTCAACTTAAGTCTTAACCTAAAATGAGTTCACTCACCTCCTCATACACCAAATTCAATCAAATTTATGATTTAATAAAAAAAGTGGCATGTTAAACACAAGATAATAAAGAAAGAGGGAGGTGAGCATTAGGATAAATTTTTTTCTTCATTTGTGTAAGCATGAAAAAAAAAGGCAATTTTCTACACACCTCTCTTATTTTTCTCCTAAGCATACTAAAAACACGTACATACTTTTTTTTCTAATCAGAAGAAAACCACTTCACCCCAGTTTGATTTTAAGTCCAAGATCCAGAATTTCAATGTGGTTTGGTGCACTGATAACGTTCCATAGAGAGGAACGGAGGAGATCTAAGGAGATCTTTAGCATCCACTGAATGTGGGTTTTGGTGAGATAACTTCTATAAATTTTAGATCAACCATAAGTGTTTGTATTTTATGAAAAATGTGCACAAATCTAAGATTTTCTCTTACTTTTCCCTTTCAATCTCCCAATGCTAAATGAAGCAATTTTTGACTAAGATCGCTGGAAGATCATGCAATTCGGTGAGATTTGAGATAGATGTCATCCATCCAACATTCTTTCACCCGCCTTCCATGAGAAGTAAAACCTTATGATCGTCCATATAACTTGATTAGAATGAACGACCACGATAATATCTCATTTTATATTTGTTCCATTAAATCTAACCCAAAACTTAAAAAAATCATCAAAAATAAAATGCTAAACCAAAATATTGTAAATAAGAGCTCTGTAGATTTGTATTTTTAAGAGAACTCAATGAACCTAAAATCATTAAATTTGGTTATATATTTTAGATGTAATTTGAGTTTTAGTAAAAATTATATTTCTTTAATTATCCTTAAAAAAACCAATTAAGTTGAAACTTTATAAAAGGAATTTAATGTTATTGTCTATCTATCATAAAAATGTGAAGGTAATTAACCTTCTAGTTAAAGTGTTATTAATTTTTGAAGTCAATTGGTTAATTTTGAATAAATAACTAATTACAAATTACAAAAATTATGAAAATACATCAAAATAATTTATATCACTTTAATAAATATTAGAGATTTTAAGAAAGATGTACCTTGGTGTATTCTTTAAGAATCAGGTTTAAGCCCTTATCTTTTTTAGTTATGGATGTTCTTACCAGGAATTTACGAGAAGATCTACCTTGGTGTATGCTTTTTGCTGATGACATTCTTCTTATTGATAAGACTTCGAGAGAGTCCAAGAGAAACTTGAATTATGGAGGTCAACATCTAAGGTTTTCATTTAAGTTGATCTAAAGATATATGGAGTGTAATTTTAGTTGTAGAAGTTCTAGTAGTAGTGTTGTGATATTAGGTGAACAAGTCATTAATAAGAGTGGCGGTTTGAGATATTTAGGTTGATTCAAGAAATAGATGAAAAGTTCCACTTATAGCTTAAGGGAAAATTTTATAAGATGGGTAGGACCACAATGACATATGGTGAGAATGTTCGATGTAGAAGAATAAGACTAGGCTTTACAGATGAAGATGCTTAGGTGGATGAGTGGCTTTACTCTTAGAGATAAAATGTGAAAAATGGTATGTTCAAAATTAGCTCTAGTTGTAGATAAGATTAGAGAGTCTCCTTAGATGGTTTTAACATAAAGCGTCATCCGATCATTAAGTAGAGATGCATTAGATTTGCCTTATATTAAGAAAGGTAGACTTGGTTAAGATGTGACCTTAGTATACTTGAATTAAATGAGAATTTGACACATAATAGGACACAATGGAGATGAAGGATTCATGAGGCCGACCCCACTTAGTGGGATAAAGGCTTGTTGTTATTGTTGTAGAGATTTTAAGAAAATTAATTACACCACCAAGATCACACTAAATCATAAAAATTTTTAAATTAGGATTTATTCAAGCATTAATTAATTACATTAATTACATAGAATCTTAAAAATTATAAATAATCATAGAAAAATCTTAAAAATACAAGTAAATACACTTCAAAAGCTTAGATAGAAAGGAATTTAAGAAAAATGAAAGCTCTAATTTTACCTATTGGATTAATAGTAATTAAGGTTTAAATGAAAATCATATTAATGAAATTAACCTTAATTAATCTTGAGATTGAGTTAAAATTTTTGGGAAATATTCCTGATGATGTTCCCCACCTCTCATAATTATTTTAGGTTAGTTTGATTGATTTATTAAAAGATATTATTTTTTAATCCTAGGTCTTAAATTAATTTAATTAATTTATTTTAAAAATTGTAAAAATAATTAATTGGTCTTTGAGATGTTTATTTTTGGATGTGGGACACCACGCAGATTTTAGAGGTTACTTATTGAAGTGATCGGGTATGATATTAAGGAATTGAGCAGTATCTTCAAAGATAGAAATCACCATCATATAATGGACCTAATCGCCTAATAAGGACTCTTGAGGCATGATGGGTCTTTAAAAGTACCAGAGATCTTTCTCCTACTTTACATGGAAAGGTAAAGTAGGATTTACTTTAAGCTAGGTTCATTAAGTTCCCTATGGAGGCAAGCCTCCATAGTTAATTACATATAAGAAAATTAAATTTTTTAAGAACACTCTCGATTAAAGTAGTCAATAATTATCTCTAAAGATTTTAAGGTTAAAGCTATCAAAGGACTGGCTATTTTAGAAGATCAAATGGGATAGGTCAAGGGGAAGAATTACTTTTGGAATCCAAAAGGAGAAAGTTAGAAATGCTCATGATATTAGGAAGCCTAGTGAGCATTCCAATCTACTCTATAATTGGGCTTTATATATTTAAAATTGAAGAGATTTATTTGTTTGAGTTGAAATTTTATTAGATAGTTAGGACTTATAATCCAACAACACAAATTGTCGAAATGCCTAAGAGGTAAAGATTTATGCTTGTATCCCACAAGAAACAACAACCTCTGATCCTAAATAAGGAGCTTTAGCATAAGCTAAAGCACAACCTAAATCTAAGCAAGAGATGAACATAATGGTTTACCTCCACAAGAGAGGATAAACCATCCACTTAGACTTACACACTGGGTGCATGATAACACCTCATATGATTCAAAATCATGTAGTACGGTCCTATGTATTGTAATATAGGTAAGTTGTATTTAATTGGAAAGAAACTAAATTCCTAAACCCACTCCCTAAGAGACTAAAGCATGAGTGGTATGAGTAATGACTTAATCTACAAGTGCAAAATCTTTTCAAATTTTATTTCAATTTTGACACTTCATTTTGACAAAGGCTTCACGATTTTTATGCCTATATGCATGATGAAAATAGGTTATGGGCCAAATTAGCTAGAAGAAGGTGTTCTCCACCACAAGGGATACCCTCACATGTCAAGCATTCCCCTATCGTGCAAGGATGGAGAGCCTTCATGTTCAAGAGAGAAAGAATATGTATGCATGTTGTGAGACATTCAACCATTCAGCTAAGGGGTTGCTAAATATTTTAATTATCTTATTTAAAACCTAAGATTTATGGTGAGGTTATAAGTTGTTTTAAATTTTAATTGCGACTTATTAATTGGGCTAGAAAAATTAATTTTACCCTAAGAGCTTAATCAGCTTCCATTAAAATCAAACATATAAGAAACTAAGAAAAGCATGTTGTTTCTAATGTGTAATCTAAACTATCAAATAATTTTATAGACCAAAAGAATTAAAGGGTCTTTGTGTTCAGTACAAAAAAGAGAAAATGGTAGTTCCCCTTATACACCATGGTATATAAAAGAATAATTATAGTTACAAATAATAAATGCTATGGGGGGTCTTCAAGTCTTCATTCTTCATGTCTCCTTCATTTCTTCATATCTTTGCTCCTTTTGATGTGGTAGGCTTCAAGGCATCACATGACTTCCCAGGATAAAGCCTTCTAGCCAATGCTCATCTTAAATCCCTATAGCACTAATCCTAATTCCTAATGAAAAATTACATAAAAAATAGGAAAAGTAAATCTAACTACACTTGCAAAAAAAGTGTTAGCTAAACACACATACAACCCATGCAATTATATCATAATTTGGACTTAGCACCCTACACATGGGTAACTAAGCCCACCTGTCCTAACATAGATTATGCTAAGGGGCATAAGCAACCTGCAAAGAAAACATTTATATTTATTTTTTAAGCGACCCATTTAAGCATAATCCTTTATAGAAAATAAGATTAGGCTAATCATGATCTACCATCCAGTTTACGAAGCATACACCTTAACATCCAGTCTAAAATATTACATCACAAAATAAAAAATTCACCAAACATACACCATCCTAACCTAGGACTAAAAGTGGTGACTTAATTCTAATGTGTGTGTATTAAAGCTTTTGTGGTAAGTCAAAACTATGCATTGAGGTTATGATTTTCTAAATATGAATAAATATTTAGTCATAAGAGGTTGATTCCACTTTAAGTGGTTTAATTGATTTGAAAATTTTACTTAGTTTTTTCTTTTATTTCATATTCCTTACACTTAAAAACTAAGTGTTATAAAGAGAGGAACAAGAATTGCTCTCTTTCATCCCTACCCTAAGCCGCTTTTTAAAGTATGTTAATTTAATTTGTTCTCTTTAGTGAATGGCTTATTACACATTTTAACTAAAACCTAAGTTTAAATTCACTTTAAATGATTCCATTCAATATGAAACACATCTTAAGATTAATTTGAATGAACTATTAACACATGACATACATCACATTATTCCTTTCCATCACATGTAACATGCATATGATTGAATCTTAAGTATGACTAATACATGCAATATATTTCTTTTAACCCACTTTAAATGAAAGAAGCATATGTGTATTTTGTAAAAAAAATGGGATTTTCACTCATTAGCTAAATGCACACTCAAGTGTATAAAAGTTTTAAGCAAGTACTTTTCCATTGTTAACCAGGGGAGTGAGGTAAAGACCTCCTTGGGGATACTTTAAGCTGTGCATCCCTGGAATGTCTAGACTAGATATACCCATTATTCTTAAATACACATGAATGTAATAAGAATGAAAAATCATGCAAAAGTTGTATCTTTTTTTTTTGAATTTATTTATACATATGAGTTAAAGTTCTATCCAAATTCTAATATAGAAATGTGTGAGGATGAATTCATATAAGTGTTGTGTCTTTTTAAATAGAATATACACTTATGAATGTTCAAACTTATGCAAATCTATATGTGAATTAAAGAAAGAGAACTCCACATCATATGTTTAAACTAGAATACATGCAAGCTTACATATACTTATGACTAATATCACTCCAAATATTGTAATTGATTTATAAGCTTTTGAAAATGATTTTTGATTTAATAGTGGAAATAGCCACACATATTGTAAATTAAGTTCAACACATGCAAGCTCAACATAAAGAAAATTTCATTTGAGTTTAAACATTTTGAAAGCATGAATGCATGGAACCACATGATACACATCATTTAACATGATTGGAAAGGAATAATATGACATAAAACATATACTTCATTCAATCAAACTAATTCTTAAGGACAATTGTATCAAATACAATTATTTAAAATAAACCAAAGTTTATTATTAAGTTAGTTTTGGATGTTTGATTTGATTTAAAGAATAGAGGAGATTCAATCATTTGCTACTCCTAATCCATTCACATGTTTGTTGATTAATTTGGCTTAATGAAGAGGAAATTAAATTGATTTTATAGATTAATTAGGTTGCAATATAAGTTAAGTCCATTAACTACCTGTTGGTTAATAAATCTCTTAATAAGGAGTCGCCTTTCAAATCTGTGGAGAAAAAAAAGAAGAGACCTTATAGAAATTCATTTTAATAAGATTCCATGTAGATCCGCACATATACTTATTTAGGTGATCGGGTACGTCATCAAGGTATAGTGTACTATATCGAAAGACAGAAGTCATTACCCTTTAATGGAACCAATCATCTTAATAAGGACTCCTAAGGATGATGGGTCTGCATATGTACTAGAGATTCTTTCCCTACTTTATATGGAAAAGTAAAACAGGGTTTATTTTTAACCGAGTTTGTTAAATTCCCTACAAGAGTAAGCCCCCATAGTTAATTACATAAAGGACAAGATCCTTTAAGAAAAGTCTCGATTAAGGTAAATGGTTATTGTCTCTGAAGATTTCAATAGGAAGAACAATCAATTGATTGGTTTGTATTTTGAAGATCAAATGGCATTGATCAAAAGAGAGAGTTATTATCGAAGCCAAAATGGGAATAAGTAGGAGATGCTCACGATGCTAGGAAACTTAGTGAACATCTCAAACTATCCAATGGTTCGGCTTTACATTTTAGAAATTGATTTAATTTATTTGAGTTGTATTTATTATTAGAATTTTAGGACTTAGGATTCCTTAACACAAGATTAAGGAAATGCCTAAGAGGTGAGGAATTATGCTTATGGCCCACAAAGGGTAAATGCAACCTCATAACTTAAATCTAGGGAGCTTCGATGAGGGCCAGAAGCACAACCTAAATCTAAGGTGAAAATGGGTAATGGGTTTGTTTCAACGAGAGAAGACAAACCACCCGACAGCTTAGACTTACCGCCTTGGGGTGGCCACCAACTAACTCCTATGATTTTAAATACATGTAGGCAAGTCTTTATGCTTATGCATGATATTTAGGCTATTTTTATTTAGAAAGAGACTAAGTTCTTAAACTCACTCCCTAAAGAGACAAGATCATGTAAAGGGGCATGCTTTAATGACCTAAATCTACTGCATTTCATATTTAACTAATGCATGAGAAAATAGATTGTTGGCCAAAATTAGTTAGAAATTTAGGAGGTGAGTTTCCACCACGGCCCTCATAGGTCAAGCCGGGTTCTCTGGCAAATATGGAAGCCCTCTAATCAAGAGTGAAATAAGATGCTGTTGTGCATGATATTACAAGTAAAGAACTCATCCAGCTAAGGGGTTTCTAATTCTTTTATCTTGATTTTTAATCCTAAGCTTTAGGTGAGGTTATGAGTTGTTTAATTTTATTTCAAGTTGTTAAGTTGGATAAAAAATTTATTTTTTCTTGAGAGCCTAATCCACATCCAGGCCATACATAAAGCATGGAAGAAACTAGGAAAAGCATGACACTTAATGCACAAGTTAAACAAATATTAATCAATTTATAAAACTCGTGCAAAAGAATAAATGGTTGTTTATGGTTGGGCACCACCGCACAAACCCAAAAATATCAAATTGGGTAGCTGAGCTCTACCCTTATATAGTCTGGACTACAAATGAATTAAATTACATTTAAGTAAAAGGAATTCATTATTATGGGGGGTCTTTAAGCTTTATTCTTGTTTCTCCTTTATTCTTTCTCTTTTCTTATCTTCTTTTCTTTTCTTCTTTTATTTTATTATTTTCTTCTTTGGATGGTTGAATATGGATGCTCCAAGGCTTCACATGGTGCATAAAATAGGATATTATGACCAATTTTCATCCTATTCCCCCATAACAAATCATTCCAAATCCTAAATATACAAACTTTTTACATGAAAAGGAAAAGGGAAATCTAGCTAACATCTACAAAACCAAGGTTAGTCAAATCACACTACACAAATCCCAAGCATGTATATTGGAATTATCACCCCACAGATGGGTGACTAAGTCCACCTGGCCTATGGATTATGCTAAGGGGTATAAGCACCTGCAAGCAATAAGCATTTATATGTTTATTTATGATAGCACCCCTTTAGCATAATCCCCTGCAGAAAAAAATAGTTAGACTAAGAATGTCCTACCATTCATTCTACGAGCATACAACCTAACATCCAGTCTAAAAAAATCATCACAAAATAAAACATAACATCAAGCCATGCACCGACCTAACCTAAAGCTAGAAGTGGTGACTTAGGCTAATGGGTGTGCTTTGAAGGTTTGTGTGGCATACTTAGCTTAGGACTTTAGGTTTGAATTTTCTAAGTGTGAAAGACATGTTCAACTTAGAGGAGGGTTTCATTTAAGTTGTTTAGTGACTTTGGGTCTTTTTTATTTCATGTTTTAATTTGGTCTAAATGAAACCTACAATTAATTACTAGGTTATGAAGAGAGGAAAAGAGGAGAGAACTTCTCTTTCCTTCCCTAATCCTTAAATAATTTCTAAGATAAGTTTCATGCTTTAGTTTCATTTAGGTGAATGTTTTGATTAAATCTTTTAATTAATCCAAAGTTTAGATCAATTCTAAACAAACCTATTCAAAAAGAAAGGCATTTTAAGATTAAGAAAAATGAATCAAAAATCCACATAACATACATTACTTCAATTCTTTCCCAACATATATAACATGCATATGGATGAACCCAAAGCATATATATACATGCAAATGAGATAATTAACACACTTAATGATGCATTCTAAGTAATTCATTTAAGAAAATTTAGAAGATTTGGGTGCATGAATTTTCTTAAGTAGAAAAGGGTTTTCTTTCTCCAAAATTTTACATACATGCATGAAAGTAAGAAAGGCATAAGTGAGTACTGCGCCATTGTTAACCAGAGGTGTAAGGTACAAGACCTACTTATGGCTACTTAAAGCCTCGCAACCTGGGTTGTCTAGACTAATATACCACTTCTCTTAAGTACTAATATGCATATAAAAGAAATAAAGTGGAAAATAATATGAAAAAGTTTATTTAATGGTTTCAATTTGTTTATGCAATTTATTCATATAAGTGCAGATAATCCGGCTTATATGATAGCATAGAGATGAATAAGGTATAGGCTTAAGCAAGTGTTGGGTTCTTTTCAAATGAACCCTACATCTTACTTACCCTTATTCAAAACTAGGCTAACATAATGGAAAGAAAGAAATGCTACACTATACATGACTTTATAATCCACCACATGTAAACTTATAATTAAATTATAAGAATAGCACACTTTCAAATTTTATATTTCATTTATAGATTTTGAAAATACTTTGGATTTAGTAGTGATAATAGCCATTCATATTTAAGTTTAGCCAACACATGCACATTTGACATAAAGTAAAGAAGTTCATTTTAAACTTTGAAAACATGAAATCATGGATGCATAAGTCATATGGCATACAATTTAACATGTTGGGAAAGATCTAAAGCAATGTAATCACATGAACAAACTCACTTTATGTAATTCCTAAAGACATTCTTAAAGAATAAAAAACTTAGAATAAATCAAAGTGAATTTCAAAATGAATTTAGTTTGCTTGAAGTTTGATTTAATTTTAAAAGGATGAGATTAGTTTGCTGTTCCTAACCCATTCCCACATGTGTTTTATATTTTTGTTTAATTTTTAGATAATTAGATCTATTTTTAAGTGCTGATTAGGTTAAGGTATGCATTAAGTGATTTAATTTACCCTTTCCTACACCACCTTAGGAAAATTAACTTTGGTAATTATGAGCCAATGAGATGACATAAAACCCAAAAGGTATGTAAATTTGCAATGCACCTAGTACTGAAAAGTCCTAATGCAATTTGACTCACAATTAAAAGTTAGTTAAGCTAAGGGGTTTTAGTTTAAGTACTTTTAAAACACCCCTCCACACTTATGAAAGGGGTTTAATTTCCTTAATTAGCTTAGAATATTGAACACCTAAGTATCTACCCAAGGTAGATTAATTAAGTTCTAGAGATTTTTAGAATATTTTAAAATCATTTAAAGGGATAATTAAAGAGTTAACCCTTAATTATGAAAGGGATTAAGGAAAGAACGGGGGGTTTAGGGAATTGTTTAGGGGAAACACCCCAAAATTATTTCCTAAAACCCCTATTCACTGGATGTAACATTAATCCAACTTAAACATAGGGAAAAATCTACTAATTATATCCTAATTATCTTTAATTACATAAATAGGGTAATTAGGGAATGAACTAGCAATTTCCCTAATCAAGGCCTCAATAAATCTCAAGAAATTAGAGGAGGCAGAGGTCATCCCCTAAAATGAACCCTAGAAATTTGAGATCCATTGGTGACTTAATTAGAAAGTAATTAACTAATTACAATTCCAAAAGAAACCTAAATTTAGAGAAAAAGAGAAATCAAAATGTATTGAAAATAATTTTAGAATATTATGGGTGAGTTTATCTATCCAAGGCATTTTTCCTTTTATTTTTCTAACTTTTCTATGAAGAGTTATGAATTTTAGAAGCCAAAGGGATTAATTAGGAAATTGATTAGTTAATTACCTAATCTCATTTAATCCCCCACCCGGCATGATGCATGGCGGTGGTGGTCAACACACTTTACATGTGTCACGCCGTGAGCCTATACTTAACCCATCAAATCGAGAGAGGGGGCGACGACCCACGTGTCTTTGCTCTTAGCCGTCTGATCAAAGATCGGATGGCAGAGGATAAACCCACGGCTTTAAAAGGGAAAATGAATTATAAAACATGGGAAATAATCTCAGCCATCCATCTAAACACGCATGGATTGACGGCTGAGATTGGCCGAGTTCTTACCTGAGGAGGAATGTGAGTCGTTCATAATCCAAGGGCAGATCCGAGCCCGATCCTTCATGGATTTAAACAAACACCATCTAGGGGACTAGAGTGGCCAGCCCAAAGGCTAAGATCTTATGCAATGAAAATCCACTTCATAAAGGACCAACACACCTTAGCCTAAGTGGTTGAAAATTCACTAACCTCACCGACGCCCAGGATCGATGAGGTAGCTTCGTCTAGTGGAGACGAAGCCCTGTTGAGGTTCCTAGCTCTTGAGGTTAAGTGGATGAGTGGGTAGATCAACTCCCCTTAGCTCCCTTGCGGCTTTGATCAAATTGATTCTTTCCTTGATGTGGGAACTCAATTTTAAGCTTGGGCATGCTCGAATGGATCCTCTAATGATGAGTTTGGGAGGAATTTGGATGAAATTGAGTGTGGAAGAAGTTTTCACTTCAATATCTCCCCATTTTCACTGTTTGAAAATCGAAGAAGATGAAATCTCAATCTCCCCTAGAGGCCTTGGGAAAGCTCTGTGAGTGTTCTCAAAGCTCCTAAGGTCTCAATCGAGTGTGAGTGTGTGTTAATTTCAGTGAATTAGGGGGAGTATATCTCCCCCTATGGAAATCAAACTTCCGAGCCCATTCATGCCATTTTGATCCAATTGTTATAATGGAATGGGTTGTTTGAGTGGTTAGAGGTGTGCACATGGTCAGTTTGTCCATAGGAGTGGATACCTAGCTCCCATGTGCAATCAATTGAGGTTTGAGGGGAGTTTGAAAATTCAATTTCATGCATATGGGTCAGGTTTGATCCATAGGCCAAATGGGTTGACCAAAACCCTTTGGGTTGGGTGTACCACTCATCACTAGGTCCCCTTGATGTTTTAGGAGAGCCTCAAGTGTTTGTGATGAGTGCATGACCATAATACCCATGGGCTATTTGTTCCATGGCTAGGTATAATGGTTTTGCAATTTTCAATTTGCTATGTTTGGTATGTTGAGAAAATAGGTTGGGCCAAGTTTCAATGGATTTGGAATCCATTTGATAGGTTTTGGCTCATTTAGGTCAAAATGGGTCAACTTGGGTCAAGTTGACCAATAGGTCAAATTGGGTCAAACCAAGGGTTGGGTTAAGTTCCTATGACCATTTGAAATGTTTTGGTGCCTTTGGTTTGGTTTAATTTGGTATAGATTAGATTTTAGCTCATATGACTCATTAAGGACAAATGGGTCAAGTTGACCCATTTGAGCCATTTGACCTATTTGGGTTTGCTCAAGGGTAGGTTTAGGCTAGGTTGGTCATATGAAGTAGTTGGTATCTTTGTTTCCAATCAATTTGAGTTAGGTTCAATTTTGGCTCAACATGACCCCTTTAGGTCGTGTTGGGTCTAAGGTCAATTGGGCTAGGTTGGGTCTAGTTGCCCAATTGAGGCTTTGGTCAAGTTCCATAAGTGATTTGGGATGGACTTGACCCATTGGTTTCAATCAATTTGGCTTAGAGTGGATTTTGGTCATGTTAGGTTTCATTTTAGGTTAAGTGTTAACTTGGTCAACCCTTAGGTTTGACTTGGTTTGACCTAATTTAGTTGATTGATCATCTCATGATGATTGTTGATCATGATGAGAGGAAAATATCAGGTTGGTTCAATCCATTTTGGTTAGGAATCAAAAGTTGGCTCATAAGGGTAGTTTGGGTCACTTTGGGTCACTTTGGGTCAAGTGAGCCTAAGTGGGTCAAATGGCTTGGTCAAAGCTTGACTTGAAGTTGATTGATCTTGTATGTGGCCTTATATTGAAATATAAATCCATTCATAAGAGGTTTGAAGTCAAATGGATTTTGATCCATTTGAAAATTTTATATTCAAAGGAAGAATATGAAGGAGTTTTGGGTTTGATTTTTTGATTTTGGTTTTGATTGAAGGATTGAGTTTTGAATTTCTGTATGAGTTCATGATTGTAGTATTGATTGAACCATGAGAGAAAATCAAGAGTTTGGCTTGATTTGAAATGATTTTGGCTAAGTTCAAGATTTTGACTTGAAAAGGCTTGATTTTGATTTTATTTGAGTTTGAGTTTAGGAGTTAGTTTTGATTGTTTGAATTTATATTTCATTTATATATTTGAATATAAATAAGAATATAAATTGATCATGAGAAAATTTCAAGAATTTGAAAGAGTTAAATCATGATTTAGGGTTAAATACATTAAAGGAAATTTAAAGGATTTAATGGAATTTTTAATTAGAAATTTAATTTTTTTGACTTAGATTTGATTGATGTATATTTATATTTCATTTATATATGAGAACATAAATGAGGATACAAATATATTTTGAGAAAATACTATGAGTTTGAAGTAGTTTGATCAAGGTTTAGGGTAAATCCATTAATGAAAAATTAAGTGATTTAAAGGATTTTTAAGCATTTTTAATTTGGAATTTATTTTTTGGTTTTGATTGAATTGATTTATATTTGTATTTCATTTATATATGTGAATATAAATGAGGATATAAATAAGAAATGAGAAAATCCCAAGGTTTTGAGTAGGTTTGATCAAAGTTTGGAGTTGATTTTGGCTAAGTCCTTTAATGAAAAATTAAAGGAATTTAGGAAAATTTTCATGAGTTATTTTGGAATTTTGAATTTGATTTGATGGATTTGAATTTATATTTCATTTATAAATGTGAATATAAATGAGAATATAGATGATTCATGAGAAAATCTCAAAGATTTGAATAGGTATAGATCATAGTTTTGGCTAAGTCCTTAAGGAAGGGTTAAGGACTTAAGAAAATTGACTTAGGAATTTTGCCAGAATTTTGATCATGGCTTTCAATCATAGTTTCAATCATGGATTTCAATCATGGAATTGAATCATGGAATTGAATTGGAGTTTAAAAAAATCAAATAGAATTGATTTGGAGTTTGACTTGAAAGAAGGGAAATGAGGAATGGTTTAAGCTAAAGGGTTGGGAATTTTCCTAACACCTCTAAGGCATGTACTATTCCTATGGCTAAACCTTTAAGTCCTCTAGGGCTAGAGAGTGTTCACCTAATCACTAGATGTGTCTTATGACTAAGGAACTCATAAAGTCTAAGAGAAGTTTTATGCCTAAGATGGAGGTGTTGAGAGCTCATTCTAAAAATGAGGTCAACACTACCCCTTACCTATGTTACCTTATGGTAATTAACTAATTAATTATGAGCCAACATGACATGCACATGAATTGGAATTTGAATCAGTAATGACCCTAAGAAATAAAAGGCCTAATGCAATTGGCTCACAATTAGTGGTTAATTAGATTAAAGAACTTGTTTAAGTACTCTTATGGCTTCCCCTCACATGTAAGTTAGCCATAATTTCCTTAAATATATTTAGGTTATTAAAAACCTAAAGATCTACCCAAGAAATTTTATTAGATGAGTTCTAAAATGATTATGATTTTAATTTGATTAATTAAGCCATTTTAATTGATGAATTAAACCATTAATCCCAAAATAATTAATTTCCATTCAAATGAAATGAACTTAGAGTAAAAGATTAGGAAAGAGGTCCTAATCTCATTCCTATGCTCATTCACTATTATAAAATGATTATCAAGCTTAATTAATGGTTTTCTTACTATTTAACATGTTAATTAATCACTTAATTAATTAAAAAAGTAATTAAGGCTAGGAAAATCAATTTCCCTAATTAACCAAGAAATAAATCCCAAGAAAATTATGGGAGGCAGGGGTCATCCCATCAATCAATCTCAGAAAGTTTAGTATTAATCACTAATTAGGGAGTAATTAAGCTAATTAAGTTTTCAATTAAACTTAGATTAAGCCTTAATTACTATTCAAAATTAATTAGAAATATTTTTATTATATTCTCCTCTGAAATACCTTCAAAATTAATATTTATTTATATTTTTATAATTATTTTATGATTTTTATAATTTTTCAAAGTTTTAGTTGATTTAAGTGATTTTTCATGATTTTTATAAAGTCCACTAATTTATTTTCACTATTTGAACTTCAGAATGTAATATCTTCCAATATAAAAATCCTTTTGACTTGAAATTTTTATGATGAGTGCATTTTAACTTTAATTTAAATCCCTGAAAATTTCAAATCAATTTGATGTATATTTTTGGTTTTATTAAGGAATTTAATTTTCATTAAAATGCAAATTATGGTCAAAATATGCAATAAAATTTGGAGATTTTGGGATTGTTGGATTCTTCTCAGAAAGATGAATTTAACAAGTCATTGTTTGCAATTTTAGTTAAATATTTTATTTTCTATGAATTTTTAAAATTTTAGGTGATTTAAATAATTTTTAAAATAAAAAATAGGCGATTTTCCCACTTAAACGGTCGGCCAGTGTGGTATCACGAACCGCGTGGCATTGCACGATTAGTTGGCGTAGTGCTGCATCAGCAAATGAGGAAAAATGCTTGTGGGGGAAGGATCATGATGCACAGATCATTTCAGGCTATCCGATCGTAGATTGTACAGTCCATATCGATCTGCTCGACCCGCACGATCTGTCATGCGTGATTTGATGATCAGAACCACACAATCTACGCAATCTGAGTCATCCATCTCCTTGAATGGGAGATCGGATGGTTGGCAAACGATTCGATGGATGGACGGATGGAAACACTATTCCAATGGTGTTTTTCATGATTTTAAGCAAAATTTCATCTAAATAGGCTCAATTTCCCATTGATTTTCACCGAAAAACCTTCTGATTCACATGATAATTATGTAAAATGAAAAATGCAAGGTTTATCTAAGAAAAATTTCTAAGATTGTGCAAAAACCATCACAAATAGTAGATCCTACAGTCGACTAAAGTTTGACGAAATTACCTCGGAATGGTTTTCGGCGGCAGTGAAGACCCGAGCAAGCTTGAGGGTGTGAGAGGAAGCCTTAGAATAAGTTTGAACCTTTGCCTTCCTTTGGAACATCATCTTCACGAATGGCCACTGCCTCCTCGCTGAAAAAACTTTAGTTTGATATTATTTGGCTCAAATTGAGTGGGGGAAGGTTGCTTCTTGTTTGGGACGCTCATGGAATGTGTGTGAGCTCAGGAATTATTGGAATGATGAATCTTACTCTCCTTTCAAGGGGATGGCCGAATTTCTCCATTAAGGGTGATGGGAAGGCGGTTGGGTGATGATGGCTTGATTGAGGACTTTGGATTTTGCTATAAAGTCTTCTTCTTCTGTTGTAGGATCAGGTCCATTGAATGCAAAGGATGGGGTGGAGTGGACTTTGCTCTCTTTGGGTAAGATCACATGTGGGATGTCATTTCCAAGATGGATTACCTTTGGTTTGGGCTAATCCCAAGTGGGTTTGGGTTGGGTTTGATCAGCTCCTAACGGGTCATTGCTTGGTTTCAAGGGATTTGGCTCAATTTGGGTCACACGGGTCACATTTGGTCATGTTGGGTTAGGTTGACCAATTGGTCAAATTGGGTCAAACTAAGGCTTAGGTTTGGTTCAAATGATGATTTGAAGTGTTTTGGTATGATTAATTTGATTTAATTTGGCTTAGGATTGATTTTGGTTCATTTAGATTTAATTGACCAATTTGACCAAAATTTTCCAAATTGGCTTGGGTTTTGGGTTGATTCATGTTCAATTGGATAATTAAAGATCAATGTAATATTTATTTTGAATCAATTTAGATTTAATTTGAATTTAGGCCAAATTGACCCTTTAGGTCACTTTGGGCTAAATGGCTCAATTGGGCCCAATTGATCAAATTGGGTTCAATTATGGCTTGGGTCAAGTTCAATAATCAATTTAGAATAAACTTAGGCCATTAGTTACAATCAATTTAGGTTAGATCATGATTTGGCCCAATTTGGTCCTTTAGGCCAATTTGGGTCAACTTGGGTCAAATGGCCAATTGGGCTTAGTTTGGCTCAATTAGTGATCAAGTCATGTTCAAATATTGATTTTGAGTTGATTTGAATCATTGGTTTCAATTAATTTGATGTAGGATGGGTTTTTGGTTTATTTTGGTTCATTTGAGCTAAAGGGTTGACTTGGTCAGGTGGTCAAGTTGACTTGGATTGACCCAATTAATTATAATTGATCATCCTAGGGTGATCAACAATCATGGTGGAAGGTTTTTGTGAGCTTGGTTCAATCTAATAAATTTGATCATGATCAAGTACTTTTTGGATTGAATTTGGTTTGGATTGGAAGTTGGCTCAAATGGGTCCTTTAGGTCACTTTGGGTCAAGTGGACCTAAGTTGATCAATTGGTTTAGTTTCATCTTGATTTAGTTTTAGTTGGACTTAAATGTGAGCCTAAGATTGAATTATAATTCCAACTACAATCAATTTGGAGTCCAATAGGTTTTGGCTCAATTGAAAATTTTAAGTAAAAAGGGCTAAGTTGGGCTTGACTTGGGTTGACTTGAATTTGGTTTGATGATTATTGATTTCATTTATCTTTGAGTAGATGATTGAAGGAATGATTGATTTAAGAGAAAATCCATTATTTTTGACTTGATTTGGATAGAATTTGGTTAAGTCCAAAAAGTAGCTCAAAGGGCTTATATTGGATTTTTATTTGATTTTAGATTTAGTTTTGGTCATTTGACTTTAAATTTTATTTATATTTATAAATATAAATGAAGGAAAAATTGATTTATAAGAAAATTGATTGAGTTTGAATTAGTTCAAAGGCTAATTTGGTTAAGCACATGGAGGTAGGTCCATCTAGCTTAAAAGGGGTTTTTGTTTGGTTTCATTTAGTTTGATTTAATTTTAATCATTTGGATATGGATTTAATTTATATTTGTGAATATAAATGAAGGAATATTTGATTTATAAAGAAATCAATTGAATTTGATTTGATTTAAAGGGGGGTTTTGTCTAAGTTTATGAAGGTGGTTCATATTGCGTAGGAAGGGTCTTGGGATTTAAATTTGTTTTTGAGTTTCAATCATTTGGAGTCAAAATTGAAATTAGATTTGGAATTTGAATTTGAATTTGAGGTTTGGTTTGAGATTTGAATTTGGGTTTGATTTGAGAAGGTGCATACGGATTAGGTGTAGGCTATACGATACGTGATTTCCTTAAGTTCTAAGGCATGGCCTAATCCTATGATTAACCCTTCTAAGTCTCTAGGTTTAGATTAAGTGTTCACCTAATCACTAGAAGTATCTTATGACTAAAGAGCTCTTAATATCTAGAAGAGACCTAAATCTTAGAAGAGGAGGTTGAGCTCGCTCCAAAAGTGAGGTCAATAGTCTTCTGGTGTTCAATCATCAATGATTGACCTCAAAGAGCTATTAAAAAAATCAACCCTTTAATTATAATTAATCTGGAACATTGAGCTTAAGGGCATTTAATTAATTAAATTAATTGACCTAGAATTAAGAAAATTCATAATTAATTATTCATAATTTAAAAGAAATTATGAAGGAACTATCCTTGGGTTCATTTAAATGATAATTGGATAATGAAATAAAAATTCTCAATTAGTTTGGGGTATTTTGAGTGTAATCTCCTAATTATCAAAATTATAATTAGTATAATTAATCACTTTATGTAAGCCCAAACAACTTAGGAATTTTGTTACTTTTAAAATTGTTCTTATTCATATTAAAAAAAATCTCAATTTTTAGGTTTATATTTAGGGCCTAATTAAATTTTAAGCTCTTTTGGGCTTAGTTGGCTAAATAATTAATTAATCTTAATTAATTCATAAAAATTACCTAAATCACTCTTAAACCACTTAATGCACACAAGTGGGTTAAAGGTTAATCTTAAATATTTTATCTTTTATTAGAATTAAATAACTTAAATTCCAAATCAACATTTAATGAACTATAATAAGCTTAAGTGTGATTACCTTAATATGAATGACCTTAAGAGTTGATGATTCCAAATAGGTCATTTGGTGATATTTAATTACTTTGCTTCAATCTTTTATAAATTTATATTCCATATATTTCATGCATTCATATTTCAAAAATAAATAAAGAATTTCATTCAATTAAATGCTTTAGATTAATAGTGAAGCTATTAATATTAATATAACTCAAATTATTTTATTTAATGAATTAATATATTTATTAGTCTAAATATAAATTAATTTAAATAATTCAAATTTGAATTTAAATCTTATATGTATGAGATATAATTTTGAAAGGTATATAGCCTGGAAACCTAAGGCCATAGGGTTGCTGGTCCAAGGAGGTCAAGACATCAAACTTCTTGTATTACAATGACCCATACTTTGAGATTTGTAGTGAAATACATAGTAAGATTAAATTATTTTTCACTTATCTAATCAAGCATCTTAAAAATCCTTATAATTTCATCCTTATACATATATACATGCACATATGTATATGAATTAGCAAGTATATAGTATAGGCATTCTAGTTAGTGTGAGATTTTAAGTAGTCCAAGGGGGCCTTTGATTACCTCACTTCCTTGGTTCAACAATGGCACACACTTGGATAAATTTAATATACTAATGTGTTTGTATAGATATAAGAATAATTAAATTACCTTTGCTATAAAATTCATGCATCATATAATTATATCCTACATTAAATATTAACAAATAAAATACATTAATTTAATCATGCATCAAGTTGTGAAAAATTCAAATTATATACATATATTTATTAAATTTAATTATTTTAATAAGTATAACATTTAATTAAATGAATAATACGAAGTGATGAAGCAAAGCCAATGAGTTATTACTAAATTAACTATAGTTTGAATTTATTAATTTTAAGATGTCATTTATATTTAGATAAAATCTTTTAAGTCAAATTTAAATATATAACTTAAATAAGAAAATTTATAACATTTTATTAAAATGATTAAAATTCCTAAAAATCATCTTTAGATATAGCCTAAGGTTAGAATTGAGATGTGCTTGCCCCTCTCTCTTTAAAATTATAAAATCAAAACAAAACTCAAATGAAATCAGACTATAAATTTAAAATTCACCTCAAATCACTAATCACTTAAAACATTATCACCCTTTAATAAGAAATTTAAACATGCATACTTAGATAAATTCAAACACTAAAGTCCAGTCTAGTCATACTACACTAAGCCATAACACACACTTAGAATGCTAGGTCACCGATTCTAGACTTAGGTTAAGACGGTGCTTTGTTGTGGATTGATGTTTTTTTTGATGTAATATATTAGATTAGGTGTTAGGTTTGTATGTGCGTAGTATGAATGTTATAACAACACCATACTAATGATATTTTCTAAGGGGAGTGTGCTTAGGGTATTACTATAATAAGAAAATATATTAATACTTTGCTTGCAGGTGTTTCTTAAGTCCCTAAGAAAAATCAAGTAGGACAGCTGTGCTTGGTGACCCAAGTTTGGATGTTAAACACCAATGTTTAAAATATAACTATTTGGTGTGAATATATCTTAAGTTACTTTATTTTGTATATGTAGTTAGATTTATTTTTCAGAAAATATTTTTTTTTTGTAATATGCTTAAGATTAAAGCTATGGGATTTAGGATGAGTAGTGGCTAGAAGACTTAGACCTATGAAGCCCTGTGATGCCTAAACTGCCAAGATCCATAAAGGTGAAGATGAAGATGAAGAGTTGAAGACCCCCATGGTTTTATTTTTATTATAAATTAGTTATAATATGAGTTGTATAAATGTTAAGCTTGATAACCCACCTTTTTTTTCCTGATGTGTACAATAGTACTTGACTGCATTGGTCTCTTATTTTTTTAATTACTAATATTTGTTTGGCTTGTTTACTTAGATTTCACAATAGAAACTACGTGCTTTTTCTTAGGTTTTTAATGTGTGATGATTATTCCATGGCCTGAATTTTGTTAGACTCTTTAGGAGCTTAAAATTTCTACCAAATTAAAATAAAAAACTTAAATATAAAATTAACTCATAACCTTACTATAAAGACATATAAGTTAATCAATAAAATTTATTTAGATGTACTAAGTCTATGATGAATGTTATAACATCATGCATGCATATTATTCCATTCCTTGTAAATAGGGGATCTCCACTCTTGCATGATAAGGGACAAGGCTTGACCTGTGAGAGTAGTTCCCTTATAGTGGAGAATACCCATTCCTCTCTGATTTTGCCCATAACTCTGTTTCATCATGCATGCAAGCATAAATGCCTCCCGAGGTTGAGTCAAAAATCAAATAAAAATTGTAACTTTATTGCATTAATTTAAGACATACTTTCATACTAACCATAATCTAGGTTCTTAAGGAGTGAGTATAGGATCTTAGGTTCTTTTATAATAAATAATAGCCTAACTATCTTGCATTCATGGGACTTGGTCACTTATTTTCAAATCATAGGAGGTGTTAACTGGTGACCAATCCAAATGATCGTAAGTCCAGAAGAGTCAAGATATGCTCATTCTCTCTAGTGGAAGTGAGTGATTATATCTTTTTTTTGCCTATCTCTTAGTTTATGCCAGAGAACTTTAGATATTGGTTCAAAGGCTACTTGTTTCTCACTTGCTATGAGTGTAGGTCCTCTCCTCTTAGGCATTTTTACTATCTTGTATTATTTGAATATAAGTCTTAGCTTTCTAATAAAATGTCAACTTAAACAATCATCATTCTTTATCTCAAAAATGTAAAGCCCAATGATAGGATAGTTAGAATGCTTTGTGGGCTTCTCAGTATATAAAGGTATTTCTTACTTATTCCAAATTATATTTCATTAAGAACTCTTTCTAATTGAGCCCCCTCACTTAATTTCCAAAATTGTCAAACTTTTGATATGAAGTTTTGAAATTCATAGAAATGTTAGCCAATCACTTTAATCAAGTGTTTTCTTAGAAAATTTACATCATCTAAGATATAATTAACTACAGGGGCTTGCTCTTATAAGGAACTTAAAAACTCAGCTTATAATAAATCATGCTTTACTTCATCTATGTAAAGTAGGAGAAAAATCTCTAGCATATGTAGACATATCAATTTTAGGAGTCCTTATTAGGTGATTGAGTCAATTATAAGGTGATATCTTTACCTCTTTAGGTAGTATGTCATTCCTAGATGTCGTAATCATTTTAATAAGTAACCTCTAAGATCTATGTGGTGTCCCTCTTCACATATTTTTAAACACAACATTTCTTAATAAAGCAAAAGGAATCAAACTTGTTGGCCCCTTCTTGGACTTCTTAGGAGTAAAACTCGACCCTGCCTCCTCAGCCGACTTCTTAGAAGCAACCTTAGTAAGTACGGGGATGACCTCAAGGTTAGATGGAAAAGAAGTAAGACATTATCCCTTAAAAGAGGAGAACTCAAATGATTAGTACATAAAAGGAAAAAAGAATAAATCTATATAATGGTAAGTACTTACTATAGATGTGCTCAAGAATTTTGCCAATTTGAAGGAAAAGTTTGATGTTGAGCATCTTGCCTTCTAGCTTCTCCAAAATCTCAATCTTCTAAGAACTCATCTCATGAACTGCCACCTTGTTGGTAGTAAAAGGAGCAGGCATAGGCAACACTATCTATCAGATTGAACCCTTAATGAAGCAAAGCTTGGAATGCCAGTTCCTCACTTTGTTCAGTAAACAAACAATTTAGGTGAATTGATGAGAGTAGAATAGTCCCATTTTTAGGA
The DNA here is from genome assembly GCA_021442155.1 of Cymbidium sinense. Taxonomy (NCBI): domain Eukaryota; kingdom Viridiplantae; phylum Streptophyta; class Magnoliopsida; order Asparagales; family Orchidaceae; genus Cymbidium; species Cymbidium sinense. The sequence continues at coordinate 172,779,262 of CM038218.1, read as the reverse complement.
CCATTAAGAAAAAAATATGATAAAAAAAAGGTTAAGATCTACACTAACTTTTCTCGCTTTAAGAATAAAATGAAGTTCATGACACTCGCTATAAAATTTGGTAAGACTTGGGTGAGCACTACTCCACTGAAATTCAAGATTTTCATCACCCAACATAGAGGGGAAATTAAAGACCAAACTGGAAATAAGCAAAGGGGAAACATAACTTGTTTGCTTTCAAAGTATTCACTCATTGATTCTTATGAGTGACTCTCACTAAGAAGTTGGAATTGTTATGGCAAAATCCATCGAATATGAAGAGCTCATTTGCCAAATTGAGGATTCATTCCCCACATTCATAACATAATTAGTCGATATCTTCTTCAAATCCAACATGATTATAGTTATAGGAACACACTGATAAATGAAAGAACTAATGAGAAAGAGAAAAGGAGCTCATGTAAGAAGAAAATACTCACTATAAGACCAAAGAAAGAATGTAATGAAGACTCACTTAATTGTGGTTAAAAGAATTTTTAGGTCTAGTAAAAAGATCTTGAAAATGTGGCGTCATGTTAAGACTTTAATTTAAAATTCCTGTGAAAATTTTCGATGATGCAGGGTGACAAAACATTTAATTAGTGCATTCACAACAAAAAAGAATTAAACAAACTCATCATAATGGAAAGGCAAGTAAAAGTAAAAACATTTCATTTATTGGACAAATATTCAAACATATGAAGAGAGAAAAACCATTTTACTTATCACATTGGTGAATCATAGCAACTTGGCTTCCACAACTGTCGACTTCTTTTCCATGGGCAACAACTTTCTTGTAACTAGGTCACTACCTATCACATCAAGTTTGTACCTTCTTTAAAGAGAGTTACTCTCTCCTACAAAGAAATAAACTTGATAGAAGAAGCAGTTAGTTGAAGCTCCTCCATAACATCATCTTCTTTTAGAAGTGAAGACTTGCTCTTCTCGAACTCATCACTTTCATGATGAGTCAATAAAAGGGAAGCCATCCATCATTTCTTAAATATTTGCCAAGGTAATGCTAGTTGCTTTGATGGTTGAGAAAGTTGGTGTTGTCAAATCCTTCTCCAATAATGGAAGATCCATCCTTAGGAAAAACTTGGAATCACCAAGTCATACTGGAAGCTTAGTGATTATATCGCCAAATATAGATAATGGAATTGCTATAAGGCATTTGATTAGAGACATCATCCACGGGATATGAACCTATTATTGAATTGAATAAATCTCTCATCATTAAGATGATGCTCAAATAACTCACATATTATAATATTAATACTTTCTCCAATCTACCTACAGGCTAAAAAAAAAATCCAAAGAGGTCAGTGTCTGGCCATCATATCCTTCAATTGAGAACACTCAATACACTTAGCTATAATAATAATAATAGTAATGATCATGCTGGATTGTGCAAGAAATAACAAAGTCACAAAAAGTGAAATTCAAACTGAGGTGAGATAGTCTTCAGCTACCCTTTGTTGAGGTGGGGTTCTCACCAAACCTTCTCACCACAATCCTTCTCTATTGAATAAGAATAACATTTTATATGGGAATGTCCATAAAAGCAACACTTCCATAATGAACACTCACCTCTACTCACAAGTCTTTATTACCATCCTTAGTCGATGTAACATTACTTGCAACTTGCTCCACCAAAAAACTCATCTTAATAAGGAGCATTACAATGGGTTCGGTTGCTTTGATTTTCTTCTTTTTTCTCTACACACTGAACTAAATCTATATAGAAGTTATATCACCTTGAGGATTTTTAGAGTAAATGAAAAATGTTTAAATCAATAAAAAGAACTCAACAAGAAAAGGCGAGATGAATTTTGCAAAGGTCGTATCAAAGACAATTAGCTTTGGGGCTAGGATTCCTTTTTATAACCCAAAGTATAGAGAAAGCTCCAAAAGAATAAGTGAAATAAATGGTAATGTGATGTTATTATAAGAAATATTTTTGGTAAAAAATATTTTGTATTAAAAACTAATAATTAATATCTATTTTTATTTTTATTTCATCCTTTTTACAAGTTTCCTCTACAATGAGCAAAAAACATTAAGGAGCTATGTATACCCATCTAATGTGCATGGACCCAACAAGTGCCCATAAATAATAAAGAGCTAACACAAAAGCATCCAAATAAAAATAGCAGAATTTAAACAATAAATTTATTCACCCAGGCAGACTCATCCTAAGTGGATGAACATAGGGAGAGATTGCTCCTATCAACTGACCATCATTAAGCGACTCAGCTAACACATGAAGACTTGACAACATATGAGTAATCATGCAACAAAGCATTCATGATAACTTGTCCCACAAGCACGAGTGACTATACTTAGGAGCTCGCCACTCGCCTACTCATCACTCAGCATACAACACTCAACATACGTCTTTTGACATACGTCACAAGCATTCATACCATATCATTACTAAGTCCCTTATGCAACCAACATAGATGATGTGTACATTCTTTATTTAATCACCCCTAATATTATAAAAAGTGAAACTCTAAATGGGGCAGGGGTATTTTTCTCACTTTTACTTAGAGAGAGAGAAATTCTTGTACTTTGAGCCCCCTCCCCCTTTCTTGTACTTTTATTTGAGTATAGTGAATTTCAAGCATCTCTTTACACTTTTTTTTACTTTACTTTCTTACTTGTTTATCCCACCTAATCTAGCCCTGCTTCTTAAGTGCCTACAAAAAGGTCCTACATCCCTTTATGGACAAATTTGGATTCAATAGTATTTTTTGTATTTGTTCTTCTAAGTTATTTAAAAAATCGTCTTTTGAACATACATCCAACCTAATCATTTGAAAAATCTATTGTGTTTTTAATTTGGAGTCGGATGGACACCACGTAGATCTTAGGGGGTACTTATTAAAGTGATCGGTAAGACATTGAGGTATGATGTACCATCTCGAAAGATGGAAGCATCACCCTACAATGGATCTAATCACCTAATAAGGACTCCTAAGGTAGATGAGTCTTCGTATATATGAGAGATTTTTCTCCTACTTTACAAGGAGAAGTAAAGCATGGTTTATTTTATGTTGAGTTCTTTAGTTCCCTATAGAAGCAAACTTCCATAGTTAATCACATCCTAGGAAATATCAATTTCCTAGAAAAAATCTCGATTAAAGTAGTCAATAATTATCTTCAAAGATTTCAAGGTTAGGCTATCAAAGAGTTGGGTATTTTTAGAAATCAAGTATAAAAGTTTAATTTGGAAAACTTATTTCAGGGTTCCAAAGAAGATAAGTAGGGAGCACTTATGATACTAGGAAGCCTAGTGAGCACTCTAGTCTACCCTATAATGGGCATTTATATGTTTGAAAGAGAGAGTTTATTTTAGTTGGAGTTAAAATTATATTAGAATGCTAGGGTTTATAGTCCATCAACACATAATTGTGAAAATGCCTACGAGGTGAGGACTTATACTCATAGCCTAAAGGAAATAATCAACCTCAGATTCTAAATATTTGATTCTTTAGGACAAGCTAAAAGCACAACCTAAGTCAAATCAGAAAAAGGGTCATAGTAGTTTACCTCACAAGAGAGGACAATCCCATCTCGACTTTTCTAGGCTTATAACCGCCTAGAGTGGACACCAGCTAACACCTCCTACGCTTCAAAACCATGTAGGTTGGTCTTAGGTAAGTGCAAGATAGCTAAACTAGTATTTAATTAGAAAAGAGACTAGAGTCCTAAACTCACTCCCTAAGAGATTAAATCATGACTGGCATAAAGACATCAATTCGCTAAAATGCAAAATTTTATAAATTTTTATACCATTTTTGACACATTCATTTGGACAATGGCTTAAGATAATTATGCCTGAATGCGTGATGAAATTAAATTATTATCTAAATTAGTGGGAGGAGGTGTTGTCCACTATAAGGGATGCCCTCATAGGTCAAGTATTCCCCTATCGTGCAAGAGTGGAGACATTCCCTATTCAAGAGCAAATAAGATGATATTCATGATTGTTGTCATATACATCATTCATCTAAGAGGTTACTAAATCTTTTAATTATCTTGCTTATAGCCTAAGCTTTAAGTGAGGTTATGAACTATATTTGAAATTTAGTTATGAGTTGTTAGTGAGGGTAGAAAAATTAATTTTATCCTAAAGAGCCTACCGCATCTAAGCCACACATTTAATCATCAAACTTAAGAAACCTATAAAAATATGTCATTTCTATTGCACAATTTAAACACAAGAATCAACATTCATAGATTTTAGTAAAAGAATAAAAGGTCAATGCGACCGTCGTACACCTCAAAAAGGAAAGAAGTTGGGTAGTCGAGCTCTACCCTTATATAACCCGAATTATAAAAGAATATTACAATTACAATTTAATGAATGCTATGGGGGTATTCATACTTCATCTTTCTTTTTTTTCTTTTGGTTTGGTTTTACTCGAAGGCTTCACAGGGCCTCCTAGGTCTTTTCCTTCTAGCCACTACTCATCATAAACCTCATAGAACTAGGCCTAATTCTATTGCAAAATTACATATTTATGGAAAATAAAATCTTACTACACCTGCAAAATAGATGTTACCTAAACAACCATTCAAATTAAATATTTATATTCCATAAATTTTGACTTAACACCCTTCACATAGGTAACCAAGCCCACCCATCCTAATATGGATTATGCAAAGGGGCATCAGCAACTTGCAAGCAAAAGATTTATATTTATTTATCATTTCAGCAGCCCATTTAACATAATCCCCTATAGAAAGCATCATTAAGCTAATAGTGGCCTAACATCCAATCTACGCATAAATAATCCTAACAACTAATCTAAAATATTACATCAGAAAATAAAACAACATCACAACATACACCCTCCTAACTTAGAGCTAGAAGTGGTGACTTATTATTCTAAAGCGTGTGCTATGTTTTAGTGTGGTATGTTTTAAGTAAGCTTTATAATTATGATTACCAAAGGTTTGGAATGATCAAGTTACACATGCGAGGAGGTTTCACTTCAACTTGTTAACAGAAATGGTGGATTTTAATTTATAGCATCTTTTGTTTCACTTGATATTTACTTAGCATCTAATTCTTATAGAGGAAAGAGGTTTGACTCTCTTCATCCCTACCCTAAGACATTTTTTAAAAGCATGTTATTATAATTTTTGTTTTTTTTATGAATGATTTATTAAACATTTTATTAATCCTAAATTTGGGTTAATCTTAAAAAAATCATATTCAAATATGAAAGGCATCTTAAGATTAATGAAATTGAATTACTATAACATGGATAATGTTACATCATTCTTTCTCATCATCAATAGCATGCATATAATTCTGAACTTAACATACCTATACATGCAATGTATTTTTGGCACACTTGAATGATTGATAATGCATATATTTTTGGTAGAAAAGAGGGATTCCATTCCTTAGCTATGTATACATATACATGTATTAAAGATTTAAGTAAGTACGTGTTGTTGTTGAACCAGGAAAGTGAGGTAATCTAAGACCTCCTTGGGTCTTCTTAAATCCTCATATTTCTGAGATGTTCAGACTATAAACTTACTATCTTAAGTACATAAGAATGTATACATAAGCATAAGAATGAAATCATGCAAAAGATTGTATATTAGAAAATTTATTTACTCATGTAAAGTAAAGATCTATCAAAATTATAATACATGCATACATGTGAATGAAATTAAGTAAGTACCTGTCTGTAGTTAAACCAGGAAAGTGAGGTAATCAAAGACCTCCTTGGGGCTACTTAAAGCCTCATGTTCCTGGGATGTCGAGATTATATACTTGCTTTCTTTCAAAACACATGTAAACATACACATGAATCAAGAAAAAAGGATAATACTTTAACATGTTTAAGTTATAAGAAAATGAGGATCACATGTCATATTCATAGCCACCATCACTTTAAATCTTTATCATTAGTTTATAACTTTGAAAATAATTTGAGATTTATTAGTGATAATAGCCACACATATAATAGGATTAATTCAACACATGCAACTTACACATATATAAACATATTCATTTGATTCTTTTATTTGAAAACATAAATGAATGATATCAAATGACATACAAATGTATAATGATTGAAAATAATAATTAAACATTGCCACATAACACATTCAATCACATTAATTCCTAAGGACAATCAAGTCAAATAAATATTCTTTAAAATTAACCAAAGTTTATTATAAAGTTTGATTTTGGATTTGAATTATTAAAACTTAAAGAGGAGAAAGACATTTGTTGTTTTCCCCCCATCCCATGTTAGTGACTTAATGTATTTAAGGAAAACTAATTAAGTAAATTATATGGATTGATTAGGTTCAAATCATTAAGCAATTCATTTAATTTTTGTTTCCTATGCTTCCTTAATTTAATTAACTACTTAATCATGAGCCTCCAATGATATGCAAATGATAAATTAAAATTTGCAATGCTCCTAAAGAGAACTAATGCAATTAGGCTCATGTTTAAGAATTAATTAGATTAAGAAAGAATCTAAATTAAGTACTTATGTGGTTTTCTTATACCCATGGGTTAACCATAAGTTCCTTAATGGTCTTTATGTTATTAAACACAAAAAGGGAAGCCCATGAGTTCAATTTGAGTTACCTGAACTAATTACAATTTTAATTTGATTTGATTTTACCATTAATTTAATTAATTAATACTTAATTGAACCATGCATTAATTAACCCTCCTATGGAAATACACTTAGGAAAATGACCAAGGAAGATGCCCTAATTATTTACCCTCATCATTCCCACTATTAACAGTGATTAATCATCACTAATTACTTAAATTATACTGTTTAACATTTTTAATAATTATAAAATTTATTAAGGAGAGTAGTTAGAATTGAAATCTCAAATTCTCCAAATCACATGGCCAATAAATCCCACGAAAATTATGGGAGGCAAAGGACATCCCATGGGATTAACCCAACAAAATTGAGATCAATTGGCCAAATGATTAGGTCTTAATTAGGGTAATTATCTAAATTTTGAACCATAATTAAGCATTATTCACTATTCAAACATTAGAGATTTAATTTTTATTAAATTCTCCACTATTTACCCTTTCCAAAATGGGTTTACTCAACTTTTTTATATTTTTCTACAATTAGTTATGAATTTTTGAAGTTCTGGCTAATTAATTATATTTTAATCACTTAATTAATCTCATAACCCATCAACGCCATGCGGGAGCTGATGTGGCAACACTTTTCATGTGGCACCACAAGATAGGCTATTTAAAATGTCCCCCATGGCAACTAAGTCAGTGAAGGCGGATGCAGTTTTGTCCTACTGTCTGATCTCGGATTAGTTGGAAGATATTAATCTTGTGATTCCTATTAGATTAAATCAAAAAAAATCTTACAGATTAAATCATGATCATTCGTTCTAATCTCACAGAACGGATGCCTGATGATCCATCGTCCCCTGAGCATCGAAAGATGGACACCCTCCACCTTCTTCCACTTGATCCGAGCTCGTAGGACGTTGGGATCGACTCCAAAACATGCTGGGAGGAGATCTAGGAGGATCATATGGTGGAAATCGCATGAAATCACACTTTTCTTCACAAAATACCAACACCTAGGGGACTTTCTACGGTTTGCCAAAGTTTTAACTTATCGGAGCTAGAGATCAGTAGTCTGTTGACTGAGATAGTTTCGTCTTGAAAAGACAAAGCCCTGTTGAAAAGATCTCAAGCTGCCTCTCCGCCGACGCAACTGTGGACCAAGCACCGCTGCTAAGCTCACTAGAGTTGGTCTTGAAGTAGTCTCTGGTGATCAAATCGATCAAGGAATGATTTCATTTCGACTCACCGGAGCTAGGGGAAGGTGTTAGAAGAGTTTATTTATGTTTGGTGGAGTTTAGGTGAGGTTTGACAGATGGGGATCTCAATTTTGAATGGAGGTTGGTCTCTCCGACGATAGAGAGCATGAGGGGATCGGGAAAATTTTTGGGACTACTCGGAATACCCTAGGGAAGCTTTGTGTGATGTTTGAATAGATGGGGAGGAGTATACTCTCCTCCCCAAGTGAATCAAGGGCTGAGATTTGCTCAACCTTTGGTAGTCATCCGACTGGGATAGGTTGTGGGAGATGGCAGTGGATTGCTAAGGTGGAGGTGCCTGAGAGGCTGAGGCAGTGGGACGGCATGGTGTGTACCACCTCCTCCAACTGAACCAATGGGGTGCCTTAGGTTAGTTCACCCTCACATGACCCAAGGCTAAACCCAACAGCCTTGGGTCAAGTTGGGTCAGTGGTCCAAGTGTTTAAAAATAGCTAAGGGTAGCTACCATGGCTTGGGAAGTAGGTGAGACCATCCAATTTGGGATTTTGTCCCATTTGGGTGGGTTGGTTCAAGGGTTTTGACCCAACCTAGGTTCACTATGGGTTGGGTCCAGTTGGGCTATCCCATGGTGACATAAGGATGAGTCATACCAAGTTTGGTTGGATTTGAACTTGGTTTGAATGGGTTTGGCTCAAGACCCATATGGGTCAAATGGGGTTCAATTGGGTTAGGTTATCCAATTGGTCAAATTGGGTCAAACCAAGAGTTTGGGTGTGTTCAAATGATGATTTGGAATGTATTGGTCCCATTGGTTTGGTTTAATTTGAAGTGGATTTTATTTTGACTCAATGGGTTCATACAAGTCAAATGGGCTAAGTTGACCAATTTGGTCAAATTGACCAAATTGGCTTGGGTGGAGGATTGGTTTAGGTTCAATTGAATATTTGAGAATTATTTAGTTGTTGATTTGAATTAATTTGAATTATGAAAAGATTTGGTTCAATTGAACCCTTTAGGTCAAATTTGGCTAAGTGGGTCAATTGGGTTAGTTTGATCAAATTAGGTTCAATTGAAGGTTGAATCATGTTTAATAATCAATTTGTGATTGATTAGAGGCATTGGTTTCAATCAATTGAGTTTAGGATTTGATTTGGCTCAATTTAGCCCTTTAGGTCAATTTGGGCCAACTTAGGTCGAGAGACGAAGTTAGCTTGGTTTGACCCAATTGATTGTAAATGGAAAATAAAGGATGATCACCAATCATTATAGAGAAGATTAGATTGGTTGATTCAATCTAATTTGGATTAGATTATAGTTTAAATCAATTTGGTCATTTAGGCCACTTTGGGTCAAGTGGATTAATGGATTGATTGAGTTGAATTGGATTGAGTTGGATGTCGAGAAAAGTTCAATGATGGATTTAGGGTTGATTGATGACTTTGATTATAATTGATTTGGGTTTGATTCAATCTTAGCTCATTTGAGTCTTTTAGGTCAAATGGGCTAACTTGGGTTAATTAGATTCATTTGGTTCAATTGGTTTAAGTATTGGGAGGGTCTGAAATAGAATATTGAAGAGTTAGAGTGCTTTTATGAAAGTCAATTAGATTTAGTTTCAATTGAATGGGCTTTGGGTTTGATCCAAGGATCATGATGGAATTGATTTAGGTTAAGGGTTAAGTTAATTTGGCTTGGAGCTTGGATGTAAAACAAATCCCATTGGAGGTTGGTTTTGGATGAGTGGACAGGCATGTGTTAATTTTAGGCCATAGGACAGGAAGAACCTATTTTCCCTATGGTATAACCCAAGCTTAGGGTATGCCTCCCTAAGTCCCTAAGCTTGGGTTTAGTGTTCCCTTAGTCACTAGAAGTGTCCTATGACTAGGGAAATCCAAGTGCCTAGAAGATTCCTAAGTCTAAGGAAGGATGAGTCCTCACTCCAAAAGTGAGGTCAACACCCACCTAATCTAGCCCTGCTTCTCAAGTGGCTACGAAAAGGTCATACATCCCTTTATGGACAAATTTGGATTAAATTGTATTTTTTGTATTTGTTCTTCTAGGTTATTTCAAAAAAATTCTTTTGAACATACATCCAACCTACTTGATGATCATAAACACTTACATCATTAATAATGTTAGCATTAATAACAATATTTAAAGATATAGTTTTATCTCCAATTATATTATTTTTCATAATATTATCCTTCAAACTCTTATCAATAATCACACCCACACCATTTCTAATAACTCATCGAAATACCAAAGTTTAATACCTAAACTATCAATCTTCTTGGACTTTCCCCATTCGATTTAAATTATTGAATATATAATATATTTATCTTCCTTTGAACCATAATATTTATTAGTTTTATGAGTTTTATAGGGGTACCAATTTAAGTTTTTATGTTAATTCTAGTTTACAGACTAGCTTTTTTTCTTACATCTATCCATACTATGGGAACTCATGTTCATTTAATATTGCACCTAGGTGTCGATGTAGTAAACCTTACACAATTTTCACTATATTCAGGTCATACAATGTATCTTTTTCAAGGAACGCCCTAGCATTGACACAATGTATTAAAAGATTCATGTCATAATCTTTTGGAAAGTTTCACATTAAGTTTTAATTACTTAACATAACCCTCCACTTTTATCATATGAGAGTTAAGACATAGCAAAGATGGTGTTAAGGTCAAAGCTAGTACAAAATCTAAAGAGGTCTTGACTAGTATAGTGGAAAAAATACTAAGCAACAAGCATAGTAAAACGAAATTTAATGAGGACTTGTCTCAGTCGACATGGCTGATCAATGCAAACATGGCCATAGTTGGAAGAAATAATGAATATGACAATTTGTGACATTTTAGTTCATTAAAGCCAACTACAAATTATAGGTTTTCAAACTTTTTATTATTCGATCTATAAAGGCATCAAACTTTTTTTTGGTTTGATTTACAAAAGTGAAGGAATTAAGACCCAATATTTTTTAATTAAGCTTCACTTTTAGTCAATGCCAGAGAAATCATAGAAGCTTACAATTGACTAAAAAAATATCATGGTAAGTTTGCTCATTAGATTTTTTTTCTTTTGTTAAGATTATGTATAGAATTTTTTTAAATTGGTAAGTACAATATGCATATCTTTAGAGTTTATAACATAGTATGTTAAAATAGTAATAAAATGAGACAAACAAAAAAAATGGTGGATTGTATTATGTATTTTTGAAACAATCAAAAATGGAAACGATCAAGATTAGCGTATTGAATGATTTTGCTTAAGGATTCAAATTTCTCATAAGCTTTGGTGGTTTAACTAAGATGATTATTGTCAAAATAAGAAATGTTGATGATAAGGGTGTAAATGTAAATGAGAAGAGTAGTTTTGATGATGATGACTACAAGTACAATAAATCAAACAATTGTGAGAACTTGCCAGAATGAAATCATGAAATTAATGAGAATGATTGAATTATTTGAAAATGATGTGGATCCTTCTATTAAATCCATAGGAACTATAAAAATGGAGAATGAAAAAACTGGGGTATATAATTAAAACTCATATGTCACGTTGAAAAAAATATTATGAAATTGATTATAAGAATCTAATGATGAAGTTAGTATTCATAATATTGAAGAATATTGTAATGCAAAGTGGCTAGCCTTGAATATCAAAATAAAATTTTAGATTCCCAATCTAGAAGCATGAATGTAATTCAGAGTTTGACAAGATGTGTAGAATTGATCAGTTATGAGGATGAAAATAGTAAAGCTTTTTTACAAAGATAAAAACAACTGCATGATTGTTTGAAAAAAAATATATAATTTCTCATTTCTCTTATATATTTTCAAGAATGAGAGAAGTTATTCATTGTAGATAAGACCTTTATAGAAGCTATTGTGTTGATAAAATAATCAAAATAAGAAGTTGACCTCTTGATTTATAGCTAAAAATATGTGAATAAAACTAGAACTAATCCATAATGCAAGTTTTAAAATTTTTAGAAGTCATTAATGAATTAAAGTTACATGTTACAAAATCACCAACTAGGAACACTTTAAACAAGGCTAATGAGTTAGTGCATAAGAAAAAGAAAGAACTATTTAGAAAGATACGATATTAATGCTCTTAAAATATAAAGGTTAATTTAAGGTAACTATTTCTATAGAAATAACAAGTGCCACATGTTTTGATGGCCAAAAAACCATTGTGAGGAAGTGCATTTGCTTTGAAGCACATAAAAAGCTTACTTATAGGTTTTAGTCTAATATTTGTGGTTAATGGATGCTTCTTTAAGGGGCCACATAATGGCAAGCTATTAATTGTAGTTTCCTTATATGATAAAAGGAAATGTATTTCTAAAAACATGGGCTATATATGTAAGTGAATTAAGTAGTAGTTGGAGTAACTCACCAAAGGTTTAAATAATTTTTCAAATAAATACAAGTTTACATTAATTTTACATAAACATTGAGGTATAATTCTTCCATTTAAAAGTATCAAAATTATTGCCACAAATAGATTCTATATAATGCATTTTCATCATAATTTTAAGTTGATTGTATTTAAAGGGTTACATTAAAGAATGAATTATGGGCAACGACTAGAAGCACCATAGTTGACCAATTCACCCAAAATGTAGAAGAGTTGGCATGATTAGATGGTAATGCTTACAATAAGTTTAATGAAAAACAACCTAAAAAGTGGTCATCATCACATTTTAATTGAATTTCAAAATCTGATGTTACTTAACAACATCTTTGAATGTTTAACATCATAATTATTAAATCAAGATAATTACCTTTATAAATAGTAGAATGATAAGTTATACATAGGATTCATGAAGTACTTAAAAAGTAATATAAATGTAGGAATTATATTGGTGTGAAAGCTAATGATGACAATCACCAAATCAATAAGATAGAAAAGGCCTAATACACCATTAATGTAGGTTGTATGACTTGCAATTATAAAAGATGAGAGATACTTCGATCACCATATCTTCAAGTGTGTGATGTAATTAATATGGGTGATCTTGACTATAAGAACTATGTCAACAATTATTACTTTGTAAATACTCATAGAAAAGTTAATTAAAAAATTATATGCCAAGAAAAGAAATGATCTAGAATTTTAAAAGCACCTCTCTTTCACTAAATATAATAGACTTAAGTGGAGCCAACCACAATGACATGAAGAAGGATTCCAGATGAACAACTAAAGAACTCTTTGTAATTCAAAACTAGGACAATAAAATATCTAGGGTCCGGCTCAATATAATGATAACTATCAAAATTGAAATGTAGTATCTAATGAGGATGAACATTTTGTATATATGCAGGACAAAAAATAATTTGGAAAGTCACCTATTTTATGAAAGAAGGGTAACAAAGCCAAGAAGATGTCATTAAGAACATATATACCATGCTCCATAATACTAAATCATCATAACATTTATTACCCTTAGATAAGTAGTTGTCTATTATCAGGAAGATTTCAAGTTAGACAACCAAAAGAACTGTCCAATAGAGCATGTAAAGCTTCTCATAAAAATCCAAATAACTGATATTTTAAAAATATTCATTATCAAACTTGAATAGGAATTAACACATAATGCATATCATAGAGTGAGTTTAACGTCACAATTAGTAAATCAATTAAGACAATCACAATTAAGAAAATATTGAATATCATAAACAAGAATGCAACACCAAACAAAATGATCATTTTTCTTGATGAATACAAAGGTAATTCTTATACATGAAAAGCTCATATTATAACCAAAACAAAATTACTAAATATGATTGAAACCAATGTGATCTGAGAGATAGCATTTAGAGAGCAAGCCCATTTTTAGGAGGCATGAAATGTATTCAAATGTGGATCTAGAATTAGATAAAATAGAGTAAAAAGATTGGTTGATAAAAAACTTAGAGTGTTCATACTCAACCAATAATCTAGCTTGTCCCACATCTCCATAGAATCAATAAATGAAAATATAACAAGATGGACAAATAAATTTGTCAAATTACTATACTTAAGTAAATTATAATTGAATAAATCCATATACAACCCATTAGCAGTCTGAGATAAAAATTGCCAATAATGAAATTAAATCATCCATAAAGAACCCCAAAATAATACACTTGATGAACAAAGTTGGAGCCACTTACAACTTATCATCTGACCATTTCATCCATGATGAAATATTATATTGGTTTACATTTGTAGATATATAATATTACCATTTTGTATAAAAACTAGAAAAGATTTAATGAAAACAAACATACTGGAAACTAGTTTTATCTATATTTATCATACCTCTTAAATAATAGGGTAAATCTGTATCGGTATAGTTGATGAAAGCTAAAAATTCATCCCCTTCTTTAGCCAAATTATCAACACATGCATCTCCTTCTCTTAAAAAATGAGTAGCTTTGAATTTAAAGGATTGAAAGATCTTCTTAGTATTATTAAATTAATATTAAATTTTTATATTTACATTAGAAGTAAAATTAATAAGATGCAATAACATAAGAGGATCAACTTTAATCCATATACCACAAATATTTTTTTGGAGAAACAAAGTTTGAGTGCATAATTAAAAGCTTTTAATTTATCACTTAAAATATAACATTTAGGAAGTGGGCCACTAAAACCAAAGCTAACTTTACCCCTGTAGTCTCTAAGAATACCCCTATAATTATAATTTAGATTTGAGATAGATCCATTTGTATTAAGCTTAGAAAGGCCATTCATAGGTTTATAAAATATAACATTTCTTAGAAGCTTCTCCAAAGACATTTGGTTCAGTAAAATAACAAAATGATAGACAAAAAATTTTACAAGAAATTTTTTTTGGTAGTATCAAATTTGCATTAAAAAGTCCTCTCACCTTTTCTTTAACTCTTGCAATAATTCTTTGATGGATGTGGTGAAATTTTTTATCAATTTTTCATTTGAGAATAAGATATATACTTCCATCTTCACTCTATGCGGGATAAAATGAGGATGGAAATATACATCTCTTCTCTTTTTATGCATTTTGACACCACGTAGATCCACACATATTCTTATTGAGGGTGATCGGGTATGACATTGAGGAGAGATGTATCTCAAAAGATGGAAGTCACCACCCTATAATGGACCTAATCACCTCAACAAAGACTCAGAAGGACAATGGGTTTGCATATGTACCAAAATCTTCCCTACTTTACATGAAAAAGTAAAGTAAGTTTTATTTTAAATCGGGTTCATTAAGTTCCCTACAGGGGCAAGCCCCAATAGTTAATTACATTCTAAGGAATGAGATCCCTTAGAAATACTCTCAATTAAGGAAAATTATCATTGTCTCCAAAGATTTCAATAGGTAGGATTATCAATCGATTAGCTTATTTTGGAAGATCAAATGGGATTGATCAAGGAGAGGGAGTTATTATCGAAGCCAGAGGAAGATAAGTAGGAGATGCCCATGATCCTAGGAAACCTAGTGAGCATCTCAAACTATCCTATGATTGGGCTTTACATTTTTGAAATTGATTTAATTTATCTGAGATGAATTTTTCATTAAAAATTTAAGGCTTATGATTCCACAAAATAAGATTATGAAAATGCCTAAGAGGTGAGGATTTATGCTTATGGCCCATAAAGAAGAGAAGCAACCTCAGAAGCTAAATCTAGGGAGCTTTGGTGAGGGCCGAAAGCACAGCTTAAATCTAAGATGAAAGTGGGTATTTGGATTTCCTCCACAAGAGAGGACAGACCACCTAACTATTTGGAATTACAACGGCTTGGGGGTGGCCACCAACAAACTCCTCCTATGACTTTAAATTCATGTAGGCAAGTCATATGCTTTATGCAAGATAGCTAAGCTGTTATTTATTTAGAAAGAGACTAAGTCCTTAAACTCACTCCCTAAAGAGACTAGATCATGTAAGGTATGCTTCAAATGACCTAAATCTAAAGAAATTCAGATTTCATTTTATTTTCATTTTCTAGGACAATTATTTTGACTCATGCTAATAGGATTCATATGCCTAATGCATGAGAAATGAGATTTTTGGCCAAAATCAGCGAGAAGGGAGGAGGTGTGTTTCCACCATGGCTCTCAAAGATCAAGCCAAGTTTCTCGGCAAAGGTGGAAGCCCTCAAATCAAGAGTGAAAATAATATGTATTTGTGCATGATGTTATAAAAGAAGTACTCATCTAGCTAAGGGGTTGCTAATTCTTTTATCTTGATCTTTAGCCTAAGCTTTAGGTGAGGTTATGAGTTATTTATTTTTAGTTTTTAATTGTTAAATTTGGTAAAAGATTTATTTTTCCCTAAGTGCCTAATCCACATCCTGGCCATACATAAAGCAAGGAAGGAATTAGGAAAAGGATGCCACTTAATGCATAAGCTAAACAAATCATCAATCAATTTATAAAGTTAATCACAAAAGAATAAGAGTCCATTATGGTTGGGTACCACTGCAAAAACTTGAAAATAAATTGGGTACCCGAGCTCTATCCTTATATAACATGGATTACAAATGAATTAAATACAATTAAGAAAGGAACTCATTGTTATGGGGGGTCTTTAGGCTTCATTTCCTCATTCTTTTTTTCTTCTTTCTTCTTTGGTTTCTTCTTTTGGATGGTTGGAAGCTGGATGCTCCAGAGGCTTCACATGGTGCATAAGATGAGATCTTATGACCAATGCTCATCCTAATCCCTATAACAATCATTCCAAAATCTTAATTAGAAAATTACATGGAATGGAAAAGTAAATCTAGCTAGCACCTACAAAACAGAGATTAGCCAAACAAATCACACAAAATCCCAAGCATGTATATTGGACTTAACACCCCACACATGGGTGACTAAGTCCACCTGGCCTATTGGATTATGCTTAGAGGTATAAGCAACAAAAGTATTTATATTTTTTATTTTAGCTTTAATACCCTACAAAAGATAATGGTTGGACTAAATCATCCTATTATTCATTCTACGTACATTCACCCTAACATCCAGACTAGATCATATATCACAAAACAAAAGGAAACATCAAACCATGCACCGCTCTAACCTAAAGCTAAAAGCAGTGACTTAGCCTAATGTGTGTGCTTTAGAGGTTTGTGTGGTATGCTTAGCTATGGGTTTAAGTTATAATTTCTAAGTGTGAAGAATGTTCAACTTAGAGAAGGGTTTCATTTAAGTGATTTAATTATTTTTGGTTGATTTTATTTTATGTTTTAATTTGGTTTAAGTGAATCCTACAATTAATTACTAAGTTATAAAGAGAGAGAAAGAGAAGAGAATTTCTCTTTCCTTCCCTAACCTAAGTAATTTCTAATGTGGATTCATATTTTAGTTTTATTTAGTGAATGTTTTAATTAAGTGTTTTAATTAATCCTAAGTTTAGATGAACTCTAAACAAACATATTCAAAAGGAAAGGCACTTTAAGATTAAGTGAAATGAACTAAATTCACAAAACATACATCATTTCACTTCTTTCCCAACATGTATAACATGCATATGAATGAGTCATAAACATATCTATACATATAAATGGGAATGTTTAACACACTTTATGATGCATGCTAAGTAATTTATTTAAAGAAATTTGGATGTTTATGATGCTGGATTCCTATTAAATAACAAAGGCGTTTCTTATCCAATTTTTACATGCACACATGAATGTATGAAAGACATAAGTGAATATGACGCCATTGTTAACTAGAGGTGTAAGGTAAAAGACTTACCTAGGGATATTTAAAGCCTCAACCCCGGGGTTGTCCAGACTAATATACCACTTTCCTTAAATACAAACATGTGTACAAAAGAAATGAATGGAAAAGAAAAGGATGCAAAAGTTTATGCTGGTTGATTTATTTTTGTTTATGCAATTTATATGTGCAAGCATAGGTTTCCTTCTTGAATGATAGTATAGGAATGAATAGGATATAGAATTAGGCAAGTGTTAGGTTCTTTTCAAATGAACCATACACTTTACCAAATCCTATTCAAAACTATACTAAAAGAAAGGAGAAGGAAAACCTACACTAAGCACATCCTTATACTTTACTCACATGCAAACTATAAGTAAGATATAAGTAACACACTTTCAATTTTGATAATTTATTCATATATTTTGAAAATAATTTGGATTTAATAATGATAATAGCCACTCATATTTATACTTTAGCTAAAACATGCAATTTGATATAAAGAAAATATTTTCATTTTAAATTCAAATTTTGAAGAGCATGGATGCATGAAATCATATGACATACATGTTTTGTATGTTGGGGAAGAACTAAAGCAATGAAAGCATGTAAACAAGTTCACTTTAATTAAATCCTACAAATAATCGTATGAAATAATAAAGCTTAAAGCAAATCAAAGTTTATTTAATATGATTTTTGTTTGATTATTAATTTGATTTAATTTTAAAAATATGAAGTGAGTTTGTTGTTCCTAACCCATTCCCATATGTGTTTGATATTTTTTCAATTTTAAAATGATTAGATTTACTGTTTTATTTTGATAAGGTTAAGGTATGAATTAAGCATGTTAATTACCCCTTACCTGCACCACCTTAACATAGTTAATCAAATAATTATGAGCCAACGAGATGATATAAAATCTCACCAAGAATTTAAATTTTCAATGCACCTAGGAAGAAAGGGGCCTAATGCAATTTGGTTCATGATTAATGATTAATTAAGCTAAGGGGTTTAACTTAAGTAATTTCAAAACACCCCTCACATATGAGTTGAATTTTGATTTCCTTAATTGAATTTATGCTCTTGAACACCTAAGCATCTACCCCAAGTAGATTAATTAAGATATGGAAAGTTTTTTAAATTTAAGAAATTAATTAAGAGGGTAATTAATGAATTATCCTTTAATTAAGAGAGGATGAAGAAAGAAAAGGGGGTTTAAGGAATAGCTTAAATGGAAATGACCCAAAGTTATTTAGTAAACCTACCATTCATTGAAATAGACCTTAATCAACTTCAACAAAGGGTTAAACCACTAATCAAATTGTTAATTAACCTTAGTTACATTAAAGGGGTGATTAGGAAATGAATTAACAATTTCCCCAATTAAGCCACAAATAAATCCCAAGAAAATTAGGGGAGGTAAAAGTTATCCCCCAAATCATACTCAAGAAGTTTGGAAGTAATTAGTGGATTAATTATAGGGTAATTAACAAATTAATATTTCCAATAAAACCCAAATTCAAAGAATAGAGATATTCAAAATTAATCAAAATCAATTTTAAAATATTCTATGTTCAATTATTTTATAATGCAATTTATTTCATATTTTTTATTTTCTATGTTGAGATATGAATTTTAGAAGTTTAGACAATTAATTAGAATTAAATAAACCCTAATTAATCCCTTAATCCTATGGCATGCCATGCGTATGCTGATGCGACTGCCCTTTACACGGGGCAAGCTCTGAGTGGCCATTTAAACATCACATCATAGGGCACATGGCATCGTACACTTTTTTGCCTCTATCGATCAAGGATCGGACGGTGATAAAGCCATTCAGGGATAAAATAGGATATAAATTGTGATTTAATCTCGGACGTCCATCCAAAATGCATGAATGGATGGCTAGGGATCCATCCCTGCCATTGCTTGTGAGCCATGGAGGTCATCCATGCTTAAGGCCATGATCCGAGCTCGATTGATTTGGATGAAATTTTACACACATCATCTAAAATTAATGGCAAACACATCTAGCGGTTAAAACTTGATGTCATTAAAATTTCTTTTACAAATCTCCACATCACATTGAGTTTAATGGTCAAAAAATGGCATACCTCACTAGAGCTGATCACTGATGCTCGATTCCCTTAGAGAAGCTTCAACTGGTTAAGACGAAGCTTTGGTGAAAGTTTTAGCTCTTGAGGTTGATTGGATAGCTCTATGTACCAACACCTCCTCCTAATGAGCTTGGCTTTGATCTTGGTGAATCCTCCTCTGCCTTTAGAGCTTGGTAAAGAGTATGGGAAAGCTTGATTGAGCTCACTGATGGAGTATGCAAAGGGAATTGAGTGGAGTTTGAGTGTGGAGAAAGTTGAGAAATTAGTGGAGCTCCCTAATTTTCACTCAAGGAAAATTGAGAAATGCCAAATTCAATCTCCTTCTAGGAAGCTTAGGAACTCTTGCCAATGACTCCTGTCAATCCCTAGGCTTCAATCGACAATGGGGAAGTGAAAATTCAAATGAATTAGGGGGCGTATATCTCCCCCTTTGGCAATCGGATGACCGAGAAGAGAGGAGCCATTTTGATCCAATTGAGCTTAGTCAGTGGGTTTGTTAGGCCATTTAGGTTGTCCTTGAGTTCTTTCTAGACTAGGGAGTGGATTAGTGGAGTGCCATGCGCTCAAAATAAGTGGGAAGAGATTTATAATGTGCCCATTTCAAGCCATGTGCTCGGTTTGGCCCTTGGGTCAAGTTGGGCTGACCCATACCCATTGGGTTAGGTGCACCACCCTGCATAGGATTCACTTGGCCTATTAGGAGAGTATCAAGTAGGTATGAAGAGGAATTGACCAAATTCCCCAAGGATTTGACCAAAATTTGTTCTATGGCCTCTGGGAAGAATGGTCATTTGGCTAATTTTTGAATTTGGATATATTGGGTATGTTGAGAAAATAGTTTAGGCCAAGTTTCATTGGATTTGGAGTTCATTTGGTATGGTTTGGCTCATGTTGACTCATTTAGGTCAAAATGGGTCAACTTGGGTCAAGTTGACCAATTGGTCAAATTGGGTCAAACCAAGGGTTGGGTCAAGTTCATATGACCATTTGAAATGTTTTGGTGGCTTTGGTTTGATTCAATTTGGTTTAGGTTTGAATTTGGTTCATATGACTTCATTTAGGTCAAATGGGTCAAGTTGACCAATTTGACCCATTTGACCTATTTGAGCTAGGTCATGGGTATGTTTAGGTTTGGTTAGTCATATGAAGTGGATTAGTATCTTTTTTTTCCAATCAATTTTGGTTAAGTTTTAATTTTGCTCAACATGACCCTTTAAGTCAAGTTGGATTCATGGTCAATTAGGCTAGGTTAGGTCTAGTTGGCCAATTGAGGCTTTGGTCAAATTCAAAAAGTGATTTGGAATGAACTTGTCCCATTAGTTTCAATCAATTTGGCTTAGATCAAGTTTTGACACATTTTGACTTTTAAGGTCAAGTTGGGTCAACTTGGGTCAAGTGGTTAGTTGGCCAAGGTTAGGCTCAATTGTTGACTTGGTCAAGTTCAAACATTGGTCATGAATGAACTTAGATTAATGGTTTCAATCAATTTGGCCTATGGTGAATTTTGGCTATGTTAGGTTTCATTTTGGCTAAGTGTTGACTTGGTCAACCCTTAGGTTTGACTTGACCCAATTTGATTGATTGATCATCTCATGATGATTGTTGATCATGATGAGAGGCATAGGTGAGTTTGATTCAATCCAATTTTGTTAGGATTAGAATTTGGCTCATAAGGGTACTTTAGGTCACTTTGGGTCAAGTGAGCCTAAGTGGGTCAAATGGCTTGGTCAAAGCTTGATTTGAGTTTGATTGAACTTGTATATGGACTTATGATTGAAATATAAATCCATTTGCAAGTGGTTTGAGGTCAAATGGGTTTTGATTCATTTGATAATTTCAAGTTTGAACATGAAATTTATTTTGGCTTGATTTTGAATTGATTTTGATTAAATAATTGAAGTATTTATATTTGGATTCATGATTGAAGGATTGATTGAATCATGAAGGAAAATCAAAGTTTGATTTGAAGTTGATTTGGCTAAGTTCAAGATTTTGACTTGAAAGGCTTAGGTTGGATTTTCAATGGATTTGAGTTTGATTTTTTGGAAGTGGTTTTGATTGTTTAAATTTATATTTCATTCATATATGTGAATATAAATGATAATATAAATGGGTCATGAGAAAATTTCATGAATTTGAAGTGATTTGATCAAGATCTAGGCTATGTCTTTAAGAGGAAATTTAAAGGACTTAAAAATTTTTGGAGTTTGGAGCTTGAATTTTTAATTTGATTTGATTGATTTGAATTTATATTTCATTTATATATGTGAATATGAATGAGAATATAAATGAGTTATGAGAAAATCTCATGAATTTGAATTGATTTGAAGATGATTTAGGCTAAGTCCTTAGGGTGGAAATTTAAAGGACTTAGAAATTTTGGAGTTTTGGATTTGATTTTTTAAGTTTAGTTTGATTGATTTGAATTTATATTTCATTTATATATGTGAATATAAATGAGAATATAAATCAGTTGTGAGAAAATTTCAAAGATTTGATTTGATTTGAAGATGATTTTGGATAAGTCCTTAAGAGGGAAATTAAGGACTTAAGAATGATTTTGAATTAAGAATTCAATTTGTATTTAGTTTGATTGATTTAACTTTATATTTCTTTTATATATGTGAATATAAATGAGAATATAAATGAGTTATTTGAAAATTTCAAGGATTTGAAGTGATTAGATCTTGATTTAGGCTAAGTCTTTAAAAGGAAATTTAGGACTTGAGAAAAATTTGGAATTTGAAATTTCATTCATCGATTTCAATAATGGATTTCAATCATGTGGCATCGATTTGAGTTTGGAGAAAACCAATTAGGCTAAAACTGATTTAGGTTTCATGTTGATTTAATTTGGAGTTTGACTTGAAGGAAGGAAGGTGAGGAGTGGTTCAAGCTAAGGGTAGGCAAATTTTCCTAACACCCGTAAGGCATGACCTATTCATATGGATAACTCTTCTAAGTCTCTAGGGCTAGGTTGAGTGTCCACCTAATAACTAGTTTTGTCTTAAGACTAAGGAACTCTTAAAGTCTAGAGGAATCCAATGTCTAAGATGGAGGGGGTTGAGAGCTCTTTCTAAAAATGATGTCAACAAAGGGCGTCCAATAGGTGTGGTGTGACTAATAAGGATGACATGATGGCAAATGATCAACAACACCAAAAGATCACAAACACTAAACAATCTATCCCTAACCCAAGGTGTAGAAAGAATCTAGAACATAAGTGCAGGCTCTACTTATGTCAAGGACATAAGAGGGAAGGGGAATCCAAGGGATAGAGTGTGAACCTTCCACTAAAGCAAGTCATTCATAAGGGGATGAGCGGTTTGATTTGATTTAAGTCTCAGGAGAACTTTCCACTGGGGAAAAGGGTTGAATTTGTTCCAATTTTTAGATGGACCTTGTAAGTTTGCAATGGACTGCACTGAGTAGGAGCCACGGAGGCCTAGACCTAACTCAGATTTACCAATCCAAAAGGGGTAGTCTACTAAACACATAGTAGGACTAGCCAACCAAAGAGATGCCTTTCAATATGCAGCAACTGTACTAGGAAGAAAGCGTAGTAAACTTACTTCTTCCAAAATAAGGACCAGTTGCTGGGGTGATCTATTGGAAACACAACAGATTGAACCCAACCTAGTGCTGACTATTGAGTGAATGCCACTGGGGGACTTAGATCAACTCAAAGATAGTCAAGATTAATTTCATTTTTTAGATTTATTTTGATAGATTCCGTTGGTTTGCAATGGATCACACTGAGAAGGAGCTTATATCATCCTAGACCTATCTCAGATTTACTGAACCAAAAGGAGTAGCTTCTCTGCCAATGGGAGAACTATTCGACCAAAGGAGTGTCTTTCAGTAGGCAATGATCAATTAAAGGGAAGAAAGCTCGGTGACTCACATCTTCCACTAGAAAAGACCACTGGGGTGATCGGTTGCTTTGGGTAACAAATCAAACCTGACCTATGACTGCCCGTTGATTTGCGACAATCAAGCTAGAAAGAATGCATCATAGTCTTACATCTTCCAAAGTGGAATGACTACTAAGGTAACCTATTTATGGAAAAATAGATTGAACTGACCTAAGGGTGACTACGGAGTGAGTGCCAACCCAGGGACTTATCTCAACTTCGGTAGTCCGGCAATTCCTATAGGGAGTTCTGCTGACACTGCCCTAAATATAGGATGCCTGCTTGGGAAAAGGGGCCCTTTGGGGGCTTGAATTCTAATCCACAAGAAAATTAATTTTGTTTGTATTATTTAATTTGTTTATCCTCCTATAGCATAACTGATTGCTGGGATAGTCTGTCTTTAACTCTATAGGTGTCATCCGACCTAGGGCGACTACTGAGTAAATGCCACTAGGGAACTTATATCAACTCAAATATAGTCAAGAGGAAAGGAGCCTCTAGGGGACTTATCTTAATTGTAAAATAAACTCAACCTAGTTAGTGCATGATGGCTAGTTTAAGAAGAAAGCATGGAGACTCACATCTTCTTAAAGTCAACATGAGGTAGTTTACTGGCTGGGCAGTGAAGCCTACCATACTAATAAGGCGCTGGTTGGTTTACAATGATCAAGTTAGGAAGAAAGCGTTGGGACTCACATCTTCCAAATAAGCGACCACTGGGGTGACATACTAGCAAGGTAGCATGTAGACCCGACCTAGAGCAACTAATGAGTGAGTGCCAAAGGGGGCTTGCTCCCACATCAAATAGCTCAAGACAAAAAGATTTGTGTTTATTATTATGCATGTCTAAAGAGGAATAGGATGCCTTTGGGGGACTCTTACACCTACCTTAAACACTCAAGGGGATTTGATTAAGTGGAGCCACAGATGGCAACCGAGAATTCCCACTAAGAAAGGATGCCACTTGGGTTCTCTCAGACCTATCTTAGTTGTGCTAGTCGAAATAGGATGCCTCTCGGGTTCTCTTACACCTATTCTAATAGCATCGAGATATTATGTTTGTTTTTTGAAAGAGGGATAGGATGCCACTGGGGGACTCTTACACCTACCCTAAACACGTCACGACAGATTTGCAAGATAAGCAAACAACGCTTGAAGAGAAGATTTGATGAATGGAATTTGATTTTTGTTCTTTTTCTTAATAATTATTTTCAAACATGATTTGTTTCATGGGTAATATTTTTTTAGATAGAGCCCATTAATTGGAAGCATCAGGTTTTTCCCTTTACAATCAATAAGCTAATAAGATCATCATTGGTAGGCCTCCTCTATGACACAGGGGCCTTCCCAAGTGGGTTCAAACTTGCCTCCCATCTTTTGACGGGCAATAATTAGTCTCCTTAGGACTAACACAAGTTCTCCTACTCAAAAAGACCTTGGGCAGACCAACTTGTTGTGAGCTTGAATGATTTTGGCCTTGTACAACTTGAGGTTCTGGCACGCCCACAGGCGACTCTCCTTCAAACCTTCAAGCTCTTCTTACTGCAACTTTGCATTCTTCTCTATAGTGATCTTGCTACCCAATACTATCCTTAGTGATGAGAGTTAAACTTCTAAAGGTAGAATAGCTTCGGACCAACATACTAAGAAACGTGGGTAGACTGAGTTGGAGTTTGGTATGTGGTGCGATAGGCCCATAAGGCTTCAACTAAATGCTCATTCCACTATTGTTTGTTATCATCAAGAGTCTTCTTTAGTATCTAGATGAGAGTTTTGTTGAATGCTTCCGCTAAGCCATTTGCACTAGGGTAGTAGATGGTAGAGTATCTCCAATCTATACCATGTATTTTGGTGAAGCTATTGATCTTGGTGCTTTTGAATGCAGTATCATTATTGTATATAATTCATCGAGACACCCTGAACCTATATACGATATGGTTCCTAAAAAACTAAAGTACATGCTGAGTTGTGACCTCTCTGAGTGGGATGGCTTCCGCCCACTTGGAAAAGTAGTCGGTGGCAGCTAAGATGAACTAGTGCCCCTTGGAAGAAGGAGGATTGATTGGATCCATAATGTCGGTACCCCCAACATTCGAATGGCCATGAGGCCAATGTAGGGTGTAGAATGTTGGGCGGTTGGTGGAGAACCACTCCGTGTACCTCACACTATTGGCATCTCCTAGCTACATCCATGTAGTCTGTAATCATCGATGGCTAGTAGTATCCTAGTCTCTTGATCTTTGTCTTCATCTTTAGATTGGATTGATACGCTCTGCATAGACCTGAATGTACCTCAGTTACAATGCCACGGGCTTTGTGTTTGTCTAAAAAGTATAACCACATTTGGTCAAAGGACTCACGATACAGGCTGCCATCAATGAGAGCATAAGAGAGAGCTCTTTGTTTTACCTGATGGGCTTGTGACTTTTTTTAGGTAGTTTTCTGGTGTTCAAATAATCTATGAACGATTGCCTCTAATCCATTCCTTATCCTTAAAGGCAATGACAACCTCCCTCTCAAGAGAAAGTCTCTCGATAAGTTCAACATCAATAAGGGATAGGACTTGTCTATTTTGGAACCTTATTGAAATGGACTCATCTTTCGGACATGCTAATTCTTTGGCAAGTTTGGCCAAAGCATCTGCTACTGCGTTCTCTGCTTGGGAAACTTTGTAGATGATGACTTAGAATTTGGGCCAACAGCTTCATGGTACACTCATGGTAATGATGAAACCTGGGTTTGAGAACCTTGTAGGACCCGACAATCTGATTGATGACCAACTGAGAATCCCCAAAGATGTTGATGCTCTTGACACTGATAGTGATGGCTAACTCCATAACGGTAATCAAAGCCTCATACTCAACTTTGTTTTTGGTGCAGGGGTTAGAAAGATAGTATGAGAATCTCATCACATCACGGTCTAGAGTTAGGAGAACTATTCCTACCCCTGCCTTTCCTGGGAGAATAGATCGTGGTGCTTCCCCTTTATGAAAAGAAGCTACACCATCAAAATACATCTCCATCAGTGGGTGTCAACCTCCTCTAAGTTCATTATTTGTTCATTAGGGAGATCGTCACTAAGTGGAGAATCAACATGAAGTGGGTGTGCTACTAAAAAATCTGCTAGTGTCTATCCTTTTACCACACGGAGGGTTACGAAGGTGATATCAAATTGTGAGAGGATCATGGACCATCGTGCCAAACATCTGGATAACATTGGCCGTGTCATGAGGTATTGCAGTGGATTGGTTATGGAGATCAAGTTCACCTTATGAAAAATCATGTAATGTCATAGCTTTTGGGAAGAAAAGATTAAAGCTAGGCAATGTTTCTCAATAGGTGGATAGCTTGTTTCAGTAGGAATTAGATAATGACTGAGGTAGTATAGAGCATTCTCCTTCCCTTCATAGTTGGCATGGGTCAACAAAGCACCGAGGGAGTCATCCAATGCAGCAGTATAGAGGATGAGTGGCCCGGGATAGGCTACTAGAAAATACTTCTTGATGTTTTCAAAGGCATGCTGACACTTGTCATCCCACTTGAACTTGACATCCTTTTTGGAAAGTATTGAGAATGGCTTGCATCTCCCCGATAAGTTGGAAATAAAGCATCTTAGATGCCAACCATCCTTGGAAGGATCTGAGTTGAGTTAAACTCTTAGGAGGTGGTATTTCTAAGATAGCTTTGATCTTTTTCTGGATATATTTCTATTCCCCAGTGTCAGACAATAAACCCAAGGAATTTCCATGAAGCTACTCCGAATGCACACTTCAGGGGATTCATTTTGAGGTTATATTGTCTTAACCGTTTAAAAACTACTCTCAAGTCAATTAGGTGGTCTTCCCTTTCTCTGCTCTTGACTTACTGGATCATAGCACACAACCTGATGATGGATGAGTTCTTTGAAGATCTAAGTCATGGCTCGTTGGTATGTAGCACCAGTATTTTTAAGGCCGAAAGGCATGACTCTATAACAGAAGATTCCGATCAGGGTTTGAAAGTAGTGTTTCTTTCATATTTAGGAGACATCTTGATTTGGTTGTAGTCAGATGACCCATCCATGAAAGAGATGATTGCATGAGATGAGGCGATATAAACCTTTAATTCTAGTATAGGATGAGGAAACTCATTCTTAGGACATGCCTTATTTAATTCGCTAAAATCGACGCATATGCAAATTTATCCATTCTTCTTCTTAATAGGGATGACACTGGCTAACCAGGTACGATATTTTTCTTTCCTGATGAAACCAGCATCGATCAGTTTCTTGATTTCATAAATGACTTGTTGTTCAATTTTTAATCACATGCATCTAGGATCTTGCATAATAGGGGTAACATTAGGATATATTGCTAGCTTGTGGATTGCTATGTTTGGAGATAATTTGGGCATTTCTTCATAACTCCATGTGAAGCAATCGTTAAACTCAATCAATAACCTAACTAAGTCATTGGTTTCTTCTTCATTCAGTAACAAACTGATGCACATCGAGCATGGATTTCTTCTATTCCGAGGTTGATTTCTTTAAGCTTGTCAATTGTTGAATGGATCTCCTCTTCAAATTCTGGTGGTGCCTTTTTGATTTGGAGATCATCTTGATCATCTGAGGTTTCTAAACACATATCCTCATAAGAGTTGGGGGTGTGTGAAAAGAACCTATCAGATTCCAAAAGATTGGTAGCAACTAAGGAGTAATTGTAATCATTGACTGGACCCACTGTACTGAATCCTAGTCCTGCTCTTGATTGTGCTTCTCTGCCTGTATTATTTCATAGATTTTTAAAGTACTCTGACCTATGCCTAGACCATGTATGAGGAACTAAACCTTTTTGTATAAGATTATGAACATAAGGTGAGTAAAAATTAAATATTAATTCCATTAATTCTTTAAATGTTTCCTCCTCAAGTTCTACATCAACTTCAGGACTTGAGGATGATGATCCCAGAATCTCTTATTCCTTATCCGAAGACTTAGGACTTCCTTAACTACTAAACCTTCAACTTTCTGAGATCTAAGTGAGGTTTGAGCTAAGGTTCCCAACTATTGCCTAATAGTTTCAAATAAACTTGATTCGAATACTTTACTTTGTCTGGAGGCCAATCTTCATCTCTATTTGGATCGAAAGTCACCTCCAATGGAACCTGTTGAGAGGGGTTGGCTGGTATACTAATCACATTAGACTTATCCTCTGAACTAGATTCCAAGTTTATGTGAATAGTTGGGGTACTCCTATGAAATGGAACATGACCTCTATTGGCTGATGGCCAACCATGGGTCTTCCACCTGGAACTACCTATTTTACCTCCTCTGGTGGAGGTTGAGCCATCCTATCCATATGTCCATATGATGAAATGAACTATGGGTGGAATGTGATATACAGATCAATTTCTTCTTCAATTCCCCTTTCTTGTTCACTTGGATTTTCATTTTTCTTTTCTTTTTTCTTCTTTTTTAATTTTCTTTGAATTTTATCCAAGTTCATGAAAGGGTGTTTTGAAGAGAGGTCACATCCTCATAAATCTCAACCTAGCGAAAATGACTTTTCATCTCCATTGACATATTCAATCCCATCTTTTCTTGATGCACTGTGGAGGATGAAATTATCTTGTGTATCCAAGGCCTACAAGCAAGAAATGAAGTATTCAAATCAATGATGTAAAACTTGTCTTCGGTCACCTATCTCCAAAGGTAACACTATGGAACCTAAAGCCTGTTCACCTTTTTCATTGAATCCTTTCAACATCATCTGATCTCCTTAGAGTGTGGAGATGTTGATCCTCAAATAGATAAGGGTCTTTAGACTCATAATGTTCATCGATGCACAGATCAAGAACTCGGAAGCTGAACATGTCAACTATGATGAGGGGTTGTGCTCCAAGTCCCCTTAGATCAGAAGGTGATCCCAAGCTTCTTTTATGTAATGTGCCTCCTCACCTATGGTGTGAGCTAAGCATATCTCGGGATCAAGAGCCTTGATTAGTGATTCCCTCATCTCTTTGGATAAGACAAGGGCATCATATGTTTGGCTTAGATGACAACTTTCTTAGATGAGAGGACAGTAGTCCACCTTGGCGATCCTCCACAAGCATATCCAAGGGTGGAGCATTACGTGGAGGGCTTCTTGATCTTTATACCCATGACTTGTTTGCCTCTATCTTGAGGTGTTGCCCTAGGAGGTAGAACCTTGCCACTATGGAGGTTGACTTTGGTGATCTCTTGTGGTAGAGTAATGGAAGGTTCTACCTGCACATTAAGCTCACCTACAGCTTCTCCTATGGGACCCTCAGAATTAGATGATTCTAAGTCTATCTCAAGAGGGGAACCCATAACATTTAGAGTGGGAAAGTCCAACTTTGAATTAGAAAGAGGAAGATCAGAATTATTATAGTTATTTTGACTTGAAGAGTTATCATTAAGAATGGATGTAGACAACCCATCAAAAGTGACATAGATGTAATTCAAGCTAGCTTTATTCTTCAATTTCTTGGATTTTTTTGGAGGTATAAAGTAGAAATCAAGAAAAGTGAGTGGGATAAGGGATTTGATGCCCTTATCCGCCAATACAAGAGTCTACCAGTAGAAAAAGAAGAACTAGGTGAAGTAGAGGAGGCCACCAATGTAGTAGTTGCAATGGTAGGCTGGAGGCTGGACTCGGTCGGTGGTTGTGCCCTCTGGGGCATGTTGACACATCACTCTTTTGAGCTCCCCTTTCGAGTTAGCTTAGGCAACTGCAAACCTTCCTTGATGTTGGAGGTTTGAGCTGACTCAGACACCTACAAGGAAAGTTTCTTGATCTTTTGGATAATCTTTTTAGAGGTTTTGGATAGAAATATCCCAACCTTCTTTGGTTTTGGAAGGATCACAAGTTTTCCCGAGGATTGCCTAATGGAACTGGATGGTTGTTCCATAAGGTATTCCTTTGGGATACTATAGCACTAGTCTTAAAGCTATGTTCAAGCTAGTCCTTAAAAGTGAAGCAATCCTCTAAAACATGGCCTAGCATATGGTGGTAGGGGAAAAAGTTAGGATCATGACTTTTTTCTAATTCCTCCGATCTCCTAGCCTCGGGTAGCTGAAAATCAGGCTTCTTTAAGAGATTCTTAAAGATCTTTCTGATTACCTCCCTCTTAAATGAATAAGGTTTGTTAATCTTAACTAAAAGAGTAGGTGGATGATAGCTACCAGCGGTGGGTATGTGTGCATGCGGTGGTATGGCGAGGAGGCGTGTCTCGTGGTCGTGGAGGCGGTGGCCTGGTGGAAGAGGTGGAAGCAAGGATAGGTCTCTCAGTGATCTTTAGCTAGTTTCCTCCCCTTATCTACCACTGTCACCACTCCCAATTTCTTCTCATAGACCTTCTGTGTCTTTGCTTTGGGTAACTGGTCTTGAAAAGGCAACTGTTTGGCCTCTCCTTGTAGACTAGCTGCCTTGTTGATTAGCTTCTCAAATGTTTTGATAGTGAATCCCTTAAGCATGAAGGAAATAGGGCCATGGATATTGTTTAGAAGAATCTTAATGGAATGATGTTCAAATAACTATGGCTGACATTTCATACTCAGGTTATGCCATCGGAGAATATAATAAACAAGGGACTCACCTGGGTGTTGTTGTGCTACAATGAGATCACCTTATTGAACTCATTTTTAGAATGAGCTCTCAACACCTCCATCTTAGGCTTAGGACTTCTCTTAGAATTTAAGAGTTTCTTAGTCTTAAGACATAACTAGTGATTAAGTGGACACTCTCACCTAACCCTAGAAGGCTTAGAAGAGTTAACCATAGGAAAATCTCCTACCCTTTAGCTTAAAGCATTCCTCACTTTTCTTCTTTTAAGTCAAAATCCAAATCAATTCTATTTGATTTTCTGAAACTCAAATCAAATTCATGATTCAATTCCATGATTGAAATTCATGATTGAAATTCATGATCAAAATTTTATCAAAAATTCCTAAGTTCAAATTTCCTAAGTCCTTAACCTTTCTTGGGACTTAGCCAAAATCATGATTCCTCTTTGAGATTTTCTTGAGATCCATTTATATTCTCATTTATATTCATATATATAAATGAAATATAAATTCAAACCCATCAAATCATATTCAAAATTCCAAATCAATTCATGAAAATTTTCTTAAGTCCTTTTAATTTTTCATTAAAGGACTTAGCCAAAATCAACTCTAAACCTTGGGATTTTCTCAAAATTATTTATATTCACATATATAAATGAAATATAAATATAAACCAATCAAACCAAACCCTAAAATTAAATTCCAAAGTTAGAATGCTTGAAATTCCCTTAAATCCCTTAATTATTCATTAATGGACTTAACCTAAACTTTGATCAAACCATTTCAAACTCATGGGATTTTCTCAAAACTTATTTATATTCTCATTTATGTTCTCATATATAAATGAAATATAAATATGAACAAATCAAATCCAATTCAAAAACTAAATTTCAAATTAAAAATTCTCTTAAATCCTTTAAATTCCCTTTAATGGATTTAATCCAAATCATGATCAAACTCTTTCAAATTCTTGAAATTTTCACATCATCAATTTATATTATCATTTATATTCACATATATAAATGAAATATAAATTCAAACAATCAAAACCCACTCCAAAAATCAAACTCAAATCTACTCAAAATCAAATCTAAGCCTTTCAAGTTCAAAATCTTGAACTTAACCAAATCAATTCCAAATCAAGCCAAATCATTGATTTTCTCTCATGGTACAATCAACCCTACAATCATGAGCTCATATATAAATTCAAAACTTCAATCAAACAATCAAAACCTAAATAAAAAATCAAACCCAAGACCCCTTCATATTCTTCCTTTGAATATAAAATTTTCAATTGGATCATAATCCATTTGACTTCAAAACACTTATAGATGGATTTATATTTCAATCATAAGTCCATATCAATCAACTTCAAATCAAGCTTTGACCAAGCCATTTGACCCACTTAAGCTCACTTGACCCAAAGTGACCTAAAGTACCCTTATGAGCCAACTTTTGATCCTAACCAAATTGGATTAAAAACTCATATATCCTCTCATCATCATCAACAATCATCATGGAATGATCAATCAATCAAATTGGGTCAAACCAAGTCAAACCTAAGAGTTGACCAAGTCAATCAACACTTAAAAATGAAACCTTTAAATTCTACCATAGCCAAATTGATTGAAACCATTGATCCAAGTTCACTCATGACCTATGTTTGAACTTGACCAAGCCAACATTTGAGCCTAACCTAGTCCAATTGGCCTTGACCCATTTTGACCTAAAGGGCCAAAATGTGTCAAAACTTGATCTAAGCCAAATTGATTGAAACCAATGGGTCAAGTCCATTCCAAATCACTTGTGGAACTTGACCAAAGCCTCATTGGCCAACCAGACCTAGACCAATTGACCTCCAACATGACTAAAGGGTCATGTTGAGCCAAAATTGAACCTAACCCAAATTGATTGGAAATAAAGATACCAATCCACTCCATATGACTAACCAAACCTAAACCTTCCCTTGACCTAACCCAAATAGGTCAAATGGGTCAAATAAGTCAACTTGACCCATTTGACCTAAATGAGTCATATGAGCCAAAAACCAAATCTAATCCAAATTGAACCAAACCAAAAGCCCTAAAACATTTCAAATGGTCCCTTGGTTTGACCCAATTTGACCTATTGGTCAACTTGACCCAAGTTCACCCATTTTGACCTAAATGGGTCAACTTATCAAATGGATTCAAAATCCAAAAACTTAACCTATTTTCTCAACATACCAAACATACCCAAATCAAAAAATAGAAAAATAACCATTTTACCCTATGCCATAGAACAAATTTTGGCATAGCCATATATTTTGGTACACTCATCACAATCACTTGAGGCTTTCCTAAAAGCTCAAGGGACCTAGTGATGAGTGGTGCACCCAATTTGGGACAACCCATTTGGTCCATGGACCAAACCAATAGCCTTGAAATTCAATTTTAAAGTTCAATTGGATGCACATGGGAGTTAGCATTCCACTCTCGGCTACCATGTGCATTGCTCAAAACAACCCAAAACTCATCCCATAGTGTCAATTGGATCAAAACGACAAGCTTGTACCTTCGATTGCCATAGAGATATACTCCCCCTAATCCACTAAAATTTTCATTCACTCTTGATCGATTAAGGCCTAGAGAGAGTTAGCAAATATCAGAGAGCTTTCCCAAGTCCCCAAGGGAGGATTTGAATCTTGTCTTCTTTGGTTTTGCACAATGCAAAACAGGGGAGGTCCATTGAATTCCAAACTTCCTCTACACTTGATCTTAACCTAATTCCTTCTACATCATCAAGGATCAAGCACATCAAGCTTCTAATTGAGTTCCCATAGTAAGGAAGAACTCAATTCAATCAAAGCTGCAAGGGAGATCAAGAGGAGTTGGTCCATCCACTCAACCTCAAGACCTAGGAACTTCAACAGGGCTTCGTCTCCACTAGACGAAGCTACCTCATCGATTCCGAGCACCAGTGATCACCTCCGACGAGGTTAGTGATTTTCTGACCAATTAGATTGATAGGTGTTGGTCCTTTGTGAAAGGAATTTTCATTGCATGTGAAATATGTCGTTGGATTGACCACTCTAGTCCTTTAGATGGTGTGGCTTGAGTCTTGAATGAATCCATGTTAGATCGGGCTCGGATCTCCCCTTAGATCATGGATGGTTCATATTGATTCTCAGGGAATCTTCATCATCCATGCATTTTAGATGATGCGAGATTATTAGGCATTTAAAATCCTTTATCCATTTTATAAACCCGGTGTATCCTCAATCCATCCTAATCTATCATGGCAGTCCGATCCTTGATCGGATGGTTAAGGATAAAAGCACGTTCACCGCCAGTCTCCCCTTTGATTTCATATTTAAGTGGGTTGCTCTCGGCACAACACGTGTAAAGCGCTTTGACCACCACCGCCACGCATCGCGCCATGAGCGGGTATTAGACAGGGATTAGTTACGGATTATTATTAATTTTTAATTAATTCAGAAACCTTCAAAAAATCATAACATCTTCAAGAAAATCAAAAAAAATATACAGAAAAATTCCATGGATAGATAATTTCATCTAAAATATTTTAAAATGTTTTCAATGTAATTTGAATTATTTATTTCTCTATATTTGGGTTTCTTTTAGAATATTAATTAGTTAATTATTCCCTAATAAAGTCACCAATTGATCTAAAATTTCTAGGGTTCAGTTTAGGGGATCACCTCTACCTCCGCTAATTTTCTTGAGATTTATTGAGGCCTTAATTAGAAAAATTGCTAGCTCATTCCATAATTACCCCTTTCATGTAATTAAAGTTAATTAAGGTGTAATTAGTGGATTTACCATATGATTAAGTTTGATTAAGGTTAGATCGAGTGAGTAGGGATTTTATGGAATAATTTTGGGGCATTTCCCCAAAGCTATTCCCTAAACCCCCTTGTCTTTCCTTAATCCCTCTTAATTAAGGGTTACTTCATTAATTATCCCTTTAAATAATTTTCAAAAATTCTAAAAATTTCTAGAACTTAATTAATCTACCTTGGGTAGATGCTTAGGTGTTTAATAGGCTAAGTCTAATTAAGGAAATTAAAACCCCTTTCATAAGTGTGAAGGGGTGTTTTGAAAATACTTAAGCTAAACCCCTTAGTTTAATTAATTTTTAATTGTGAGCCAAATTGCATTAGGCCTTTTCATTATTAGGTGCATTGCAAATTTAAATACCTTGTGGGTTTTATGTCATCTCATTGGCTCATAATTACTTAGTTAATTTTTCTAAGGTGGTGTAGGTAAGGGTTAATTAAGCCACTTAATGCATACCTTAACCTAATCAATGCTTAAAAATGGATTTAATTATCTAAAAATTAAACTAAAAGTACAAAATATATGTGGGAATGGGTTAGGAACAGCAAACGCATCTCACCTTTTCAAAATTAAATCAAACTTCAAACTAAACAAAAGTCATTTTGAAATTCACTTTGATTTATTCTAAATTTTCTTATTCTTTAAGAATGTCTTTAGGATTTAAGTAAATTGAGTTTATTTGCATGATTACATTGCTATAGATCTTTCTCAACATGTTAAGTTGTATGTCATGTGATTCATGCATTTATAATTTCATGTTTCAAAATTTTAAAATGATATTGTTTACTTTATGTCAAATGTGCATGTGTTGGCTAAAGTAAAATATGAGTGACTATTATCACTACTAAATCCAAAGTATTTTCAAAACCTAAAAATGAAACATCAAATCTAAAAGTGTGCTATTCTTATACTTTAATTATTAACTTGCATGTGATGAATTATAAAGTCATGCGTAGTGTAGCCTTTTCCTTTATTTCTTATGTTAGCATAGTTTTCAATAAGGATTGGTAAGATGTAGGGCTCATTTGAAAAGAACCCAACACTTACTTAATACTATACCTTATTCATCCCCATGCCACCATCTAAGAAGAGTTGCCTACACTTGCATGAATAAATTGCATAGACAAAAATAAAACCACTAAACCACTTTTGCATATTCTTTTTCCACTTTATTTCTTGTATATGCATGTTAGTACTTTAAAAGTGGTATATTAGTCTAGACAACCCCGAGGTTGCGACGCTTTAAGTAGCCCTAAGTAGGTCTTGTAGCTTATACCTCTGGTTAACAATGGCGCTGTACTCACTTTTTCCTTTCTTACTTTCATGTATGTATGTAAAATTTTGGATAATGAAAACCTTTTCTACTTAAGAAAAATCATGCATATTCAACTTCTAAATTTTATTAAATGGATTACTTAGCATGCATCATAAAGTGTGTTAACTACTCTCATTTGCATGTATAGATATGCTTAGAGTCCATCCATATGCATGTTATATATGTTGGGAAAGAAATGAAGTAATGTGTGTTATGTGAATTTTGATTCATTTTATTTAATCTTAATATGCCTTTATTTTTGAATTAGTTTGTTTAGAGTTTGTCTAAACGTAGGGTTAATTAAAAAATTTAATCAAAACATTCACCTAATGAAATTAAAATGTGAACTTACCTGAGAAATTACTTAAGGATTAGGGAAGGAAAGAGAAGTTCTCTTCTCTTTCCCTCTCCTTATAACTTAGTAATTAATTGGAGGTTTCACTTAAACCAAATTAAAATATGAAATAAAAATAACCCAAAACACTTAAACAACTTAAATGAAACCCCCCTCTAAGTTGAATATGTCCTTCACACTTACAAAACTTGCCTAAAGTCCTAAGCTAAGCATACCACACAAACCTTCAAAACACACACATTAGCCTAAGTCATAACTTCTAGCTTTAGGTTTGGTTGGTGCATGGTTTGATGTTATATTTTATTTTATGATGAATGTTTTAGACTGGATGGAGGGTGTATGCTCGTAGAATGAATAGTAGGATGTGCTTAGTCTAGTTATTCTTTTCTGCAGGGGATTATGCTAAAGGGGCGCTATCATAAATAAAAATATAAATGTTTCTTTCTTGCAGGTGCTTATACCCCTTAGCATAATCCATAGGCCAGGTGGACTTAGTCACCCATGTGTGGGGTGATAAGTCTAATATACATGCTTGGGATTTGTGTGGTGTGATTTGACTAACCTTTATTTTGCAAGTGTAAGTTAGATTTATGCTTTTCCTTTTCATGTAAAAATTTGTATATTTGGGATTCTTAGAATGATTTGTTATGGAGATTAGGATGAGCATTGGTCATAAGATCCCATCTTATGCACCATGTAAAACCTTGGAGCATCCACCTTCCAACTATCCAAAGGAAGATCCAAAGAAGAAAAGAAAGAAGAAAGAAAAGAAGAAGAAGAAAGAAGAATAAAGCTTGAAGACCCCCATAACAATGAATTCCTTTGCTTAAATTATAATTCAATTCATTTGTAATTGGGTTGTATAAGGGTAGCTCACCTACCCATTTGATATTTTGGGTTTGTCGTGGTGCCCAATACAAATGGCCATTTATTCTTTTTGTGTTTAGCTTTATAAATTGTTTGATGATTTGTTTTGCTTTTGCATTAAGTGGCATGCTTTTCCTAGTTTCTTCCTTGCTTTATGGATGGCTTGGATGTGTATTAGGCTCTCTAGGGAAAAATAAATCTTTTACCCAACTTAACAACTCATAACCTCACTTAAAGCTTAGGATTAAAATCAAGATAAAAGAATTAGCAACCCCTTAGATGGATGAGCAATTTGTTTATAATATCATGCACAAATGCTCTTATTTCACTCTTGATTAGAGGGCTTTCACCTTTGCCAGAGAACCTGGCTTGACCTTTAAGGGCCATGGTGGAAACTCACCTTCTACTTTCTCACTGATTTTGGCCAATAATCTACTTTCTCATGCATTAGTCATAAAAATCCTATTATCCTGGGTCAAAATGATTGCCCAAAAATAAAAATAAAAATTAAATTTAAAGTGCATTAGATTTAGGTCATTTGAAGCATGCCCTTTACATGGTCTAGTCTCTTTAGGGAGTGAGTTTAAGGACTTAGTCTCTTTCTAAATAAAAATAGCCTAGCTATCTTGCATAAGCATAAAGACTTATGCACATGTATTTAAAAATGAGAGGAGTTAGTTGGCTGACCCCTATAAGTCTTGGTTGTTGGGTGGTTTGTCCTTTCTATGGAGGCAAACCAACCCATTTTCTCTTAGATTTAGGTTGTGCTGCCCTCATAAGTTCCCTAGATTTAGGTTGAGGTTGCTTTTTTGGCCATGTTTAATTCCTCACCTCTTAGGCATTTTCTTAATCTTGTGTTAAGGAATCTTAAGTCCTAAATTTCTAATGAAAAATGTAACTCAAACAAACTAAATCAATTTCTAAAATATAAAACCCAACTATTGGATAGTTTGAGATGCTCACTAGGTTTCCTAGTATTGTGAGCATCTCCTAGTTATTTCAATTTTGGCTTCGATAATAACTCTCTCTTTTGATCAATCCCATTTGATCTTCAAATACAAACCAATCGATTGATAGTCCTTCCTATTGAAATCTTCAGAGACAACGATCATTTACCTTAATCGAGAGTTTTCCTAAAGGATCCTGTTCTTTAGGATGTAATTAACTATGGGGCTTGCCCCTATAGGGAACTTAATGAACCTGATTTAAAATAAACCCTGCTTTACTTTTCCATATAAAGTATAAAAAGAATATCTATTACATATGCAGACCCATCGTTCTTAGGAGTCTTTATTGAGGTGATTGGTTCCATTAAAGGGTAATGACTTCTGTCTTTCAAGATAGAATACTATACCTTGATGACGTACCCAATCACCTGAATAAATATATCTGTGGATCTATGTGGCATCTTACCAAGATGAATTTTTGTAAGGGTTCCTCTTTCTTTTTTCCCCATAGATTTGAAAGGTGACTCCCTCTATAGAAATTTTTCTCCACACACATACAGTAACCCTTTGAGCTCCAACAAACCTCTTGATAAAGAGTTGCTCCAACTCAGCAAATGTCTTTACTGAATGATTGGAAAGTTCAACATACCAATTGAAAGCAATCCCTGCTAGGCTACTAACGGAGAGGAAGAATAACAAAGCGCCCCGCCACCGCAAACAAGCCCTAAGTGTGCAATATGTTCTGTTTCCACTACCATCAAAGCTCTTGAAGGAAGGTGACACGAAACTCTTGGGATATTGGATTGCATTGAATTCCTCAAGGTAGGGTCTACCCTTTGGAACCGATGATCCTCCCTGGGCTTGAGCTAATGCTTCCTTCACTTGCTTCTCAACCATGGATCTATTTTTCTTTCTTGTATGGAGGTACTTTCCATTACCTTCTATTCATGCTAGTGCTACCTTGCTTAATGAGAGGTAAGGACTTGGTTGGCGCCAAGACATGCACTAACTCGTAATTAATAGTAGTAGATGAACTATTGGGGCTTATTTTTCAAGTAATCAAACCACTAATAAGTCCTCGCCGCCATCCCATCTATCTATTCGTCTCTCTACTTTAACTGATGTTGGAGGTGTTGGGCTGATTGGGTTGTGTCTTTCTGATCAACCTCATCACCATCTATAGTCTGCTGCTACTTAAGGAGGGATCCCCTGGTATCTACCATACAGACCCCGACCGAGTCTCCCAAAAAATAATCTTCATTGGGATCAAAGCTGATATTTTTTTCATCTGACCAATCATACCCCAGAATCTCCTTCTTCTCTACAAGATAATGTGCTACTATCTCCTCGAGAGAATGATCAATCTAAATGGGAACAAATGATTTTGGTTGACGGTGATCACTGTCGTGTACTGAGAGGTACCAGACCTCATCTGTTGCTGGAGAGTCAATCCTATAAGGACTATACTCACTAGAAGAGACACACTCCTGACTATCACTAACTATGAAAGGGGTGACATTCCTAGGAGGTTCCACTATCATCGGTGCAGTTGGGCTATCATCTGCTCATTCTACAATAGATGCTCCATCTCCATGTCCTACTAAACTGGTGGAGTTGGTGAAGGGATGACCACTATGCTTCGGGGTTGCCATTCCCTTCGCACCACCACTAGGGCAGAAGTTTGAGCAAGAGAGCTCAGCCTCACCATAGTAGGCAGTGTAGATGGAGTAGGATCTCTCGGCCATAGCCGGATCACCAATGGGGTACGCCCCCATATGGCCTTCATGACCTTCTATGTGGTAGAGTAGTGTGGTGGAGACACCACCGACTATCTATTAACAGAAGTCATCCTTCTATGATGAATGGTCCTAGTAAGTAGGATGCTATCTGTATGGTTTGGGTGGTAGGCGTCGAAATGGAAAATTGATGAGTGCAAGACCGTAATCAACCTCCACCTCTCCCTACTTGTGATATGAATAGATGTATGGGCCTCTCTGGCCCTCTCCTATTGAATATGTTTCCCCACGCTGCGGGGGATGATAAATCTCAAATCAAATTGAGCTCTGGACTCTGAACATTCGTAAGCTCTGTCAACCTAGCGTAAGACTGATTGGAGGCTGGCATATGACCTCCTGCTTTGAGTGACTAAGGGCTAGTGTTGAACCACTGGTGGAGGTGAAGTATGAATCCTCCTAGAATCCTCTCTGTCTAACCCAGAGATAGGATGAAACTAGTTCATTGTAACCAGTGGGGTGATCAAAGTAGTTACCTCCTCTACTACTTACCGCATAGTGGCCTCATCTCTCTGGCAATCCTAGTATGACACTGTTGATCGTGTAGTTTTTATTTCTTCTCTGTGTTTGGGTAAGATGAGTAGAGTAAGAACTAGATCAAACCTCAAAGGCTGGGGAGGCAATCTCTGGAATCAGAGGAGCCTTACCCTTAGATGGTGCCAAAGAGTGGGTGCTAGCCCTTACTGGGGTAGCAAGGGAAACCATGGGACGCATGCACATCGCCATCCCAAACGGTGGGATTGCCACTGCTTTCCTCTTTAATGAGGAGATGTCAGAATCTGAGGGTAGATTTATCTGGATGACCGGCTTCTACTCGACCACTGCAGTCCTACTGACAGTTGTGAGGGGAGTGCCCTCATAGGTGATCTTCACTCCCTCAAATCCTCTACCGAAATGGATAAGGTGGGCATGATCAGCTCGGGGGAGGTTGGCCTGATCCAAGGCCAAGTCCATGCCATGTGGAAAAGTGAACACAAACTTCTGTGAGCCTACCATTTCTAATCAATTGCAAAAACTGAAAGACTGAACTGTAACTGTAGCTCTGATTAATGCTAAGAATCTGCAATATAGGAAATGAGCTTGGATCAAATTTTTTTTGTTGATTTCTAAACTAGAATTTAAAATTTGAACCCACATCCAACATCTTGGAAGTGTTAAGTGGGGTTCAAATGGATTTGAGAAGATTTAGAAAGTTGATTGGAAAGAGGAATTTTTGAATACAAATCCAACTTCAACAAATTTGGGTATGTTGAAAGATAGACTTAAATATTTTTAAAAGGATGCTTCCATAGGTTCATGTTTGTTTGAATTTAGATTTTGATTTGAGGACCCTTTCCTTTAACAAATTTTGGTATGTTAAAGTAAGGGTTAGTTGGTTTTTCTTTTGATTTGGTATTTTAGAATTCATTCACTTAGAAAATTTCGGTATGCTAAGTGAAGTATTTGAAAATAATTTTTCCTTTTTGTGTGAATTGTTGTTGATTTTGAAAATTGGCATTCCCACTTAGCAAATTTAAGTATGCTAAGTGAAGAACCCAAGTGTGTTTTGTTTTTGAAAGATTTTTGAAAATAAGATTCTTAGCAAATTTGAGCATGCTAAGAAGATTCTAAAGTGTTTCATTTGTTTTGGATATTTTTATTTTTGAAAAAGTAAGATCCTTAGCAAATTTGGGTATGCTAATGAAACCTTAATGTATTTCCTTTTGGTTTTGATTTGTTTTTGATTGAAAGTGGGGACTTTACTTTAACAAATATGGTATGCTAAAGATGATGTTCCACTTAATTTTGTGAAATGGAATTTCATTTAGCAAATTTGAGTATGCTAATTGAAATTCCAAAAGATGTGTTCAAAAATTTTATGTTTTGGTTTTATTTTGAAAATGAAAACTTTTCTTTAGTGAATTTGGTATGCTAAAGAATGAAGTTCCAAAGTGCTTGAAATTTTTTGGTTTTGAATTTAGAGACTTCACTTAGCAAATTTGAGTATGCTAAATGAAGTTCCAAATGTGTTTGAAAATATTTGGTTTTGAATTTGGAGACTTCATTTAGCAAATTTGAGTATGATAAATGAAGTTCCAAATGTGTTTGAAAATGTTTGTTTTGAATTTGGATACTTCATTTAGCAAATTTGAGTATGCTAAATGAAGTTCCAAATGTGTTTCAAAATTTTTGGTTTTGAATTTAGAGACTTCACTTGGTAAATTTGAGTATGCTAAGTGAAGTTCCAAATTTGTTTGATTTTTTTTTTTGGTTTTGAATTTGGAGACTTCACTTAGCAATTTTGAGTATGCTAAATGAAGTTCCAAATGTATTTGAAAATATTTGGTTTTGAATTTGGAGACTTCACTTAGCAAATTTGAGTATGCTAAATGAAATTCCAAATGTGTTTGAAAATTTTTGGTTTTGAATTTGGAGACTTCACTTAGCAAATTTGAGTATGCTAAATGAAGTTCCAAATGTGTTTGAATTTTGAAAATATGATTGTTAAGTTTTGATTTTTTTTTGAAAAGAAGACTTCCATTCAACAAATTTGGGCATGTAAGAATGGAAGTCAATTTTAGTTTTGCAAATGTGAAAATTTTGTTTTGTGTGTGATTTTTTTCTTTTGAAAGAGGGAATTTCAACTTAATCATATATGTGATATGTTTAAGTGGGATTTCCAAATGATATTATTTTTATTTGGGAATGAAATCCTCATTCAATAAATTTGAGTATATGAAGATGTTCATATATGCTTTTGAAAAATTTTAGTCTTGTTTGAAAATGAAACTCCCATTCAATAGGTGTGGGTGTATTGAATGAATGAAAACGTTCATATGTGCTTTTTGAAAATCTTATCTTTGATTTTGATTTTAACTTTTGAAAAAATGATTGTTCATTTTATTTTCAAAATGAAATCTTCATCAAAATGAATTGAAGGAAGATGTCCATTTGTGCTTTTGGAAAAGATTGTTAATTTCATTTTTAAAGATTCCTAT
This sequence comes from Cymbidium sinense, assembly GCA_021442155.1. Lineage (NCBI taxonomy): Eukaryota > Viridiplantae > Streptophyta > Magnoliopsida > Asparagales > Orchidaceae > Cymbidium > Cymbidium sinense. Next base: position 172,736,025 of record CM038218.1, on the reverse strand, counting down.
ATGTAACAATTATGAGAATTATTAGATGAAGGTGACTTAAGAAAATTTTGTGAAAAATATTTTTTTTTATGTGTATTTTTTGAAAGAGTGCTTTTTGAAAAGAAAGATTTTTATGAAAAATTTATTTTGTCTTTATTATTTTAGAATGAACCTTTCCTTATCATAAAAATGATAAGGAGGAAGTCTTTAAATGTTTTCGTTTCATTTAGATCTTTTTCTTTTTACCCATTAGAGAACCCAACCGGGGTTTTAAGTTCAACATAGGGTGAGGCCCTAAAACCTAAATATGTTGGGTAGCTTAACTTAAGAATGAAATAAGCTAAGTGCCAACGGAACAAAATATAGTCTCGGGTTCATACAAAGTACAAATCCACTATCGAATATTGAAGATAATGATCATTTACCAAAGATGGAGAGAGGAACCATCCCCAGCGGAGTCACCAGAAAAATCTATTTTGAAACATTTTATCAATTTTTTTTAGAATAAGATATATACTTCCATCTTTGCTCTATGAGGGATAAAATGAGGATGGAAATATACATCTCTTCTATTTTTATGCATTTTGACACCACATAGATCCACATATGTTCTTAGTGAGGGTGATCGGGTATGATATTGAGGAGAGGTGCACTATCTCAAAAGACAGAAGTCACCACCCTACAATGGACCTAATCACCTCAACAAGGACTCATAAGGATAATGGGTTTGCATATGTACCAAAGATTCTTTCCCTACTTTACATGGAAAAGTAAAGTATGGTTTATTTTAAACTGGGTTCGTTAAGTTCCATACAACGGCAAGACCTCATAGTTAATTACATTCTAAGGAATGAGATCTCTTAAAAATACTCTCGATTAAGGTAAATGATCATTATATCAAAATATTTTAATAGGTAGGACTATCAATCAATTAGCTTATTTTGGAAGATCAAATGGGATTGATCAAGGTAAGGGAGTTATTATCAAGGAGATGATCATGATGCTAGGAAACCTAGCGAGCATCTTAAACAATCATATGGTTGGGCTTTACATTTTTGAAATTGATTTAATTTGTTTGAGTAGAATTTTTCATTAGAAATTTAAGGCTTATGATTCCACAACACAAGATTATGAAAAAGCCTAAGAGGTGAGGATTTATGCTTATGACCCACAAATGAGAGAAGCAACCTTAGAACCTAAATCTTGGGAGCTTTGGCGAGGGCCGAAAGCACAACCTAAATCTAAGGCAAAAGTGGGTATTTGGATTGCATCCATAAGAGAGGACAAACCACCCGATTGTTTAGACTTACAACCGCCTTGGGTGGCCACCAACTACCTCCTCCTACAGTTTTAAATTCATGTAGGCAAGTCATATGCTTTATGCGAGATAGCTAAGCTATTATTTATTTAGAAAGAGACTAAGTCCTTAAACTCACCCCCTAAAGAGACTAAATCATGTAAGGGTATGCTTCAAATGACCTAAATCTAATGCAATTTAGATTTCATTTTATTTTTATTTTTTGGACAATTATTTTGACTCAGGCTAATAGGATTCATATGCCTAATGCAAGAGAAATGAGATTATTGGCCAAAATCAGTGAGAAGGGAGGAGGTGTGTTTCCACCATGGCTCTTAAGGTTAAAGCCAAGTTTCTTTGGCAAAGGTGGAAGCCCTCCAATCAAGAGTAAAAATAATATGCATTTGTGCATGATGTTATAAAATAAGTACTCATCCAGCTAAGGGGTTGCTAATTCTTTTATCTTGATTTTAGCCTAAGCTTTAGGTGAGTTCTTTATTTTAGTTTAAAAGATTTATTTTTACCTAAGAGCCTAATCCACATCCAGACTATACATAAAGCAAAGAAGAAACTAGGAAAAAGATGCCACTTAATGCAAAATCTAAACAAATCATCAATCAATTTATAAAGCTAATCGCAAAAAATAAGAGGCCATTGTGGTAGGGTACCATCACAAAAAAATAAATTGGGTAGCCTAGCTCTACCCTTATACAACCCATATTACAAATGAATTAAATACAATTAAGAAATGAACTCATTGTTATGGGGGGTCTTTAGGCTTCATTTCTTCATTCTTCTTTTCTTCTTTCTTCTTCTTTTCTTCTTCTTTTCTTCTTTCTTCTTTGGTTCCTTCTTTTGGATGGTTAGAAGGTGGATGCTCCAAAGGCTTCACATGGTGCATAAGATGAGATCTTATGACCAATGCTCATCCTAATCCCCATAATAATCATTCCAAAATCCTAATTGCAAAATTACATGAAAAGGAAAAGTAAATATAGCTAAGACCTACAAAATAGAGATTAGCCAAACAAACCATACAAAATCTGAAGCATGTATATTAGACTTAACACCCCACACATGGGTGACTAAGTCCACCTAGCCTATTGGGTTATGCTTAGGGGTATAAGCACATGCACAACAAAAGCATTTATATTTTTATTTATTACAGCACCGTTAAGCACAATACCTTGCAGAAGATAATGGTTAGACTAGATTGTGCTATCATTCATTCTATACACATTCACCTTAACATCCAAATAAAAATATATATCATAAAACAAAAGAAAACATCAAACCATGCACCCTAACCTAAAGCTAGAAGTGGTTACTTAGCCTAATGTGTATGCTTTAGAAGTTTGTGTGGTATGCTTAGCTATGGCTTTAAGTTAGAATTTTCTAAGTGTGAAGAATGTTCAACTTAGAGGAGGGTTTCATTTAAGTGATTTAATTATTTTGGGTTGATTTTATTTTATGTTTTGATTGGGTTTAAGTGAATCCTATAATTAACAACTAAGTTATAAAGAGAGGGAAAGAGAAGAGAACTTCTCTTTCCTTCCCTAACCTAAGTAATTTCTAAAGTGGATTCATGTTTTAGTTTTGTTTAGTGAATATTTTAATTAAGTGTTTTAATTAATCCTAAGTTTAGATGAACTCTAAACAAACCTATTCAAAAGAAAGGCATTTTAAGATTAAGTAAAATGAACTAAATTCACAAAACATACATCACTTCATTTCTTTCCCAACATGTATAACATGCATATGAATGAGTCCTAAACATATCTATACATACAAATGAGAATGTTTAACACACTTTATGATGCACGCTAAGTAATTTATTTAAGGAAATTTGGATATTTATGATGCATGACTCTTATTAAGTAATAAAGGGGTTTCTTATCTAATTTTCACATGCACACATGAATGTATGAAGGCATAAATGAGTACAACGCCATTGTTAACCAGGGGTGTAAGATAAAAGACCTACTTAGGGCTACTTAAAGCCTCACAATCCTGTGATTGTCTAGACTAATATACCACTTTCCTTAAATACAAACATGTGTATAAAAGAAATGAATGAAAAAGAAAAGGAAGTAAAAGTTTATGTTGGTTGATTTATTTTTATTTATGCAATTTATATGTGCAAGCATAGTATCCTTCTTGAGTGATAGTATAGGAATGAATAGGATATGGAATTAGGCAAGTGTTAATTTCTTTTCAAATGAACCATACACTTTGCCAAATCCTATTCAAAACTATACTAAAAGAGAGGAGAAGGAAAACCTACACTAAGCACATCCTTTTACTTTACTCACATGCAAACCTATAAGTAAGATATAAGTAACACTCTTTCAGTTTTGATAATTTATTTATATATTTTGAAAATAATTTGGATTTAATAGTGATAATAGCCACTCATATTCTTACAACCAACATGCAATTTGACATAAAGTATTTTCATTTTAAATTTGATTTTTGAAAAGCTTGGATGCATGAAATCATATGACATACATATTTAGCATGTTGGGGAAGAACTAAAGCAATGAAAGCATGTAAACACATTCACTTTAATTAAATCCTAAAGACAATCTTATGAAATAAGAAATCTTAAAGTAAATCAAAGTTTATTTAATATTTTTTGTTTGATTTTGAATTTGATTTAATATTAAAAATATGAAGCGAGTTTACTGTTCCTAACTCATTCCCATATGTGTTTGATATTTTTTTCAATTTTTAGATGATTAGATTTATTATTTTATTTTGATTAGGTTAAGGTATCAATTAAGCATGTTAATTACCCCTTACCTACACCACCTTTGCATAGTTAATCAAATAATTATGAGCTAATGAGATGACATAAAATCTCACAAGGAATTTAAATTTGCAATGCACCTAGGAAGAAAGGGGCCTAATGCAATTTGGCTCATGATTAATGATTTATTAAGCTATGGAGTTTAACTTAAGTAATTTCAAAACACCCCTCACACATATGAGTTGAATTTTGATTTCCTTAATTGAACTTAGGCTCTTGAACACCCAAGCATCTACCCAAGTAGATTAATTAACTTTGGAAAGTTTTAGAATTTTAAGAAATTAATTAAGAGGGTAATTAGTGAATTAACCTTAATTAAGAGAGGATTAAGAAAGAAAAGGGGTTTAAGGAATAGCTGGAAATGCCCCAAAATTATTCCCTAAACCTCTATTCAAAATAACTTAATCAACTTCAACAAAGGGTTAAACCACTAATCAAACCCTTAATTAACCTTAATACATTAAGGAGGTAATTAGGAAATAAATTAGTAATTTTTCCAATTAAGCCACCAATAAATCCCAAGAAAATTAAGAGATGTAGATGTTATCCCCCAAATCATACTCAAGAAGTTTGGGAATAATTAATGGACCAATTATAGGGTAATTAGCAAATAAAGATTTCTAATAAAACACAAATTGAGAGAAAAGAGATATTCAAAATTAATTAAAATAAATTTTACAATATTCTATGTTCAATTATCTTTCTAATGCAATTTATTTCATATTTTCTAATTTTCTTTGTTGAGATATAAATTTTAGAAGTTTAGGTAATTAATTATAATTAAATAAACCCTAATTAATTCCTTAATCCTATGGCGCACAATGTGTGCCGACCGTTACTTTACATGTGGCGCTGAGGACCACTTAAACATCACATCATAGTGATGGCGCGCGCTTTCACCGCCCATCAAGGATCGGATGGCTGAGATTAAAGTAGCCATTTAGAGGGGATAAAATAGGATATAAAATGTGATTTAATGTTGATTGTCCATCCAAAATGCATGGATGGACGTCCAGAGATCCTTTCCTACCATTGCATGTGAGCCATGGAGGTTTTCCATGCTTAAGGCCATGATCCGAGCTCGATTGAGCTCGAATTGCGATGATATTTTACACACGCCATCTAAAACTAATGGCAAACACATCTAATGGTTGAAACTTCATGCCATTAAAATTTCTTTCACAAAGCTCCACACCACATTGAGTTTAATGATCAAAAAATGGCATACCTCACCGAAGGTGATCACTGATGCTCGATTCCCTTAGATAAGCTTCGCCTGGTTGAGACGAAGCTTTGGTGAAAGTTTTAGCTCTTAAGGTTGAGTTGATAGCTCTATGGACAAACCCCTCCTCCAATGAGCTCAGCTTTGATCTAGGTGAATTCTCCTCTGCCTTTGGAGCTTAGGAAAGAGTATGGCCAAGCTCGATTGAGCTCACTGATAGAGTATGCCAATGTAATTGAGTGGAGTTTGAGTGTGGAGAAAGTTGAAAAATCAGTGGAGCTCCCCTATTTTTACTTAAGGAAATTCGAGAAATGCCAAATTCAATCTCCTTCTAGGAAGCTTAGGAGCTCTTGCCAATGACTCCAATCACTCCCTAGGCTTCAATCGACAATGGGGAAGTGAAGATTCAAATGAATTAGGGGGGAGTATATCTCCCCCTTTGGCAATCAGATGGCCGAGAAGGGAGGAGCCATTTTGATCCAATTGAGCTTAGGAAGTGAGTTTGTTAGACCATTTAGGTAATCCTTGAGTTCATTTTAGGCTAGGGAGTGGATTAGTGGAGTTGCCATGTGCTCAAAACAAGTGGGAAGAGGTTTTCCATGTGCCCATTTCAAGCCATGTGCTCAATTTGGCCCTTGGGTGGTCAAGTTGGGCTGACCCAAACCCATTGGGTTGGGTTTAGCACACTCCATAGGGTTCACTTGACCTATTAGGAGAGTATCAAGTAGGTATGAAGAGGAATTGACCAAATTCTTTAAGGATTTGACCAAAATTTGTTCTATGGCCTAAGGGTAGAATGATTATTGGGCTAATTTTTGAATTTGGATATGTTGGGTATGTTGATAAATAGGTTTGGCCAAGTTTCATTAGATTTGGAGTTCATTTGGTATGGTTTGGCTCATGTTGATCCATTTAGGTCAAAATGGGTCAATTGGGTCAAGTTGACCAATTGGTCAAATTGGGTCAAAATAAGGGTTAGGTCAAGTTTATATGACCATTTGAAATGTTTTAGTGGCTTTGGTTTGATTCAATTTTGTTTAGGTTTGAATTTGGTTCATATGACTTCATTTAGGTCAAATGGGTCAAGTTGGCCAATTTAACCCATTTGACTTATTTTAGCAAGGTCATGTTTAGGTTTAGGTTTGGTTAGTCATATGAAGTGGATTGGTATCTTTATTTCCAATCAATTTTTGTTAAGTTTGAATTTGGCTCAACATGACCCTTTAGGTCAAGTTGGGTTCATTATCAATTGGGCTAGGTTAGGTCTAGTTGGCCAATTGAGGCTTTGGTCAAGTTCAACAAGTGATTTGGAATGAACTTGACCCATTGGTTTTAATCAATTTGGCTTAGATCAAGTTTTGACACATTTTGACTTTTTTGGTCAAGTTGAGTCAACTTGGGTCAAGTGGCCAATTGGGCCAGGTTAGGCTCGAATGTTGACTTGGTCAAGTTCAAACATTGGTCATGAATGAACTTAGATCAATGGTGTCAATCAATTTGGCCTATGGTGGATTTGGCTATGTTATATTTCATTTTGGTTAAGTGTTGACTTGGTCAACCCTTAGGTTTTACTTGGATTTACCCAAGTTGATTGATTGATCATCTCATGATGATTGTTGATCATGATGAGAGGCATAAGTGAGTTTGATTCAATCCAATTTGGTTAGGATTACAATTTGGCTCATAAGCATACTTTAGGTCACTTTGGGTCAAGTGAGCCTAAGTGGGTCAAATGGCTTGGTCAAAGCTTGATTTGAGTTTGATTAAACTTGTATATGGACTTATGATTGAAATATAAATCCATTTACAAGTAGTTTGAGGCCAAATGGGTTTTGATTCATTTAACAATTTCAAGTTCAAAGGGTGAACATGAAATGGATTTTGGCTTGATTTCTGAATTGAGTTTTGATTAAGTGATTGAAGTTTAAATTTATATTTGGATTCATGATTGAAGGATTGATTGAATCATGAAGGAAAATCAAGAGTTTGGCTTGATTTGAAGTTGATTTGGCTAAGTTCAAATTTTGACTTGAAAGGCTTAGGTTGGATTTTGAATGGATTTGAGTTTGATTTTTGGAAGTATTTTTGATTGTTTGAATTTATATTTCATTTATATATGTGAATATAAATGAGAATATAAGTGGGTCATGAGAAAATTTCATGAATTTGAAGTGATGTGATCATGATCTAGGCTAGTCCTTAAGAGGATATTTAAAGGACTTAGGAAATTTTTGAGTTTTGGATTTGAGTTTTTAAGTTTAGTTTGATTGATTTGAATTTATATTTCAGTTATATATGTAAATATAAATGAGAATATAAATGAGTTGTGAGAAAATTTCAAGGATTTGATTTGATTTGAAGATGATTTTGGATAAGTCCTTAGAGAAAAATTAAGGACTTAAGAATGATTTTGAATTAGGAATTTAGATTTTGGATTAAACTCACACATGAACCTAGGATTGAAATATAAATCCAATTGCAATTGGTTTGAAGCCAAATGAGTTTTGGTTCATATGACAATTTCAAGTCAAGAAAGGTCAACATGGACTTGACTTGGGTTAACTTGGGTTTGGTTTAAAAATGGTGGTTTATGTTTATATTTGGGTCAATGATTGTTGGAATGTTTGAATCATGAAGAAATCCATGAGTTTTAAATTTATTTGGTATCATTGCCTTAAAAATTTCTTAAGAAGGGTTAAATGAATTTGATTTTGAATTGATTTTGATTGATTTGATTTATATCTTTTTTTATATTTCATTTATATTTGTGAATATAAATGAAGATATAAATGGTTCATGATAAAATCACTTGATCTTGGAGTGATTTGGAAGCAAATTTGATTAAGCTTATAGAGGTGGGTCCATAAGGCTTAAGAAGGGTCATGATTTGGCTTGATTTATTTTGATTTGATTTGGACTGTTTGAACTAAGATTTCATTTATATTTATGAATATAAATGAAGGAATGATTGATTTAAGAAGAAATCAACCAAATTTGGATTGGTTAAACATATGAAGGTGGTTCAATAACTTAAGAAGAGATTTTGGAGTTTGGATCTAATCATGGGTTTCAATCATTTGATAGTTGGATTTGATTTAGAATTTGGATTTGAATTTGATTTGAGTTGTAAGAAGGAAGCAAGGATTGGATTTAAGCTATAGGGTAGAGAAGTCCTCCTAAATCCCTAAGGCATAACCTATTCCTATGGCTAACACTTCTAAGTCTAGAATTTTTTACAGAAAATAAAATGATATTGTCACCATGATCACATGACATTGGGATACTATCTCGAGAGACAGAAGACAATATTCTACAATGGACCTAATCACCTTAATAAGGACTCCTAAGGATGATGGGTCTTCGAATGTAGTAGATATTCTTCCCCTACTTTATATGGAAAAGTAAATTAAGGTTTATTTTAAATCGAGTTCGTTAAGTTCCCTATGGAGGCAAGCCCCCATAGTTAATTACATCCTAAGGAATGAGATTCCTTAAGAATACTCTCAATTAAGGTAAATGATCATTGTCTCCAAAGATTTCAAAGATAGGACTATCAATCAATTCATTTATTTTTAGAAGATCAAGTGGGATTGATCAAAATGAGGGAGTTATTATCAAAACCAAAGGTAAATAAGTAGGGGATGCTCACGATGCCAAGAAACCCAGTGAGCATCCCAAACTATCCTATGGTTGGGCTTTAAATTTTTGAATTTGAAGAGAATTATTTGTTTGAGTTGAATTTTTGTTAAAAATCAAGGATTACAATTCCGCAACACAATATTATGGAAATGCCTAAGAGGTGAGGATTTATGCTTATAGCACGTAAAGGGAAGTAGAAACCTTGAACTTAAATATAACGAGCTTTGGTGAGAGCTAAGGCATAACCTAAATCTAAGGCGAGAATGGGTATATAGTTTACCTTCACAAGAGAGGATAAACCACTCGACTGTCATACTTACAAACACCTGGGGGTGGCCGCCAACTAACTTCTTCTATGATTTTAAATACATGTAGGTAATTCATATGCTTTCACAATATAGCTAAGTTGTTATTTTTTTAGAAAGGTACTAAGTCCTTAAACACACTCCCTAAGAGACTAGATCATGTAGGGCATAATTAATGACTTAAATCTAATGCAAATTTTTGTTAAGTTTTATTTTTATTTTTGGACAATTTATTTGACACAGGTTATGAGATTCATATGCCTAATGTATGAGAAATTAGATTATGGGCCAAAATCAGTAAGAAGGAGGTGTGTTTCCACCATGGCTCTCAAAGGTCAAGCCAAGTTCCCTGGCAAAGGTGGGAGCCCTCCATAAGCAAGAGTGAAGCAAGATGCTTTTTATGCATGATGTGAAAACATACAACATCCAGCTAAGGGATTGCTAAATCTTTTATCTTGATTTATAACCTAGGCTTTAGGTGAGGTTATGAGTTGCTAATTTTTAGTATTGAGTTGATTAATTGGATAGAAATTTTTTTTTCTAAGAGCCTAATCGCATCCAGGCCATTCATCAAAGCAAGGAAGAAACTAAGAAAAACATACCATCTTAATGCATAAGCTAAATAAACATCAAACAATGTATAAAGCTAGCGCAAAAGAATAAAAGGCCTTTGTGGTCGGGCTCCATCTCACAAACCTAAAAAAATTGGGTAGCTGAGCTCTACCCTTACACAACCCAGATTACAAATGAATTAATTACAATCAAAAAGGAATTCATGTTATGGGGGTCTTCATTCTCTATTTCTTCTTTCTTCAATTCTTCTTTTCTTTCTTCTTTCTTCTTTCTTCTTTCTTCTTTCTTCTTTCTTCTTTCTTCTTTTGGTTGGTTGGGATGTGGTTGCTCCAAAGGCTTCACATGGTGCATAAGACATAGTCTTATGACCAGTGTTCATCCTAATCCCCCATAAAACTCATTCCAAATCTTAATTGCAAAATTACATAAAAATTGGAAAAGTAAATCTAACTAAAACTGAAACATAAATTAGCTAAACAAACCACATAATCCCAAGCATGTATATAAATAAATTGGACTTAGCACTCCACACATGGTAACTAAGTCTACCTAGCCTATTTTGGATTATGCTTAGGGGTATAAGCAACCTGCACAGCAAAAACATTTATTATTTTTATTACAGCACCCCCTAAACACAATCCCTATAGAAGATAATGATTAGACTAAGATCGTCCTATCATCCAGTCACATACATTATAGCGCCCCTTAGAAATGGTGACTTAGCCAAATGTGTGTGCCATTTAATGCTTGTGTAGTATGTCTTAGCTTGTCTTTAAGGTAAAGATTTTCTAAGTGTGAAAGGGTTCAACTTAGAGGATGGTTTCATTTAAGTGATTTAGTTTATTTGTCAATTTTATTTGATGATTTGATTTGGTTTGAATGATCCTACACTTAATTACTAAGTGTTATAAAGAGAGGGAAAGAGAGGAGAACTTCTCTTTTCTCCCTACCTTAAGTAATTTCTAAGGTAGATTCATTAGTAATTTTTCTTTAGTGAATGTTTTATTATGTGTTTTAATTAATCTTAAGTTTAGATTTGCTCTAAACAAACTTATTCAAATAAGAAAGGCATTTCAGGAATAATTCAAGTAAATTACTATCACAAAGCACACAATCATTTATTTCTTTTCAACATGTGTATCATGCATATGAATGATTCCTAAGCATATCTATACATGCAATGTAAATATTTAGCACACCTTAATGATGAATGCTAAGAGATGTTGCTTAAGAAAATTTGGATGCTTCATGATGGATGATTTTGTAAGTAGAAAAGAAGTGGATTCTTTTATCCATTAATCAAATGCACATTTACATATATGAAAGACATAAGTGAGTATGGTGCCCTTATTTCCTACACCAAGGGTATAAGGTACAAGACCTTCTTAGGGCTACTTAAAGCCTCGCAACCCCAGGATGTCCAGACTAATATATCACTTTTCTTAAATACATATGCATGTGCAAAAAGAAAGGAATGGAAAAAGAATCATGCAAAAGGTTTATGTTTGTTTGTTTTATTTTGGTTGTTTAACTTATATGTGTAATGTGAAGGTCCTTCTTAATTCATGACATGGGAGTGCATAAGAATAAATTTAAGAAAGTGTCACTATATACTTTGCAAATCCTATACAAACCCATGTTAAGAAAAGAAAAGGAAGTCACATAAAGCACATTTTAAGCTATATGAACATGCAAGCTTATAAATACTTTTAAGTAGCATACATTCATTTATAGTCTTTGATTTATAAGTTTTAAAAATAATTTTTGATTTAGTAGTGATAATAGCCATTCATATTCTTACTTTAGATAAAACATGCAATTTGACATAAAGGAAACATTTCATTTTAGTTTGATTTTTCAAAAGGTATGAATGCATGATATGTTTAGGTTAAGGTGTATATTAAGTCCACTAATTATCCCTTACCTATACCACTTTAACATAATTAACCTAACAATTATGAGCCAACATATGATATGCAACCACTTGGAATTTAAATCAGTAATGCTCCTAAGAAAGAAAGGGTCCTAATGCAATTGGCTCATAATCATTGATTAATTAAGCTGAAGGGTTTAATTAAATACTTTCATAACCTTGAAACACATGTGGGTTAGATATGATTTCCTTAAAAGACACTTAGGTTATTGAACACCTAAGTATCTACCCAAGAATGAGATTGATTTAGTGATTAAGTTTCTGGATTAATTTTTGATTTTGAGTTTGGTTAATTAAGCTATTTGATGAAATGATTAATCATTAATCAATTTGTAAATTAATTAAGTTTTCATTCAAAAGAAATAGACTTAGGGGAAAAGATTTGGAAAAGGCATCCTAATCTCATTCCCTAAGTCTATCCGCTATTTGATGAAATGATTAACAAGCTTAATTAATGAATTCATCATTATTTAATAGGTTAATTAATCATTTAATTGATTAAGGGAGTGATTAGAGATGAAATAAGCAATTACCTAAATTAATTCAATAATAAATTTCAAGAAAATCATGGGAGGCAGAGGTCATCCCACTAGTTAACCTAGGGAGTTTGGCATTAATTATTAAAATAATTATGGAGTAATTAACATGATTACATCCCCAATAATACTCAAATTGAGTAAATTTCACTGTTCAAAATTAATTAAACTTAATTTTGTATTATTCCCCTTTGAATTATCTTTAAAATGAATTTTGTATTTTTTTGGATTTTTCTACATTTAGTTAGGAATTTTTGAAGTTTATTTGATTAATAGGTCATTCGATAACCTAATTATGTAACTAATCCTATCGCTGAACATATGCGATGCATGCTTTCCGCATTAGAGATTGGTTATTTAAGTTGTCAAATCATATGTTGCATCAGTTGGTGGCGCTACGTGCTTTCTCCTAGGCCATCTGATCAAGGATCAGATTGTCAGGATTAACCGTGGTTTCAAAGGATTAAATCATTAGATCTTAAGCATTTAATTAACACCGTCCATCTAAAACATACAGGATGGACGGTCCATGATTCATCCCTTCCCTCGCCTGTGGGAGATGGAGATTATCCATCCTCCATGGCTTGATCCAAGGTCCCTTGAGCTCAAATTGGACAGGGATTCAACCCACACCATCATGAAGTAAGGAGAAACACATCTAACGGTGGAGATGTAATGGGATTACACTTCCCTTCATAAAGGACCAAAAAATTTTTAATGGGAGCTCAATTTTGAAGCATACCTCACTATCACCAGCGCTTTCAACCATTGAGGTAGCTTTGTCTAGTGGAAACGAAGTTGTTGAAGGTTTGAAGGTATGAGATGAAGTGGATCTTCCAATTGGCCATGCTCCCCTTCAATCGCGTGCGGCTTTGATCTAAGTCCCCCTTCATGTGGCTTAGATGCTTAGGATTTGCTTTGGATGAGCTCAACTTTGTACCTTGATGGTGCTTGTAAGAGAAATTGAACTTTGGTTGGGTATCGAATGAGTTTGAAATCTCTCTCACCTCCATTCTTTTTGGCTTAGGAAAAACTGAGAAGGAGAAGTTTGAATGAACTTCAGAAACCTTGGAGAAGCTTAGGGAAGCTTTGTTTGGGTTTCTAGGGCTCAATCGAGTGCAAGTGTGCTGAATTTGGAATCAAATGAGGGGGAGTATATCTCCCCCAACTTGAATCGAATGGTTGTGAGCCACTTTGTTGTTTTGATCAAATTGATCTCATGGAATGGGTTGTTTAGGTTGTTAGAAGTCCCATGTGGTTCGATTTTGGCAGAGGAGTGAGAGTGTGGAGGTGCATAAGGGTTAAAATTGGTGTGGGAGGTGATCCATGTGGGGAATTGTGAGTGGGGTGGTCAGTTTTGGCTTTGGGCTAGGTTTGGCTGACCCAAATCCATTAGGTCATGTGTACCACCCTTCTTGGTGTCCAAATAGTCCACTGGGAGGATGTCAAGTGGTCTTGAGTTGGAATATGATAAAATTCCAAATGAATTTGATCATAGGTTACCATTTCACCTAGGAGTAAAATGGTCATTTGGCTTTGATTTTGATTTAGGCAGATTTGAAATGATTGAAAATTTTGTTGTGCCAATTTTCAATGAATTTGGTGTTGATTTGTTATCATTTGGCTCATGTTGACCCATTTAGGTCAAAATGAGTCAACTTTGGTCAAGTTGACCAATTGGTCAAATTGGGTCAAACAAGGGTTGGGACAAGTTCATATGACCATTTGGAGTGGTTTGGTATCATTGGCTTGGTTTAATTTGATTAACATTTTGTTTTGGCTCATTTGAATTCATGTAGGTCAAATGGGTCAAGTTGACCAATTTGACTCATTTGACCCAATTAGGTGAGGTCATGGGTTGGTTTAGATTTGGTTGGTCATTTGAAATGTTTTGCAAGATTTGGTTTCAATCAATTTTAGTTTGGTTGGATTTTGATTTGATTTGACCTTTTAGGTCAAGTTTGGTTTATGATCAATTGGGCTAGGTTGGGTCTAGTTGGCCAATTGAGGCTTTAGTCAAGTTCAACAAGTGATTTAGAATGAATTTGACCCGTGATTTGACATATTTTTGACTTTTTAAGTCAACTTGGGTCAAGTGGCTAATTGGGCTCGGTTTGGCTCAAATGATGACTTGGTCAAGTCCAATCATTGATCAAGATTTAGTTTTGATCAATGATTTCAATCAATTCAGCCTATGGTGGATTTTGGCTAGTTTGGGTTTCATTTGGGTTAAGTGTTGACTTGGTCAACATCTAGGTTTGACTTGGTTTGACCCAATTTGAGTGATTGATCACAATGTGAGGCTTAGATGGGCTTAGTTCAATCTAATTTGGGTAGGATTAGAATTTGGGTCAAAAAGGTACTTTAGGTCACTTTGGGTCAAGTGAGCCTAAGTGGGTCAATTGAGTCGATCAAGACTTGATACAAGTTTAGTTGAACTCACATATAGACTAATGATTGAAATATAAATCTATTTGCAAGTGATTTGGGGTCAAATCTGTTTTGATTCATTTGACAATTTTAAGTTCTAAGGATGAACATGGGTTTGATTTGGGTTTGAGTTTTAAATTTAGTTTTTGTTTGATGATTGAAGTTTATGATTCAATTTTGTTTTTTATTGAAGGATTGATTTGTTTGAAGAGAAAATCTAAAGTTTTGAATTGATTTGAGTTTGATTTGGCTAAGTTCAAGAATTTGACTTGAAAGGGTATATGTTGGTTTTAAGTTAGATTTGGGTTTGAGTTTTGAATTTGATTTTGGTTATTTGAATTTAAATTTCATTTATATTTGTGAATATAAATGGGTTATGAGAAAATCTTATGAATTTGAAGTGATTTGGATTTGAATTGAGCTAAGTCCATAAGATGAAATCAAAGTGGCTTAGGAAATATTTAGGATTTGGAATTCAATCATGGGTTTCAATCACTTGGAATTGATTCATGATTTGAGAAAATCCATTGGAATTGATTTAAGGTTTAATAAAATCAATTAAGTTGGAATTGATTTGAGATTTTATTTGGAATTGGTTTAAGTTTGAAGTTGATTTAGATTTGAAGTTGATTTGGATTTGAGGTTGATCATGATATGAGGTTGATTTGAATTTGAAGTTTGATTTGAAAGAAGAAAGTAAGGATTGAGCTATAGGGTACAAGTTTTCCTAACACTCCTAAGGCATGGCCTATTCATATGGCTAACTCTTCTAAGTCTCTAGGGTTAGTTTAAGTGTTCAATTAATTACTAGTAGTGTCTTAAGACTAAGGAACTCTTAGTGTCTAAGAGGAGTTCTATGTCTAAGATGGAAAGGTTGAGAGCTCATTCTAAAAATGAGGTCAACATTAGGTTTAAGTGTTTACCTAATCACTAGAAGTGTCTTAAGAAATAGGAACTCTTACTGTCTATAAAAGTCCTAGATCTATGATGAGGAAGTTGAGAGCTCACTCCAAAAGTGAGATCAACGTTAATTAAAGCTAATTTAATCAAACCAACCCAATTGACCCATTTATCCTAACTTGGTCTAAAAGACCAAATTAAACCAAAACCTGTTCTAAACCAAACCAACCTATATCAAAGCCTTCAATCAATGTCAAATGATCAATCAAACCCAACCCCTCATCTAACCAAATTTGACTAATTTTATCAAATTGGTTTATTTAGCTCATTTGAACCATATGACATATATTAGTAAAATCTAAACTTACTTCAAATTAAATCAAATCAATTGCACTAATATATTTCAAATGATCATTTGAACATGATATAGTAGCCCTACTGACCCAATTTGGTCAATTGGTTAACCTAAATTAGACCCAAATTGACTTATATGGGTCAAATTGAGCAAAACTCAACCAAACTTGGCATGACTCATCCTTAGATTCCATTGACTTGCCCAAGTGGACCCAACCTTTAGGTCTCTATTGACCTACCCAAGTGGAGGTGAACCCAATTCAGCCTAAATAAAGTGAACTAAGGGTTTCAAATAGGATAAAAAAAACCCAAAATTAGAAGGTCCAACCCTAACTTTTCCTTGAAAAACCACCTTAGCATGCATTAAGCTCCCCATGCTGACTAGACCTAATCGAAAGCTATTGAGCTTAGCCATTAAACAAGGTGACGTCCCTCTCACTTTAGTTGACCATTGGTTCACTCTCCATGGGATGTCCACTTCATGGTTGACCACCAAACTCCACCAGTTACTAGAGGATTGTTGACCTCACTTTTGGAAGTGATCTCTCAACTTTCTCATCATAGATCTAGGATTCTTGTAGACACTAAGAGTTCCTTAGTCTTAAGACACTTCTAGTGATTAGATGAACACTTAACTATGCTTAGAGACTTAGAAGAGTTAGCCATAGAAAGGTTATGCCTTAGGGATTTAGAAAGACTTACCTACCCTATAGCCTTAAACCCAATCCTTGCTTCCTTCTTCTAAACAAAATCGCAAATTCAAATCCAAGATCATAAATCTAATCCCAAAACAAATGATTGAAACTCATGATTAAATTCAAATTCCAAATCCTTTCCTAAGCCCTTTGATTTTATCTTATGGACTTAGCCTTTACCAAATTCAAATCAACCCCAATTAAATTGATTTTCTCAAGATCATAAGTCCAATCTCAAATCAGGTCCCAACCCAAATCATAAATCAAATCCAACTCCAAATGATTGAAACCCATGATTGAATTCAAACTCCAAAACCCCTTTCTAAACCATATGAGCCATCTTCATATGCTTAGCCAAAACCTCCTTCGAACCAAATCAAACTCAATTGATGTCTTTATAAATCAATCTTTACTTCATTTATATTCACAAATATAAATGAAATCTAAATTCAAACCATTCAAATCAAATCAAACTAAACCAAACCAAATCAATTCCCTACTTAAGCCCTTTTGGCCTACATCCCTCAATTTGGTCAAATTTGCTTCCAAATCACTCCAAACTCAAGTGATTTTCTCATCAATCATTTATATCTTCATTTATATTCACAAATATAAATGAAATATATATCCAAATGGCCAAAACCAAACCTATCATCAAATTTCCAATTTTAGCCCTTTTAGCCAATTTCTTGAACTTGGCTAAATGATATCCAAATCAACTCAAAACCCTTGGATTTCTTCATGATTCAATCACTCCTTCAATCATTGTTCCAAATATAAACACAAACTATAATTATCAATCCAAATCCAAGTCAAGCCCATGTTGACCCCTTTTGACTTTAAATTATCATGAACCAAAATCCATAGGGCTTCAAACCATTTGCAATTGGGTTTATATTTCCATCCTAAGTCCATATGTGAGTTCAATTAAACTTGAATCAAGCATGATCAAGCCAATTGACCCATTTATGTCCGCTTGACCCAAAGTGACCTAAAAGACCTTTTTGAGCCAAGTTTTAATTCAACCCAAATTGGATTGAACTAAGCCCATCCAAACCCCATATCATGATCAATAATCATCTTAGGTTAATCAATTATCCTAAATTGGGTCAAACCATGTCAACCTAGCCTATTGACCAAGTCAACCTTTAGCCCAAATGAAACCTAAACTAGCCAAAACCCACCATATACCAAATTGATTGAAGCCATTGACTCAAACCCTCATAATCAATGATTGAACATGACCAAACCCTCAATTGATCCAAACCAAGTCCAACTAGCCATTTGACCTAAGTTGACCCAAATTGGCCTAAAAAGCTAAAATAGGTCAAATCATGATTTGATCCAAATTGATTGCAACCAATGGCTCAAGTTCATTCCAAATCACTTATTGAACTTGACCAAAGTCATGATCAGCCCAATTTGACCAATTAGTCAACTTGACCCAACCTAGCCCAAATTGACCTAAAGGGTCAAATTGGCCAAAATTCAAATTAAATCTAAATTAAACCAAACCAAAGCCTACAATCATTTTCATTTAACCAACTGAACATGAACCAATACTTAACCCAAACCAATTTGGTCAAATTGGTCAACTTAACCCATTTGACTTATTTGAATCCAAATGAGCCAAAATCAAACCTAAGCTAAATTAATCAAAACCAATTGAACCAAAACATCCTAAATCATCATATGAACCTAACACAAGCCTTGGTTTAACCCAATTTGACCAATTGGTCAACCCAACCTAACCCCAAATGAGCCTATTTTGACCATATGAAGCCAAATCACCCAAAGCCACCTTATGGAACTTGGTGGCTGACCTAACCCGACCCAAATTAACCCTAGGCCAGCCCCAAGCTAGCCCAAATCCAAGTGGGACCCAATCCAAGGTTCTTGATAATTTGACAAGCTCATTTGCATTGGATGCTTTCAATAAGAGGCAAACTCCACTTTGCCTCTCTCATGATAGCCCTCCGCTTGCTAAATGAGGCATTCTTAAACTCCCCTAGCCCAATCTAAGCCACTTAGCACTTTCCATGGACCAAGTTAAACAAGCAAAGCCACTCCCTCTCATGGTCAAACCCCATGGGCAAAGTCAAAGATCAATCTCACACCATCAGCCCATATCTTGCCTTGAGCTCCCTGCCACCACTTCCTCCACTCTTGGCATTCCATGTGGACTTGATGGCTACCCATCCGATGACCTGATGGCGGCGAATCAGTGAATTTTCAGGGATGAATCCCATACATCCATCAAGTGCAATTGAGGGGGTATACCCCCTCAATTCAAATGGGATTCTTGACGATTCACATTGTGAGACTTCCCTAATCATTTTTGAAACACCATAGAGCTTTTCCAAGTGTTCCCAGAGCTTCCTCGATTAGCATTTCTCCTCCCTAAGTAAAGCCAAAATAGGACAACTTTTGCTTGTGCAATACTCCTCCCCCACTTGAGCAAACCTTAATTTTCTAAACCCACACCATTCTCATACATCATTGAAGCCAACTAAGCCATCCCAAGCCTTCCCGACCACCGAAGATTAGAGTTCAATCGTAGCTAAAGCCTTTACATACGTGGCTTGGTCGACCGAGGGCTCTACCCCGAATCAAGGCCCAAGCTTCTCAACTAGGTGAAGCTACCTCCGTCGATCCCACCACCGGACATTAGCTCCGATGAGGTAATTTCTCAAAATCATTGGTTTAGTTTTGTTCAAGCTTTTTGAAGGAAATTTCAATGTCATGCATTTTTGACCATTAGATGTGTTCCTATCCTTCTTCTCAAGGTGTGGGATCAATTTAATCCCAATCCGAGCTTGGGTGAACTTAGATCGAATGGGGAAAGCTGGACTGCATCCGTCTTTCATCACTCATGAAGGAGAAAGATCACGGGACGTCCATTCTGCATGATCGAAACAGACAATCATGATTAAAGCATGTTAGATCCACTCTGATTTCTCCTCTAAACTACGGATCAATCGCGTCGTCGATCTTAGATTGACGGTCGTGAGAGTGCCATAATCCGTCGAAGGATGTGATAACTTAAATAACTAATCAAGTCATGCCACGTGGAAAGCACATCACATCAATGCATCGCGTCAGCCGCCACATGGACAGATGGAATTAAGGCTTTAATTAAGCTTAAATAATCTTTTTAAGGATGAAACTTCAAAAAATATAACTAATCCTAGAAAAATTCAAAAAAAAAATGCAAAATAAAACTCATTTTAAAGATATTTTAGAGTAGAATCTAGAAAATTTATTAATAATCGATTTCGAATACTGATTTTGGCTTAATTAAAATTTAATTAAAAATCTAATTAGCTTAATTATTCTATAATGAATCACCCAATTAATCTCAAATTTTCTGTGGATGTTTAGGGGGATAACCTCTGCCTCCCCTATTTTTTTGGGATTTTATTGGTTGCTTAATTATGAAAATTAATTGATTAAGCTTTAATCACTTTCGTAATTTAACTAATGATAATTACTGAAAAATAGTGGCTTAATTAATTATTTAAGCCTAGTTACTTCTATTGAACAGTAAGGGAGCTTAAGGTTTGTGACTGGGATATTTTTTTCTAATTCATTTCTTAAGTTTTCTTTACTTTTTCGAATCAAATTAATTAATGATTAATGAAATAATTAATTGCTTAATTAATTAATTAATCCTCAAGATAAAATTAGAGCTTAAGTGACCAAATATGGGACTTAGGGATTGAGATTAAGGCCTCTTTCTTGATCTCTTTCCTTAAGTTAATTTCTTCATTAATTGAACATGTTTAATGCTTAACCAAATGGATTAATTAGCTTAATTAACTCAATCTAAAATCCAATTCACATCTAATCACCTTTAATCAATTTTGGGTAGCCCTTTAGATGTTTAATAGTCTAAAAGAATGTAATTAAAATATGGTTAGCTTATATCTGTAAGAAAACCATTAAAGTAATTAATTAAATACCTTAAGCCTAATTAACTATTCATCATGAGCCAATTGCATCAGGCCCCTTTCATTTCTTAGGAGAATTACTAATTTACTTTTCATGTGGTTGCATATCATATTGGCTCAATATTAATTAGTTAATTAACTTAAGGTGATGTAGGTAAGGGTTAATTAATTGACTTAATTCATAGCCTAGCCTAATTAAGACATAAAATCAACCTAATCATTCTTCATTAAACTAAATTAACTCACACATGGGGGATGATATTAGGATTAGCAAACCTCTTTCACATTTTCTTAAATCAAATCAAACATGAAAATGAAATGACATTAAAGGACTTTGGTTTATTTTAAATAATCTTATTTAGTTTGCTTGTCCTTGAGAGTTAATTGATTTGAATGAAATCACATGTTTGTGTGATTTTAATTCTTTCCAATCATGCTAAATATTGCATGCCACTTGTACTCATGCATTCATGTCATTCAAATTATTCAAGTGAAAATAATTTTCCTTATGTCAATTTGCATGTGTTGATTTAAATTAAAAGATGTGTGGCTAGTATCATTATTAAATCTCAAATATATTTTCAAAAGTTTACTAATGATTGAATATACATATATATTATAAATTTAGTTATATATATATATACATAGGAAATGCAAGCGAATATAAATTTAGTGTGTGAAATAATGTCTCAACCTTACATTCATGTGTTGATTTGTATAAGTAAGAATATTATCAGGTATATTAGTCTCGACATCCCAGGGACACATGGCTTTAAGTAGCCCTAAGGAGGTTCCTACCTCATTCCCTTGGTGCAAAATCAATGGCGACGTACCTGCTTGATATCATTCTTATGCATTTGGACATTAGAATTTAGATTGAGCTTTAATTCATTTACACAAAATAAATCAATCAAATCAAAATACAATTTTAACATGGCTTTTTATTCTTGTAGTTATTTATACATCCATATGTATCTAAGAATATCGATATATTAGTATGAACATTCCAAGGATGCACAACTTTAAGTAGGCAGAAGGAGGTTCCTACCTCATTGCCTTGGTGCAGAACAATGGTGACGTACTTGCTTAAAACTTTTATACATGTGGATGTGTACTTAGCTAATGAATGAAAACCCTTTTTTTCTATTAAAAAGTCATGCATTCATACTATGTTTACTTGGTTGCCTTGATTAGTCATGTGATTTAAGGTTCTTTCCATATGCTTTTGCATAAGAATTTAGATAGAACTTTAAATTAATATGAAAAAATCATTCAACCAAATGAAATATCAATTCCAAATACATTTACTTACATTCATCATTTAAGTGTGTTAAGATACAAATTACATGTATAGCTATGCTTAGTATTTAATCATATGCATGATATATATGATGGAAAGAAATGAACAAACATGTGTTATGTGATAGTAATTTATTTCAACTAAACTTAAGATGCCTTTCTTATTGAATGACTTTATTTAAAGTGAACCTAAACTTAGGATTAATTAAAATATGTAATAAGCAATTCACTAAAGGGAATTGATTAATTAATTTGCTTTAGATGTGACTTAAGGTAGGGATAAAAGAGAGTGATCATCTCTTTCTTCTCTTCATAACACTTAATTGTTTTGTGTAGGTTAAATGAAACAAAATAAAATGTTAAGTAAAATCTACAAATTAATTAAACCATTTAAAGTTAAACCACCCTTGATAATTAAATGTCTTTCATATTTAGAAAATCTTAACTCTAAAGCCTAGTTAAGTCATACCACACAAGCCTTAACACACCATTAGATTAAATTACCACTTCTAACTTTATGTTAGGGCAGTGTATGGTTTGATGTATATTTGTTTTATGATACACAGACCGGATGTGGTGTGTGTAGACTGGATGTTAGGTCAGTTAGCCTACTCATGTTTTTACAAGATTATGCTTAACCGTAAAAAAAATATAAATGTTGTGCGTTGTAACTTAACCCAAAGATAGATGGACTTTATCCATGGTGGTGCTAAGTCCAAATTATTCATATAATTACTTGGGTTGTATGGTGTCTTTAGCTAACACTTATTTTGCTAGTGTAGTTAGATTTATATTTTCCATTCTTTTAATGTAATTGTGCATTAGGAATTTGGTTATGGGGTTGATGAACATTAAGGTTTGATCTGGGTGCCATGTGATGCCTAAGCCTACCAAATCAAATGGATCAAATCAAATGAAGAAATGGATGGAGCATGAAGACTTGAAGATCCCCATAACACTTATCATTTTGTAACTATAATTATTCATATACCGGATGTATAAGGGTAGAGCTCACTACCCATTTCTTTTGCAATGTACCACCCACCCAACCTATTATTCTTTCACATTGAGGTTATAGATTGTTTGATGATTTTTTTATATTGTGCAATACAAATGACATGTATTTTCTAGTTTCTTCATGATAAATGATTGTTGTGTGGCCTGGATCCATTTAGGCTCTTAGGGAAAAATAAATTTTCTACCCAACTATAACTTATAACTAAATTTTCTAAAATAACTCATGGCCTCACATAAAGCCTAGGTATTAAATCATGATAATAAAATATTTAGCAACTCCTTAGCTAGATTTTCTATGCTTAATATCATGCATGTCATTTTGTTTCCCTCTTGCTAAGGGAGGGTTTCCATCTTTGCCAACTTAACCTTTGAGAGCCTATGAAAAAAAATACCTCTTTCTCTTTTGATTTAGCCCATAATCAACTTCATCACATATTTAGGCATATAAAATCCTATAGCCTATGTCAAAAACAAAGAGTCCAACATCAAATAAAATTTGATAAAATTTGCATTAGACTAAGTCATTATCCATGCCACTCATGCTGTAGTCTCTTAGGGAGTGGGTTTAAGGACCTTAGTTTTCTTTCTAAATAATAACAACCTAGCCATCTTGCAAAACATATGACTTGACCACATGGTTTTAAAACATAGGAGGAGTTATATGGCTGCCACTCCAAACGATTATAAATCCAGCAGTTGGATGGTTTATCCTCTCTTATGGAGGTAAATAATATACCCACTTTTGCCTTAGCTTTAGGTCACGCTTTGGCCCTCATCGAAACTCCCTAGATTTAGGATATGAGGTTGTTGTTTTCCTTTAAGGCTACAAACATAAATCCTCCTCTTAGGCATTTCCACAATCTTGTATTGTGGAATTATAAGTCCTAGATTTCTAATAAAATTTCGACTCAAAATTAGGATTCTCCTCAATTTTAGATATATAAAGCCCAATCATAGGATAGTTTGAGATGCTCACTAGGTTTCCTAGTATCATGAGCATCCC
Organism: Cymbidium sinense; assembly: GCA_021442155.1. Lineage (NCBI taxonomy): Eukaryota > Viridiplantae > Streptophyta > Magnoliopsida > Asparagales > Orchidaceae > Cymbidium > Cymbidium sinense. The sequence goes on along the minus strand of CM038218.1, from coordinate 172,712,084 downwards.
ATACTCATCTCTTTTTGGCTTTGATAATAAGTCTTTCATTTCGATCTATCCCCTTTGATATTCTAAATATAGCCAATTTATTGATATTCCTATATTTGAATTCTTTGGAGAAAATAATTGCCTACTTTAATCGAGAGTATTCCTAAAGAATTCACTTTCCTTATGATGTAATTAACTATGGCGGTGTCGACCTCATTTTTAGAGTGAGCTCTCAACACCTCTATCTTAGGCATAGGACTTCTCTTAGACTTTAAGAGTTCTTAATCTTAAGACACATCTAGTGATTTGGTGAACACTCTCCCCTATCCGTAGAGGACTTAGAAGGTTTATCCATAGGAATAGGTCATGCCTTAAGGGTGTTAGGAAAATCCCCTACCATTTAGCTTAAACCAGTCATCACTTCCCTTCTTTGAAGTCAAACTCCAAATCAATTTTATTTGATTTTTTTTCAAACTCCAATTCAATTCCATGATTGAAACTATGATTGAAAGCCATGATCAAAATTCCAGCAAAATTCCTAAGTCCTTAACCCTTCCTTAAGGACTTAGCCAAAACTATGATCTAGACCTATTCAAATCTTTGAGATTTTCTCATGACTCATTTATATTCTTATTTATATTCACATTTATAAATGAAATATAAATTCAAATCCATCAAATCAAATTCAAAATTCCAAAATAACTCATGAAAATTTTCTTAAATTCCTTTAATTTTTCATTAAAGGACTTAGCCAATCAACAAACCTTGATCAAACCTACTAAAACCTTGGGATTTTCTCATTTCTTATTTATATCCTCATTTATATTCTCATATATAAATGAAATATAAATATAATTCAATTCAATCAAAAACAAAAATTAAATTCCAAATTAAAAATGCTTAAAAATCCTTTAAATCCCTTAATTTTTCATTAATGGATTTACCCTAAACCTTGATCAAACTACTTCAAACTCATAGGATTTTCTCAAAATATATTTTTATCCTCATTTATGTTCTCATATACAAATGAAATATAAATATACATCAATCAAATCTAAGTCAAAAAATTAAATTTCTGATTAAAATTCCATTAAATCATTTAAATTCTTTTAATGGATTTAACCTTATATCATGAATAAACTCTTTCAAATTTTTGAAATTTTCTCATGATCGGTTTATATTCTCATTTATATTCACATATATAAATGAAACATAAATTCAAACAATCAAAACCAACTCCTAAACTCAAACTCAAATCAAAATCAAAATCAAATCTAAGCCTTTCAAGTCAAAATCTTGAACTTAGCCAAAATCATTTCAAATCAAGCCAAACTCTTGATTTTCTCTCATGGTTCAATCAATCCTACAATCATGAACTCATATATAAATTCAAACCTCAATTCTTCAATCAAAACCCAAAACTCCTTCATATTCTTCCTTTGAATATGAAATTTTCAAATGGATCAAAATCCATTTGACTTCAAACCTCTTGTGAATGGATTTATATTTCAATCATAAGTCCATATACAAGATCAATCAACTTCAAATCAAGATTTGACCAAGCTATTTGACCCACTTAGGCTCACTTGACCCAAAGTGACCTAAAGTACCCTTATGAGCCAACTTGTGATTCCTAACCAAATTGGATTGAACCAAACTCATATTTGCCTCTCATCATGATCAATAATCAACATGGGATGATCAATCAATCAAATTTGGTCAAACCAAGTCAAACCTAAGGGTTTACCAAGTCAACACTTAACGTAAAATGAAACCTAACATGACCAAAATCCACTTTAAGTCAAATTGATTGAAACAAATGGGTCAAGTCCATTCGAAATCACTTATGGAATTTGACCAAAGCTCAATTGACCAACTAGACCCAACCTAGCCCAATTGGCCTTAGACCCAACATGACCTAAAGAGGTCATGTTGAGCAAAAATTGAACCTAACTCAAATTGATTGGAAACAAAGATACCAACCCACTTCATATGACCAACCTAACCTAAACCTACCCTTGACCTAACCTAAATTGGTCAAATGGGTCAAATGGGTCAACTTGACCCATTTAACCTAAATGAGTCATATGAGCCAAAACCTAATCTATACCAATTGAACCAAACCAAAGGCACCAAAATATTTCAAATAGTCATATGAACTTGACCCAACCCTTGGTTTGACCCAATTTGACCTATTGGATAACTTGACCCAAGTTGACATATTTTGACCTAAATGGGTCAACATGAGCCAACCCTATCAAATGGATTCCAAATCCATTGAAACTTGGCCCAACCTATTTTCTTAACATACCAAAATTGAAAAAAAAAAATAGCAAAATGACCATTATACCACTAGGACATAGAACAAATTTTGGCTTAGCCCATGGGTATTTGGTCATGCACTCATCACAAACACTTGTGGCTCTCCTAAAAGATTAAGGGGACCTAATGATGAGTGGTGCACCTAACCCAATGGGTTCGGGTAAACCCATTTGGCCTATGGATCAAACCTGACCCATAGGCATGAAATTGAATTTTCAAACTCCCCCCAAACCTCAATTGATTGCGCATGGGAGCTAGGCATCCACTCCTTTGACCAAACCGACCATGTGCACACCTTTAACCACTTATACAACCCATTCCATTATGACAATTGGATCAAAATGGCATGAATGGGCTTGGTCGTCCGATTGCCATAGGGGGAGATATACTCCCCCTAATTCACTGAAATCAACACACACTCACACTCGATTGAGACCTTAGGATCTTTGAGAAAACTCATAGAGCTTTCCAAAGGCCTCTAGGGGAGATTGATATTTCATCTTCTTCATTTTTCAAATAGTGAAAATAGGGGAGATACATTGAAGTGCAAACTTCTTCCACACTCAATTTCATCCAAATTCCTCCTACACTCATCATCAGACGATCCATTCGAGCCTGCCCAAGCTTATAATTAAGTTTCCACATCAAGGAAAGAATCAATTCGATCATAGCCGCAAGGGGAGCTAAGGGGAGTTGGTCTACCCACTCTTCCACTTAACCTCAAGAGCTAGGAACCTCAACAAGGCTTCGTCTCCACTAGACGAAGCTACTTCATCAATCCCAAGCGTTGGTGATCACCTAGGCTAGGTTAGTAAATTTTAAACCACCCTAGATGGTGTTGGTCTTTTTGAATCCATGATCGGGCTTATTCCCTTGGGTGACTCACATTCCTCCTCAGGGAAGAACTCAGCCAATCTCAGCCATCCATCCACGCATGTTTAGATGGGCGGCTGAGATTATTTCCCATGTTTTATTCTTCATTTTCTCTTTTAAAGCCGTGGGTTTATCCTCTATCATCCGATCTTTGATCGGAAGGCTAAGAGCAAAGGCGCAAGCGCCACCACTGCCTCTCCCGATTTGACTGTTTAAGTGTAGGCTGACGCGTGTAAAGCGCGCTGACCGTTGCTGCCACGCATCGCGCCGCGGGTGGGGGATTAATTGGGATTAGTTAATTAACTAATTAATTTCCTAATGAATCTAAATGGCTTCTAAAATTCATAACTCTTCATACAAAATTTAGAAAAATAAAAGAAAAAATGCCTTGGATAGATAATTTCACCGAGAATAATCTAAAATTGTTTTCAATACATTTTGGTTTTCCTTTTTCTCTGAATTTGGGTTTCTATGGGAATGGTAATTAGCTAATTACTTTCTAATTAAGTACCAATGGATCTCAAATTTCTAGGGTTCATTTTAGGGGATGACCTCTACCTCCCCTAATTTTTTTGAGATTTATTGAGCTTTTGATTAGGGAAATTGCAAGTTCATTCCCTAATTACCCTCTTTATGTAATTAATGATAATTAGGATATAATTAGTGGATTTTCCTATGTTTAAGTTGGATTAAGGTTAGATCCAGTGAATAGGGGTTTTAGGGAATAATTTTGGGGTGTTTTTCCTAAGTTATTCCCTAAACCCCTATTCTTTCCTTGATCCCTTTCTTAAGTAAGGGTTAACCCATTAATTACCCCTTTAAATGACTTTCAAAAATTCTAAAAATCTCCAGAACTTAATTAATCTACCTTGGGTAGATACTTAGATGTTCAATGGCCTAAGTCTATTTAAGGAAAGGAAACCCCTTTCATAAGTGTGTGTGTGTGTGTGTGGGGTGTTTTAAAGTACTTAAGCAAAACCTTACTAGTTTTATGTCATCTCATAATTACCAAAGTTAATTTTCCTAAGGTGGTGTAGGTAAGGATTAATTAAATCACTTAATGCATACCTTAATCTAATCAACACTTAAACATGGATCTAATTATCTAAAAATTAAAAAAAATACAAAACACATGTGAGAATGGGTTAGGAACATCAAACTAATCTCATCCTTTTAAAATTAAATCAAACTTCAAACAAACTAAATTCATTTTGAAATTCACTTTGATTTATTCTAAGTTTTCTTATTCTTTAAGAATGTCTTAAGGAATTAAGTAAAGTGAGTTTGTTCATGTGATTACATTGCTTTAGATCTTTCCCAACATGTTAAATTGTATGCCATATGACTTCTGCATCCATGATTTCATGTTTTCAAAGTTTTGAAATGAACTTGTTTACTTTATGTCAAATGTGCATGTGTCAACAAAAGTTAAATATGAATGGCTATTATCACTACTAAATCCAAAGTATTTTCAAAATCTATAAATGAAATATAAAAATGGAAAGTGTGCTATTCTTATAATTTAATTATAAGTTTGCATGTGGTGGATTATAAAGTCATGTATAGTGTAGCATTTCTTTCTTTCCATTATGTTAACCTAGTTTTGAAAGGGTTAGTAAGATGTAGGGTTCATTTCAAAAGAACCCAACACTTGCTTAAGCCTATACCTTATTCATCTCTATGCTATCATCTAAGGAGGATTGTCTACACTTATATGAATAAATTTCATAAACAAAATGAAACCATTAAATAAACTTTTGCATCTTTTACACTTTATTTCTTTTATATGCATATTAGTACTTATGGAAAGTGGTATATTAGTCTGGACAATCCCAAGATTGCTAGGCTTTAAGCAGCCCTAAGTAGGTCTTGTACTTTACACCTCTGGTTAATAATGGTGTTGTAATCACTTATGCCTTTCTTACTTTCATGCATGTATGTGAAATTTTGGAGAAAGAAAACCCTTTTCTACTTAAGAAAATTCATGCACCCAAATCTTCTAAATTTTCTTAAATGAATTACATTGAATGCATCATTAAGTGTATTAATTATCTTATTTGCATGTATAGATATGCTTAGGGTCCATCCATATGCATGTTATATATATTGGGAAAGAATTGAAGTAATTTATGTTATGTGGATTTTTGATTCATTTTCTTAATCTTAAAATGCCTTTCTTTTTGAATAAGGTTTTTTAGAATTGATCTAAACTTAAGATTAATTAAAAGATTTAATCAAAACATCCACCTAAATGAAACTAAAATGTGAAATTTATCTTAGAAATTATTTAAGGATTAGGGAAGGAAAGAGAAGTTCTCCCCTCTTTTCCTCTCTTTATGACTTAGTAATTAATTGTAGGTTTAATTTATACCAAATTAAAACATGAAATAAAAACAACCCAAAGTCACTAAACAACTTAAATGAAACCCTCCTCTAATTTGAACATGTCTTTCACACTTAGAAAATTCAAACCTAAAGTCATAAGCTAAGTATGCCACACAAACCTTCAAAGCACACACATTAGCCTAAGTCACCACTTCTAGCTTTAGGTTAGGTCAGTGCATGACTTGATGTTATGTTTTATTTTATGATGAATGTTTTAGACTAGATGTTAGGGTGTATGCTTGTAGAATGAATGGTAGGACGTTCTTAGTCTAACTATTCTTTTCTGCAAGGGATTGTGCTAAAGGGGTGCTATCATATATAAAAATATAAATGCTTCTTGCTTGTAGGTGCTTATACCCCTAAGCATAATCCATAGGCCAGGTGGACTTAGTCACCCATGTGTGGGGTGATAAGTACAATATACATGCTTGGGATTTGTGTGGTGTGATTTGACTAACCTTGGTTTTGCAGGTGTTAGCTAGATTTCCCTTTTCCTTTTCATGTAAAAAGTTAGTATATTTAAGATTTAGAATGATTTGTTATGGGGGAATAGGATAAACATTGGTCATAAGATCCTATCTTATGCACCATGTGAAGCCTTGGAGCATCCACATTCAACCATCCAAAGAAGAAAGAAGAAAAGAAAAGAAGAAAAGAAAACAAGAAAGAAGAAAGGAGAAAGAAGAATAAAGCTTGAAGACCCCCCATAACAATGAATTCCTTTTGCTTAAATGCAATTTAATTCATTTGTAATTCGGGTTGTATAAGGGTAGAGCTCAACTAGCCAATTTGATATTTTTGAGTTTGTACGGTGGTGCCCAACCACAAATAGGCATTTATTCTTTTGCACTAGTTATATAAATTGATTGATGTTTGTTTAACTTTTGCATTAAGTGGCATGCTTTTTCTAGTTTTTCCTTGTTTTATGTATGGCCTGGATGTGGATTAGGCTCTTAGGGAAAAATAAATCTTTTATCCAACTTAACAACTTCAAATAAATGTAAACAACTCATAACCTCACATAAAGCTTAGGATTAAAAATCAAGATAAAATAATTAAAAAACCCTTAGCTGGATGAGTTCTATCCTTGTAATATCATGCACAATAGCATCTTATTTCACTCTTGATTGGAGGGCTTCCATATTTTCTAGAGAACCCGCTTGACCTATGAGGGCCATAGTGGAAACTCACCTTCTAAATTTCTAACTGATTTTGGCCAACAATCTATTTTCTCATGCATAAGTCATAAATATCCTATTAGCCTGAGTCAAAAATAATTGTCCAAAAATAAAATAAATTGAAATATGAAATGCATTAGATTTAGGTCATTAAAATAATTGTCCCTTTACATGATCTAGTCTCTTTAGGGAGTTAGTTTAAAGACTTAGTCTCTTTCTAAATAAAAATAGCATAACTATCTGTCACACCCCAGATGACCCCCTTATGCTAGGGTCAGTCTGACGTGTAACAGAATAGGATGACTCGATTGGACACAGATTCCACCAACACGTTCCAACCTGTGCTACTGCGGAACGAGCAAGTGAAAGGTGTATCTAATCAAATCATCACTAAACTATTTGCAATTCATATACTACTTAACTTAATTTATATCATAATTACTGGAAGCAAGAAATCTTTAAGTGTTGTTGACATTAACATTCAAGATAAACACTTTCCTATAGAACTAATTATCTTACCAATCAGACATTTTGACGTTATACTAAGTATGGATTAGTTGATCAAATATTTTGCAACAATTGAATCTTTGGAAGAGGAGTGAAATTTTGCATGCCCGTGAAAAATCATTTTATTTTTCTTGTGATAAGAATGTCGTATCTTCTTTGATTAGTGCAGTGAAGTTGAGTAAATATTTAAGAAGCGGTGAAATTGTATTTCTAGCCAAATTAGATGTGTTGAATAAGGTGTTTGAACTGAAAAACATTCCCGTTATTTCGGAATTTCCTGATGTGTTTCCGGAGGAATTACCAGGGTTGCCACCAACACGAGAAGTGGAGTTTGGGATTGATGTACAACCTGGTACAACTTCTATACATAAATCTCCTTACATGATGGCTCCTAAAGAATTGCAGGAATTGAAGTGCCAGTTGCAAGAATTGACAGACAAAGGATTTATTCGGCCCAGCAACTCACCATGGAGTTCACCAGTATTATTTTTTAAGAAAAAGGATGGGTCTATGTGATTGTGTGTTGATTACAGAGAATTAAATAAAGTAACAATCAAGAACAAGTATCCACTACCGAGGATTGATAATTTATTTGATCGTTGGAGCCAGATTTTGCGAATTGATTTGAGATGGATACTATTCACGTTCCTTCATCAGTTGTCTCGCTTTCCGTTCCCTCGGCCGGCCGACGCTCGTGACATAGAACGCAACGCCACTTCCTTCGGCGCCGCTCGACCGCTGGACGCCGATCCGCTTTGGCCGCGAACCGCCGCCACCGCGTCGCCATCGACTTCACCTAGAGTCGTAACCCTCGCAGCCCGCTTCGACTGGAAGCGCTCATCCGTGGCACAGATCGTGCGAGCAGGGGTTGCGTGAATCTGATCGCACGTGAGGGGCAGAGCTGATTTAAAAAAAAAGGAATTTGGGTAAGTTATGCAATTCATTTACTAAGTAATTGACTTGGATTGTAGAAAAGAAAATAAAAGGGGTTTTGGGGAGGAAATATGCAAAATGTGTGTGTGTCGTAGTTCATTTTGCAAACAAGGAAGCTTATTACCTTTATGTTAATCTAATCAGGTATTTGGCGTTAGGAGATTACTTTTGAGTCGTACTCCAGTGTTTCGAAAACTTATGAGGAGATATCAATTTCAGGTAAGATTGGTGTTAATTATGAGTTTCATTTATGAGTTGTATGTTATAGAAGTATTTAGAAGAATTATTTTAATGATAGGTTGTGTACTCGAGGAGGAATCGTCGAGCACATCACGACACTGACTTAGACACTGAGGTGAGACATAATTGCTAATTTAAATTCAGTTTCTATTCTTATGTATGCCACTGTTTCTACGACTTCGTATAAATTGTATGAATGACATGTAGATATTTCTGTCATATTGAATATATAATATTGATTACTTGACCTTGCAGAGATTAATGATTTACAATGATTACAAGCCAGCTAGTTCAACATTGATTTCATTGGGCATATAGAAAGGTTTGAAACATGTTAAATGCAAATGTGATAAAACATGGAAATGTCAAGAAATTATGATAGAGGAAGGCTATGTTACGAATCTATGAGATAGGCAAAAGTTACGAGATGAGCGGTGATTAGGGGATCTTAGTATCCCGACTCGCATTTTGAGATTGTCGTTAGTGTCAACCGTGTCGGACCTTTGGTATGTAGAGTATGGTTCCGCCTTTTACTTTAGTAGGCCGACGGGTGACTTTATATGAAGTCAAAACCTATGCAATTATAAATGACATTTCTAGAAAATGATTTGATATAGAACGAAAATGAAAATCACTGCTCCTTGACATTGATACAGTATGTACCTACAGCATATTACCTATAGCATATTGTTCCGTTATATCGCTACATTTCTGACACCTACATATTGTTCGGTTAATGTTACATTCTGATGCTTTACCTAATTTTACCAGCTTTGTAGATTTACATGTACATGCACGATTGTTTTTACTATCTTGTCGAGCTTATTTTTGTCTCACTTAGCTTTTATGATGCTACCGTTGATAATTTCAAGAAAAGATGAGCTGGGTAGAAGCTAGTCTGTTTTGTTGAATTGTATAGTTTTTGGGAAGCTTAAAGGCTTTTTTGGTGCATTATAAATTAAATGTCTTTAGTTGCTCTGTATCTATTTACAAACATATAGATTTCATGCTTCCAATAACTATGAATTAAGTTAAGTAGTATATGAATTGTAAATAGTTTAGTGATGATTTGATTAGATACACCTTTCACTTGCTCGTTCCGCAGTAGCACAGGTTGGAACGTGTTGGTGGAATGTCCAATCAAATCATCCTATTCTGATACATGTACCACCCTAAGGGGTCATCACGGGGTGTGAGAAAGTGGTATCAGAGCAATAAGGTTGATAACAGAGCAAAAAGATTGATAGTAATGGAAGCATGATTTGGACTTAGGGATAAGTGTTGAATTGATCAATACAGAGCTATAGGACGATTAATGTTGGGTTAGGAATCCATATGTTCTTAATTTCATGCATGTATGATATTTAATAAATATGTATCATATAAATATTTTTTAATTTCAGATTAATTTGCCTGAAAAAATGCTAGAAAGGTTAGAGGGTCGGTCCTCTAGACTAAATGCACTCAACACCTCAAGATAATTCTAACAGAGTGAAATACAACCTAGAGCAAGTGGTGAAGGTAGATCGATGAATTGCAAGGGTAGTTCAGTTGATTTCCGTTGTTGATAAGCTAGCATCTATGGAAAAATCACTGGCGCAGTCAGTATGGTTCAGAAGTGGACCAACATTTGAGGATATTTCAAACGTTCAAACCACCAACATTCAAGAAAGCCATTGATCCTATAGTGGCGGAAGATTGGCTACTTAAAATTAGAAAAATTCTGGATGGAATGATTTGCCACGTAAGAGTAGTCGGCTACTTTTGTATTAGAAGGGGAGCGGAAAAGGTGGTGGCGAGCTCAACATAGGTAAAGATTTGAAATGATACCCATTACTCGATCAAATGGGATGAGTTTGTCAAAGTATTGGTTCATTCCTCCATCACGGGCGCTTTACAAGACAAATTTTTCAATCTAACTCAAGGCTCAAAAATGATAATGCAATATGAAGCCGAGTTCACTTCTCTTTCTAGATATGCTCCACATTATATCAGTACACAGGAAGAGAAATGTCATAGATTTCTGCGAGGCCTCAGAGATCAATTGAGATTGGCACTAGCACCCTTTGATATCAGTGAGTTCTCAGTGTTAGTTGAAAGGGCTAGAAGAATTGAAAATGAGTTGAATTTTTCCAAGCAACAGTGGGATTTACAGGCAGGCAAACGCAAAAGCTTTGAAAGAAGGCCAGATTTGCCTAGCAAGAAATTTAAGTTTGATGATAGACAGAAACAAATTCAGTTAGAGAAACCTATTTGTGATAAGTGTGGAAAGCGACATTTTGGTCAATGTATGGCTGGATCAGGGAGATGCTACAGATGTGGTCAGATTGGACATCGTGCACTAGACTGCCCAATGGAGAAGAAGAAGGATATAAAGCCATACAATTATCAGGGACAGGGTCAACAAAGAAAATTTTTGGAAGCCAGGAAGGAAATGAAATAGGTGAACAGGTCGATCTTAGCCATACGCGCGTCGAAGGTTTTAATCCCGCCGTTGCATGCTTAGCACCTAGATGCTACAGTAACGACGGGTTAATTATCCTAATTTTGATTAATTGGATAGTACACTATCTTTCATAAGCATAAAGACTTTCCTACATGCATTTAAAATTGTAGGAGGAGTTAGTTGGCAGCCATCCCAGGCGATTATAAGTCCAAGCTGTCGGGTGGTTTGTCCTCTCTCGTGGAGACAAACCAATTACCCATTTTTTGTCTTAGATTTAGGTTGTGCTTCCAGCCCTCGTCGAAGCTCCCTAGATTTAGTTTGAGGTTACTTTTTTCATTTATGGGTCATAAGCAGAATTCCTCATATCTAAGGAATTTCCTTAATCTAGTGTTAAGGAATCCTAAGTTCTAAAATTCTAATGAAAAATACAACTCAAATAAATTAAATCAATTTATAAAATGTGAAGCCCAACCATTGGATAGTTTGAGATGTTCATTATGTTTTCTAGCATTGTGAGCATCTCCTACTTATTCCCATTTCAGCTTCAATAATAACTCCCTCTTTTGATCAATCCCATTTGATCTTCAAAATACAAACTAATCAATTGATAGTCCTTCCTATTGAAATCTTCAGAGACAATGATCATTTACCTTAATCGAGAGTTTTCTTAAAGGATCCTGTCATTTAGGATGTAATTAACTATACGAGCTTGTCCCTATAGGGAATTTGATGAACCCAATTAAAAATAAACCCTGCTTTACTTTTCCATGTAAAGTAGGGGAAGAATCTTTGGTACATATGCAGACTCATCATCCTTTGGAGTCCTTATTGAGGTGATTAGTTCCATTAAAGGGTAGTGGCTTCTGTCTTTCGAGATAGTACACTATACCTTGATGATGTACCCGATCACCTGAATAAGTACATCTGCAGATCTGTTTGGCATCTTATTAAGATGAATTTCTATAAGGTCTCTTCTTTTTTTCTTCACAGATTTGAAAGGTGTCTCCTTATTAAGATATTTATTAACCAACGGGGGGCTTTCCCCCATAGGGAATTTTAGAACCTAGTTTAAATAAACCCTACTTTATTCATCCATGTAAAGTAGGAGAAAAATCTCTAGTACATTCAAAGACCCATCATGCCTTAGAAGTCCTTATTATATGATTAAACCATCGTAGGATAGTGATTTCTATCTTTTGAGATAGTACACTATCCCTTGATGCCATACCAGATCCAATAAGTACATCCTTAGATCTGCGTGTTGTCTCCCCTTATATACACACACATACACAACAACCAAAAATAAACACCGCAAGGACTTTCACCTCATTTGTCCCTTGTCATTTCTGACCACCCACACTAGCTAGCTAGGAGGAGGATATACACCTCGTCTCTCATTCAAACTAAGCATGCACCTTTCAGAGAGCATCCCATTTAGTCCCTCGAGCTCCCAGAGCCCATCGATCTCCACATCTCTAGCAAGATCGAGCATCACCTTATCCCAAGCAGCCTCTACGTCTAACTTCACTTAAACTTTACCAAACTCAAATTAACTTCACCCACACCTTCTCCAAGCTCCGATGAACTGAATGAATAGAGAAACACTCAATTCGAGCATCGAAAACCACTCATCGACCAACTCCAGTAAGCTTGGTAGCAGCGTTTAGACAAAATGATGATAAGTTGGGAGGCAGCTCATGATCTTCTTAGCAAGGATTCACCTCTTCAAGGCAAAGTTTTTTCACTCGTTGGGCCACAAGTCTTAAGCTCTAGCTAGGTAAATTCTGACGAACTTCAGAAAATAATAAACTTTTTGGTGCTTTGTGAAAGAAATATGCATTTTTTGTTAATCAAGTCGTATGATTCCCTTTAAATTTATGCCTTCATTATTTTGCATTCAATTTCAACATTAAATGAGCTATAGTGAGCTTGAATCGAGCAATAAAAATTGAACGGCAGTCGTCTTTTGTCGGAGGTCGATGACGAATCATTTAGTGTCCCCTCCACGAGATTAGAACAGATGGTCGTGATTAATCACATTAGAATTTTTACTTTATTTTGATTTAATCTAAGGGATTCTCTGACATCCGATTCATGTTTGAATGACTAAGGAGAAAGCGCTTCCATCATCACTAAGTCAGCAGCCACATTGAATATTTTAAATGAGCAATCCCATAATGCTACGTGGAAAACACTGCCCCGTCAACATCTGCACAACACAGATTGTGTAAATGTATTAATTAATATGTAAAATAAGTTTTAATTAGCCAAAACTTCTCAGTATCGTAACTAATTGTTGAAAAACCCAATAATAAAAATAAACACATATTAGATAGAGGAGAATCTAAGAAAAATAAAATATCTAATTTTTATTATGCAAATTGTGATTTAAGTCTAAAATTTTACTTAATTAGCTTAATTAAGCTTTAATTACTTTGCTAGTTGACTTGAAATGACATGATTGTCCATTGGGATGACTTTTGCCTCCCATAATTTTCTAATGGTAATTTGGCAAGTAATTTTAAAAATTCAAATTTTCAAATCATAAGTCATTTTTTGCAGTTAATAATTATATAAAATTAAGAAAATTTTAAATACAATTATGTGAACCTAATTAAACATTAAAATATTAAGGGTGACTAGGAAATTCATTTACACCCTTGGTTTTAATTGTTTCTCAAAATCATCCTAAAGGGCTTTTATTTAATTAATTAAATCATAAATTAACATAAAATTTAGCAAAATCATTTAAAATTTTTTTTATCAAACCCTCTTTATGCTCAACTAACAAAAAGGCTTTTAATACAATCAAGATCCTCAATAGATTTGGGATATTTTGAGTGTAATTAATGATTTTAAGTTTTTAACATTTATTTAATAAACCTCTAAATATGAGCATAGTTGCATTAAAATTTCTAGATTATGTTTACTTCATGGTTATGCACTTCCAGTAATTTTCTCATAATTTTTGGGCTCATACTTAGGGCTTAATTGAATTTATGGTCTCTTTTGTGGTTTAATTGATTTAATAATTAATTAATTATAATTAATTTATAAAAAATATCTAAATCACTTAATGAATAGAGGTGGGTCAATGAATAATTTTAATTATTTTTTCTCCTCTTTAGGATTAAATAACTCAAATTCTAACGATCAATCCTTAATTTGATTAGGCTTAACAATACTTATCTTAATGTGAATGTCTTTTAGAATTGAATTCAAATATGTTTTTTGATAATGTTTAATTGTATTATTTGTTCACCAATTTTTATTTCATATGTCTCATACATTCATGTTTTCAACAAAATAAAAATAAAAGATTTCATTCAAATTGTATGCCATTGAATTAGGTAGTTTGGCTAATATCACTAGTAAATTTTAAATTATTTTTCCAATTATAAGATATTTATATTAACTTAAATATAAATCAGTATGAATAATTAAAATTTTGATTTAAATTCTTATGTGTATGAACCACAATATTGAAAGGTATATAGCCTAGAAACCCGAGGTTGTAGGGCTACTAGTCTGAAGGAGTTCTTGATCCCTCGTATATTTTGGTATAACTACGGCAGGTAGTTTAAGATGTGTGGTAAAATACATATTAAGTTTGATTTATTTTCATACTTATATTTAAAATATCCTAAAAGTTTCATATTTTCATTCTTATGTCCACATATGTATGCATAAGTATATGAATTAACAAGTATATTATCTAGACATCCCGAGAGTGTGCGACTTTTAGTAATCCCAAGGAGGTCTGTGATTTCCTCACTTTCCTAGTTTAACAATTGTATGTATTTATATAAATTCAATATACTAATGGGTACGTATTACGCATAAGGCATAATTGAATTAATTCCTTCTACTAAATTCATGCATCATGTTTTATATTAATATAAACTATAGGCATTAGTTCATTCATGCATCAAGTGTGGAGTATATAAGATTATATATATATAATTTAATTATTCAATCAATTGTATTTACATAATTAAATGAAATTTAAGGAATAATGAAGCAAGTCAAGAAAATACTATTAAATTAACTTTAGTTAGGTTTTGTTAATCCTGAGATGCCTTTCATATTTAGATAAAACTTCTTAAGTCAAATCCAAACATAGAATTTAATAAAAGGTTATAACTTCATTGAGATGATTAAAAATCATAAAAATTCATTTTCTAGCTTCAACCTAAGGTTTACAATTAAGGTGGATTTTATTTCCCCTTTCTCTCTTTCTATTTTTAAATAAAAATAAAATGAAACATAAAATAAAATTAAAAGTTTATGTTTAAAATTCATTTCAAGCTATTAAATTACATGAAGTGTAATGATCTCTAATAAGAAACTTAAATATATTTTACTAGAAAATTTAAATATTAAAGCGTAATCATGGCATACCACACTAAGCCTAGCACACACACTAGCATGCTAAGCCATCAATCCTAGTCTTATGTTAGCCTGGTGCTTGTTGTGATGATGTGATGCTTTATTTTGTGTGTAATATTTTGTAGTAGACGTTAGGATTAATTGTGTGTAGTCTGAATATTAGGGCATCATTAAACTAATGATATTTTCTACTAGGGAATACGCTTAAGAGACCACTGTAATAATGAAAATATATATGTTTTTTACTTGCACGTGTTGCTTAAGTATCTAAGCATAATCCATTAGGATAGGTGAGTTTTGTCACCTAAGGTAAGCTGTTAAGCCCAAATGTATGAAATATAACTGCTTGGCTTGAATGTGTGTTAAGCATTTTGCAAGTGTAATTAAATTTACATTTTCATAATCTGTAATTTTCATAATAGGCTTAAGATTATGGCTATGGGATTTAGGATAAGCAGTGGTTAAAGAGCTTAGACCTAGGAGGCCTTGTGATACCTAGAATACTAATCTATGAAGTGAAGATGAAGATAAAGAATTGAAAACCCTTATAGATTTATTTTTAGTTGTAAATTAATTATAATCTAGGTTGTATATGGATAGAGCTTGACTTCAAATAATTTTATTTTTTTAGGGGTCTATGGCGGTACCTAACTGCACCGACCTTTTATTCTTTCAATCGATAATATTTATTTGATTGTTTACTTTGATTTTGCATTAGAAATGACATGATTTTCATAATTTTATTAAAGTTTGATTATTTATTTTATGGCCCAGATGTAGTAAGCTCTTTAAGGAACTAATTTTTTACTCCAATCAATTAACTTTTACTAAATTTTAATAACTCATAACCTCACTCTAAAGCTTATGATTCTAATAAAAATAATAATAATAATAACAACCCCTTAGCTGTATGGTTGAATGTTTCAATATCATGCATGCATATTATTCCACTCTTGCAAATGAGGGATCTCCACTCTCACACAATAGAGGATAAAGCTCAGCTAGTGATAGTAGTCCCATGTAGTGTAGAACACCTATTCCTGTTGATTTGGCCCATAATCTAATTACATCATGCATTTAAGTTTAAACTCTCCTAAGCTTGAGTCTAAAATAATAAGTCAAAAATAAAATAAAATTCATAAAATTTATCGCATTAGTCTAAGTCATAATTTGTATACTAATCAATGCTTTCAGAACCGGACCGGACCAGCCAGTTTGATCGATTCGGCCGTGAACCGGTTTCTATGCCGGTCCAGATTATTAAAAAAATTGGCTTAGCCAAAAACCATCGGATACTACAGAAACCGGTTCAACCCTCGAGAACATTCGATCTCAGCTTAATCATGATCCCACATGTGATCATTCCACCACCTTGAAACCCTAATCATGTCATTTTTCATCATGTGAATTCTTTTGCCCCGCCCCTCTTGCTCGACTGAGTTTCTCTTGCCCTAACCTTTACAGCAAACTTGGAATTTTTTTAATTTGAAGGGTGGAAAATAGTTGGAGGAATTCTTATAATTTTTATAATAATATTTACATGTTAGATATATTTTACAAAGTTTTTAAAATAATTTTTATATTCTAAATTATATAATTTTAATACAAACTATACAACAACAACAACAACAACAACAACAACAAGCCTTAATCCCACTAGGTGGGGTCAGCTACATGAATCCTTCATCTCCATTCTCCATTGTATTATGTGTCAAATTCTCATTTAATTCAAGTATACTAAGATCATTTTTATACATCTTAACCAAGTCTTTTACTCTACCTTTCTTAACATAAGGCAAATCTAATGCATCAACTCTCCTAATTGGGTCATGATGGTACGCTTTATGTGGCCAAACCATCTAAGGTGACTCTCCTAATCTTATCTACCACTGAGCTACTCCAACTTTTCCCATACTCATTTTGCATTCTATCTCTAAGAGTAAAGCCACTCATCCACGAGCATCCTCATCTCGTAACACTTAACTTAGTCTTATGCTTCTCTTTATTGGCCAACATTACATAAGTCATTGCAGGTCTTACCACCATCTTATAAAATTTTCCCTTAAGTTAAGTGGAACTTTTCTATCACATAATAGGCCAGATGCATTCCTCCACTTCAACCATCCAACTTGAATTCTACTAATAACATCTCCATCTATTTCACCATCATTTTGAACAATAGAACCTAAATATCTAAATAAATCACTCTTATTAATGACTTGATCACCCAAAGTCACAACACTACCACTAAAACTTCTACAACTAAAATTACACTCCATATATTCAGTTTTAGATCTACTTAAATGAAAACCTTTAGACTCTAAAGTTGACCTCCATAATTCAAGTTTCTATTGGACTCCCTCTCTAGTCTTATCAACAAGAAGAATGTCATCAGCAAAAACCATACACCAAGGTACATCTTCTTGTAAATGCCTCGTAAGAACATCCATAACTAAAGTAAAAAAAAAAGAGGGCTTAATGTTGATCCTTGATGTAATCCAAGCGAAATAGGAAAATATTTTGTCAATCCTCCTTGTGTTTGGACACAAGTAACACTAGTATACCTATCCTTAATGACTTGAATATAACCAATATTAACTCCTTTCAGTTCTAAAACTCTCCAAAGAACATCTCTTGAGACTTTATCATAAGCTTTCTCTAAATCAATAAATATCATATGTAGATCATCCTTACTTTCTCTATGCTTCTCCATCAAACCTCTTAACAAATGTATAACATCCATAGCATCTACGGCATGAAACCAAACTTGTGAGAAACTTACGTATCACATCGTAACCTATGCTCAATTACTCTCTCCCATAATTTTAATGTATGGCACATTAACTTAATTCCTCATAACGCACTCTTGTGCATCACCTTTATTCTTAAATATAGGAACCAACAAACTCTTTCTCCACTCATCGACATCTTTTAGTCTTTAAAATAACATTAAAAGATTTGTAAGCCAAGAAATTCCTTGATCTCCTAAACATTTCCACACACTATTGGAATATTATCCATCTCTTGCTTTTCCACATTTCATTTTCTTTAAAGCTTCACTAACTTCGATTTACTAATGAAGATAAAATGAAATTCTCTATTTTTGTTTAGGGTATTATTGTTGCTAAAATCAATCATACTTTCAGATCCTTCATTGAAAAGTTTATCAAAATACCTCATCCACCTATTTTCAATATCTTTTTCTAAGAAAAGCACTTTATTATTTTCATCCTTAATACCTCTCACTTGAACTATGTCTTTACTTCTCCTATCTCTTTGGTTGGCTAACTTATACATACATCTTTCACCTTCTTTGGTATCTAATCTATTATATAAATCACTAAAAGCTAAATCTTTTGCATCACATATTGCTTTCTTAGAGTCTCAACAGGCCACTTTATATCTTTCCCAATTCTCCGAATTTTTACATCTAAACCAAGTTTTATAACAATGCTTTTTATTTCTTATCTTTTCTTGCACACTCTGACTCCACCAACTATTCTTATTAAAAGAAGCTTTTCCTTTTGATTCTCCAAGCACATCTTTAGCAACTTGCTTAATTTCACTTGATATTTTTTCCCACATAACGTTAGCTTCCTTATGAACATCCCAAATTCTAATTTCTTGTAGCTTGCTCTTAAAATATTTTTATTTGTGTTCTTTAAGTGTCCCCATCTAATCCTAGGACAATAATTTAATTTATTTTTCTCTTACAACCTTTCATCTTAAAATCTAAAACTAATAGTCGATGTTGGGTACTTAAAATTTCACTTGGAATGACCTTACAATCTTTACAATCTAAACGATCTATTTTTCTTATCAGAAAATAATCAATCTGTGTTTTACTAGATCCATTTTATAAGTAATAATATGTTCATTTCTTTTCTTAAATAAAGTATTAGCAACTACAAAATCATAAGCTAAGGCAAAATCTAATATAGTCCTACCTTCTTCATTAGTCACTCCAAATCCATAACCACCATGAATACTTTTAAAATCTTCTACCACTCTACCAACATGTCCATTTAAATCTCCTCCAATAAATACTTTTTCTTCAAGAGGTATCTTTTGTATTAATCCCTCTAATTCATTCCAAAATTTTTCTTTTTTGCTTACCTCCAAACCTACTTGAGGAGCATAGACACTTATAACATTGATAATCTTAGTATCAACAATAATCTTTAAAGCTATAATTCTATCTCCACATCTATTAATACTTATAACATTATCCTTCAAGCTTTTATCTATAATCACACCTACACCATTTCTAGTTCGACTTTTACCTGAATACTAAAGTTTAAAACCTAAACTATCAATCTCCTTGGCCTTCTCACCAACCCATTTAGTTTCTTGAAACATAAAATATTTATCTTTCTATGAACCATAATATCTATTAATTCCATTAATTTACCGTAAGAGTACCTATATTCCAAGATCCTAACCTAATTCTAGTTTCATGGACTAACTTCTTTGCCGCATCCGTCCATAATGTGGGAACCCTTGCTTATTTAACACTTGGTGGCCGTCGTGCTCAACACATTTTCATTTTCAAACCATCGTAGCATCTTCGGGCGTAGCATTAACACAATGATTTAAAGGATTCATGTCATGATTATTTCGACAAATTTTACGGTTGTGACTACCTAACAACCCTCCACTTTTTGCATCCGGACTTGGGACCAGAAATAATTTTTTTAAATTATATTTTATACTAATTTTCATAAACTTATAATAATTTTTTTGATATATTTAATACATTTATCTAAATTATAATTCATAATAACTATAACTAAATGAGCTTTTCATAAACTTTATTTGTTTATATATATATTTAATCATTTAAATATTTATTACATCATCCGGTTCAACCCCGGTCGAACCATCGAACCTTGAACCTCTCCCTTTTCTGGTTCTATGTCTAGCCCAGTTTTCACAACCTTGATACTAATCATGATCTAATCTCTTAGGAAGTGAGTTTAGGACTATATATGCTTTTCTAATCATAATTCCCTAGCTATCTTACATTTACATAAGATCGACCCAAATAGTTTTGAATCATAAGAGGTGTTAGGCTACTCTAGGTGGTTGTAAGTTCAGAAGAGTTGAAATCAATTCACTCTTTTTAGTGGAAGTGATCCAATATATCCCACTTCTCTGAATAAAATTAGGTTGAGATCCTTGCATATGCTAGAGTACTTTAGATAAAGGTTCAAAGTTTACTTTTTTCTCTTTTGCTATGAGTGTAAGTTCTCACCTCTTAGGCATTTCCATAATCTTATGTTGTTGAAATCTAAGTCTTAACTTTCTAATAAAATATTGACTCAAATAAATATAATTTTCACCTTAAAAAATTTAAAGCCACAAAATAGCATAAATTGAAGCACTCACTAGGGTTCATAATATCATGAGTGCTTCCTATTTAATCTGCTTTAGAATCCATAAAGAACTCTTCCTATGTTGAGTCTTCTTACTTGATATTCAATAATTACAAATTCTTTGATCATCAATTTTTGAAACCTTTGGAGACATTAGTTGATTATTTTAATCATGAGTATTCATAGAAATTTTTCATTTCCTAAGATGCAATTAACTATGGGGGCTTGCCTCCATAGGGAAATAAAGAACCGACTTAAAATAAACTATGCTTTACTTCATCTATGTAAAAAGGGAAAGATCCCTAGTATATATAGATCCATCTATCTTAAGAGTCTTCATTGGATGATTGAGTGTAGACTAATGTTTCTACCTTTTGAGATATCATCATTTCTTAATGTTGTACTTGATCATTTCAATAAGAACCCCTAAGATCGTGGTGTCCATATGGCTCTAAACAAAAAATTATAGAGATCAAGAAATAAAATACCAACTCGAAGATAGAAGTACCATCCTACGATGGACTCAATTATCTAATAAGAACTCTTAAGGGCGGTCTATGTGTACTAAAAATCTTTTCACTACTTTACATGAATAAAGTAACAAGTTTTCTACAAGGGCAAGCCCCCATAGTTGACTACATCTTAGAAGATGAGATTTGCTAAGAAAACTCTATGTTAAAGGAGTCAATCATCATCTTTATGAATTTCAACAATTAAAATCAAGGATTTCGATTTCTAGAATCAAGTAGGAAAAGTCAAATTAGAATAGTTCTTATCGAAGCCAAAGTGAATAAGTAGGGAGACTTTGGGTATTAGGAAGCCTCGTAAATATTGTAGTTTATCATATAGTTGGTCTTTATATATTTAAAGGGAGATTTATTATGTTTTAGTTAACAATTTAGTAGAATGTAAGGACTTATATCACAATAATAGAAGATTGTAGAAATTCATAAGTGGTGAGAACTTATGCTCTCTTTGCAACAGGAAAAGAGTAGCCTTAAACCCTAAAAGTAGAGTGCTTGACACAAGTTAGAAACTTGACTTACTACTCTTACAAGTGGGATGTATTACACTCTTACCAAGTAATGTGAGCTTATACCGACTCTTCTAAACTTATAACCACTTGGAGGGGTTGCCAACTAACACCACCTATGCTTTAAATCTATGTGGACAAGTCTCACTCCTTAAAATTTGAAGATCATAATTGGTATGAGAATACTTTTAACAAATGTAATTAGATTTCAGCTTTTAAGTATTTTTATACACAAAATTTATTTAAAAGACTTGAGTTTATAATTATGCCTATTATGAGATGTTGTTATAAAGGGTCTATGAGTTAAATTAAATAGAATGTATACTTTCCCGTGTAATCATCCTCACAAGTCGAATGCCCCATTGTTGACCTCATTTTTGATGAGCTCTCAACCCTCCCATCTTAGACATAAGACTTTGCTTAGACTTTAAGAGTTCCTTAGTCTTAAGACACATCTAAAGATTAGGTGGACACTCAACCTAGCCTTAGAAGACTTAGAAGAGTTAGCCATAGGAATAGGTCATGCCTTAGGGGTGTTAGGAAAATTTATCACCCTTAGCTTAAACCATTCCTCACTTTCCATCTTTCAAGTCAAACTCCAAATCAATTCTATTTGATTTTCTCCAAACCTAAATCAATTCCATATTTGAAATCCATGATTGAAACCTATGATTGAACCCCATGATCAAAATCCATCAAAATTCCTAAGTCCAAATTTTTACTAAGTCCTTAACCTTCCTCAAGGACTTAATTAAAATTATGATTCAAACCTACTCAAATCTTTGGGATTTTTTCATACTCCATTTTATTCTCATTTATATTCATATATATAAATAAAATATAAATTCAAATCAATCAAATTAAACTCAAAATTCAAAATCAATTCATGAAATTTTCCTTAAATCCTTTAAATTCCCTTTAATGGATTTAACCTAAAACTTGAAGAAACCATTTCAAACTCATGAGATTTTCTCAAAACTTATTTATATTCTCATTTATATTCTCATATATAAATGAAATATAAATATAAATCAATCAAATCAATGGCAAAAATTAAATTCCAATTTAAAACTCCTTTAAATCTTTTAAATTCTCTTTAATGGATTTAACCTAAATCTTGATCAAATCAATTCAAACTCATGGGATTTTCTCAAAACTTATTTGTATTTTCATTTATATTCTCATATATAAATGAATTATAAATATAAATCAATCAAATCCAATCCAAAAAATAAATTTTAATTTAAAAATTTCTTTAAATCCCTTAAATTCCCTTTAATGGATTTAACCTAAATCATGATTAAACCACTTCAAATCCTCAAAATTTATAATGATAAATTTATATTCTCATTTATATTCACATCTATAAATGAAATATAAATTCAAACAATCAAAATCAATTCCAAAAATCAAACTCAAATCAACTCAAAATCCAATCTAAGCCTTTCAAGTCAAAATCTTGAACTTAGCCAAATCATTTTCAAGTCAAGCCTAACTCTTGATTTTCTCTCATGGTTCAATCATTCCTACAATCATGAGCTCATATATAAATCCAAAAATCAGTCAAACAATCAAAACCTAAATAAAAAATCAAACCCAAAACCCTTCCATATTCTTCCTTTGAATATGAAATTTTCAAATGGATCAAACCCATTTGACTTCAAACCACTTGTAAATGGATTTATATTTCAATCATAAGTTCATATACAAGATCAACCAACTTCAAATTAAGCTTTGACCAAGAATTTTGACCCACTTAGGCTCACTTGATCCGAAGTGATCTAAAGTATCCTTATGAGCCAAATTTTGATCCTAACCAAATTAGATTGAACCAAACTCATATTTGCCTCTCATCATGAGAAGCATTCATCATGGGATGATCAATCAATCAAATTGGGTCAAACCAAGTCAAACTTAAGGGTTGACCAAGTCAACACTTAACCCAAAATGAAACCTAACATAACCAAATTCCACCATAGGCCAAATTGATTGAAACCATTGATGAGTTCACTCATGACTTATGTTAGAACTTGACTAAGCCAACATTTGAGCCTAACCTAGCTTAATTGGCCCACTTGACCCAAGTTGACCCATTTTGACCTAAAGGGTCAAAATATGTCAAAACTTGATCTAAGCTAAATCTATTTAAACCAATGGGTCAATTCCATTCCAAATCACTTGTAGAACTTGACCAAAGCCTCAATTATTGGCCACCAACTGGCCCAATTGACCTTAAACCCAACATGACCTAAAGGGGTTGAACTTAACCCAAATTGATTGGAAAAAAAGATATCAATCCACTCCATATGACTAACCAAACCTAAACCTACCTTTGACCTACCTCAAATAAGTCAAATGGGTCAAATAGGTCAACTTGACCCATTTGACCTAAACTTGACCCATTTGAAGTAAATGAAGTCATATGAGCCAAAACCAAATATATACCAAATTGAGACAAACCAAAGCCACCAAAACATTTCAAATAGACATATGAACTTGACCTAACCCTTGGTTTGACCTAATTTGATGTTGGTTAACTTGACCCAAGTTCACCTATTTTGACCTAAATGGGTTAACATGAGCCAAACCCTATCAATGAATTCCAAATCCAATGAAACTTGGCCAAACCTAGTTTCTCCACATACCCAACATATCTAAAGTAAAAAAAAAAATAGAAAAGGACTATCCACGAGGCCATAGAACAAATTTTGGCTTAACCCATGGGTAATTTTGGTCACTCTTCACATTCACTTGAGGCTTTCCTAAAAGCTCAAGGGGATCTAGGGGAGAGTGGTGCAACCAACCTAATGGGTTTGGGTTAGCCCATTTGGTCCCTAGACCAAACCCGACCCTATGGTCAAAAATTGAAATTTCAAACTCCCTTTCAAGCTCAAATTCAAGCACATGGGAGATTGGCAATCCACTCGTTGGCTCAAACCAACCATGTGTAGACTCCTAACTGATCAAACAACTCTTAGCCTATGATCAATTGGATCAAAATGGCATGTCCATTATCGGCTATCCAATCCTTCAAGGGAAAGATATACTCCCCCTAATTCACTTCTATTTTTATTCACTCAAGGTCGATTGAAGGATAGGAAGCCAGAGGAGCCATTGGAGATTGTTCCTAAGCCTCCTAGAGTTCTTCCCATTTTCCTTTTCTAGGCTTTTGAATAGTGAAAAATAAGGAAGGTAGAGTGAAATTCCAACATCTTCTACATTCCATTTGAATCCAATTGCTCTTGCACACTCCATCAGAGGGTCATGTCGAGCTTACCTAAGCTCTCTCTGAAGTTCTGAAGGCAAGGTGAGACCTAACTTGATCAAAGTAGAAGCTCAAGAAAGAAGGAGACTCAACCTCAAGTGCACATACTCTCAGCAAGGCTTCGTCTTAACCAGACGAAGCTTCGCTAAGGAAATCAAGCGCCGGTGACGACCTCCAGTGAGGTATGGGATTTTTTGACAATTAAACTCAATGTGGTGTGGAGCTTTGTGAATGAAATTTTCACCCCATTAATTTTTTACCATTGGATTTGTCGCTCTCTATCTTTAGATGGTGTGGGCTGAATTTGGTTTGATTATATGCTAAATCGAGCTTGGATCTTCCCCTTGATCATGGGGTCTCTATTGATCAAGGAAAGAACTGATGATCTCGCTCATCCACACATTTTAGATGGATGGTAGACGTTTAGAAATCCTTTTACTCATTTTAAGATGTCGAGATCCTTAGCCGTCGATCTTTGATGATAGAGGATCAGCGCGTCGCCATCTCCTTGATAAGACAACTTAAGTGATCCCCTCACAACGTGATGCATGTAAAGTGTGCTGACCATGCCATGCATCGAAAGGATTAGTTAAGTGCTTTAATTAATTCCTAATTAACTTAGAGACATTCTAAAATTCATAACTCTCTCTAAAAAATTCAAAAAAATATGAAATAAAATCATATGGATAGATAATTAAACCTAAAACATTTTAAAATTAATTTTAATGAGTTTTGAAATATGCTTTATTCTTTTAGTTTTAGATTGTTTATTTTGCTAATTACTTTTTAATTAGGTCTCTGATTAATCCCAAATTTCTTGGGTAAGTTTTAGGGGATAACATCTACCTCTTCGAATTTTCTTGGGATTTATTGAAGGCTTGATTAGAAGAATTGCATATAGTTTCCTTAATTACTCTCCTTATGTAATTAAGCATAATTAGGGTATGATTAGTGATTTTAACTTATGATTAGGGTTGATTAAGGTTAGATAGAGTGAGTTGGAGGTTTATGGAATAGTTTTGGGTCATTTCCCTTAGGCTTATCCCTAAACTCACTTTTCTCTCCTTAATCTCCTCTTAATTAAAAATTCATTAATTATCCCCTTAATCAATTTCAAAAAATTCTAAAATTTCCATAACTTAATTAATCTACTTTGGGTAGATACTTAGGTGGTTAATATCCTAAGTTCAATTAAGGAAATCAAAACCCAATTCAAATGTGTGAAAGGGTGTTTTGAAATTACTTAAGCTAAACCCCTTAGCTTAATTAACTTTTAATTGTGAGCCAAATTGCATTAGGCCTTTTCATTATTAGGTCAATTGCAAATTTAAATTCCTTGTGTATTTTATGTCATCTCATTGGCTCAGAATTATCTAGTTGATTCTTCTAAGATGGTGTAGGTAAGGGTTAATTAAGTTACTTAATTCATACCTTAACCTAATCAATACATAAAAATGGATCTAATTACCTAAAAATTAAACAAAAATATTAAACACATGTGGGAATGGGTTAGGAACAGCAAACTCATCTCACCTTTTCAAAAAAATCAAACTTCAAACTAAATAAAAATCACTTTGAAATTCACTTTGATTTATTTTAAACTTTCTTATTCCATAAGAATGTCTTTGGGATTTAAGTGAAGTGAGTTTGTTTTCATCCTTTCATTACTTTGGATCTCCCCAACATGTTAAGTTGTATGCCATGTGATTTCATGCATTCATAGTTTTGAAATTCAAATTTTAAAATAAAATTCTTTACTTTATGTCAAATTTGCATGTGTTGGCTAAAGTAGAAATATGAGTGGCTATTATCACTACTAAATCCAAATTATTTTAAAAAATATAAATCAATACAAAATCTAAAAGTATGTGACTTATATTTTAATTATAAACTTGCATGTGGTATATTATAAAGTCATGCTTAGTAGGTTTCCTTTCTTTCTTATGTTAGCATAGTTTTGAATAGGAGTTGGTAAGATGTAGGGTTCATTTGAAAAGAACCCAACACTTACTTAATTCTATACCCTATTCATCCCTATGCTATCACCTAAGAAGGGTTTCCTATACTTGCATACATAAATTGCATAAGATAAAATGTATCCATTAAACAACTATTGCATTTTTCTTTTCTATTTAATTTCTTTTATATACATGTTTGTATTTAAGAAAAGTGGTATATTAGTCTGGACAACCCCAAGGTTGCGAGGCTTTAAGTAGCCCTAAGTAGGTCTTTAACCTTACACCTCTAGTTAACAATGGCGATGTACTCACTTATTCCTTTCTTACTTTCATGTATGTATGTAAAAATTTGGATAAGAAAAACCCTTTTTTTTTCACTTAAGAAAAATTATGCATATTAAACTTCTAAATTTTCTTAAAAGGATTGCTTAGCATGCATCATAAAGTGTGTTGAATACTCTCATTTGCATGTATAGATATGCTTAGAGTCCATCCATGTGCATGTTATATATGTTGGGAAAGAAATGAAGTAATGTGTGTTATGTGAATTTTGATTTATTTTATTTAATCTTAAAATGCCTTTCTTTTTGAATAGGTTTGTTTAGAGTATATCTAAAATTAGGATTATTTAAAAGATTTAATCAAAGCATTCCCCTAAATGGAACTAAAATGTGAATCTACTTTAGAAATTACTTAAGTTAGGAAAGAAAGAGAAGCTCTTCTCTTTCCCTCTCTTCAAAACTTAGTAATTAATTATAGGATCCACTTAAACCAAACCAAAATATGAAATAAAATCAACCCAAAACAATTAAACAACTTAAATGAAACCCTCTTCTAAGTTGAACATGTTCTTCACACTTAGAAAATTTAAACCTAAATCCATAGCTAAGCATACCACACAATCCTTCAAAGCACACACATTAACCTAAGTCACCACTTCTAGCTTTAGGTTAGGTCGGTGCATGGTTTGATGTTTGTTTTGTTTTATATATATGTTTTTTATGGATGTTAGGGTGTATGCTAGAAGAAATGATAGGATGTTATTAGTCTACTATTCTTTTCTGAGGATTGTGCTTAAGCTATCATAAATAAAAATATAAATGTTTTTTGCTTGCGGTGTTTATACCCCTAAGCATAATCCATAGGCAGTGGACTTAGTCACCCATGTATGGGGTGAAAAGTCTAATATACATGCTTAGGATTTGTGTGAATTGTTTTAGCTAACCTTTTTTTGCAGGTGTTAGTTAAATTTTCACTTTTCCTTTTCATATAAAATTTATATAATTAGAATTTTGGAATGATTGTTATGGGAATTAGGATGAGCATTGGTCATAAGATACCATCTTATGCACCATATGAAACCTTGGAGCATCCATCTTCCAACTATCCAAAGAAGGAACCAAAAGAAGAAAGAAATAAGAAAAGAAGAAGAAGAAGTAAGAAAGAAGAAATAAGAAATAAAGCTTGAACAACCCATAACAATGACTTCCTTGCTTTATTGTAATTTAATTCATTTATAATCTAGGTTGTATAATGGTAGAGTTTGGCTACCCAATTTGATATTTTTGGGTTTGTGCGGTGGTACTCGACCGTAACGGCCATTTATTCTTTTTGCGATTACCTTTATAAATTGATTGATGATTTGTTTAGCTTTTGCATTAAGTGGCATGATTTTCCTAGTTTCTTTCTTGCTTTATGTATGGCCTGGGTGTGGATTAGGCTCTTTAGGAAAAAATAAATCTTTTACTCAACTTAACAACTCAAACTAAAATTAAATAACTCATAACCTCACATAAAGCTTAGGTTTAAAATTAAGATAAAAGAATTAGCAACCCCTTTGTTGGATGAGCATTTCTTTTGTAATATTATGCACAAATGCATCTTATTTCACTCTTGATTGGAGGGTTTCCACCTTTTCCAGAGAAACTTGGCTTGACCTTTGAGAACCGTGGTGAAAACTCACCTCCTCCCTTCTCGTTGATTTTGGCAAATAAACTTCTTTCTCATGCATTAGTCATAAAAATCCTATTAGCCTGAGTCAAAATAATTGTCCAAAATAAAAATAAAAATGATTTGAAATTGTATTAGATTTAGATCATTTGAAGCATGTCAATTTACATGATCTAGTATCTTTTTATTGAGTGAGTTTAAGGACTTAGTCTCTTTCTAAATAATAACAGCCCAGCTATCTTGCATAAGCATAAAGACTTGCCTACATGTATTTAAAATCATATGAGGAGTTAGTTGGTGACCACCCCAAGGTAACTGTAAGTCCAAGCTGTCGGGTGGTTTGTCCTCTCTTGTGGAGGCAAACCAATTACCCACTTTTTGCCTTAGATTTAAGTTGTGCTTTCGGCCCTCACCAAAGCTCTCTAGATTTGGGTTCTGAGATTGCTTCTCCACTTTACAGGCCAGAAGCATAATTCTTCACCTCTTAGGCATTTCCTTAATCTTGTATTAAGGAATCTTAAGTCCTAAATTTTTAATAAAAAATATAACTCAAATAAACTAAATCAATTTCAAAAATGTAAAGCCCAACTATAGGATTGTTTGAGATGCTCGCTAGGTTTCCTAGCATCGTGGGCATCTCTTACTCATTTCCCATTTTATCTTCGATAATAACTCTCTCTTTTGATCAATTCCATTTGATCTTTCAAAAATGGACCAATCGATTGATAGTCTTTTCCTATTAAAATCTTGAGAACGATCATTTACCTTAATCGAGAGTTTTCCTAAGGGATCCCATCCCTTAGGTTGTAATAACTATAGGGCTTGCCCCTGCTTAATGAACCGTTTAAAATAAATGCTACTTTATTTTTCATGTAAAGTAGGGAAGAATCTATGGTATATATGCAGACCCATCGTCCTTAGAGTCCTTGAGGTGATTGGTTCCATTAAAGGGTAGTGATTTCTATCTCTCAAAATAGTACACTATTTCCTTGATGATGTACGATCACCGAATAAGTACATCTATGCCTTAAAAGATGAATTTTTATAAGGTCTCCTCTTTCTTTTCTCCACACAGATTTGAAAGGCGACTCCCTAATAGGAATTTTAAACCAACACCCCCTTATGAGCAATGAGAGAAGGGCATAATTCACGAAGGAATGAAGAAATATGTAATCAACAATCCTAAATTCTAGGGGGGTTAGTTGCTTTTAGTATTTATACCTTGGGCTTTAAGAGAGTTAAAAGTTGTATTATTTTAATTTAAGTTGATTAATTAATATTGGGTAGACAATTTATATTATCTTAGGATCCTACTACATAAACCAAGCTTTCATAATAGTAGCATAGAATCACAAAAAGAAAAGTTGGTGTGGCTGGGATCTACTTTACACCCTAGAAGCAAAAAATAAAATGGGTAGCCAAGTGCTGCCCTTATATAGTACGACTTAAGTTAAATATTACATAAAATAAAGCTAATAGGGGATTTTATATTTTCAACTTCATATGTTGGGTGCTCCAAGTTTCACAAGGCCTTATAGGTCAAAGCCTTTTAGACACAACTCATTCCATACCACATGGTCCTAATCATAATCCCATTACAAATTACATTTGAAAAGCAAAGTAAAATCCTAACTATACCTACAAAACAAAAGTTAGCTAGAACACACATACACATCAAAGTATTTATATTTCATATAGTGGGGTTTGACACTAGCCAGTGTCCAAGCCCAACTATCCTAATGAGTTATGCTCATATACATATAGCACCAACAAGCAAAATTTATTAATTTTAAACATACTTTGACATTTCCTTTTATTGAGCATAACCCCCTATAAAAAATAATGATAGTCTAATATCGCCTTAACATCCAGTCTATGAGCATCCACCTTAACATCTAATTTAAAATATTACATCACAATATAAAAAATTCAATCCATGATAAAGCATTGTCCTAACTTAATATTAGTATTAATGGTCTATTAATCTAATGTGTGTGTTGAGACTAATGTGGTATGATAAAGCTAAGCTTTAATGTTTAAGTTGTACTATATGATCAAAATTTTAATTTATTGGTAAGGATGATCATAATTTATATTATTAATATTTCAAATATATACTTTATATGATGGATTTAGCTCTTAACTCAAGTTGCCCTTAATATTTTGAAGTGCATGAAAAGTTATAAATTACATTTGAGTGGAACCTATATTTTTTCAACACTCTAATCATAAATTAGATCTAAAGAAGTGAATTTCATGACTTTTAATCATCTTAATGAAGTGTTAAGTTATAATTAAGTCCTTATTTGTTGGTAAAAAAATAAAATAAATAATGAAAAATCCCAACTCTAGCATCACGGTATTGGGTCGTGTGCCTAGGTGTTGGCTTATATTAATAATAAAAAAATGAACCTTAGACTCGATTCTACGATGTCATAAACTCGGCACCTAGGCACTGGTTCTGCTGCTCCTAAGTTTAAAGAGCTCGGTAAACACCAACCAGTCTCACCAATAGCCATTCCCCTCGGCGATTACCGCTCAAGGGGAGAGCGGGAAGTATTTTGGAGGAGTGAGAGTAGTTATTCAAACAGTGGGAACAGTAAAGATTCAACCTTTACAAGAAGAGGAGGGTTGGTCTTCTTCTTCTTTTTTTCTTCAGCCTTATTAGGGCCTTCCATCTCTATGTTGCACTACTACAGTTCCCCTAAATGCTATTCTTCTTGTACAATAAAAGATTTTAAATAAAACTCCAACAATAACAATAACAACAAGCCTTTATCCCATTAAGTTGACTACATGAATCCTTAGTCTCCATTGTGTCCTATTATTTGTCAAATTCTCATTTAATTCAAGTATACTACGATCATTTTTTTATACATCTTCAAGTCTTTTAGGTCTACCTCTACCTTTCTTAACATAAGGCAAATACAATGCATCTACTCTCCTAAGCGGGTCATTGGACGATTGATGATGTGGCCAAACCATCTAAGGCGACTCTCTCTAATCTTATCTGCCATTGAAGCTACTCCAACTTTTTCTCGAACAAACTTATTTCGCATTTTATCTCTAAGAGTAAAGCCACTCATCCACTGAGCATCCTCATCTTTATAACTTAGTCTTATGCTTCTCTTTTATTGGCCAACATTGCACCATAAGTCATTGCGGGTCTTACCACCATCTTATAAAATTTTCCTTAAGTTTAAGCGGAACTTTTCTATTACACAACGGATGCATTCCTCCACTTCAACCATCCAACTTGAATTCTACTAATAACTTCTTCATCTATTTCACCATCATTTTAAATAATAGAGCCTAAATATCTGAATCGCTCACTCTTATTAATGACGTGTTCACCTAATGTCACAACACTACCACTAGAACTTCTAAAACCCTAAATTACACTCCATATATTTACTTTTTAGATCTACTTAAACGAAAACCTTTAGACTCTAATGTTGACCTCCATAATTCAAGTTTCTCTTGGACTCCCTCTCTAGTCTTATCAACAAGAAGAATGTCATCAACAAAAAGCATACACAAAGGTACATCTTCTTATAAATTCCTAGTAAGAACACCCATAACTAAAGCAAAAAAGATAAGGGCTTAAAGCTGGTCCTTGATGTAATCCAGCTGAAATAGAAAAATATTTTATCAATCCTCCTTGTGTTTAGACACAAGTAACAGCTCTAGTATACATATCCTTGCTTACTTGAATATAACCAATATTAACTCATTTCTATTCTAAAACTCTCCAAAGAACATCTCTTGAAACTTTATCATAAGCTTTCTCTAAATCAATAAATATCATATGTCGATCCTCCTTACTTTCTCTATACTTCTCCATCAAACCTCATTACAAATGTATAGCATCCATAGTAGATCTACCTAGCATGAGACCAAACTAATTGTGAGAAACTTTTGTATCACATCATAATCTATGCTTAATTACTCTCTCCCATAATATTAATGTATGACACATTAACTTAATTCCTCTATAATTTGTACACTCTTGTGCATCACCTTTATTCTACTAAATCAAAAAACTCTTTGTCCACTCATCGGCATCTTTTGTCTTTAAAATAACACTAAAAGATTTGTAAAAGAAATTCCTTCATTTCCTAAACATTTTCACACTTCTATTGGAATATCATCAGATCCTACTATTTTTCCAAATTTCATTTTCTTTCAAGCTTTTCTCTAACTTCAGATTTACTAATACGACGATAAAAATAAAATTCTCTATTCATGTTTAGGGTATTAAGGTTGCTAAAATTGAAAAGTTTATCAAAATACCTCATCCACCAATTTTCAATATCATTTTCTAAGAAAAGCACTTTATCATTTTCATCCTTAATATAACTCACTTGAACTAGGTCTTTATTTCTCTTATCTCTTTGGTTGGCTAACTTATACATACATCTTTCACCTTCTTTGGTATCTAATCTATTATATAAATCACTAAAAGCTAAACTTTTTGCATCATATATTGCTTTCTTAGAATCTCTACGGGCCATTTTATATCTTTCCCAATTCTCCGAGTTTTTACATCTAAACCAAATTTTATAACAATACTTCTTATTTCTTATCTTTTCTTGCACACTTTGACTCCACCACCAACTATTTTTATTAAAATAAGTTTTCCTTTTGATTCTCCAAGCACATTTTAGCAACTTACTTAATTTCACTTTACTTTTTTTCTCACATAACATTAGCTTCCTTATGAACATCCCAAATTCTAAGCTCTTAAAATATTTTTATTTGTGTTTTTAAGTGTCCCCATCTAATCCTAGGAAAATAATTTGATTTATTTTTCCTCTTACAATCTTTCATCTTAAAATCTAAAACTAACAATCGATGTTGGGTACTTACACTTTCACTTGGAATGACCTTACAATCTTTACAATCTAAACGATCTATTTTTTTTTATCAGAAAATAATCAATTTTTATTTTACTAGATCCATTTTTATAAGTAATAATATGTTCATCTATTTTCTTAAATAAAGTATTAGCAACTATAAAATCATAAGCTAAGGAAAAATCTAATATAGTCCTACCTTCTTCATTAGTCACTCCAAATTCATAACCACCATGAATACTTTTAAAATCTTCTACCACTCTACCAACATGTCCATTTAAATCTCCTCCAATAAATACTTTTTTTACAAGAGGTATCTTTTGTATTAATCCCTCTAATTCATTCCAAATTTTTTCTTTTGAGCTTACATCCAAACTTACTTGAGGAGCATAAATACTTATAACATTGATAATCTTAGTATCAACAACAATCTTTAAAGCTATAATTCTATCTTTACATCTATTAATATTTATAACATTATCCTTCAAACTTTTATCTATAATCACACACTATTTCTAGTTCGACTTTCACGAAAACCAAAGTTTAAAACATAAACTATCAATTTCCTTGACCTTCTCCCCAACTCATTTAGTTTCTTGAACACATAAAATATTTACCTTTCTATGAACCATAATATCTACTAATTCCATTAATTTACTTGTAAGAGTACCTATATTCCAAGATTCTAACCTAATTCTAGTTTCATTGACTAACTTATTTGCCCCATCCATCCATAATGGGAACCTTGGTTATTTAACTTTCACGCCTGCATGACGACCCTTGCACATTTTCATTTGTATTCAATGTAGCGCGTCGCTTTAAGGGGCTAATTCTTTATAATGATTTAAGGGATTCATGTCATGATTAATTTGACAAGTTTTATGATGGTTGTTACTATCTAACGCAACCACTTTTCACATCTGGACTTAGGACCGGTAAAGGTAGTGTTAAAACTCCAAATGAAATATTTTATTTATTTGATTCCTTGCTTTACATGTAAAATCTTGAAGAATTTCACCATTGATCTTTGATCCGATGCATAAAGACTCTCCCTCTATCAATCTTGGATCCGAGCAAGGGAGAAGAATATGATTGCATTAATATGAGATTTTAGACATTGTTATGATGCAATCTGCCAAAATCAAGATTAAATTTGACCCTAACTTACTAAAATACAAATTTTAAAGTTTAAGATCTATGTCGTTGAACTTGTTTCTAATGGTAAGATGAAAAATCCTCCCTCATCGATCTTGGATCTAGAATAAGGAGAATAGTGCATTTTTCACTAAAATGTTTTGAAAACTACTAAGCCATTACGCTACAAAAATTTCTAAAAAAATCATCAAATCAAATAGAAAATTCACTATAATGGAGTCTTCCGATTATTGGCACCATAACACGATATCTGACTACGCGGTCTTGGATTTTGAACCTTGGCATTCCATGTTCTTGTGATCGCTTAATGGCATCAAGGCACTATTACAAGCATCGCAATGCTAAATCTTAGTCTCACGCCCTCTTGTTTTATAGAGGTAAAATGTCACTTACACAACATTGTAGCATTCAATCCTGGGGTCGCAGCACTGCTTTCTCAGGTTTTAGAGTCAAAACATGTCAAGTCTATAGCGCCGCAGCATTGCCCTTAAAGTGGCAAGACGTTCTGTCAACTTTACATCATTTATGCACCACCTCACACAATTTTTTAAACATAAGTCCCATCAATTAGTGCCATGGTGCTAATCATTTGGCATCACGGTGCTACAAGCTAAGCGCCACATTGCTGCTTTCTCAATTGTAAGAACAAAAAATAACCATCCACGACACCGTAGCACTATCCATGCAACATCATGGCTCTGATCTCTACAATTTTAAGGGTGAGTTCTATTTACAATGCTAGCCAAACATCGTTGAGGCACTAACCTCTCAAAGTCATCAATCTTGGGTTAAATCTTATTGTTTGATCGAATTTCAACTTTAAATCCTGGAGTAGTCAAACAATAATTGTAATGACAAATTATATAATATGAAATGAAAGTACTTTCATTACAAAATAAAATTTATACTAAAATTTACTAAATAAAATAAAAAATGGAGAAACTAGCCTAAAAATCATAGACATCCTCCTTCCCCTCTTCTTCTTCTTCTAGCTCCTATAAGGTGCTAACATAGGGTTGGTAGTAAGGCGCTGCAGGAAAAGAGACTCTATTTAGGCTGGTGTCAAAGGTGCAATTTTAAACATTTGAATAAGTGCTGAGTTGAACTCATTAATGTAAGAAAATTTCTATTGCAATTGACCCGTATGATAATTAAATTTCTTCTCCCGTTCTTGCTATCATCGACTACTTTGGCTCACCCTTTTTTTAATTCTGAGACTTATCTTCTAATATCTTGGAGTTGCTCATTTAACATCTTGGAGGATTTGGATTTGAATTAAGGAGCAAGTGAACTCTCTCCTACTTTCATTCTTGATCCAAACCCTTCAATCATTCTTTCATTAGGGGAGCACTTTGTGTAAGGACTTATTCATCGTACCCTAGGGTAAAGCTCCTCTTAAGCATATTATAAATTGAATTGTGAATAATCTTTTCTACATCTATGGTAAAGCTCTTTTGAATCGAATAATTCAAAATGGCTCTATCTTTAATTACCTCGTTGATATTATCGTGAGCATCAATTTGGTGAAAAATAAAAGAGTGTCAAGCTTTTAGCCTCAGTATTAAGGTGGGTGGTAGAAAAATTAATAATCTTTTTCTTCTACCATTTCCATTGTACATTTGAATTTCTAATGGTGAGAAAACTAAGAATTTCATTAAAATTGGGATGATCATTGTAGTAAGAAAGATATTAATCATATGCAAAATTTTATAAATTAGAATATCGTTAATGGAAGCACTATCAAAACATACTCATTTCATACAAAAACTTGTGATCGGTGATTAGCGAAGAACTCCCTCATCATGGATATAATGTTGGTGGAGCTATCAGGCTAGTTTGTCTTAACTCGGTCATTGATAACCCTCACACTCCCACTCGAGTTGTAGAAGCTCCTCTCGTGATAAAGTGCTTACCGAGAACGTGTGTTGGTACCTTGCCTTAGCATCAACATTGACAAATCTATTAGGGTCGCTGCAAGGCACCCTTTTCTTTGCCTTCTAGACGGTCTTGAGTGGCATGTTTACTGATCTAGGGCTGAGAAAAAGCTAAGATGCAATAACAAGTGATAGGACAAATGCTTTATAATGAAGATTTTGATGGCCTAGAGGTTCTATTTATAGATAGAGCATAGCATCAAAGCACTGACCCCTCTATTATTGAGGCTTTATGACTAGTGTTGTGGTGCCCCCATACAACGTCTAGCATCTAGCCAGCCAGTTGAGATGGTTACTATGTCGGTCAAAAAAAATATTTATTAATATTTATTATCATTAATTTTGTTACTGATTGAAATTGAAAAGCGTGTCAAACATTGATGGAGTACTGTGGTGCTTTGACACAGTGCAATGGCATTGGTGAAAAATTCTATCTTTTTCTATTAAATGTTCTTGCCAACTTATCGACCTTTGAATGACTTTTGACATCATGACGCTTTGGCGTTCTTGACCGGGTCAAATAGCCAACCCATTTATATTATTCTTTATGGTGTCGCAAAGCATTGTAGCATTGGGTTTATAGTGTTGCCCCATTTTGGTTTTGAAACTTATGTTTTTGCCTGATATCTCGAGTTGGCTCGCCTGCAGGTCTTTTAGAAGTCAAGTACCAACTTCTCATTGCCACACGATGCTAACCCTAACACTATAATGCTACTTATACAACAGAGGTGCTCTTCCCTAGAAAAAAATCAATCACTTTCTTTTCTGCTCACCGAACACCACCATAAATCTATTTGGCATTCCCAAGGGATGTAAGTCCAATATATATGTTTGTCATACAAACATCTAAAACTTATATGGCATTCCCAAGGATGTAAGCCTAATCAATTTGTTCGCCAAGTGAACATTTCTAATTATGACATACCCAAAGGATGTAAGCCTGAGCTATCCATTATCATATGAACATTTCTAACTAATGGCATTCCAAAGTGATGTAAGTCCAATCTTCCAGTTTGTCATGTGAACTCCACAACAAAATTCCAATAGATGTAAGCCCCACATATGTCGCTACAGACTTCATTGAATTATTATATAAACTTATAAATTTAGTTTATCCATAATTTATTAAACACCTACACAACACCTCTAGTCTACTCAGGGGTATTTGAGATGATGTAGTCCATGGGTGCTAATCAAACTCTCTAGACATTACGTGTAATAGCTCTCTGATGTTAGTAGATTGAAATAACGACAGTTCAAGATGATGAAATTATGGGATCGTGATCATGACTACCCTCCTATTTATTTTAGACAGTTCACATCACACCTCTAGACATCGATTCATATTAGAAGATATGTCTATTTTCAATCTTAATCGAAAGTGCTCTCTTACTAGAGAGGAAAATTAATTATGAATGTTTGCATTCATATGAAGTTAGGAGAAATATGATTGAATGTATATCAATCTATCTTAAGTCTAAATTTAGTTTAAATGAGGTTAATATCATGTGAAAGATATTCTAGGATTAATGGGCATAAGTTATGATTCTCTTTATGACATATATCCAACTTTCCTCATCACTTTAATATTTTCTTTTCAAATTCTAATTTTCTTTTAATAATTTAAATTTCAGCTTTTATATTAATTAAACTTTAAATAAGTAGTATGTGTGTATCTTGTAGAAATAGTATATATGATATGAGTATATATATACATACACCAAGCATTTGTAAGTACATGCTATTATTAAACTAAGGAGTCGAGGTATTAAAGACCTCTCTTGAATCAGCAGCCCTACACTCTTGGGTGTCCAAACTATATACTTGGTAGCTATTTATATGCATGTATAAACATGTATGCAAATGAATGTATTATTTTAAAAAATTATAGTAATCAACAAGTTTACAAAAAAAATTTAATCAACATATGCATCTTTCTTTGCATTCTTTTAAGTGCATGTCATTATTAACCCAAAGAGTTAAGATATTAAAGATTTGACAACTAGTTCTACATTAATTGAACCTAATAAACTTTCATATTATTTTATATCCACTTTTTTTTTTTTTTTTTTTTTTGCGTTTTAGAGCTAATCTTATTCTTAGTTTATTCATAGATTTTCTTAATTTTAAAAATTTGGCATGTTGAATTTTACCTGACTATATTTAAATAATTTTTTTATGTGTTTTGTGCTCAATTTACAAATTATCTTTACCAAAATATTTTTATGAATATTTTTATGAATATTTACACCTTTGAATTTATTTTATGAATATTTTTATCTATTTTTATGAGCATCATAAGTATAAAAATAAAAAGTTTCTTATTTGAATTTTCTTCCTTAAGAAATTTGTACATCTTTTGTAAAGACAGTTTTTCCGGAACCATCCAGTGCATGTTTTGCAAACTATTTTTATTACTGTGTTCTAGACATGATGTTGTACTTATTTGCTATTTTTTCATAATTTTTTGAATCCTATATTTCAAAATACAAAAGAATTCATATAAATTTATAATTAAAATGTAACAAATTTATTAATTATAATTATACCTTTTATATATTAATTAATAAAACATTATTTTCCATATAAAATATCTAAACTCACATCGAGATTTTCATTTCTCTCAAACCAAAACATTTTAGAGAGAGAGAGAGGGAGAGAAAGAAAGAATAAACCGATTTCATCGGTAGGCGGTTGAAAAAATTATCCACTTTTACATACGCTACTATTTACTTTAGGTTTCAATTTCATTGCTTGTGCATATTTTTGATATTTTATTTAGTTGTATTTCGTATAAATTCATATCTACAAATATTTACAAATTTTTCATCATATAATTTTTGATATTTTGTATAATGAACTGTGATAACATATTGACATAAAAAAAAAAAATTTTTTCATTGTGTATTTTATATTGTATAACATTTTGTATATTTTTATGAGTATATTAAGCCTCATAAAAATTACTATAGAAAAGAAAAGCTTTAAAATAATATTTAGGACATTGCATATAAATGATTTTGTAAATGATGATTGTTGATATAATAAGCATAGAAAATTACTTGTAATCTTTATTATTAGTTGTACACATATTTATTTTTTTTCTATAATATATTTGATGATGTTTATATGTGTTGAAAATACTAATATTCAATACTTAAGTATTAAAATATATGTGAAAAAAAAAAAGAAAAATGGTGAGGAAGTGCACGTAGGATTGTTGTATATTATGTGAATTCAGAATTATAAGAGTCCGTGCACCTATTAAATTATGTGAATTTTATATGCCGAATATATGTGAATAAATGAAAGTATAAAGTAGAAGCGGAGTTATGACAAACAAATGAGAAATATGAATAAGTGGAGGTATGAGTGAAAATAAAGGTATAAAAGGCAAAGAAAGAACTATTAAATAGTTTAAATAAGGAACTGAATTATTATTTTATGTTGTCTTATTTTATTTTTGATATCATATTGCTTATACTATTGTTTGATGTATGTGTACAATAGATATTAATTTTTACACTAACACTATATTTGATAGACATAATCTATTGAAATATTATTTTAATTCAATTGAGGTGCATTTTATTGTTTATAAAATAATATTTCAATAAATATATATTCTTTTCTATTTTGTATATTAAAACTTGTACTAAATTTCAACTAGCTCTTGTTATAATCACATGGGTTATTTTAAGAAAGGGTAAAGCTCATGTTAAGTAAAGGTTATTAGCTAGAGCTAACTTAGGTAAGTTGCCATTTTAGATCTATTCTTTTGATAATCATGATGATATACATATCTTATTAGTGGAAGAATATCATGATTATTGTGTAGATTCTTTTGAATGTATCGTGGTGATATGATCTAATGCTGACTCGGCATGAAGTGACCAATATTGATATGATGGTTTACATTGGGTTGGGTTGTAACAAAAGGTCTCCTTTGGATCAGTCACTCTACGCCCTTGGATGTCCAGACTATATACTTTAGAGATTGCATAAATAATATATATATATATATATATATATATATATATATATATATATATATATATATATATATATCTTGTTATCTTGATTTATTAATTTAAACATATATACATAGGATTCATATACAAAGAAAGTGGTTTTAAGATTTATTGGTGAGAATATAATTAATGACATAAACTTAATGCTTGGAATTTTTAGACTTGAATGCATGAACTTGTAATCAAACACACATATCTATCTGTAAGTCCATAAAGGAATGACTAAGTGTCACAAAGCATTATACTTAAACCATCAATACCCAAACTATTCACATGAGCATAACACCACTTAAGCCAAATTTAACTTTTTTTTTACTTAAGACATTTAAACTAAAGTTATTTAGAAACATTTGAGGAAATTAAACACTCTAAGATTATCCCACAACTCTTTTTATTCATTAAGTTATTTTCAAGTTTGATAAATGATTTTATGATTTAATTAAGGTTTAATAATCAATTAATATAGTTAAGCTCAAAGAACCTCAAA
This sequence comes from Cymbidium sinense, assembly GCA_021442155.1. Taxonomy (NCBI): domain Eukaryota; kingdom Viridiplantae; phylum Streptophyta; class Magnoliopsida; order Asparagales; family Orchidaceae; genus Cymbidium; species Cymbidium sinense. The sequence continues at coordinate 172,670,788 of CM038218.1, read as the reverse complement.
ATTGTAATTATACATGTAATATAAACTTCAAAATTATGAAAATAATACAAAACATGCACTTATATAAAATAAAACACATTCAAAAATTCTAACTCATTTGGTCTCATAATTTATGTCTAATTAAATAAATGAGGAAAACCCCAATACATTAATTACATTCAAAATACTCAAACCAATAAGGGATTTTGATTTCATTGGAAACATCTCTATTATTTAAGCACAAACAGAGGTTAATCATAATTTTTGAAAACCTGCATAATTAGTAATATTTTTTTTAATTACTAGGTCATTTAATAAATTATTAATTGCCAATTAAATCTAATAATGATGATTGAGTTTTAATGATAATAAAAGACCTTGATAATTTTTCTTAAGTATTTTCATATTAGGTGATTGTATTTATATATCAGAATACAAATTTAGTAATTTCTAGAATTTTATAATTAATTATTAAGTGAAATTTAGTTATTAGATGTTCTAAAATTCATAACTCTTTATCCAATCACCCAAATGCCATGAAAAGTTTATGGGAGGTGGACAATGACATGATGAACTTACCACAAAAAGTTCAAATTAATTAAGCAAGTCTTTTAGGATTAATTAAAAATTATCAATTTTGATAATTTCTAAATTATTATCAAAATGCTTGGTAAAATTTAGAGTTTTCAATCTATTAGATTTCTCTTTGAATGTTGAATCCATATAGGGGTATTTATAATTTTTGGCTTAATGGGTAATTTATTATAATTTTGAAGTTCAAGCTCAATGAATCCAATTAATTAAAATTTTTAATTCTCAATTAAGCCTTAATTTAGTAATATTTATGATTAAATTAAATTTAGAAGCTTAATTAATTTTTTTTAGGGTTCTTAATGTTGATAAAAATGGTTTTAATCATATTTATATGTTTCTATAATTTTTAAATTTTTATATTAATTATTCTATTTACATTACCCTAAAAAGGCCTAAAAAATCATAACTCTTTATCTAGATGTTTGATGGACTTGAAATTTTTTTGGTAAGTGGATATTTGAACTAAGTTACTATGCTAAAAAAATTTAGTTCAATTTGAGTTGTATTTTTGGGTATTATAAAAATTATTATTTTTAATAATTTTTAAATTAACAATAAAAAATTTAATAAAACTTAGAAATTTTAATTTTGTTATATTCCTTTTTTAAATATGCATTCAAAGAGGGTTACTTGTATTTTGGTTAAGTGGTTAATTTATTGTGAATTTTTGAAGTTCTAATTCAAATAAATAAATTAATTAAAATTTTAATTTTTTATTAAGTCATAATTAAGAGAATTCTTAGATTTTTAATAATCGAGAGGGCTTAAATTTTTTTTAGGCTTTTGGTTATGTGTTAGAGTATTCTAAACTATTTTGATGAATTTTATACTTTTCATAATTTTTAATAAATTATTTATTAAAAATCATCTAATGAACTTCAAAATTTAATAACTTCTAAATAAGAAGCCCATTTGACTTGAAATGTTTATGGTAAATGGGGATTAACATGAAGTACAATCCTTGAAAATTGCAGATTAATTAGATTGGTACTTTTTGGATTAATCAAGAAATTATTAGTTTTAATTATTTCTAAATTAATTTTAAAATATCAAATGAAATTTGATAATTTTAGATTTGTTGGATTCTCCTCAAAAAATTAAATTTATAAAGGGCTTATTTATAATTTTGATTGAGTATTTTAATTTTTATATATTTTAAGCTTAAATTTTTTTAGTAAATTTTAAATCTAAAAATTTACCTATTTTTCTACTTAGGCCAATCAACACTGGCCTAGCTCCTCAGCATGTGTGTAGATGCTTGATTGGGTCATGCAGAGATGGCATGGATTAGACAACAAATAATTAGATCTCGACCATCCAATCTTTAGATTAAATAGTATAGATTAAAAGGAGTTTAAAATAAATCAAAATGGAAATATAATCATGATCATCTATTCTAATCACATATAATTGATAGCCTGAAGGATCATCTCCCTCAGGGTAGCGATCTAAAGTGCTAGGCAGACGAATTTGATTGTTTTGGTGTTTTGTGAGTGAAAAAGAATGAGGATAAGTTGGTCTTACTTCTTAAAAGGTGGAGAAGGTGTTGGATGCCAAAAATAGAAAGTTTGGAGGCACTTTCTTTTCTATCTCAATGGTGGCCGAAAATTACCATGGGAGGTGATTTTAGAAGTGTAACCATTGATGGTGGGAAACAAGCATTCATTGTGTCAAGTGGTTGAGTGATTAAAAATCACTCCAAGATAAGTAAATAAAGTTTTATGAGGAGATGGACAAATTATGTGAGGAGAGGGTGAGTCTTGGAGCTTTGCATATTTTTCTCTTTTCACCTCCACCACCTTTGACTTTTCTTCCCTTTCTAAATCTGAAGTACCTCCTCATACATGTGGTGATTGGGTGAGTAGGGTTGCAAATGAACTGAGCTTTTGAAAAGCTACTTGTGGCTTGTTTTTAGAACTCATTCATGATCATTTGATTAACTAATCAAATGAGATTGAACACGTTTGTAAATACTCAATTGTTAAATGAAAATGCTTAAATAGTTTGTCATTTGGTTCATTTATGTCCATGAATAATATCATTTAAACTTTGTGAACAAGCTTATTAAGGAGCTCGATTATGGCTTGATTATGGCTTATTTATGAACATTATTGTTTAAATTTTTATTTTTTAGGGTTTAAAAGCTTTAACTAATATAGCTCATGTATATTTCTTAGCAAGCTACTCACGAATAAGCTCAATTATGGTTTGATTGAATTTTGTTTATTTCATTAAATGAGCTTCTCATTAAGAGGCTTGATAATCTAATTTGAACTGAGCTCATAAATAAATTTGAATCAAGCTCGAGCTCGATAATGGTAAACAAGCTCAAGCTTGAACACCTTTCTAAAAAGCTTTAATTCAGCTCTAGCTTGATAATGGTAAAGAAGCTTGAAATCGAGCATGCACATGCTCAATTTAGGTTGGTTCATTTGCAACCTTATGGATTATGTTGAGTGTGCCCAAGCTTAGCTTGGGTTTCATTGGGTGTCTTTAAGTTAGGGTTAGCTTAAGTTAACTTAATTGGGTTTAGGTTGGGTCAAATATTTAGTTTGAATAATTTGGGTTTAGGTTATACTTTAATTATATTTAATGTGTTATTTAGAGTGGTTGAATTTAATTGATTATAATTGATTTGAGTTTATTTTTGATTTGACCCAATTTGGCTTAATTGAGTTAGTTTGAGCCCACTTGAATCCATCAACCAAATTGACCAAATTGGGCCCAAAGAATGGTTTGATTGAATTTAAGTAAGTGCCTTAAATAATTTAGAGTGATCAATTTGGTTTAGTTTTAATTTATTTTGATTTCGGCTCAATATGACCTATATGGTTGATTGATAAATGGCCAAGTCGACCAATTGACCAAATTGGGCCCAATGAGATATTAGATTATGTTCAAATGTTAGCTTAAAATATATACATGATTGATTGGTTTGATTCAATTTGGACTATGTTGGATTTCGGCTTGATGTAGTTCATATGGGTCAAAATTAGGCTAAGTTGGGTAAATTGGCTAAATTGACCAAAATGAGTTCAATTTATCACTAAATTATGTTCAAAAAATTAGTTTAAAGTGCTTTGGAATATTTTATTTTTTTCAAATTGGATTAGATTTAGAATTTGATTTTATCTCTTTTAAGGTCTAATTGGGCTAACTTGGATAAGTGAGCTAAGTAGCTAAAATTGGGTCATAACTAGGCTTTAATCAAGTTCAATTAAGGCTTCAAATAATTTGGATATGCTTAATTTTAAATGGTTTGGGTGGGTTTATTTTAAATAATTTGGGTTAATTTTGGGTTTAGCCTTTAGGCCCAACTAGGTCAAGGTGGGTTAATTGAGAATTGGTCAAATTAGATCTCAATTAGGTGTGAATTAGATATGAATGGTGTTTTGGGTGTCATGTAATCAATCGGTTGAAATCATTTTGGATTGGTTTGGGTTAAGGAAATCAAAATGGGTCCAATTGGCTCATTAAAGGTTACACTTCACATTACAAATTAGAAAACATAAATACTATTGATATCCTACTTAATGAGTGGACTAATGAAGAAAAAGAACATACATGAATAAATTCTAAAATTTATGGTTCAAGTTTAGATTGATTTGAAATCAATTTGGCTTAATGTGTAGCTGGGCTAGGTGGGAGTCTACTAGTCCAATTGGGGTCTAACCTTATAGTTAACTAAGTCTCTGGGTTTGAATTTGGGTATCACCTTAGCCACTAGAAGTGTACTAACTCTAAGTGAGGAAGTCCTAGTGCCAAGATGGAAACCTATATCTAAAGAGGATATATTTCAGCCTCACTAAAAATGAAATCAACAGTAACATTAGCATCAATAAATAATTTAAAGAGAATTTGAAATGATCTACTTTAGTGACTACAGTAGATTGAGTTAATAATAAATTATTAATAGGGCCTATGCTTGTCCAGTTATCATGTCAAAGAAAAGGAAGTTCCAGATTGAATACCTAATTGCTTCAGATTTTCAACCTTCCATCTAATGTTACATAATCTTTTCCAAATAGTTGAGTTTCTAGCTTTATGAACACCATTGAAAGGATGTTTGACTTGATAAAATTTACTTTTAATGAAAAGAGACCATAAAACATGGTTGTGGTGGTGACAATCTAAAGGTGTTGGTTAGTTGAGATGGTTTGATAGTAATGATTAGATGATAGTTGATAGTGAAGGTCCACTAGTTGTTCAAAAATACTAATTAGGCTATTACAATTTAATAATGGATGTCCAATGATGATGATAGGAGGTGGAAATCTGATGAAGGTGGTTAAAGGCACCAGAGGTCTGATAGTAGTGGTCAGACGATAATGATAGTTTAATGGTGGTGGCTAGGTTGTGGTAGTTCAATGATAGTGGTAAGATAGCAACAATGATCTAACATAGTAGTCAACAACCATGGTATTATATGGTGGTGAGCAATGGGCCGATGATGATAGATGGGCAAAAATCTAGTGACCACTATATAGCAATGAAGAATAGTAATGATTGTCAATCGACGATTGAGCGATGACTTGATGATGGTGGTTGGATGGTAGCTCGATAATGATGATATCGGCGATTGCATAATGCAACCTGAGTAATAGTCTAAAGGCGATAATTGTTTGACATTAATGCTCCAGGATTCTACAAGCTTTAGAGCTCTCCTAAATCTGAAGCTCCTAGTCTAACCTATTCTTAAGTGAAGAATGATAGTTTATTTTGAGAGTGATGTATTTTATAAATGTAGCCAAAATACAAAGCACTCAACTAGGTCATCCAGAATGATCCTCTTGATCATAAAGTTTTTTTTTTAACTTAGAGTTTCTTAATGATATCAAAATATAGTGATCCCGAGTTTGTCAAATTTTTCAATAAAGATACTCGATTTAAGTATAGGCATGCATATTTTAAAGATCATTTGGTAATCTAAATAATATCTTAGAGTATTTAAACATGCTTCAAGTGTTTGATTTGAGATCATCCGAATTCATATCTCACTTTTATTCTCATTGAGTTTGTTTCTTTGAGAAAGTTAGCTTGACTATAAGTTTATTAAAATTGAAGTTTGAAGAGCCAATGATTCAATTTCAAAAGTTATTAGAGCTATTTATTTACACATGCATTAAGGTTCATGATCCAATATATGGATATTTTGATGACATATTAGTTGCCCCTACTTTTTGACATCAACATTTTTATTATCTAAAAATGCATATCAAGTTATCAAAGAATTATGTGACACGAAATTACAATTCCAAGAAATTGTGAGGCTAATGACTCTTATACATTAATTAAAGGTCGTATATTAATTAAAACAAAATTACTAAAAATATTTACTTCATGGTTTCTTAAAATTAGAAGTAATGACTTGTTTAACTTCAAAAATATTAGTTGGGTTTGATATTTTGACAAAGGACTTGAGCAGTTAAAAAGGCCAAATTTGGGTTAGGAAGGGATGAACATATTGCAATTGCCTGCAATGGTGGTTGCGTTTGCGTAGGTGCACGCTGCGTCACGCACATAGTTATGCATGCATGAATACATATAACAATATGTACAACGTGCACCAGCATGCACACAATGGCTTGCTTAAGGCCGTGTCATAATAGTGTGCACATGTGCATTCTCACATATTCAAGCATGCAAATATGCACGTCGATGATTGAAAAATTAAATTTATAGGATTCTTTTTTTCACTATTTTAAAAAGGAAATTTATAGGACTTCAATAATTTTAAAAATCCATCAAAAAAAATTTAAATTTTTTTTTTCAGATATTCTCTCTAATTTCTTATTTTGATATATGAATACACTCCTATAAGGCCAGGGAGAAGCACAATTCTCTTAGAAAGCTCTAATTTTTCTCTCTAGTGGGTGGAAAAGTTGTATAGTGGGAGTTTAAAAATCATTGGAGGCTATAAAATCTTTTTTTTTACATGTGTCAATTTTTCTCTTCAATAGGGGTGTGCATTCAATCGATTTGGTTGGTTCAGTTGGTATTTTTGTCAAACCAAATAAATCGAACCAAATAAAAAGATAAACTGAACTAACCAAAGTAGCACAAAAAAACTAAATAAACTGAATAATACTTTGATTTATTCGGTTTGATTTTTGATAAACCGAATAGCATAAGCATATTAAAAAAAATGAAAGACTACAAATATACAAGCAAAAAAAGGAGGGAAAATTTATTAACTGAACTAAATATATACATATCATAAAGAGTATTTCATATTAGTGTAATTTAAGCTGCACCAAACAAGAAAAAAAAAACTACTAACAAAAAAAAGAAAAAAATTACAGGAGTCCATTTTGATTCATATTTATTGATCACATTTAAGTAAATAAATTTGAGAAAACTATAGAGTATCACTTATGTTGAGCGCATTCCTAACATTTCTCCTTCAAACCTTTAAACCTTCAAACCTGCAAGAATAAAATAAGAATATATATATATATATATATATATATATATATATATATATATATATATATATATATATATATATATATATATATATATATATATATATATATATATATATATATATATATATGTATATATATATACATATTCATTCATTTATTTATTTACTTATAGATTAAGGATTAAGCTCAGCTATAAAAATATCACTTGTTAACAAGATTCAAGTGTAATATCTGAAAATTATGATCACCATATATACATACAGAATAATAATAAATTTGAGAAATCGCGAGGTCTAAGCCTCTAAGAGGGGTAACACCAAAAAAAAAAGTCACCAGCCGTATTTATACATTGATCATTTCATTATTGCTATCATTGCCCCTAATAAAAATTAGAATTTAAGCATTTAGTATAAAAAGGCATTCATGTAAATTCTCCTGAAAAAAAAATGTTGACCACAGCAAAAAGTCAAACCAATAAAATGGTGACCACATGCCCACAACAAATCCAACAAAATAGCCGAACCAAACTAGGCAACAAAGCTCACCAAACTTTCAAAGTGATCCCAACTACATATCCAAAATAATAGCCAAACCAAGCCAGCAAATTGGTGACCACAAAAAATTCAAAATGACAGCAAAAATGTGATTAACGCCAAAGCAAGTGAGGAAATGAGCTGCCATATACTAACAAAGCTCACCAATTCAAAAAAATGCGGATCATAGCAAATCCAACATGACAACCAAACCAAAGCAAAGCTCATCAAACCATGAAAGTAATCCCAACAACATATCAAAAATAGCAGGTGAACCAAACCAGACAGTGGAAATTGCCAAACCTGCAAAGTGATCCCAACTACATATCCAAAATAACAGCTGAACGAAACCAGCAAATTGGTGATCACAACAAATCCAAAATGAAAGCAAAAATATAATTAACAACAAAGCAAGTGAGGTAATGAGCTCCCATATACCAGCAAAGCTCACTAAACCAAAATCTTCAGAATCCAACATAACAAACCAAAACCAAACCAAAGAAGCTCAAACTAACAAAATAATCTCAACAACATATCCAAAAATACAGTCGAACCAAACCAGCAAATTGGTGACCACAGCAAATCTAATATGACTGTAAATAAATAAATAACAGCAAAGATAATGAGGTAATAAGCCCCTATATACCAGTAAAACTCACCAAACTAATAAAATACTGACCTCAGCAAGTCAAACATAGCAGTCGAACCAAATTTCTTTCAAACAACAAATTAGAAGAGAAGAAAAGTCACAAGCAACAGCAAAATATATACATTGTTGCATCTAAATGACAGCAAAACATACATCATTTTAGCCATATATCTCAATCTCCAAAGTTCAAAAGATTGCATCTAAATTGAAGCAAAGCATATAATAGTTTAGCCAATACCTACTACCTTCCTCTCCAAGAACTAAATAACAATAAAGTGAGTAACTAAAAATAAGTTAAATAGAAAGAAAGATAATGTCACCGTCACCATATAAAAGTGGAAAGAAGTTCAACATCGTAGAATTAAGTAAATAACTAATAGTTCAGTAATCACTACTCATCAAATATTCTCAATAATAAAATAAAATAAAATCTCCAAGAGCCTGTTAGCAACTTTTTCAAGCAGCATCATAAGCCAAGCCACGAAGTTTGTGTTTCACTTGTAAATGTTGCTAAATCTATAAAGCAAATGAATAAATAATTATTCTAATTAATAAGATTAAAAAGAATAAATAATTATAAAATTAAGAAGTACCTTCATCAAATTTGTTAAAGTCATTAATATTTTCTTTCACATTTACTAGATTAACTATCCATTTTGCTCGCATCCAATCCTGTGCACATATTATAGCTTGTGCAATCTTTGGGCATAAAAAATTTCTAATTGCATCAAGAATATGACCACTTATGCTAAAAACTGACTCTGAGGCAACAATAAAAATTGGAACAGCTAAAACATCATGAACTATGTATGAGAGAATAGCAAATCTCAGTGCATTAGCCTTCCACCAAACCTAGAATATCAAAATCATCTTTCATGACTTCAGACTCCTCAGATAAGTACTTAACTAGATCTGATTTGTTATCTATACCATCCTTGTAAAAATTTGATCTTTTCAATTTCTCTATCATTGCATATCTTCTCCTACACGATTGTAGTTGTAAAACACTAGACCTTTTAAAAGAATTTTATTTCTCAAGTAGACCACTCTATACCTGGCTTCCACCTGCTATCTCTATTTTGTAATCATGAAACATAGCATAGCATGATAATCTAATAATTTGTGCCAGGGCAATACCATCAGGCCCTTCATACATAATTATAACAACAAACTCTACATAGCGTTGCTTGAAATGAGGATTTAAAACAACAACAATATATATATATATATTCAAATTTATTTTTTTATGCTACCCCAATATTTATCAATTTTTGCCTACATTTTTGATACCATGTTTCTCACATTTGGATCATCATCTATTTGCCAAACTTGAAGAAGACAAAGAACTTCTACAATTTCATGAAAAAAAAAGTTTTTGATGTAACATACGAAGAACCTGAAATTCTTAAGGTGAGCTCATAAAATTTTTCCAATAGAGTGAGCAATCTTCTAACATTCTCCCAATCATCATCATTTAAAACTCCTTTTATATTTAATTTTTTTAGTCTTGCAGGTGATTGATGAATGTATTTCACTACTCCTCGAACATGGTGTATAGATTCACATATCTCTTTTAGGCCATCTTGCATAATTAAGTTAATAATATGAGTTATACATCTCATATGTAAGAAGCGACTATCAAGAATACTACCTCTTCTCTTGTCAAAATTTTTTGCAGGTGTGTGATGATGCCATTATTCGAACTTGCATTATCAACTGTCACAGTAAAAATTGTATCAATCGCCCAATCAATAAGACATTTCTCAACTTGTTGCTCAAGTAACTCACCCCTGTGACTATAGATAAGACAAAATTTTATAACTCTTTTATTGAGTTTCCAGCCATCATCAATAAAATGAGCAGTGATACACATATAGTTAATCCATTGAATGGATGTCCAAGTGTCAGTTGTTAGATACACTATATGGCAGGACTTCTTGAACAGTTGTTTTAAAATTACTCTCTCATCCAAATAAAATTGAAAACAATCACGTGCCAATGTCCATCATGAATGTATTTGAAACATTGGACAACATTGAGACATGAAATGTTTAAACCCCCAACCTTCAACAAGCTTGAAAGATAATTCATCAGTAATAAACATCATTGCTAAAGCTTTTCTTATATTTTTTGATCAAATCTCCATGCCTGAAGGCTTGCACAGACCTCTCCACCTTTAACACCAAATTATAATGCTAGTTTAGTTTGATTTGGTGTATGATTAAGAGGATTTTTTTAACACATAGAAAGATGTGCTCTTAAGTTTGAAGTGTCATTAATCTTTAGATCATTGTGATATGACTTTCCACAATAATTATATTTGCTCATTTTTTTCTCCTACCTCATTAGTATATCTCATAAAGTGAGCCCAAACTTGAGATCTAAGATTAGGAGCTTTCCTCTCTTTTTTTCCTTTAAAATAGGTGGTTTCTCATTACTAGCACTTGCGTCTCTTATAACTTGAACTTATTGAGTAGTGGTCATAGCTTTGGAGGAACTAATAATATTTGAACTATCTCCAACTTATGACATGTCTCTAAAAAATTCAAACAATAATGACAAAAGAAAACCATGCTTTAATAAATTATAAGAATAAAAAAATTCAATTAAAGAACGATTAAACACTACGATAGATCATATAATGCTATGAATAAAATATTTATAATGACTACTTATCCCAACAACAAAAATATTATCATATAATAAACAAAGTAAGCATTGATGAATAATAATACAAAAATCAACTCCAACAAGAAATGTATCCTAATAATACTGAGAAGAGATGGGCATGATTAAATAGTATTGTTTCATGTTTGCATTTCCCAATTAACTCCATCAAGAAATGTATCCCAAACATTATTATATAATATCACATTTGCCAAAATTAGCATTCTATGTTGTTTCCATTAAAGCCTTCCCAATAATAATACTTGCAAAGATGCATAAAAATGATAAGAGCATTTACTAATTATTAGATAAAATGATAAAAATAAATAAGTAAGACATACACCACTACAAATAATTAGATGCTTGCATGATAGGCTTTAATACTTACATGAATTTGATGACAACATTATAGGCTTGCACAAAAAATCAGGAAAAGTTCAGTTTAGCCATCCGACAACCCAAAGAAAATAGAAAATCATTTATTCATTCAGCTATTACAAATACAAAATTCAGCCACCCAAGTCCCAACTCCCAACTTACTGAAATGAGCAATACATAAATATGTTTGAGGACAACATCAAGATTCAAGCCATATAACTTAAAATGTTGCAAAAATAATGTAAATATTCTCTTTTCAGTCATCCGACAAAAAAATAATGCATTTTTCATTCAGTCATCAGCTCATCATAGTGAATACCAATATACCTTGCATAAATATAGGCAAACAGTAGTTCATTCAATCACTAAAAACATCAACTTCAACTTCAAACCCTAGCTCTATCAAAATTAAATAGTGATAAAGAAAATAGGAAGCAAAAGACAATCTCAAAGTAATAATTAAAATCCTTAAACCTCACCAACAGAAGCTTCCCTTTCTTTGATTCTTCCTTGATTACGGGCCTACAATAGTTAGCCCAAAGATAAAGGCCATGACACATCATCAACAAAGAACGACCATCAACAAGGGTGTGATTGAGAAGAGAAGAGATTGAGTTCTTATCTCTCAAAGAGTTGGAGTAAGACTTGAAGTTAAGAGCACAGAGAGTCAGAGATCTTCACCTCTTCATTCCGTGAGTGGCTTGGGCAAAATTACAAGAAGGCTGAATGCATAAGAAATGAAACGTCAATAAAAAAATTGAAGAGTCGAAGTAGTATTAAACCATTATTTTACACGAGATGCGGTTCAAAAGAAATTCGAGTCGAGGCTAATTGCCTAATTAATCTTTTTTACCAATTAATTAATTTTTTGGATTAAACTAATTTTTTTAATTAAAATCAACCCGAAAATCAAACAAACAAAAAAATCCAACCAAAAACCGAACAATGATCTTTGAAACCGAACCAAATTATCCAAATAAGCTCGGTTTGATTGATTTTAGTTCGACCAACTGCACACCTCACTCTTGAAAAAGATTGTCCTATGAGATTTAAAAAAATCCTTGGAAGAAATCAAGATTTGATTCTCCTAATAGGCTCTGATTTTTCTCCATGTTTGAAAGAAAGATTGTCTTATAGATGTTTAAAAGTTAGATAAAGGTTCCAATTTTTTCTTGAAAAAATAGGAATCATACTCATTAAGTGAATTGGATTTGAAGGTAGGGGTATAAAGGAGTCTAGCTGAGAAGAGGCCCTTTTAAGCTTGAACATAAGCTTGATTAATTAATTGAGTTTAAGCTTAAGCTCAACTATTATTCTATGAGTACAATTTGGCTCATAAATTGACTCATTTAGTATGAAAGACATAAAATTATTTTGACTCAAATAATTATTATAATAAAAATAATAAAATAATAAAAAATTAGAAAATAATAAAAAATTACTTAATGTAAGAGGATGAGTTATAAATTTTAAATTTATTAATAAGTCTATACTTAAATTATTAAATTTCACTATATTTTAAGTGTATTTTATATCAATATTTATTCAACAAGCTGGCTCATGAACTAATAAGTCGAGTCGATGCTAATTTAAGCTTTGCTTGTTTTATCAAGTTCGACTCATGAACTAGCATGAGTTGGCTTGATTCACTTATGCCCATATTTGAAGGTAATCAAGACTTACAATTTCTATGGCAAAGTTCTTACTTTTTCTTAAGGGAAGGCGTTAATTGTTTTCATCTGATGGGCCAAATTCGAAGGTGATTAAGACCCATAGTTTCTATAATAAGGCACTAATTTTTTTCTTGAATTAAGACATTAACTTTCCTTAATATATGGAGTAGATTTGAATGCAATACAGACTCGTAGTTTCTACAGTGAAGCTCTAATTTTTTTCATGAAAAGGATATTAACTATCCTCATTGAGCAAACCAATTATGGAGGTGGTAGTTAAGACTCGTAATTCTTACTATGAGGCAATGTATTTTTCTTAAAATAAGCATTAACTATACTCATATGATGGATTGATTTTCAACTAGATATTTTTGTTAGATTACAATATTAGTGATGTTAAGCATAATCATTAGCTTTTGTACCATTAGAATCATTTGAGATATGCTACAGCTGAAATAGAAGATACTTTCATAGTATCCATAGATCACTTATTGAATGCCAATATTATAAGTATCAATGATCAATGTAAGCCTTGATGTCATTAAAATCATTTAAGATAGGCATTGTTTAGGCAAATGTCTCATCCTTACTCTTCTTTGTATGTCTTATGAATGTATACTCCTTCAAATATTGAGCAATGTTGACCTCATTTTTATGATGAGCTCTAAACCCCTCCATCTTAGACATAGGACTCCTCTTAGACTTTAAGAGTTCCTTAGTCTTAAGACACATCTAGTGATTAAGTGGACACTCCCCTAGCCCTAGAAGACTTAGAAGAGTTAGCCATAGGAATAGGTCATGCCTTAGGGGTGTTAGGAAATTTCTTACCTTTAGCTTAAATCATTTCTCACTTTCCTTCTTTCAAGTCGAACTCCAAATCAATCTTAATTGATTTTCTCCAAATTCAAATCAACTCCATATGATTGAAATCTATGATTGAAACCCATGATCAAAATCCATCAAAAATTCCTAAGTTCAAATTTTGCGTAAGTCCTTAACCTTCCCTTAAGGACTTAACCAAAACTATGATCTAAACCTATTCAAATATTTGAGATTTTCTCATGATCAATTTATATTCTCGTATATAAATGAAATATAAATTCAAACCCATCAAATCAAATTCAAAATCCAAAGTAAATTCATGAAATTTTACCTAAGTCCTTAACCTTCCCTTAAGGACTTAACCAAAACTATGATATAAACCTATTCAAATCTTAGAGATTTTCTCATTAACCATTTAAATTCTCATTTATATTCACATATATAAATGAAATATAAATTCAAATCAATCCAACTAAACTTAAAATTCCAAATCAATTCATGAAAATTTTCTTAAGACCCTTTAATTTTCCATTAAGGACTTAGCCAAATTCAATCCTAAACCTTGACCAAACCTATTCAAATTAATGGGATTTTCTAAAAACATATTTATATTCTCATTTAAATTCTCATATACAAATGAAATATAAATATAAATCAATCCAATCAAAGGTAAAAAATTAAAATCCAATATAAAATTACCTTAAATCCTTTAAATTCCCTTTAATGGATTTAACCTAAATCATGATCAAACCATTTCAAACTCATGAGATTTTCTCAAAACTTATTTATATCCTCATTTATTTTCTCATATATAAATGAAATATAAATATAAATCAATCAAATACAATTCAAAAACTAAATTTCAATTTAAAATTTTCTTTAAATCCTTTAAATTCCCTTTAATGGAATTAACCCAAATCATGATTAAACCACTTCAAATCCTTAAAATTTTCTCATGATCCATTTATATTCTCATTTATATTCACATATATAAATGAAATATAAACCCAAACAATCAAAACCTATTCCAAAAATCAAACTCAAATCCATTCAAAATCCAATCTAAGCCTTTCAAGTCAAAATCTTGAACTTAGCCAAATCACTTTCAAATCAAGCCAAACGCTTGATTTCCTCTCATGATTCAATCAACCCTACAATCATGAGCTCATATTCTTCCTTTGAATATGAAATTTCCAAATGGATTAAAACCCATTTGACTTCAAACCACTTGTAAATGGATTTATATTTCAATCATAAGTCCATATACAAGATCAACCAACTTCAAATCAAGCTTTGACAAAACCATTTGACCCACTTAGGCTCACTTGACCCAAAGTGACCTAAAGTACCATAAGCCAAATTTGATCCTAACCAAATTAGATTGAACCAAACTCATATCCATCATGATCAACAATCATCATGGGATGATCAATCAAATTGGATCAAACCAAGTCTAAGGGTTGACCAAGTTAACTTAACATAAAATGAAACCTTACATAGCCAAATTCCACCATAGGCCAAATTGATTGAAACCATTGATCTAAGTTCACTCATGACCTATATTTGAACTTGACCAAGCCATCATTTGAGCCTAAGCTAGCCCAATTGGCTCACTTGACCCAAGTTGACCCATTTTGACCTAAAGGGCCAAAATGTGTCAAAACTTGATCTAAGAAAAATTGATTGAAACCAATGGATCAAGTACATTCCAAATCACTTGTGAAACATGACCAAAGCATCAATTGGCCAACTAGACCTAACCTAGCGCAATTGACCATAGACTCAACATGACCTAAAGGGGTCATGTTGAGCCAAAATTGAACTTAACCCAAATTGATTGGAAACAAAGATACCAATCAACTCCATATGACTAACCTAACCTAAACTTACCCTTGACCTACCTCAAATAGGTCAAATGGGTCAAATAAGTCAACTTGATCCATTTGACCTAAGTGAAGTCATATGAGCCAAAATTAAATATATACCAAATTGAATCAAACCAAAGCCACCAAAATATTTCAAATGGTCATATGAACTTGACCCAACCCTTGGTTTGACCCAATTTGACCTATTGGTCAACTTGACCCATTTTGACCTAAACAGTCAACATAAACCTATCAAATGGATTCCAAATCCAATGAAACTTAGCCAAACCTAATCTCTCCACATACCCATGTCCAAATTGGAAAAATAGCAAAATAACCATCGGGCCATAGAATAAATTTTGCCTAACCCATGAGTAATTTGATCATACCCTCTTCACAATCACTTGAGGCTTTCAAGGGATGAGTGGTGCACCCAACCTAGTGGGTTTGGGTCATCCCATTTGGTCCCTAAACTAAACCCGACCCCCTAGCTTAAAATTGAATTTTCAAACTCCCTCCTAAGCTCAAATTAAGGCACATGGGAGGTTGGCAATCCACTCCTTGGATCAAACCAACCATGTGCACACTAAAAATCAAACAGCCCTCTCAATCTCTTCAATTGTATCAAAATGGCATGGATATTATCGGTCATCCGATCCTTCAAGGAGGAGATATACTCCCCCTAATTCACTTCTATTTTCATTCACTCAAGGTCAATTGAAGAATAGGAAGCTAGAGGATCCATTGGAGATTGATCCTAAGCCTTCTAGAGGTCTTTCTATTTTTCTATTTCTCAGTTTTGCACAGTGCAAAAATAGGGGAGGTAGAGTGAATTGCCAATTTCTTCTACTCTTCATCTCCTTCCAATGACTTTTGCACACTTCATCTAGGAGCTAAGTCAAGCTTGTCTAAGCTTCTATTGGAGTTCCCACAACAAGAAAGAGTCCAATTGGATCAAAGCGGAAGCTCAAGCAAGGAGGAGTTAGTCCATCCATTGATCCACTCAACCTCAAGTGCTCTAAACTTCAGCAAGGCTTCGTCTTAACCAGACAAAGCTTCTCCAAGGGAATCGGCGTGATCACTCGAGGTATGGAATTTTTTATCACTAAACTCAATGTGGTGTGGAGCTTTGAGAAAGAAAATTTTCACCTCATCAATTTTGACCGTTGGATTTGCGCTCTCTATCTTTAGATGGTGTGTTTAGTTTGATTCCATGCTAGATCGAGCTTGGATCTTCCCCTTGATAATGGGCGGTATGTTGATTAAGGGGAAGAAGAATCATCTCGATCCATCCGCATTTTAGATGGACGGATGAGATTATTATTTAGTTATCTGTTTATCCTTTATAAAGTGCGGGAGATCCTAGCCATCGATCTTTGATCGAAAGTAAATAAGTTGCATGCACTACCATTTGGGATGTGACATTTAAGTTACCCCTCATGTGGCGCATGTAAGCACGCCGCGCGTCACGCGTCATGAGCTAAGGATTACTTAGGGTTAATTAAAAATGCTTAATTAATTTCTAATTAATCTAGGAACCTTCTAAAATGTATAACTCTTCCTAAAAAATTCAGAAAAATATGAAATAAAAATCTATGGATAGATAATTAAACTTAGAACATTTTAAAATTAATTTTGATGAGTTTTTAATTATGATTTTTTTGAATTTGGGTTTTATTGGAAAGTGTATTTTACTAATTACTCTTTGATTAGAGGTCTGATTAAACCCAAATTTCTTGGATAAGTTTTCAGAAATGACCTCTACCTCTCCTAATTTTCTTAGGATTTATTGAAGGCTTGATTAGAGTAATTGCATATGATTTTCTTAATTATCCTTCTCATATATTTAAGCATAATTAGGGTATGATTAGTGGTTTTACCCTATGATTAGGGTTGATTAAAGTCAGATCCAGTAAGTAGGAGGTTTATGAAATAATTTTAGGGCATTTCCTCTAAACTATTCCCTCTTCTCCCCTAAATCTCCTCTTAATTAAGGGTTAATTCATTTTTTATCCCCTTAATCAATTTCTAAAAATTCTAAAAAGTTTCAAAACTTAATTAATCTACCTTGGGTAGATGCTTAGGTTTTTAATAGCCTAAGTTTAATTAAAGAAATCAAAACCCAATTCACATGTGTGAAAGGGTGTTTTTGAAATTACTTAAGCTAAACCCCTTAGCTTAATTAACTTCTAATTGTGAGCCAAATTGCATTAGGCCTTTTCATTATTAGGTGCATTACAAATTTAAATTCCTTGTGAGTTTTATGTCATCTCATTGGCTCATAATTATTTAGTTAATTCTTCTAAGGTGGTGTAGGTAAGGGTTAATTAAGTTACTTAATTTATACCTTAGCCTAATCAATGCTTAAAAATAGATTTAATTATCTAAAAATTAAAGAAAAATATCAAAAACATGTGGAAATGGGTTAGAAATAGTAAACTCAGCTCACCTTTTCAAAATTAAATTAAACTTCAAACTAAACAAAAATCATTTTGAAATTCACTTTGATTTATTCTAAATTTTCTTATTATATAAGAATGTCTTTAGGATTTAAGTAAAGTGAGTTTTTTTACATGCTTTCATTGCTTAGGATCTTTTCTCAATATATTAAGTTTCATGCCATGTGATTTCATACATTCATAGTTTTGAAATTCAAATTTTAAAATGAAATTATTTACTTTATGTCAAATGTGCATGTGTTGGCCAAAGTAAAATATGAGTGGCTATTATCACTACTAAATCCAAATTATTTTCAAAACACATAAATCAAATACCAAATCTAAAAGTATGCTACTTAAAATTTAATTATAAGCTTGCATGTAATAGATTATAAAGTCATGCTTAGCATAGGTTTCCTTTATTTCTTATGATGGTATAGTTTTGAATAGGAGTTGGTAAGGTGTAGGGTTCATATGAAAAGAACCCAACACTCACCAAATTCTATACCCTATTTATTCCTATGCTATCACTTAAGAAGGGTTTGCCTATACTTGTACGCCTAAATTGCCCAAAAATGAATCCATTAAATAACTTTTGCATTTTTCTTTTCTACTTCATTCATTTTATATACATGTTTGTATTTAAGGAAAGTGGTATATTAGTCTCGAGAATCCCTTGGTTGCGAGGCTTTAAGTAGCCCTAAGTCAATCTTGTACCTTACACCTCTGGCTAACAATGGCATTGTACTCACTTATGTCTTTCTTACTTTCATGTATGTATGTGAAAATTTAGATAAGGAAACTCTTTCTACTTAAGAAAAAGCATGCATATCCAACTTCTAAGTTTCCTTAAATGGATTACTTAGCATGCATCATAAAGTGTGTTAAATACTCTCATTTTTATGTATGGATATGCTCAGGGTCCATCCATATGCATGATATATATGTTGGGGAAAGAAATGAAGTAATATGTGTTAGGTGAATTTTGATTCAATTTATTTAATCTTAAAATGCCTTTCTTTTTGAATAAGTTTGTTTAGGGTTTATCTAAACTTAGGATTGATTAAAATATGTAATCAAAATATTCACCTAAATGAAACTAAAATATGAACCTACTTTAGAAAATTACTTAAGGTTAAGGAAGGAAAGAGAAGTTCTCTTCTCTTTCTCTCTCTTCATAACTTAGTAATTAATTGTAGGTTTCACTTAAACCAAATTAAAACATAAAATAAAAATAACTCAAAATCCTTAAATAACTTAAATGAAACTCACCTCTAAGTTGAACATGTTCTTCACACTTAAAAAAATTTAAACCCAAAGTCATAGCTAAGCATACCACGCAAATCTTCAAAGCACACACATTAGCTTAAGTCATCACTTTTAGCTTTAGGTTAGGTCAGTGCATGATTTGATGTTTATTTTATTTTGTGATATATGTTTTAGACTGGATGTTAAGGTGTATGCTCATAGAATGAATGGTAGGACATTCTTAGTCTAATTATTCTTTTCTACTGAGGATTGTGCTTAAGGGGCACTATCATAAATAAAAATACAAATGCTTTTGTTTGCAGGTGCTTTATACCCCTAAGCATAATTCAAAGGCCAGGTAGACTTAGTCACCCATGTGTGGGGTGATAAGTTCAATATAGATGCTTGGGATTTGTGTGGTATGTTTTAGCTAACATTTATTCTGCAAATGTTAGTCTAGATTTCCACTTTTCCTTTTCATGTAAAAATTTGCATAAATTAGGACTTTGGAATAATTGTTATGGGGGATTAGGATGAACATTGGTCATAAGATCCTATCTTATGCACCATGTGAAGCCTTTGAGAATCTACCATCCAACCATCCAAAAGAAGGAACAAAAAGAAGAAAGAAAGAAGAAAAGAAAAGAAGAAAGAAGAAGAATGAAGAATAAAGCTTGAAGACTCCCATAATAATTAATTCCTTTCTTAATTATAATTTAATTCATTTGTAATCCGGGTTGTATAAGGGTAGAGCTCGGCTACCCACATTTGATATTTTTGGTTTGTCGGTGGTGCCTACACACGGCCATTTATTCTTTTTTTTAGCTTTATAAATTGATTAATGATTTATTTAGCTTTTGCATTAAGTGGCATGATTTTCTTAGTTTCTTCCTTATTTTATGTATGGCCTGGATGTGGATTAGGCTTTTTAGAGAAAAATAAATCTTTTACCCAACTTAACAACTCAAATTAAAATTAAACAACTCATAATCTCACCTAAAGCTTAGGATTAAAATCAAGATAAAAGAATTAGCAATCCCTTAAGTGGATGAGTATTTCTTTATAATATCATGCACAAATGCATCTTATTTCACTCTTGATTGGAGGGCTTCCACCTTTGCCAGAGAACTCAGCTTGACCTTTGAGAGTCATGGTGGAAACTCACATCCTTCCATCTCACTGATTTTGGCTAATAACCTTCTTTCTCATGCATTAATCATAAAAATCCTATTAGCCTGAGTCAAAATAATTATCCAAAAATGAAATAAAAATGAAATTTGAATTGTATTAGATTTAAGTCATTTGAAGCATGTCCCTTTAAATGATCTAGTCTCTTTAGGAAGTGAGTTTAAGGACTTAGTCTCTTTCTAATAAACAACAGACTAGCTATCTTGCATAAACATAAAGACTTGACTACATGTATCTAAAATTGTAGGAGTTAGTTGGTGGCCACACAGGCGTTAAGTCCAAGTCGTGGTTTGTCCTCTCTTGTAGGCAAACTAATTATCCATTTTTCTTAGATTTAGTTATGCTTTGCCTCAAGCTCCATAAATTTAAGTTCTGAGGTTGCTTCTCCCCTTTGCGAGCCATAAGCATAATTCTTCACCTCTTAGGCATTTCCTAAATCTTGTGTTAAGGAATCTTAAGTCTAAAATTTCTAATGAAAAATCCAACTCAAACAAATTAAATCAATTTCTAAAATATAAATCTCAACTATAGGATAGTTTCAGATGCTTGCTAGGTTTTCTAGCATCATGGGTATCTCCTACTTATCTTCCATTTTGGCTTCAATAATAACTCCCTCTTTTGATCAATCCCATTTGATCTTTCAAACATAAACCAATTGATTGATAGTCTTTCTCTATTGAAACCTTCAGAGATAATGATTATTTGCTTAATCGAGAGTTTTTCTAAGGGATCCTGTCCCTTAAGATGTAATTAATTATGGGGGCTTGCCCCTATAGGGAACTTAATGAACCCGATTTAAAATAAACTCTGTTTTACTTTTCCATATAAAGTAGGGAAAGAATCTCTGGTACATATGCAAACCCATCATCCTTAGGAGTCCTTATTGAGGTGATTGGTTCCATTAAAGAGTAGTGACTTCTGTCTTTCGAGATAGTACATTATTCCTTGATGATGTACCTGATCACCTAAATAAGTATATCTGCAGATCTGTGTGGCATCCTAAAAAGACTATAGGTCTTCTCTTTCTTTTCTCCACAGATTTGAAAGGTGTCTCTTATAAGAGATTTATTCACCATAATCAACTAGTTTGATTGAATTTTAAAACTGAGATGCTAAATGTAATGCTGATAATTGATGAACTTTAACTCGAACAATTTCCCCCAATGAGATGAAACATTTGAATTTCTGCTTGTAGTTTTTTCTTTATATAAACATGATTGGAGCTTAGCCATGATACTGATAAAAATTGGTTTGCATTTAGAATTTACTGCCCTTTTAAGATCACTTTCATGATCTTGCTTATGGAGTAGAAGTTTAAAGACTGTATGTAGAATTAAGATCTTAGCCAAAGTTTCTTATAAGATTTTTTATATTTATAAAAATTCTTTAAAAAGATACTTATCAGTAATATTGCTTTAAATGTATACAAAATATTAGATAAAGAGTCTCGCTTGACTACAACCGTGCCCAAGATGCTAAACTAAACATCTCTTCAAGGTTGCAACCTAGTCTTGATTTGCTTACCATGGAATTGAAATAATAAGGATGATATAAGAGAGGGGTTTTTGTGCTTACAACCATGATAGGATGTTATCTTTTCAATATCAAAATTGAATTGCTCCCCAATATTAATTTGCTTATTCTAGAATTTATAATACGATAAGGATACCCTAATATATTGTGCTTAGAATGTTGATATGAATGGCCTTTCAAGTTTATAAAAAAATGTTGCCCCTAGCTTATGATTATTTTCTACAAATGATGCCAAACTATTGTGTGTTAGAAGGTGTTTAATGTTTTAGCTTTGTATGAAGATATATCACACACATATATAATAAATGAGGTTATAAGAAACATAAGAGTTTTAATAAGGAAAACTAAAAAAAGGGGAAATTAAAAGGGCACAGCCTAGTTGAAATCATTCCACTAGTATACATATCAGTGGCTAGAAATGATCATTGTCTTTCCCAATAATTATGGAAAATGTTGGTACAATAGACATAAACTATAGAAGTCAAAGGAATCTCAAGCAATAGAGTTGTGTTCAAGAGATTGTGTTATGGCTCACTTGATGGCCTCTTTTGAGGATAATAGACTAGAGAATAAAAAGTCTAATATAATCTTGATGTTAATGATGCAAATTAGAGTTGGTGTTGAGAACGACCATCAATCTTATTTGTGATATTGTGTGTCAATATTGTAATAGATAATAGGTGACAAAGTCGGGTGTTGAGAGCTAGGCGACCATAGTTGACTATCCGAGGATAAGCAACCTCAATCAGATGTTGTAGGTCGAGTGATTGTCAAACATAGTGGTTCATGGTAGTGATATGATGGCATTGGTAGATTTATAATGGTCAGATGACTGCCCATCAGTGGAGGATGGAAAATAGTGGCATCACTCTAATGATAGTTTGATGCATAAACAAGTATGATAATAAGTGATGATAAATGGTAAATTTTGATAATTGGTAATTGGTGGTGATAAGCATGGTAACAAATATGATGATAATGATAATATATAACATGAATGGTTGGGCAATGGTCTAATGATGGCAAACAGGTGGTGGTTCGATGATAGAGGCTGATAGGTTGTTTAATTTCAATAATCAGTCACGTGCTTGATGACAACGTGAGTGGTAATATGATCATCAATTAGATCGTAATGGTTCGATGACAATCATGCAACATCGACAAGCTATGGAGATAGCGATGGTTCAACGGTGGTGCTCTAAGATTCTTCAAGCTTCAGAGCTCATTTAATTCTTAAGCTCTCAGTCAGATCTCCCATAATGTGATGAATAAAAGTTTTTTAAATATTTTGAGAGTGACATCTCCTAAAATATGATCAAAAAAATCTATTTTGCTTAAAAATTAAAAACAATTCTATTTTACTAAAAATATATTTATTAAATTAATGGTTTAGATGGCAATGGTATCAATTTTGGATTAAAAAAAAGTGAAATCAAACCATAAATATAAAGCTGTAAAAAAAATAAAAGCCAGTTGAGTTAGAGCCATAAAAATAAGGCTCTATGAACAAATAAAAGATGCCACAAAGCTCAAAGAAATAATAGATTGAAATAAGCACAACAAAGAAATTGAATTATAAATTCCTGCAAAAAAAATATTTTTTTCAAAAATAGGTTTCTACTCGGCTATATTGATTCCATTGCCTAAAAAACTTCAAAATAATTGTTTTTCAAATTTGTAGCCTAACAATGTCAAAAATGAAAGCTTCTATAATAACTTCAACAATGATGTGTTCTATAACTTAAATTTAGCTAGCCTTCTTTTGCATAGATCTATTGATCTTTGAAAAAATTATTAATATTATTAATCTAAAAATTTGAAGCGATCATTTAAAAAAAAATCAAAATTAAAAGAAAATTACATACATACTGAACTGTCTAAATTATTCTCAAAATTTACTTCAAGCATCACCTTTAACCTCAATTTTCACTAGGGAGATCATTTGCAATTAATTTCAAATAGTTGAGTGATGATTGTAATACTTTGAGACTAAATTTGTCACATACATACAACTAGATTAGCAATTAATTTGATTTTTTCTCAATATGTTGATTTTTATATTCATTTATTTAATATTTTAATCTTGAAGTTACATATATTATATATATATATATATATATATATATATATATATATATATATATATATATATATGTGTGTGTGTGTGTGTGTGTTTTGTGTGTGTGTGTGTGTGTGTGTGTGTATTGTGTGCGTGTGTGTGTGATTTATATACTAAAATGTACAAATTGTTAGAACTATAAGGAAATAAATTTAACACAACTAAGAAAATAAAGATAAAAGTAATGAGATTGAAATAGCTTGGGAGGGAGGCGTGTTGATGACACTATCCTTAGAGTATATAAAGTTTTGGGTGCAACAATTTGCAGCTCTCTTTTCTACTCGTCTGATACAACACGTCCCCTTGTCTTGATCGTGTATGTAGCACGACTAATCGGCAAAACTTTGAACTAATCGCGTATCTCTTATTGCCCAAAAAAGAAATGAAGAAGATGACAAGAAAAATTGTGAGTTAAGAAAGGAAGACAGAATATTCAGATTTTGTCATGTCATTCATGCTCACATTATCATCTATTTATGTGAAGGATAAGAGCTCAATATTAAATCACCTAATTATGATTTATAGCCATTATTTTAAGCAATAAATTAATTTATATATATATATATATTAAAAATTTTTTTCTTTCCGTAACAATTCCCTCTCCAATAAAAAAAATTTAAAAATAAACTTGAGGTGAATAAAATAAGAGATCAAAAAGCAAAATTTTCATTTTCAACAACTTTTATCATGCATTCGATGAAAGTACCTTCCGAGTTTGAACTTTCACTTAGTATAACTAAAATCTAATAATAATAAATATTATAATAACCGAGATTTTCATCTAATTATATAAATTATTGTATCATTTGATATACACATAATATGAGACACCCTATAAGTTCTACTCAAAGGTGCGCTTTTAAGGCCATGCGCTTTCATCTCAATTCATAAGTGTTTTGGGATCTTAATAAGATCTCATTGCAGCAGTCTATTATTGCAACACCTATATAAGTGCAATCTCCAAAATACACTGTAATTATAATATCTCGCAAAAATTTTTCCTTTGATCTCATTAAGAGCTATAAGTCAACCTTATTTTCATTGCAGTTCAGCACAAATATATATAAGGATGTTATTTATAATATTTAAAATTATGCTTTTATCAATCATTCGATCTGCTTTGTTTTTACTACATTGAACCTTCTATCATAGTGTTTCCAATCTGAAGGTTGGGTTTTCACTGTGATGATTATTTTAACCTCATCCCTTTTAGTTTTCTCAATATAGAAGTCTTTGTAAGCCCTTTCGTCAATGAATCTATAATATTTTTCTCAAAGCAAATAAAATGATAAGTATAACACCTCTTTTATATAATTCATATAAAAAATCATGTCTTATTCTCATATGATATTTTTTATCATTGCATGTTTGTACTTTTTGCTTTTGCTATAATAGCTTTATTATCACAATTTATTAAAGTAGCAGGTATAGGTTTTTCAATACGAGGTAATTAAACTAATAAACTTTTAAGCCACTCGGCTACGGAAGTAGCAAGATCAAGTGCAATAAATTTTGCTTCCATAGTAAATCTAGAGATTAATATTTATTTAATGGATTTCCATGATATTGCATTACCATAAAATGTGAAGACGTAACTACTAGTAGCTTTTGTTTCACTAGTGTCAGCAATCCAACTAGTATCACAATATACTTCTAGTACTATAGGAAAACCACTATAATGAATGCAATAGTTTCTTATACCTTTTAAATTTTTAAAAATTCTTTCTAATGCTTTCCAATGAGTTTCACTAGGATTACTAGTATATCTACTCCATTAGATTGAGGAGAATATGGAGGAGTAACTTGATGTATAATATCATTTTCTTCATAAAATTTATTAAATAAAAGTGAAATACATTTCCCATCTCTATCTGATCTTAAAATTTTAATTTTCTTATTTAATTAATTTTCTACTTCTAATTTATATTTCTTAAATATATCAAAAACTTCATCTTTAATTCTGATTAAATAAACATAGCAAAATTTTGAAAAATCATCAATAAAGGTAATAAAGTATCTTCTACCTCTTATAGTTAAATTATCATTTAAATCACAAACATCACTATGAATATGATCTAATAAATCATTTTGCTTAATAGAAATAGATTTAAATAGTTTTTTAGTTTGTTTTGCTTGAGAGCAAATTTCACACATCACATCTTTATTTATATCATTTTTAGATATTAAATTCATATACATCATTCTTTTAATTATTTTGTAGTTTACATGTCCTAATCTTGCATGCCAAATGTTAGAAGTAATAATTAATGAAATATTAGAATTTAAGCAAAACACTTTATTACTAAAAAATGATAATTTTAATTTAAATAAACCATTACATAAATATCTCTTACCCAAGAATGATTCACTTTTGGTTATCAAAACCTTATTTGACTAAAAAAATAAGATGATAACCATGTTGAACAAGTAGTGAACCACTAATTAAATTTCTCTTAATATTCGGTACATACAAAACTGAATATAATTTTAAATTTTTTTCTGATGGTGATTTTAGATCAATATCTCCTTCTCCAACCACACTAGCTAATGCTCCATTGTCCATGCTTACACTTTCTCTTGGTGTATCATAGTAGAAAGAAAACCAAGATTTATCAAAACTTACATGTATAGTTGCCCCAATATCTATCCATCAATCGGTAGAATAATATAAAAAATTAATTTCAAATGATGGGCTAACATACCTCAAAGGAAGAGAATCATTGGCATTGGAAGTGATCATATTAATTTGTGGTTGAGATCGATTTTGCTCAAAGGTCTTGTTATTTTTTTTGGATGTCTTATCTTTATGATAATAACAAGCTTTTGCAAGATAATTTGTTCTCCCGCATACCCAATATTGAATCTCATTATGCTTTTTATTTTTATTGCTAGACTTGTGTAAAATTTGTTTCTTAAACGTTTTATTAAATGGTTTAAAATTTTTCTATTTAAAATTACTCTTTTTCATTTGATTAACATGTGTTTGAGATTCAATTTCAGTAAGAGTTTTATTTTTTTTTATTTTTTTTTTTATATTCTAAGTGCAATAATAAGATCGTCAAGAGACATCTTATTTCAATTATGCTTAAAGTATTTGTGCAAATTAACTCGTAATTTTTCTATTATCGATGCAACTATAAATGCTTCCGTCATGCATATGTCACGTTCTCTTAGATCATGAATAATATCTTGAATTTCATTTATTTGATCTAATACGGTGCGAGAATCACTCATTTTATATTCATCGAATTATTCAACCGAATATTTTTCTAGACCCACATATTCATTTCCATATTTTGATTCAAGTGCTTTCCAAAGCTCAAAAGAAGATGTTGATGTACAAAACATATCATAAAGATGATTGAAAAGAACACTAAGAATGCGCCCAAGATAAAGAAAATCAATCTTTTGTGGAGTTTTTCCTTTTCCTAACCTTTCATCGAAAGAAGAATTATTTTCTCTTTTCGAATTAGGTTCAGATGAAGGAGGATTATATATTACAGAAATTAATCCTAAACATGTCAACCAATATATAATTTTCTTTTGCCATCTTTTAAAGTGTGTTTCTATAAATTTTTCTAGCTTAACATCATCATGATGAAGCAATATTTGTGTAGACATATTATTTAATTAGTGAAAATAATTAAAACAAAGAAAATATTCTGATCTACTCTAAGATTATTAGAACTATAAGAAAATAAATTAGCAATTAAGAAATAAATTTAACACAACTAAGCAAATAAAGATAAAAATAATGAGATTGAAATAGCTTGGGAGGGAGGCGTGACAATGACACTATAGAGTAGATCAAGCCTCAAATTCCTTCTTTTACTCTGGTAACGCTTTAGTGCATCGTGATTAATAAAAACTTGAACTAGTCGCGTGTCTCTTGTTGCCCAAAAATGAAATGAAGAAAATGATAAGAAAAATTATGAGTGGAGAAAGGAAGAGAGAATATTTAGATTTTGTCATACCATTCAAGCTCACATTATCATCTATTTATAGGTGAAGGATGAAAGATCAATATTAAATCACCTAATTATGATTTATAACATTTACTAGCCATTATTTTAAGTTATAAATTAATTAATTTATATTATAAGTTATAAAATTTAATATTCTTTTTAATAACATTTGAAGAATAATGTTATATATATATATATATATATATATATATATATATATATATATATATATATATATATATATATATATATATTATAATGTTATGATATAATGTTAAAAATAAAGATTTAGCTATTATATATATAAATATATTAGAATTATATGCTAAGCATGAAAATATGTAAAATAATTATTAAATTTGAATTAGCTACATGACAAATTTGTATCTATATAATCATTAATATATGCATTTATGAGGGCATATTTTGTATTTAATAAGTTGGTGTGGTAAATTGTTACTCCGCCAAATGAGATCAAGAGGTCTTTTAGTTTAGGCTTATTATCAACTTAAATTAATTTTAACTTTTTTGTCCAAACAATTTTTATTTTTATTTTTGGGTGTTTTTGTTAAATTAAATTTAACTTATCCTAATTTTTTCTCACTTAGGGGATGCCAAGATAAGCTAAGTGCAGCATCAACTTAGTTTTAGCTTATTTCGCCCAGCAATCCTTGATTTTATCCTCTTTGATTTTTATTAGCTTACATCAACTTGTTTATGTAACCAAGTTAATAATGTCACTTATAGTTTATATTCACTTATTTTACCCTTGCTTTAGCTTAGAAAAGATCCCTAATATTTAAAACTTATGACTATAATTGGGTATAATATCATTAAGAATGAAAAGCTATATAATATTTTAAATTACAATTGATGTAAAACTAAAAAGAGTTATTGTATACTATAATATTTGTAATGGCAGAGAAAAGAAATTTATCTTCTTATATTGAACAAAAAGCTTACATATATGAGGATAAGCAAAAAGCACCTTGTATGAGATATAAAGTTTTGATGTGGAAAACTTTAAGGAAAAACTATGAGGCAAAATCTTGTTGAAATAATTTCATAAACATTAGTCATATTATAAATAATATTCTTCCCCCTATAACAGAAGAAAACACTCTTCATTACAATTAGAGAGTGTTCTATTATAATTTAGTAGAGATATAATATAAAAAATATATTTCATGGTGGAAGTATAATTCTTGATGTGCTTGTTCTATCATCAAGTGATGGTGGGAAATTATCATAATCACCCTCCTTATAGAAATGGGGATTGGGAAATCAAGAAGATGATTATTAAATTCTAGTAGTTAATAGACTTGGGTGCTAGTCATCATCATACATTGAATGATTATTCATTATGAATGCTAAATATCAAATAATAGTTAAATAGTCTTTTTAATTGTCTCCTTATATGAGAGGGAGAATTGACTAAGAAGGCTAGTGTCCAACATCAATGTTTGATGAATGTTAGATTTGGGCAACAACAAATAAAGCTTGACTGGTAATATTAAACATTAAGTAATAGTTAGTGGTTAATTATTATTTATTTTATTATATGAGGAAAGACTAATGATTAAGAAGCTAACATCAACTATAGGCAGTGGATATACATGAAACATTAATAAAAGTGAAATAATAAATGATTGAGCAAGTCAGAAGTTAACTAATACTTAATATTTTGCTTGATTATTCACATTATAGTATAAGAGATCAATAGCTAGAAATGGAGGTGTCTGATGTCCATGGTACACATATGCCAGACATTGGTAGGCAATGAATAATGTTAGACCAAAATGTCAAATATTTTTTATTGATTAGTGGTTTCTTCTACCATTCTCATTATAGTAAAGATGATTGTTGACATAAAGGTTGGCAATTGACAATGGTCTTTTATAAATATTAAACATTTGATAATAGTCTATGATTAGCAACAACTTAGAAAATAATTGTTAGATGTTGGTGGATAATGTCATCAATAGATATTATATAATAATATTATATTTGATGGTATCTTTCTTCATTTTCTTTAAAAAAATGAAAGATCTAAAAATATAAAAAAAATGTGTGCATCAATTAGTGGGTAATAAATGTTAGGCATCATTTCTTGGTATGCATTGAATAATAATTAGCAAGAAACATAGGTGATCTACCCAACTCCGCATTATTAAAGAGGAGAATGAAAAAATGGAAAAAATGGAGTCAAATGGTAGTAGTTGACTGATTACTAGCAATGCTAATACATATATTGACGTTGGTCCATGATTAAACATTCATGTTGGTTGACATCGAGCATATATGTTGATGATGATGGGTGTCAACAACTAGCATTAGCTATTAACTACCATTACTCTAAAATTTTATGAGTTTGAATTATCTCCATTATAAAATTTTCTCTCAAATCTCTCCATCTGAATTCATAAAAGCACAACTTATTTATATATTTGTAGAGGGCACAACTTGATCATTCTCACTAAATTTTTGGACACTCTACCTATCAATCATTATTGATATTTAATAATTTAGATTTTTAGGCATATTTTTTGCAATGATTATATCATAATCGAGTGATACTCAGCTTATCAAATTCATCTCATGGAGATACTTTTTTCAATAATAAGCATAAAATAAATAATGGTCATTTAATCCCTTAAAATGTACATGTTGATCTCACTTTTGGAGTGACCTCTCAACTTCTCCATCTTAGACATCGGACTCCTTTAAACACTAAGAGCTCCTTAGTCTTAAGACACTTCTAGTGATTAGGTGAACACTTAACCTAACCCTAAAGACTTAGAAGAGTTAAATAGGAATGGGTTATGCCTTATGTGTTAGAAAACTTGCACCATATAGCTTAAACCCAATCCTTTCTTCTTCAAGTCAAACTTCAAATCAAACCAACTTCAAATTCAAATCAACCTCAAATTCAAATCAACTTCAAATTCAAAATAACTTCAAAATCAAATCAACCTCAAAATCAAATCAACTTCAAACTTAAATCAATTTCAACTAAATTGATTTTCTAAAATCATAAATCAATTCCAAAATCCAAATCATGAATCAATTCCAAAAAATTGAAACCCATGATCAATTCTAATTCCAAAATCTTTCCTAAGCCCTTTTGATTCAATCTTATGGACTTAACTCAAACCAAATCCAAATCAATCCAAACCCTTTGGATTTTCTCTTCAAACAATCATTCCTACAATCACAAACCAAATATAAACACAAACTTCAGTCATCAAACTAACCCAAATCAAACCCATGTTCATCCTTTGAACTTGAAATTGTCAAATGAATCAAAACTCATTTGACTCCAAATCACTTGTAATTGGATTTATATTTCAATCATAAATTCATTTGTGAGTTCAACCAAACTTGAATCAAGCCTTGATCAAGCCAATTGACTCACTTAGGCTCACTTGACCCAAAGTAACCTAAAGCACTTTTTTGAGCCAAATTCTAATCCAACCCAAATTGGATTGAACTATGCCCATCTAAACCTTACATTGTAAGCAACAATCATCCAAGGATGATCAATCACTCAAATTGGGTCAAACAAAGTCAAATCAAGTCAAACCTAGCCTTTGTCCAAGTCAACACTTATCCCAAATGAAACCTAAACTAGCCAATATCCACCATAAGCCAAATTGGTTGAAACCATTGATCTAAACCAATCCAAAATCAATGATTAAACATGATCAAGCCATCACTTAACCTAAACCAAGCCAAATTGGCCACTTAACCTAAGTTGACCTAAAAAGTCAAAATGGGTCAAATCTTGATCTAAGCCAAATTGATTGCAATCAATTGATCAAATTTATTCTAAATCACTTGTTAAACTTGACCAAAGCTCCAATTGGCCAACTAGACTTGACCTAGCCCAAATTGACCATGAACCCAACTTGACCTAAAAGGTTAAATCAACTTGAAACCAAACCAAACTAAAATTGATTGAAACCAAAGCTTGCAATACATTTCAAATGATTAACCAAGCCTAAACCAACCCATGACCCCAATTAGGTCAAATGGGTCAAATTGGTCAACTTGACCCATGTGACCTAAGTGAACTCAAATGAACTAAAACTAAATATAAATCAAATTGAACCAAACCAATGAAACACATAGGCTCCAAATGATCATTTGAACTTGACCTAACCCTTGGTTTGACCCAATTTGACCAATTGGTCAACTTGACCCAAGTTGACCCATTTTGACCTAAATAGTCAAATTGAACCAAATCATACCAAATGAACTCCATATCCATTAAAAATTGCCCAACCCACTTTTGAATCATCTCTAATCTTCCTAAATCAAAATCAAAGTCAAATGATCATTTTACCCTTAGGTTAAAGGGTAACTTATGGCCAAATTCACTTAGAATTTGGCCAATTTCTTCTCATGGTCACTTGGCATCCTCCTAGTGGACCACATAGACACTAAGGAGGGTGGTGAACATGACCCAATGGGTTTGGGTCAGCCATGACCCAACACAAGGCCAAAATGACCCCTCCAATAAAAATTCTCTACTTGGATCACCTCATACACTCACCTAGCACATGTGCACTCCCTCTCCTCCACTCCTCTGCCAAAATCGAAGCACATGGAGTCCCTAACAACTGATTCAATCTTCTTAATTGATTAAAAATGGAAGAGAAAGCCTCGGTTGTCTGATCCAAGGAGGGGGAGATATACTCCCCCTCATTCCAACTCAAAGCACACACTTTGAATTCGATTGAGCTATAGGATATAAAACTAAGCTTCTCTAAGCCTTGGCAAGCATTCCCATGCTCATTTGAATTTCTCCTTCTCGATTTTCTTCAAAGCCGAAGCAGGGGAGGCCAAAGAAAATTCCAAGTTACTCAAATCTCCACCAAACCTAAATTCACTTTGCAAGCACCATCGAGGGAGTTAGTCAAGCTCACCTAAAGCATTTCCCAAGTCACCAAGTCACGGGAAGGGGGATTTCGATTAGAGCTGCAAGCCATTAAAGGGGAGCTTGGTCAATTGGGCAATCCACTTCAAATCAAGGCTTGAAACTTTCAACAGAGCTTCATCTCCATTAGACGAAGCTACATCCTCCATTGGAAGAGACAATAATAGCCTCCGATGAAGTATGACTCAAAATTGATCCTCTATTGAAAATTGTTTGGTCTTTTGTGAAAGGAAATGTAATCCCATTAGATCTTAGCCGTTGGATGTTCTTCCCTACACTTCTTGATGGTGTGGGGTGAATCTCAACATAATCCAAGCTTAGGTAAGCATGGATCAAGCCATGGAGGATGGACAACCTCTATCTCTCGCAGCTTAGGCAGGGATGAATCATGGGTCGTCCATCCCACGTGTTTTGGATGGACGCCCCTGATTAAAATGATTAGATCCATTAATTTAAATCCTTTATAACCATGAGATTAACCTTGGCCATCCGATCCTTGATCGGACGGCCCAAGGGAAAGCGCATTACACCACCAGCTGACGTGACACGCGATGTAACAACTTAAATAACCAATCAGTCATGTGGAAGCACGCGCAAAGCCTACGAAGGCCGATGGGATTAGTTAATCAATTAAGCTATTTAATTCCCCCCTTAATCATTGAAACTTCATAAATTCATAATTAAATGTATGAAAATCAAAAAAATATAAATGATTGCTCATTTTAAAAATATTTCAGAGGGGAATCCAATAAAATTATTTCTAATTGATTTTTAATAGTGAATTTTCTTGATTAGGGCTTAATTAAAAATTGAATTACCTTAACTACTCACTAATTAGTTAATTGATTAATTCCAAATTTCTCAAGCATGATTAGTAGGATAACCTCTATCTCTCATGATTTCTTGGAATTTATTAATAAGTTAATTAGGGAAATTAATTAATGAACTCCTAATCACCCCTTTTATGTAATTAAGAGTAATTAAGCATATGAATAGTAATTTAATCCCTTAATTGAGATAATTAAACATTGTTTAAGTAAGGAGGAGGTTCATGGAATGGATTTGAGATATTTTTTCTAAGTTATTCCCTAAACCCCCTTTCCTCCTTAATCCAAACATAATTAAGAATTAATCCACTAATTATCTACTTAATTAGTCTAATCAAACTTTTAAAATCAATCTGAAATTAATCAATCTCTTACTGGGTAGATCCTTAGATATTCAAGAGCCTAAGGCAAGTTTAAGGAAATCATAATCAACTCACATGTGTGGGAAGGTTATGAAAGTACTTAATGAAAACCTTTTAGCTTAATTAATCAAAAATTGTGAGCCAATTACATTAGACACCTTTGTTTCTTAGGTGCATTGCTAATTTAAATTCCATGTGATTGCATATCATATATTGGCTTATAATTGTTAGGTTAATTATCTTAAAGTGGTGTAAGTAAGGGATAATTAATGGACTTAATTTACACCTTAACCTAAACAAAACATAAAATCAACCTAATTGTTCTAAAATTAAACTAAATAAATTTACACATGGGGAAATGGGTTAGGACCAATAAACACTTTCTCACAAATCATTTTCAAATCAAATTCAAAACTAAAAATCTCTTTAAAGAATTTTGATTGACTTTGAATAATCTTATCTTATAGGATTGTCCTTAGAAATTAATTAGGGTGAATGAAGTCATATGCTTACATCACTTTTATTTCTTTCAAGCATGCTAAATGTTTTTGTCATATGATATCATGTATCATCTCTCTTTTGAAAAATATAAATAAAATATTTCTTTTTATGTCAAATTGCATGTTTTGGCTAAAGTAAGAATATGAGTGGCTATTATCACTATTAAATCAAAAACTATTTCCAAAACCTATAAATTAAAGATTATAAATGAAATGATGCTACTTATAAATACTTATGAGCTTGCATGCGATTATAATATAAAATGTGTATTATGTGATTTTCTTCTCTCCTCCTAACATAGATTTGAATAGGATTTGAAAAGTGTATAGTTCATTTGAAAAGAATATAATACTTGCTTAAATCTATTCCTATCCACTTCTATGTTATGACTTAAGAAGGATCTTCACATTTACATATGTAAATTGCATAACCAAATCAAACACAAAAAAAATCTTTTGCATTCTTCTTCCATTTATTTCTTTTGTACATGCACATGTATTTAAGAAAAGTGGTATATTAGTCTGGACATCCCGGGGTTGTGAGGCTTTAAGTAGCCCCAAGTAGGTCTTGTACCTTACACCCCTGGAGTAGAAAATAATGGCGTCATACTCACTTATGTCTTTTATACATGTGGATGTGCATTTTGTTAATGGATAAAAGAGTCCCTCTTTTCTACTTAAACAAAATCATGCATTCATGAAATATCCAAATTTTCTTAAACAACATCTCTTTGCATTCATCATTAAGGTGTGTTAAGATTTACATTGCATGTATAGTTATGCTTAGGATTATGCATATGCATAGTATACATGTGGAAAGAAATAAGTATTTGTGTGTTATGTGATAATAATTCACCATAATTAATCCTAAGATGTCTTTCTTATTGAATAGGTTTATTTAGAGTAAATCTAAATTTAGGGTTAATTAAAACACATAATAAATTATTGACTAAAAAAATTACTAATGAATCTACTTTAGAAATTACTTAAGGTATGGATGAAAGAGAAGTTATCTTCTCTTTTCCTTCTCTTTACAACATTTAGTAACTAAATGTAGGTTCATTCAAACCAAATCAAATCATCAAATAAAATTAATAAATCAACTAAATCACTTAAAATGAAACCACCCTTCTAAATTGAATCTCTCACACTTAAAATATTTCAACCTTAAAGCCTAGCTAAGACATGCCACACAAGCCTTAAATGGCACACACATTAGGCTAAGTCAACATTTTTAGCTCTATATTAGGGCAGTGCATAGTTTGATGCCTGATTTTATTTTGTGATATAATATTTTAGATTGGATGTTAGAGTGTATGTGTGTAGACTGGATGGTAGGGCGATCTTAGCCTAATCATATCTTTTGTAGGGGATTGTGCTTAAGGGGTGCTGTAATAAAAAATATATAAATGCTCTTGTTGTGTTGGTTGCTTATACCTCTAAACATAATCCAAACTAG
This sequence comes from Cymbidium sinense, assembly GCA_021442155.1. Taxonomy (NCBI): domain Eukaryota; kingdom Viridiplantae; phylum Streptophyta; class Magnoliopsida; order Asparagales; family Orchidaceae; genus Cymbidium; species Cymbidium sinense. The sequence goes on along the minus strand of CM038218.1, from coordinate 172,634,622 downwards.
GATAGGTGGGCTTGGTTACCCATGTGTGGGGTGTTAAGTCCAATTTATTCGTATAACTACTTGGGATTGTGTGGTATGTTTAGCTAATCTTTATTTTTGCAGGTTCAGTTAGATTTACTTTTCCCATTTTCATGTAATTTTACAATTAAGATTTGGAGTGAAAGTTATGGGGGATTAGGATGAACATTGGCCATAAGACCAAGTCTTATGCACCATGTGAAGCCTTGGAGCAAACTACATCCCAAACAACCAAAAGGAAGAAAGAAATGAAGAAAAGAAACAAAGAAAGAAATGAAGAAATGAAGAAAGAAGAATGAAGAATGAAGACCCCCATAACATGAATTCATTTTAATTATAATTATTCATTTGTAATTTGTATTGTATAAGGGTAGAGCTTGGCTACCCATTTTTCTTTTTGGGTTTATGCAGCGGAGCCCAACCATATCGGCCTCTTATTCTTTTGCGCTAGCTTTATAAAATTATTTGATATTTATTTAGCTTGTGTAATTAGGATGGCATGATTTTCCTATTTTCTTCATTATTTGATGAATGGCTTGGATGTGATTAGGCTCTTAGGAAAAATAAATAAATTTTTTATCTAATTAATCAACTCAAAATTAAAATTAAATAACTCATAACCTCACCTAAAGCCTAAGATAAAAATTAAGATAATAAAAGATTTAGCATCCCCTTAGCTAGATGTTGTATGTCTCACATCATGCATAAAAAATCATCTTGCTTCACTCTTGCTAATGGAGGGCTTCCACCTTTGCTAGAGAAAATGGTTTGACCTTTGAGAGCCATGGTGGAAACACACATCCTTCTTGCTGATTTTGGCCCATAACCAATTTCTCATGCATTAGGCATATGAAATCCTATAGCCTGTGTCAAATAAATTATCCAAAAATCAAAATAAAACTTAACAAAATTTGCATTAAATTAATTCATTACTCATGCCCTTCATGATCTAGTCTCTTAGGGAGTATGTTTAAGAACTTATTCTCCTTTCTAAATAAACAACGACATAGCTATCTTGCAAAGTATATAACTTGCCTACATGTATTTAAAATCGTAGGAAGAGTTAGTTGGCACCACCCCAAGGCTAAGTCCAATCAGCCTAGTTGTTTATCCCTCTTATGGAGGTAAACCATATGCCCATTTCACCTTAGATTTAGGTCATGCTTTGGCCCTTGTCAAAGCTCCTAGAGGGATCAGGTTGATGTTTTCAGGCTACAAGCATAAATCCTCACCTCTTAAGCATTTTCATAATCTGGTGTTATGAAATTATAAGCTCTAGATTTCTAATAAAAATTCAACTCAACCATATAATTCACCTCAATTTAAAAAATGTAAAGCCTAACCATCAGATAATTTAGGATACTCACTAGGCTTCCTAATATCATGAGCATCCCCTACTCATTTCCCTTTGGTTTTGATAATAACTCTCTCTTCTTGCTCAAATCCCATTTAATTTTCTAAAATTAACCAATTTATTGATAGTCCTATCTTTGAAATCTTTGAAGACAACGATCATTTACCTTGACCGAGAATATTCCTTAGGAATCTCATTCCTTAGGATGTAATTAACTATGGGGGCTTGCCTCCATAGGGAACTTAATGAAGCCGGTTTAAAATAAACCCTACTTTATTTTTTCATGTAAAGTAGGAGAAGAATCTCTAGTACATTCGAAGACCCATCGTCCTTAGAAGTCCTTATTAGGTGATTAGGTTTATTGTAGGATGGTGACTTCTATCTTTCGAGATAGTACATCATTCCTCTATGTCATACCCGATCACCCTAATAAGTACATCTGCGAATCTGTATGGTGTCCAAATAGTTTATTTTATTTTCATTTACCTCATAGATGAAAATAAAATAAATAATAAAAACATTCCACCACAGTTCCTATGAAATTTTAATTATATTTTTGAGTACTTGATTTAGATCCATCTCGACTCAAATCAAGGTACAATTAGTATTATTAGGTACAACTCATTGAGGCACTCATTTTTTCTATAATTTTGTTGATAAAAGTGTTCACATGATTCCAAAGCTAATTAAGAAAATTTTTAGTCTAAATATCTATTTCTTTGAGATACAGAAATTATGTCAAAACTTACGTTTGATTAGATAGATTTTCAAATAATAAAAATAATGAAATTATAAATTATATAATCACACATAACACTTTCTTTATTTATAGGAATGGATTGAGGTTGAACTTGTGAATCAAATTTATGGAATGATAAGTAAGCTCTTCTATGACTATGAAGTAAATAAAATAGAGGTTAAAATTTTAAAACATATTTATATAATGAAGGATGTTTTTAATAATGCTATATATTTACTATTAATTACATGAACATGTATTAAAAATTACATATTATACTATTGTTATGATTTTATGCATTGATATCAACATAATCACATGATTAGTCTTGCTATTTATTATATATATATGTGTGCCAAAATGCATGATATGAACAATAATGTTATGCATTGAGATCACAATGCTTGTCTTAGGATTTGTTGTCCTTTATCTTGCTTGGCATGAGGAAGATGTTTCATATGAAACTACTTATCATGTATGCTATACATATTATGAATATTTCTTATGACATGCACTAAATGAATGAACAATTTATTTTAAGAAAATAAAATCTTTGTGTTATCTCATATATAGTTGTGTGTGACTTGTAATTTCTGTTATCATGTGATTCTTATAATTATACTACTTGTAAATGAGTTTCCATGTACACCAGGAGGTATGATCCAACCATGATCATTATATGCTTGCCAGTAATTGAACCATGAATGAATAATGATTGAATATTATTTGAAGTATCTTTGAATAATGAGTGAATATTTGAAGAAAGATCAAACTATTTTTGAATACTGATCAAGTAATCTTCAAACTATGATCAAATAAGGATTGTATGTCCTCCAAACATTTATAAATAATGATGAAACAATATTTAAATAATGATGAAATATCTTCAAATAAAGAACAACCTTCAAACTATGATTGAACTATCATTAAACAAAGATCAAATCAACTTTGTAGAATTTTGAGATAATAATCGAACAATATTCAAAGCATATTTGAAAAATAATCAAATCATCTTCAAACTATGTTTGAATAATGATTGATAAAGATCGATTCACATCAAATATAATCAATCTATGTTAAATCATCAATCCATCACTATACGATCTATATTTGAACAATGATTGAAGCATCTTCAATTTATTTATGACCATGATCGATCTATATTCTATTATAATTTGATCATTATTTGAAGATGATGATTATTATTCAACTTTATTCGATATAATGCCTAGTAGGTATTATGATATTTATGATTTACTGAGTTCATTGTACATTTATAAATATTTTGAGTTTAAGGTTTAGAGTGCGTCAGCCGTCCAATGACTAGATTAGGAGAGTAGATGCATTAGATTTGTCTTATGTTAAGAAATGTATAGGTAGACCTAAAAAGACTTAGTTAAGATGTATAAAAAATGGCCTTAGTATACTTGAATTAAATGAGAATTTGACACATAATAGGCCACAATGGAGAAGAAAGATTCATGTAGCCAACCCCATATAACGCGATAAAGGCTTGTTATTGTTGTTGTTGTAAGGTTTAGAGTGCAAACATCATATTCAATCCCAAATAAATCAATTAAAAAATATCATTAACCTTCATAGACAATGAATGGAGATATTTATATAACATGAACAATCACATTGGAAATAGATAAAACTTATCCCTCAAACATACTAGATTTATTTTAAAAAAATTATTGAACTTATTGGGATTATATATTATGGTAGCCAATAATTAGATTCTTACAAAGCCATAATTTTAGACGTCCAACATGTAGAGTTTGAAATGCATTAATCTCATTGATTGAGAAAATAAGAGCATAGAAAAAATTCGTGCAAGATGGCTAGATTATTTCTATAAGATTATGATTCAAATTACATACTTTTTAATTTATCTAGCAATACGTAACTGAACGAAGTACATCGCAACATGATTTAAATGATGGTCATAAATTAATCCACATCAGGTGTTTCAGAAGTTTCGATGATCAATTTCAATAACCACAAACTTGAAGTAGGAGACATTTAATATGTGTTTATATGTCTGAGGTGAAACTCAATATGTTTAGTCACAACAAATTTAGGAGTTGCTAGAGATTAATTTTATTTTGTATTATTTGAAATTTTATGTTATTTTTAATAAATATTTATTTAGTATAATTTTTAATTATTTTTATTATTTATTTTAAAAATAAATTATACTATTTTTAAAAACACTCAAAACAAATATTTTAAATATAAGATTACACACAATAGAATAATTAGATCCCTATATAGTATCAATTTTATATTATTTTAATTCTAACATATTTAATGCTCTATATTTAAATGTAATTGTATACATATTTTAAATTTAGTATCAAAATTATGTAAATATCATCATCCCCTAGCCTAATTTTAGATTAGGAGAGAGAGCAAGAAAATAATGTATTTTTAGAAATCAAATGGTAATGTATTCATCATAGATTTTAAAGTAATCTGTGTAATAAAACGAGATAGTCCAAGAAATTAGGGTGTGAAAATCAATGTTAGTAGATTCAAATTTGATAAATCTCTCTAAAATTTATAAATCAAGCATGAATATAATCAAATTAAATCACTTAGTGAGATTAATCCAACAACACTAAAATCGGGTCAAATCAAGCCCAAATGAGCTCAAATCAAGCTCAAAAGTTATATATGAAACTTCGAGACACTAACTAGATGATCAAATTACTTCCAAATTTGACGTGCTTATAGTCGAATCAAGTGGCTCGACGAGACGAATCAAACGAGCCTAAGATCACTCAAAGCGACGATCATTTGGATAGTCAAATCACCAAAAAATTATATATGATCAAATGAATCAATATACACAGTCCGATGGAGTGTTTTGGGATTTTGGCTATAATGATAAAAATGCCCTCTCAAAATCCTATAAATAGGATCTCATTCTTATCATGGAGGGGGGAAGAAGCTAGAAGTGAACTTGGAAGAAAGCTGCGAGAGAGCTAGAAATTCAAAGTCCGTCATCACCACCATTGTCGCCGACATAAGTCCATCAATCCAACAACCAAGTTCCTTCATACCGATGTACGAACCTAATTGAATTCCCATTATTAGAATTTCTCACATACAATCTTGTAATTCACGGAAGACTTAAACTCGTTCCAAAGCGATATATAAGAACATTTTACTATGCCAGTGGTTTTCCCTTTTCATGAGATTTTTTCATATAAAATTTATGGAGTTTCTTATTCTCTTTTCAACTATCTGGATTTCCAATATTAAGCGTGAAGTTTAATTCTACCGCTACAAGTTTTCTAGCACGTAACAGTTTGACGTCGTATGTGAGAAGAGATTCTCATTACTTCATCATATTAGATAACCAAGTTTTTCAATAAGATCGAAACTACCAGCTAGGTGGAGCACTTTGTACTTTTGAGGAGCGCATGCAAAGAATGAAGATCCATCAAACTTTGATCCTTCAACTCTAGTTAGAAATTAGGGGACAACCCTTGATCTTAAAAGATCATCCAAATCAATATTCTAGAGATCTAATTGGTTATTAGTTCGAGAAGCAAGTCAATGATGTGGAGCAATTTCAACATTCAAAAAAAAAATTAGAGAGATATCTTTGCAAATTATGACTCTCTAGTCATACTCATGGAAAATAAGATAAAGGTCAAGGAACAACTTTGGTTACAGCCTCAAATGAATATTTTGATTTGATCTCTTCCATAAGTTAATTTGAAATACTCGACAAATAATCTCGAAAGAATCAAAATGTTTAACCTCTTCCATACAGGTTAACATCATGCTTTGACAAAACAACCTCGGATGAGAGTTAAAACTATTGACTTCTTCCACACAGGTTAAATGTCACCGAGTAAAACTCTAATAAACAATCTCGGATAGATTATATTTTTGTACCTACTCCACACAGGTTAACGTCATCGAGCAATACTCTAACAAATATTCTCAAAAGAATCAAAATATTTAATCTCTTCCACACAGGTTAACTTCATTCTTTGACAAAATAACCTCGAATAAAGTTAAAACTATTGACTTCTTCCACACAGGTTAAAAGTTACCGAGTAACACTCTAACAAACAACCTCGAATATGTCAAAAATCCTTTATGGGTTCCTCTCTTAGAAGGCACATCTCTGAGGAAGCCTCGATGGAAAGCTAGTAGTGGACAAGGTCCTCACTAGAAAGACTCCAAGAGAGCAAGTGGTTGATAGGGTCTCCACTCATCAAAAATATCAGAAGGCAAAAGCCTCGGGCAGATCAAAAATCTTATAGAAAAGCCTTATACAGAAATTAAAACCTTAATAGTAAAAAAAGCCTGAAGATATAGTATATCAAAAAACCCTCAAGATAAAGCTTAAAAGGTAAATCAAGAATAAAAAACTTAAGGGCAAAAAAACCTAAGATGTACATCAAAACCCTTATATCAAAAAAAAAGCTAAGATACATATATATCAAAAATATATCTTGTATATAAATAGATATTTTCAATAATATATAAAAAGGCAAATGTAAAATCTATTTAGGAGGAGAATAATCTTTAAGGAGGAATAACCATCAAATCATTTGGAAAATGAAACTACTTCAAGATTATCAGTATCATATTAATACATCACCGATCTCTTAAATGCTTCACAACCCATCATCTTGTATCATAGAGATATATGTTGAAGGATGCTCACCCATGAAGATAATCTCTATTTTTAAGTTTGGAAGCACTTATACTGAATTGGAAGCACTGCTCAAACGTGTCATTGGAAACCCAAGATCGAGGAGAACTAGAGCGCGAGAGGGTCGCTGCAAAGGTTAAAGTGTACCAAAGAGAAAAGTAAAGCACAATGGAGCTAGAGGATGCAGCTTAACTGATCAGCTTGGAAACCCCAAGATTGTGGAGAGCGTGAGAGGGCTGACCGCTTAGGGCATACCAAAGAGAAGAAAGTGGAAGCACAAGACGAATTTAGGATGCACGCTAACCCAAAGTCAATTGGAAACCCGAGATTGAGAGAACCGGAGCTTCACGACACCGCTATACGTTGGAAGTTACCAAAGAGAAGAAAGTGGATGCACACTAGAGTTTGAATTCGGGATGAGCGTCGCCTAACTAGGTTAGTTAGAAACCCCGAGATCGAGGAGAACTGGAGTCTGCGAGAGGGGTCGACACCATTATATAAGTTAGTGGAGGCTACCAAAAAGAAGAAAGTAAACACAATCACTGAATGCATGCATGCTAACCAGGACATTGGAAACAGAGATCGAGAAACCTGAGCCTGCAAAGGAGGTCAACACAAGATCAAATGGAGGTCGCCAGAGAAGAAAAGAAATGTGAGAGTTTTTCCTTACCCTTTGTGGGTATTTATATAGAAAAAATGAGTCTTCAATTTTTTTTAAAAAAATTAATAATAATAAAATGAAGAAAATTCTTCATATTCCTCATTAAAAAAATAAAAATATATATATAAAAAACTCTTAATCTTTCTAAAAAAGAAAGAGAGAAAAGAAAATTATAGATATTTTAAATTTAAAAAAAAACTCTTCACATTATTCATTAAAGAAAATACTTTTCACATTCCTCATTAAAAAAAACTCTTTATATTTTTATTAAAAAATAGGGTCTTTCTCCCCCCCCCCACCCCAAAAAAAAAACGATCCCTCTCTTTAAAAGCAATTAAATAAATAGATAAATAGATATATATGATAATTAAAAATACTAATAATTTAACTAAAGTGATTTTATTTAATATTTTTTTAGATGAAATAAGTTTTATCATCCAAAAATAGGAAAATGATATATCTCTAAAATTTATAAATCAGAATATAATCAAATTAAACCACTTAGATTACCAACAAGACTAAAATGGTCAAATTGAGCTCAAATGAGCTCAAACCAAGCTCAAAAGTTACATATGAAACTTCGAAACACTGACTAAATGATCAAATTACTTTCAAATTTGACTTGCTTATAATCGAATCGAGCGGCTCGACGAGACGAATCCAACGAGTCTAAGATCAATCAAATCGAAGATCGTTTGGACGATCAAATCACCAAAAAAGTATCTATGATCAAATGAATCAATATACACCGTCTAATGGAATGTTTTGGGATTTTGGCTATAATGACCAAAATGCTCTCTCAGAATCCTATAAATATGACTCAATTCTTGTCATGGTGGGGGGAAGGAGCTAGAAGTGAACTTATAAGAAACAGAGAGCTAAAGTTTATCATCATTTATTGTCGATCGCTTTGCCATTATCAAATAACTATACAACTACTGGATACCGCAGAACTTGATTCTAATTCTATTATTAGAATTTCTCACATCTAATCTTGTAATCCATTTTAAAGACTTAAACTCTCTAAAGATATATGGAGCATTTTACTTGGCTTGTCTTGATTTTTCTATTTTTTTCAGTAAAATCATAGAGTTTATTATTCTCTTTCAACTATTTCATGCGTGTAATTTTCATACAAAATTAGGAAAGTTTATTCTACCGCTACAAATTTCCGACTTAACAAAATTAAAATTTAATAATAACTGTTACAATTTTTATCAACAAAGATAAGCACCTTCAATCTTAATTTTTAAATTGACTTTAAAATATTGAAATTCATAATAAAAGCTTAACTCAAAATTTTTATTTTGTAAAATTTTCAAAGATTTGATCGTGACATATACAAATGCATAAGTCTTGTAATTCAAAAAAAATAAAGAGAGTGATTAAATTGTAAATATATATATATATATTATTTGGTTGATTTATAAATTTTCCAAATAATTAATATTTGGCATAGATATTATCCGTAAATTGCAGAAACTTAGAATGTCTGTAATTGTTAAAGTATTTTCAAATAGATAGGGATGAACATTTTCATCCATAAAATAAAGCATCTAATAAAATATCATATCCATATGATATAACAGCCCATACGATTTGAATTATACAAAAAATCTTGTCACAGACAATGATAAATGGCACATGAAATTTTAGGAGGCAATTGCAAATATAAGAAAATTTAGGGGTTCCATGCATTAATCGTCCTTTTCTTAAAAAAATCTTAGGGGCCCAGTGCTCCGTATCCGTTTGGAACTCGAATTCCTGAACCGCTTATAAATCAGATCACCAGCCTTAAAGCGAAAACACATCCGAGGAACCTGCAATTTCCCAAAACTAAAAGTTTGAATAGCTGAGCTCAGTTTTTCTCTTCGGATCAACGCCAGAGGTAGAATAATAAGAAGAAAGAACATTTGAGTGATCTGATGGCTGTTTTGACTAGTATCTCTCTTTCCGTAACCCTTTCAACCTCAGAAGTCAAGAGGTTCATCTTTCCCTTGCTCTTTCTTATCTTCCTCTGCACTTTTTTCATTTCTCTTTATTTCCTGACGCCCTTTCGCAGGTTACATCTGTCACCGCCGGCGCGGTTTTCCTCGTTGAGGCAGTTCTCACAATGGCGATTCGTTCCTCGGCTACAGAACCGCCGCCGGAGTTTCGTCCGGTATCGGGTTTTACATGTCTTCTTTTAATGTTACTTGGGTTCTTTTACTCTCTTCCACTCAAATTTTAAGCATCGAAACACCGCCATGGTGTCCTTTCTTTAAGTGATTTTGCCGATGTCATTAGGTCGATGTTTGCCGGCGAGGAGCAGGAGGCGGTGGTTCCGGCGTCGGTGCCGGTTCGTGTAGCCCATGAGCTCCTACAGGCTGGACACCGTTATCTGGATGTCAGGTATATCGGACGAAATTTCTCATCCTTTATGGTCATCCTTTACTTGAGTTGTCAATTTTTTTTTTTAAATGTCAGTTAAATTAATTAACTTGCTTTGGTGTTTAATAAATTTTTTTAATAATTATATATAAATAAAAATTTGGATTGGGCTCAATTATCTGGAATATGCCTGTTTTAAAGTTGCACTTGATCCAATCAATGCGTTTTTTACTTTTTCAAAATAAAAAAGTGTTTTTTTTGTGTGTATTTCTAATTTTTTTGGAATTTTTTAATTTAGAAAAGGACAGTTATTGTTTTTAACGGTTTCTGAATCTCTTATTGCTTATCCAGAACGGTGGATGAGTTCAATGGTCATGGTGGGGGGCAACGAACATTCCTTTTATGCTAAAGGTTGAATCAGGTATGTTTGCGTGATTTCTTCTAAATATATGTTCTGTTGGTTCGTTTATTGGCGAAATTTTTTAAAACAATCATATTTTTCAATTAATTTTAAAAAACAAACTATCGTAAAAAAAATTAAAACTGATCTTGTTGGCTACTAGGATTGCCACCTTAAGAGCATCAGCTTGCCAATTTGGTAGCCTGGTCAATTAGGTTGATTTTATTTTTTTCAAAGCAAAGAAATTATAAAAGGATTTGTGGCCTATTAGTTGGAGAAAATTATTTTGTCAAGGTTATAGATCGGATTTTCATATTTTGAATTTTTTAGATCTTAAGTTGGAAAAATATATATTTTTTTTCAAGCTTTGATATATTTAGGAGTAATTAAGTTTTTTTTGAAATGTAATTATAATTTATGTTAAAGCTTTTATTTTATTTTGTTTAACACTTATGAAAATAATTCGTTTTATTTTTTTTCTTTTGATAATTGTAAAAAAAAGAAATTTTTTTATTTATCAAGTCATCTTTTCTCAAATGCTATGGGCCTGTTTTGTATTTTTTGTCTTTTATGTTATTTTAAAAACACGTTTGTTTAGCATTCTTTTTAAGCATTTTTATTTTTTATTTTTTAAAATAAATAATTCTAGTTTCAAAACACTCAAAACAAATTTTAGATATTTAAGTGTTTTTAAAAACAACTAATGCCACTAAATATATTTTTATTTGAAATAAAATATAAATAAAATAAAATAAAAATATAAAATAAAAAGTAAAAAATAATAGTGATCCCAAATGACCCCTAAGGCACAAATTGTATTTTCTTTAAAAAATAAAAATAACCAAGTTTCCCCTTGAAGGGTGACTAAAACAGCCACCTTCGTAGCTACTTGCAATTATAAAATCGTACTTGTTCTCTTTGAGTAGGTTTGTTTACAAAAATAGTGATTTTTTGATTAAATTAATTAATTAAAATGATTATTTAAAAAATTTATTTTGATAAATTTCGTTGAATTTATGTAGGAAGGTTTACTGTTTAATTTGGATTATTGCATTCAGATGAATTACTTGCGTGCACTGACATTTAGAGACTGATACTTGCTCGACTAGTTTTAATTGCTAAGTGCTAATCTATTTCAATTCCTTTTTATTTTTTTTCTTTTTTTTTTCTATTGAATGTGGCCTAGAAAGACTTGAAAAAAAAAGTTGGAGAATCATAGGCTTTACTAAAAGTAAGAGTTATATGAAAATCTTAGTTTTAAAGAAAATTAAGATGTAAGAAAAAAATATTATTTTTTTTAAATTTAGTTGAAAAAATTTCTTCTAGAAAATACCTTTTATATTTATATCTTTTTGCTTATGCAAGATAATGAAAAGAGTGGCCTAATCTACTCAATCTAAACTTAGAAAATGAATGCTAATGTTGCAATATCCATCACAATCGTTGACATACCTTAGTGTCATCAACTTAAGGAGGAGACTAGTAGAATTATCCACAAAAGCTAACTTGGTCTATTTCTTCATGATTAGAATGCTCATACAAAGAAAGATTTACTTGGGTGCAATTCCCATCATAGCCACCATAAATAGGGAATAAAATGGAACCATCACCAAATATCCTTTCAAGGCAAGTCTTCCTCATTTCTCTCGAGGAGCTCATATCAAAAGGTTATCACATCAATAATTCCATAAGCTTTGATGACTACAAACTTTAACAGAATCTTAATTAATTTGAGTTAAATCAAACTCTACAGAGTATATGGAAACTATTTAACTACATTGAGTATGTGGAAAATATTTTACTCCATTGGTTTATATAAGGAAGGACTACCTAACTCCATTGGGTGTATGGAGACTACTTACTTCCACAAAGTATATTTAGACTATTCAACCCATTGGACGTACAAAGATTACTCGACTCCAGGTTTATTGAGACCACCTTACTATTCTAATTCCATGAAAATAGGGCCATTCTGTTCCTCCTATTGGCACACCGGTGAGAGGACTCTTCTCCATTAGCTATAAAGTCCAAAATTTTCAATGCCTAGATCATCTACATCACTCACACCTCTTTTTGTAACTTTAACTAGCACTCTACTTGCATCTAAAAAAAATTAGGAATATTAAGAACACTAAATTGAATACTCTCAACATTAGTTTGACATATTAAACATAAAGTTGGTTCATGATCTCAATTAAACAAGAATTCATAGTTTTGTCCACATTGATGTATAAATAGTAGTTATAGTCAAACGAGATCATGAAAATTATCTTTCTTTCAAAAACCTTGCATATAAGAATGAACATCAATAAAATTTCAAGACTTCTAATAAATACTAATAATAATTATTAATGTTGGTGCATGTTGCAATTACTTTGTTTGAGGCATTACATTGGCACACTATGTTTGATACTAGCTTACATTGTTTGTTTTGTGTGAATTTGTGAAGTTTGACCTATAGGGACCAATGACCTATATTAGCTAGTTTCTTAAACCCTATTAACTAGTAAGGGCCATTTGAGATCCAATAAAATTATTTTTGTTTTATGATTTAAAATTTAAACAAGCTTCTTACAAAACAAGTCAAATTAGATTCCAAAATATCAAGAATACTAGAAAGGTTCAAGGAATAATCATAAACTTTTCTTTTTGTAAATAATATCAACTCAACTTCTCAAAATATAATGTTCAAATAGATGTTGTACTTATATCCTAAAGCAAATCCCACTTAAGAGGACCAAAGTTTCAAATTCATTAATCAATATTTCCCCAATCTTCACAACAAGTTGTCTTGATCTTCAACTTCTGATTCATTGTAAAACCAAAATGGCCATTAATAGGAGCATTTTAGTTAAGCATGAACCTTAGAGATAAGTTTCTTAATTCACCATATACCTCATCAAAAGTAATAAATGATCTTCCATCCAAACAACTATAAATATCCCCAAGGAGAGGTAAAATTCATTCTAATATAATTTTATTCTCCAAAGAATCCCTTTGAGACATTCTTAGATAAAAGTTAGCTCAAGATATCTTGACTAAGTTTTGATTTGAATGGGTCTAAAAGTTATGCTTATTTTAATATAAATGTAATATAAAATTTGATTAATTCAACCCATCTTAAAACAAATCTCACGATTTAAATATTTATCATAACTAAAATCTGATCAAGATATCCTAATCCAATTTCTTCGCTATTTTTATCCATCGCTTCAGATCTAATTACCAGCTTGAGCATTAGAGCAGCTTCCTTCTCAGGGTAGGCTTAACTGTTTCATTAGTTATTTACGTGAAGTGAATGATTCATGTGAACATCATGCCCAAAAGAGCTATGGTGACTTCAATCAGTTTTAACATGCAGTGCTACTAAAATTAGTTGAAGATTATCTAGGAATAGGATAGATGTCCTCCTTAAAGAAGAGGGTATTACACCCCTATCATTTGCTTCCATTTGCAAATTTAGATGTAGGATTTACCTTCCTTTCTTTGGTTGATTATTCTCAGCATGATGACTTACCTTCATCTTTAATTGGTATTCTTTTGCACATTTCAATGGCCATGCTATTAAAATGATGAAAAAATTAATGATTTTCTTTTGAATAACTTATTCATTGTTCTTATTGTCCTCTTTAATCATTTGTTGAGACCACTTCTTTTAGACCACTTCTTGCTGTGCAAGGTCAATATGTTGATTCGTTGAGCAATCTTGTTGTCCTACTGAGGTTGGTCTCCATACCACACACCTACCAAGCTTCTTCCATTCTTTGGCTTGGTGAATGGCTTCAATATTTGATGATGGCCATTGATCTTCATGTTGATCCACAAACCTCTCCTTAACTTAGCCCAAAGGGTTCATCAGAACCATTATTATTTTATGCTGATCCAACTATCTTGAACAAATTTGCTTATATTAAGCTTTGATGTGATCATTGAATAAAACATTTTTTAGATAATTTAACATACGTATCTATTTAATGTTCTATATTTTTTTAATTTCATGATTAATTAATTTTTTCCTTTTTCCAACTTGTTACAGGGATGACGAAGAACCCAAATTTCTTGGAAGAAGTCTCAAAAATTTTTGGAAAGGATGATGAAATATTGATTGTATGTTTGCTTTTTTTGTTGATAGTTTTAGGTACTTTCATGCAAGTATCTAAACAATTTGTTGTAGGGTTGCCAAAGTGGGAAAAGGTCACTAATGGCTGCATCTGAGCTTTCATTTCGGTAAAATTAGACTTGTGCAACAATTTTTGTAAACTAACATAAAGAATAAATTACTAAACATTGCTTTAACTTCTTTTGTAGGGTTTTACTGGCTTGACAAATGTTGCAGGAGGCTATGCATCATGGGTGCAAAATAACCTTCCAATTGAGTAGTGATCTTAGGTTGAGTAGTATATGATTTGAATCTATAAGTTGAGATAGACAGTTTAGATAACAACAATTTTGATGCAGTGTGGAAGTTGAGAATATTCAATTTTGTAATGAACTATTAAAATTACGAAATAAATAAGGATTATATGAAATAAATTTGTTATTATTTACTTGAATTATAACAAGTAAACAAGAAGGATGTGCTTAGTGCAAGAAGGCCATGCTAATGAAGGGTATGAGGAAGATTGATGTATGTGATATAATATTATCTTTTGAATCTAATATTTTGGTGATCAATCCTTAGACCTTACTGATGAGATTGATTGTGAAAAGAGAAATAGAGGTAAGAATGTTTTGTGATTTCTTATTGCAAAAAAAGTAGTATGCTTGAGATAACAAGATGTCTTAAGCTTTCCTTCTAACCCTTAATGTATTAGTGCGTAGTAGAACATCAATAAGAAAGTCATGTTTAAGAAAAATATATAAATTATAAAATATAACCTAATGAAGGCTTGTCTTAAAATAATAAAATGCTAGATTTTTTAAGGATTTTAAATACACATTTAAAGATTTTAAATATGAAGTGAGCCCAAATGAAGTCATAGGCTGACTTTAACTTGTCTAAGTTACTATGATGAATGCTATGGATGGATTTGACTAGTCGCCTCGCACCTAGAATGCAGGCAAATTACTTCAAATATATTGCATTGTTTTAGCCTTGGGTGACTATATCTTCTCGATGAGTTCACCATTAGTAATTGTCTTTTTTATTTTGACCTTGGTATTGATATAGCCTTGTCTCTTAGTGATTTCAATTTAATCTCTTAATATCTATTCTTAGTCCCATGATTTCATCTGAACTCAACTCAAATGATTTTGAGTCTACATTTAATTTCTTGATTTTCATATCTATTTGAAAAACTTTTTAAAGAAGAGAAGTTAAATATCATTTTGACTAATTGTCACATCACTCAAGATTAATTTGAGTTGATTTAACTTTTTAGTACATGTCAGTATCATAGGCATTTGTAAATATAGTCTAACAAGATTAATTTGAGTTAATTTAACTTTTTAATACATGTCAGCATCATAAGAGGGCCTTAATTTATGGGGTTACATTTTCTTTAATTTAGTCTTTGAGCTTTTGCTTATGTGGTTCATCTTCCTAGATGGTGGAGAAGTATCTTCTTCCACCTTTAAGATTAAGTCTCTTTTAGAGAACTCCATTATCACTAATATGATGCAGGTAGGAAGGTGAAGGTTGAGTCATGGATGAGCTACATGGAAAGAATGTTGAACTTGCGTTAATTTGGTTAGTGAATTTGGAGCTTAATGAGTTGAGCAATTAGATTGTTCCTTTTATGAGGCCAACAACTCGGGTATGCAATTGATACAACTTCCTTAGGTTATTCAGCTATTATGGTGGGTGAGGCAAGCCCATTTGAGGCCTGACTTATAAGAGTTGGTGAAGTTGAGTGAAGAATTATTTCTTTAACTAAGTTTGGCAACATGATTTTAAGACATGCTGAGTGAATTTTAAAGGAAGTAAGCCTTAAGTGAAGTCATCCCTAAAGGTGGTAGAAGGCTCTTCTCCTTTGAGCCCCACATGGTTGACAAGTTGCAACAACGTAATTGCATTTGCATAGTTGTCTTTATAAGCAATCATCCATTATGGAGTTTCCTATCGTGATCTGATGATGTGTTGATTGGTGATGAAAAAGGAGGTTCATCATTTGGGAAAGTTGATATTATGGGTTTGTTACCCTTGACCCTAATTTAGAGAGGCTTTCATTGAAATTAAAAGCCTAATTAAATTTCTCTTAAGGGTAAGGAGAGGTGCAAGTTACTCTAAACCAAATTCTATGGATGTGTGTGGCTTGAATTCTATTGTTTTGTATTCTAAGGTTGCCACTTTTGTTTGGGCCATCATAGTGGAGAGGAGCTTAGGGTCTCCATAAGCACTTAGAAGATTTGGGTGACACTCTTAGAGGATTAGCTCAAATCGCAGAGTCACGATCGTAAGTGTGTGATGAGGTCATCAATGAATTCTCTCAAGAAATTCAAGAACCATGGGTTGAAGTTGTCTTCATGCATAGGTATTTGGAGTTGTATTGATCAAGATAATTATTAGGTAAGGACGAGTTAGTTCTCTTGTAGTTGATTTGACATGAATTTGGTCTTGATGTTGTCTTTCGATTTTTCCTTGATGCCACCCTTGTTGAGATGAGAAGTTAGAAAAAGGTTGACCATAAGTTGACTTCATATTTTATTTGATTTAATTTTGAGGAATAAGTAATACTATGTACTAAGTTTCTACGTAATATTTTAACTTTTATTTTTAACGTTGATTTGTATCACTTATTGTAAAATGCTTATGATGTTTATCATGTTATATGCTTATGTTATTAGATGAAGAAATTCTTAAATTGTTTTTTTAGTGTGAATATTTTATTGTTATCATTGTATGTTCTAATTATAGTTGCCTTGGTGTCTTCAATTGGTGGTCACCTTCATATTTATTCTCTTCTTCCTAATTATTGTTGTTCCATATTTTGGCATT
Organism: Cymbidium sinense; assembly: GCA_021442155.1. Classification (NCBI taxonomy): domain Eukaryota; kingdom Viridiplantae; phylum Streptophyta; class Magnoliopsida; order Asparagales; family Orchidaceae; genus Cymbidium; species Cymbidium sinense. The sequence goes on along the minus strand of CM038218.1, from coordinate 172,617,462 downwards.
ATAGCTACCTTCTTTTGTATTTATCTTCATGTTTGTCGTCATCCTAGTTTGCTCTTATGTATACCCTTAATGTATTCTCATTTGATAGTTACCTTCATTTATGTACTCATTTTCATGTACGTTGTATTCATGTGTTCCTATTTTGAAGTCACTTTGTGTTTACACTAATCTCGATGTTTGTTGACACTTTCGTATTTGGGCTATCATAAGTTGTCTAAATATTTATTTAATTGTGCTAGAAAAAAAGTAGTATGCTTGAGATAACAAGATGTCTTAAGCTTTCCTTCTAACCCTTAATGTATTAGTGGGCTTAGTAGAACATCAATAAGAAAGTCATGTTTAAGAAAAATATATAAATTATAAAATATAACTTAATGAAGGCTTGTCTTAAAATAATAAAATGCTAGCTGTGGATTTTAAGGATTTTAAATACACATTTAAAGATTTTAAATATGAAGTGAGCCCAAATGAAGTCATAGGCTGACTTTAACTTGTCTAAGTTACTATGATGAATGCTATGGATGGATTTGACTACCGACCTAGAATGCGTGCAAATTACTTCAAATATATTGCATTGTTTTAGCCTTGGGTGACTATATCTTCTCGATGAGTTCACCATTAGTAATTGTCTTTTTTATTTTGACCTTGGTATTGATATAGCCTTGTCTCTTAGTGATTTCAATTTAATAGACTCTTAATATCTATTCTTAGTCCCATGATTTCATCTGAACTCAACTCAAATGATTTTGAGTCTACATTTAATTTCTTGATTTTCATATCTATTTGAAAAACTTTTTAAAGAAGAGAAGTTAAATATCATTTTGACTAATTGTCACATCACTCAAGATTAATTTGAGTTGATTTAACTTTTAGTACATGTCGATCATAGGCATTTGTAAATATAGTCTAACAAGATTAATTTGAGTTAATTTAACTTTTTAATACATGTCGATCATAAGAGGGCCTTAATTTATGGGGTTACATTTTCTTTAATTTAGTCTTTGAGCTTTTGCTTATGTGGTTCATCTTCCTAGATGGTGGAGAAGTATCTTCTTCCACCTTTAAGATTAAGTCTCTTTTAGAGAACTCCATTATCACTAATATGATGCAGGAGGTAGGAAGGTGAAGGTTGAGTCATGGATGAGCTACATGGAAAGAATGTTGAACTTGGTTAATTTGGTTAGTGAATTTGGAGCTTAATGAGTTGAGCAATTAGATTGTTCCTTTTATGAGGCCAACAACTTCGGGTATGCAATTGATACAACTTCCTTAGGTTATTACTATTATGGTGGGTGAGGCAAGCCCATTTGAGGTGACTTATAAGAGTTGGTGAAGTTGAGTGAAGAATTATTTCTTTAACTAAGTTTGGCAACATGATTTTAAGACATCTTGAGTGAATTTTAAAGGAAGTAAGCCTTAAGTGAAGTCATCCCTAAAGGTGGTAGAAGGCTCTTCTCCTTTGAGCCCCACATGGTTGACAAGTTGCAACAACAGTAATTGCATTTAGTTGTCTTTATAAGCAATCATCCATTATGGAGTTTCCTATCTGTGATCTGATGATGTGTTGATTGGTGATGAAAAAGGAGGTTCATCATTTGGTGAAAGTTGATATTATTTACCCTTGACCCTAATTTAGAGGCTTTCATTGAAATTAAAAGCCTAATTAAATTTCTCTTAAGGGTAAGGAGAGGTGCAAGTTACTCTAAACCAAATTCTATGGATGTGTGGCTTGAATTATATTGTTTTGTATTCTAAGGTTGCCACTTTTGTTTGGGCCATCATAGTGGAGGAGCTTAGGGTCTCCATAAGCACTTAGAAGATTTGGGTGACACTCTTAGAGGATTAGCTCAAATCGCTTAGGAGTCACGCATCGTAAGTGTGTGATGAGGTCATCAATGAATTCTGTCAAGAAATTCAAGAACCATGGGTTGAAGTTGTCTTCATGCATAGGTATTTGGAGTTGTATTGATCAAGATAATTATTTAAGGGGACGAGTTAGTTCTCTTGTAGTTGATTTGACATGAATTTGGTCTTGATGTTGTCTTTCGATTTTTCCTTGATGCCACCCTTGTTGAGATGAGAAGTTAGAAAAAAGGTTGACCATAAGTTGACTTCATATTTTATTTGATTTAATTTTGAGGAATAAGTAATACTATGTACTAAGTTTCTAATATTTTAACTTTTATTTTTAAAGTTGATTTGTATCACTTATTGTAAAATGCTTATGATGTTTATCATGTTATATGCTTATGTTATTAGATGAAGAAATTCTTAAATTGTTTTTTTAGTGTGAATATTTTATTGTTATCATTGTATGTTCTAATTATAGTTGCCTTGGTGTCTTCAATTGGTGGTCACCTTCATATTTATTCTCTTCTTCCTAATTATTGTTGTTCCATATTTTGGCATTATAGCTACCTTCTTTTTGTATTTATCTTCATGTTTGTCGTCATACTAGTTTGCTCTTACTTTATAGTTACCTTAATGTATTCTCATTTGATAGTTACCTTCATTTATGTACTCATTTTCATGTACGTTGTATTCATGTGTTCCTATTTTGAAGTCACTTTGTGTTTACACTAATCTCGATGTTTGTTGACACTTTTGTATTTGGGCTATCATAAGTTGTCTAAATATTTATGTAATTGTGCTAGAAAAAAAGTAGTATGCTTGAGATAACAAGATGTCTTAAGCTTTCCTTCTAACCCTTAATGTATAAGTGGGCATAGTAGAACATCAATAAGAAAGTTATGTTTAAGAAAAATATATAAATTATAAAATATAACCTAATGAAGGCTTGTCTTAAAATAATAAAATGCTAGCTATGGATTTTAAGGATTTTAAATACACATTTAAAGATTTTAAATATGAAGTGAGCCCAAATGAAATCATAGGCTGACTTTAACTTGTCTAAGTTACTATGATGAATGCTATGGATGGATTTGACTAGACCGCACCTAGAATGCAGGCAAATTACTTCAAATATATTGCATTGTTTTAGCCTTGGGTCACTATATCTTCTCGATGAGTTCACCGTAGTAATTGTCTTTTTTTATTTTGACCTTGGTATTGATATAGCCTTGTCTCTTGGTGATTTCAATTTAATAGACTCATAATATCGATTCTTAGTCACATGATTTCATCTGAACTCAACTCAAATGATTTTGAGTCTACATTTAATTTCTTGATTTTCATATCTATTTGAAAAACTTTTTAAAGAAAAGTTAAATATCATTTTGACTAATTGTCACATCACTCAAGATTAATTTGAGTTGATTTAACTTTTTAGTACATGTCAGTATCCTAGGCATTTGTAAATATAGTCTAACAAGATTAATTTGAGTTAATTTAACTTTTAATACATGTCGATCATAAGAGGGCCTTAATTTATGGGGTTACATTTTCTTTAATTTAGTCTTTGAGCTTTTGCTTATGTGGTTCATCTTCCCTAGATGGTGGAGAAGTATCTTCTTCCACCTTTAAGATTAAGTCTCTTTTAGAGAACTCCATTATCACTAATATGATGCAGAGGTAGAGGAAGGTGAAGGTTGAGTCATGGATGAGCTACATGGAAAGAATGTTGAACTTGCAGTTAATTTGGTTAGTGAATTTGGAGCTTAATGAGTTGAGCAATTAGATTGTTCCTTTTATGAGGCCAACAACTCGGGTATGCAATTGATACAACTTCCTTAGGTTATTCAGCTATTATGGTGGGTGAGGCAAGCCCATTTGAGGCCTGACTTATAAGAGTTGGTGAAGTTGAGTGAAGAACTATTTCTTTAACTAAGTTTGGCAACATGATTTTAAGACATGCTGAGTGAATTTTAAAGGAAGTAAGCCTTAAGTGAAGTCATCCCTAAAGGTGGTAGAAGGCTCCTCTCCTTTGAGCCCCACATGGTTGACAAGTTGCAACAACGAGTAATTGCATTTGCAGCTAGTTGTCTTTATAAGCAATCATCCATTATGGAGTTTCCTATCTCTCGTGATCGATGATGTGTTGATTGGTGATGAAAAGGAGGTTCATCATTTGGGAAAGTTGATATTATGGGTTTGTTACCCTTCCCTAATTTAGAGAGGCTTTCATTGAAATTAAAAGCCTAATTAAATTTCTCTTAAGGGTAAGGAGAGGTGCAAGTTACTCTAAACCAAATTCTATGGATGTGTGGCTTGAATTCTATTGTTTTGTATTCTAAGGTTGCCACTTTTGTTTGGGCCATCATAGTGGAGGAGCTTAGGGTCTCCATAAGCACTTAGAAGATTTGGGTGACACTCTTAGAGGATTAGCTCAAATCGCTTAGGAGTCACGCATCGTAAGTGTGTGATGAGGTCATCAATGAATTCTGTCAAGAAATTCAAGAACCATGGGTTGAAGTTGTCTTCATGCATGGTATTTGAGTTGTATCGATCAAGATAATTATTAAAGGACGAGCTAATTCTCTTGTAGTTGATCCGACATTCTGGTCTTGATGTTGTCTTTGGATTTTACCTTGATGCCACCCTTGTTGCCACCCTTGTTGAGATGAGAAGTTAGAAAAAGGTTGACCATAAGTTGACTTCATATTTCATTTGATTTAATTTTGAGGAATAAGTAATACTATGTACTAAGTTTTTACGTAATATTTTAACTTTTATTTTTAACGTTGATTTGTATCACTTATTGTAAAATGCTTATGATGTTTAGCATGTTATATGCTTATGTTATTAGATGAAGAAATTCTTAAATTGTTTTTTTAGTGTGATTATTTTATTGTTATCATTGTATGTTCTAATTATAGTTGCCTTGGTGTCTTCAATTGGTGGTCACCTTCATATTTATTCTCTTCTTCCTAATTATTGTTGTTCCATATTTTGGCATTATAGCTACCTTCTTTTTGTATTTATCTTCATGTTTGTCATCATCCTAGTTTGCTTATACTTTATAGTTACCTTAATGTATTCTCATTTGATAGTTACCTTCATTTATGTACTCATTTTCATTGCGTTGTATTCATGTGTTCTTATTTTGAAGTCACTTTGTGTTTACACTAATCTCGATGTTTGTTGACACTTTCAGATTTGGGCTATCATAAGTTGTCTAAATATTTATGTAATTGTGCTAGAAAAAAAAACCTATAAATTTTTTTTGAATATTTTGATTTAGCACTCAAAGTGGCATGAAGAAGTTAATTGATGGTACACTTTTTATGCTTTTTGTTTCTCTTTATAAATACCTTTTATCACGACTCGGACCAGGAGCTTGGAATATCAAAGCGAGAACAGATGGTCGGACGGATAAAAGAAAACCTTACCTAACATTTCCAATCTTAAACAAAATCTTATATCATATAAGAGCAACTATAATTCACAAATTATTTAACAATTTGTCAACACATATATATAACTAACAAAAGTCATATAGAATACAATTTAAACATAAATTAACATAATTGACATAATTACCTATCTTCTGAAATTTCTCTACGGCGATAAACATAACTCTCCCTTCTATCATCTATCTAGTTAGGATGTTTACCTGAAAAAAATAAATAACTTGCAATTGAATAAAATTCAGTGGGTCAATTACGCTTTTATACTCTAGTAAATAAGAAAGTAAAACTAGTATACATGACAGTTTTTGTTATAACATGTACATAAAAGAAATTGCTTAAACAATTAAATATATAGGAGGTATGTACAAATTAATATTTCGTATGAACTTTTACTTTTACATTTATCATTCATTTTAGGAGTCACCGTCTAAATCTTTACTAATACTCATCCAAATAACAAGTAGCCATTACCATTTGCCAATTTCATTGGCCATTTCTGCATGGGTATATTGATCCTACACTATATAAAGGGGTGATCTCCACTTTCAATATAGACATTCATAACATACAATTTATACAGCTATGCATATTAATCAATAATAGTAAATCAGTTAACTTTATAAAATGACGAAGTAACAATATGATCTAGCATTCAAGTTATTATCCAATATGAGGAAACAGGAAAATAAATCATAATTTGCAGTACAGGAAAAAATCATAATCATATAAAAATGTATTTCATCACAAAAAATTAAAGATATTTTTACCATAAAATGTAAGAACATAATTACTCATTTTAATTTACATTTTTCTCTCGAATCTCCTTTCCTTTAATGCTTTTTCCTTAATTGAAATTCCTATAGAACAAAATATTGATTGGATCAATATTGGAAAATAATTTATTTTATTTTATTTATTTCTTATCTATGATATTTTATATATCTTTATTATTTAACGCCACATTCATCAATATTTTATTATCTATTTTCTAAATCAAGTTAAATTCCTATATAATAATAATATTATTTATAACCTTTAATTTATTTAATATAATGATATTTATATATATCTAATCTGTCATATTATACTCTCTAAATCTTATTATTATTTTTTTAATATAAAAATATTAAGTGTTAAAGTGACTTAATATAGATAAAATTTATTTTCATTTAATGTTTATTATTTCTCTTAAAATGATTCTTAATTAATTAACGATATTATAACTTAGCATAGGTTTAAGGTTTCTTAATACACTTTTTATGCTTTTTGTTTCTCTTTATTAATACTTTTCGAGGCCAAAGGTTACTAATATTTTATTTAAGAAAAGAGATGAACATATTATTACTTATAAAAATGGATCTAATAAAATACATATTATTTTCTATTTTTAGATTATAGAAAAGATTGTAAGATTATTCTAAGTGAAAGTTTAAACCTATCGATTGTTAGTTTTAGATTTTAAGATGAAAGATTGTAAGAGAAAAATAAATTAAATTATTATCCTATGATTAGATGAGACATTTAAAGAACACAAAATAAAAATATTTTAAGAGCAATATATGAGCTTAAAATTTGGGATGTTCATAAAGTTAATATTAATATAAAAGTAATGTGAAATTAAGCAAGTTCTTAAAAAAATGTGCTTGGAGAATAAAAAAGAAAAGCTTCTTTTAATAAAAATAGTTGATAGTGGAGTCAGAGTGTGTAAGAAAAGATAAGAAATAAGAAACATTGTTATAAATTTTGGTTTAGATGTAAAAATTTGGAGAATTGGGAAAGATATAAAGTGACCTGTAGAGATTCTAAGAAAGCAATATATGATGCTTTTAGTGATTTGTACAAAATTTATTAGATACCAAATTTTGCTTTTAGTGATTTGTACAATATATTAAAAAGAGATGTATAAGTTAGCCAACCAAAGAGAAGAAGTAAATACCTAGTTCAAGTGAGGTGTGTTAAGGATGAAGATAATAAAGTATTTTTCTTAGAAAAGAATAGTGAAAATAGGTGGATGAGATATTTTTGATAAATTTTTCAATGAATGATCTGAATGTACGGTTGATTTTAACAACCTTAAAAAAAATAGAATTTTATTTTATTATCGATTAGTAAATTTGAAGTTAGAAAAGCTTTAAAGAAAATGAAATGTGGAAAAGCAGTAGGACTTTGATGATATTCCAATAGAAGTGTGAAAATGTTTAGGAGATCAAGGAATTTATTGGCTTACAAATCTTTTTAATATTATTTTAAAGACTAAAATATTGTCAGATGAGTGGAGAAAGAGTTTGTTGGTTCCTATATTTAAGAATAAAGGTGATGCACAAGAGTGTGCAAATTATAGAAGAATTAAGTTAATGTGTCATACATTAAAATTATGGGAGAGAATAATTGAGCATATATTACGATGTGATACAAAAGTTTCTCACAATCAGTTTGGTTTCATGCAAGGTAGATCTGTTATGGATGATATACATTTGTTAAGAGGTTTGATGGAGAAGTATAGAGAAAGTAAGGAGGATTTACATATGATATTTATTGATTTAGAGAAAGCTTATGAGAAAGTTTCAAGAGATGTTCTTTGGAGAGTTCTAGAACAAAAAGGAGTTAATATTGGTTATATTCAAGTCATTAAGTATATGTATACTAGAGCTGTTACTTGTGTCCAAATACAAGGAGGATTGACAAAATATTTTCCCATTTCAATTGGATTACATCAAGGATCAGCATTAAGTCCTTATCTTTTTTGCTTTAGTTATGGATGTTCTTACTAGGCATTTACAGGAAGATGTACCTTGGTGTATGCTTTTCGATGACATTCTTCTTGTTGATAAGACTAGAGAGGGAATCCAAGAGAAACTTGAATTATGGAGGTCAACATTAGAAAGGTTTTCATTTAAATAGATCTAAAATTGAATATATGGAGTGTAATTGTAGAAGTGGTAGTGTGACATTAGGTGAACAAGTCATTAATAAGAGTGAACCATTCAGATATTTAGGCTCTATTGCTCAAAATGATGGTGAAATAGATGGAGATGTTATTAGTAGAATTCAAGTTGGATGGTTGAAGGGAGGAATGCATCGGCTTGTGTGATAGAAAAGTTCCACTTAAACTTAAGGAAAATTTTATAAGATGGTGGTAAGACCTGACTTAGTGTTAACAAAAGAGAAGCATAAGACTAAGTTAAGCTAAGTTAAGTTAGATGAGATGATGCTCAGTGGATGAGTGGCTTTACTCTTAGAGATAAAATGCAAATGAGTATGTTCGGGAAAAGTTGGAGTAGTCTGGATAAGATTAGAGAGAGCCTTAGATGGTTTGGCCACATAAAGCGTCCATGACCCGTTAGGAGAGTAGATGCATTAGATTTTCCTTATGTTAAGAAAGGTAGAGGTAGACCTAAAAGACTTGAGTTAAGATGTATAAAAATAACCTTAGTATACTTGAATTAAATGAGAATTTGACACACAATGGAGACTAATGATTCATATAGAATAATCCCCACTTAGTGGGATAAAGGCTTGTTGTTGTTGAGGCCAAGGGTTGCCTTTTATGCTTCTCTTTTCATTTTTTGTTTTTTCTCTCTTCATTTGTTCCTTCTATTTAATATTATTCTTTTGAAATGGTGATTACTGTCTTGAGGTTTGCCCTAGCATTTGAGGTCCTTGAGTTCACCCCTTCATTCATTCTTTTAACATGGACCTTGAACGCCTTAGAAGTGTATATCTCTAGTAGCAATTACATCTTTAAGTTAGCTCATAAAAGTGAGTTCCCTAACTCATTTTCAATGATGAGTACTACTTATATACGAGCTAGTTTTTCCTTGACCTCTAACTCTCCCTCTACACCAAGATGTGGACAACCATAAGTATGATGGTGTAGTTCTTTCCCTAGCGAAAAAAATTCCATTGCTAGCATCACCACTTCATGGTGTACATGGTAATGGTAGGTTAAGAGGAGTTTGAACTTCTTCCATTATATATTCTCCATGAAATCTTTGAAGGATGGGTGCATCTTCTTCTTTTTTTTGTTTGAATTATTTAGGGATTCACTTGAAAAATAAAATTAAGAAACTGGATTCACAAATTCTTCTTCATGAAGTCACTTACAGATTAGCTTACCAAGATTGAATAATTACCTTCAGGACTTGCTCTACTAGAATATGATGGATTAAGAAGTATGTTGTTGAGTTTAATTTTCATATTCTTATTTGACTTGAGGAGAATGACTTATATATCATGAAATTTCATCTCCCTAGTCATTTGGGACGTCCACAACGCTGTCTATGTCCCTTCAGATGGAGGTAACTCATATTGATGAGGTGTCATCTATGGTCAAGTAACACATAAGAAGAAAGAGAAGATGAAGAATGAGTCACATTGATCTTGAAGGTGTATGCTAAATTAGATATTGAGTTGGTTTATCCTGATTATGTTATATTTTACACTTTTAGTTGTACATAAGTCTCCCTAAATCTACTTTTAATCCATTAGGTCTTTCTCACATATCGCATGCATTATTAATCAAGCCCTTTATCCTAGTTGAAATCTATCCATCAAAGTTCCTATGATTAGAGTGATGTTAAAAAAGCCTTTGAAAAATTCTCTAATATTTTTAGCTATAATTAAAACTAATTATAAGAAATTTCATATAATAAGTTGCATTTAAAAATATTATGCAAATCAAACTCCTAAATCATACATCAAACACTGTAACCGACATGCATCTTCCATGATATATATTATGAATCAAATATGCTCCTTATTTTAATTAATTAATGTGTTGGAGACTTACAAGGTTTTTACATACAAATTTGATGAATCATTAATATAATACTAAGGGAATCAACTATTGATTTAGATATATACTAATTGAAAATTATTTATTTGACACATACATCTCTCTTAAGCTCCATAAATGGCATATCATTTGTACTCTTAGTGTATTTTTTTCTTGTCTATATAATGTGGCATGGATCAATGGACTTAGTTCTTTGTTTTAACTTATAGGTAGCGTGATAGTAGAAGTGTTATTAGGGATCTATTGTTGGAGAATCCCATGCGAATGATCCAACGATGTTGTGATAGTTGATGAGGAGAAAATGGAGTATTTAGTTGTCTGAATGGTGGGATAATAAAGAGAGATGGGGAATAGGATGGGGTGGTAGTGGTTGGAAGTGGGGTCATATTTGGTAACATAGAGGTTGGGGTGGTTTTGGTGAGAGTGTGTTGTCACGACCCGACCCGACCCGGGAGCTTGGAATACCAAAGCGGGAACAGACAGTCAGACGGATAAAAGAAAAACTTACATAACATTTTCAATCATACAAGAGCCACTAAAATCCACAAATGATTATACAAATTGTCTATACATAAAAATTCTAACAACGTTCAGGAGAAAACATACTTTAAACATAACTCAACATGACATAATTACCTATCTCCTGAAGTCCCTCTACGACGATAAATATGACTTTCCCTTCTATCAATCATTTAATTAGGATGGTTATCTGAAAAAAATTTAAGCAATTAACAAATGAATATAATTCAGTGGGTCAATTATGTTATTACACTATAGTAAACAAGAAGAAAGAATTAGTATGCATGCTAGTTTTTGTTGTCACATGTACATAAAAGAAATCTGCTCAAACAATCAAACCTATGAGAGGTAGGTATACATAAACATTTATCAGTAGCATATGGGGGTCGGTATACATAAACATTTATCATATAAACTTTTACTTTTTACTTTTATCATCCTTCCAAGAGTCATCAAAATACTCATTCAAAGAATATCTATTACATTATTTCCATTTGCCAATTTCATTGGCCCTTTTGAATTATTTGCTAATTTCATTGGCCCCTTTTAATCATTTTGTACATATCAAGGCCCCAAGCACTATAAAGTGAACTCAGCCAATATATTCATTCATAGATACAATTATACCATACATTAATTCATGAATCAAATAGAATGATAACGCTGGCAATATGATCTAGATTCGTTATTATTCAACATGAAAAACAAGAAGCTACATCAGCTTAAGAAAAGAAACAGAAAATCATCACAAAAAAGTCATAATCATATGAACATGCGTATCATCATAAGAAATTAAAGACATTTTTACCATAAATGTAAAATCATAATTACCTACTTTAATCTGCAGTTTTCTCTTGAACTTCCTTTCCTTTAATGCTTCCTTCCTTAATTGAAATTCTAATAACATAAGAATATTAAGTGTTAAATATTTTATATATTGCATTAATTGATTAACATACCCCCTTAAATGATTCTAATCTAATTAACGATAATATAAATACCTTACCTTCATAATATAAAATGCATTTCCTTTATAGGTTCTCCTAAATTTTGTACTCCCCTTTTCTTATTTTTCTTAAAATGATTTTCTTGAATGATTTTAAATTAATACTTTAACTTACATCTAGTTTATATTACTTATACCTAAATTAACTTATTGTTGAAAATCACTAAACTCTAAATTACAATTGTAAACCCTAAGCAAAAGGCTTAAGATACTAATATTAACATAAAATTTAAATTAAAATAGTTACATATCTTATTTACATACCTCTTTATTATATTCCTCTGTTGCTAAACCCTCACTCCATCGGCTTCTTCACAGACGCTGCTCTCACTCGCTCATTCCTCCTTCCCTCTCTCACCGAGAAAGCTCCAGCTTCAAAGCGGAGTGAGGCGCCTCGCCGGCACCAACTCTTTTCTTCTTCTCGACGACGACAGACGACGATTTCCTTTTCTCCTTCCTCGACGACGACGCATGGCTAACACATCTTTTCTTTCTTTTTCTCCCTTTCCGCTCTCTCGGTGTTTTGGGAAAACCACCCCTCAGATTTCAGGCCATGCAGCCAGATTTTTTGTTTCCGTTATTACATCTCTCTCTTATAAAAATTTTGTCATCGAAATTTAAATGACAGTAATAGAAATACACATACCTTTAATTAAATAATTGAGGATAAAGTTTTCTCATTTTTGATTCTTTCTCCCACGTAGCTTCTCGATCTGATCCATGTTTCCATAGTACACGAACAAATGGAATTTTCCTATTCCTGAGATGCTTAACATTATAATCTATAATTCTTTTTGGCTCCTCCACAAATGTGAGATCAGGTTGAATATCACTAGATCAACACAATAATTCATATAATATATTTTCATAAGAGAAATATGAAACACATTGTGCACTCCTTGCATGTGAGAAGGTAAAGCCGCCTATAAGCCACTTTTCCAATTCTTTCCAAGATTTCATATGGACCAATATAGCGGCTCAACTTTCCAACTTTGCCAAATCGCTTTTATACCTTTCAGGGGACTTTAAGAAATACAAATTCTCCCACTTCAAACTCTCATCGATGTTTAGCATCATAATATTTCCTGCCTATCTTGAGCTTTTTAATCTATCACGTCAATCTGATCTTTTCTTTCATCTACTACATCTGCACAATGATTCTTCTTTCACTCTCCACCCAACTGGTGTTCTGCATTTCCTTCCATACAATGCTTCATGAGTTTAATATTTGTTTGAAAGTTTATTGTTGTAGTAAACTCAATCAAAGATAAATGAATTTTCCAATTTCCTCCAAAATCAAGGATACAAAGAAATCTTCAAGTATTTGAATTGTTCTTTCTAATTAGCCATTAGTTTGAGGATGCAAGATCGAAAGTAAGCGCATAAAAGCTTCTTGAATTTTTTTCACAGATGTAAATCGCCATCCCGACATACTATAGATTTTGGCACACCATGTAACTTCACGATTTTATCAACATACTTCATTGCTAGCTTTTCAACAACATTGTTTGATGATATAAAGTGCAATCAACCTATCAATAATGACCCAAATAAGATCGCCTTTCGGATCTAGGTAAGCCAACCACAAAATTCATAGTAATATCATCCCATTTCCACTCGTGTAAGTCGTAAAAGTCCACTTGACTTCGCGTTTTAACCATCGACATGATTGACATTTATACAAATTCACATTCCCGCCACCAAAATATTTCCTTAAGATCTTGATACATTTTACTGAATTGTAATTAAATGAATGTATTTAAAGATGTCTTTCCTCAAATCTCCAACACCTGGAATGCAAACCCTGCCATGATACTCCAGTAATCCCTCTTCATCAATTTCAAAGTCTTCTGTATGACTTACTTTTACCAAATTTAAAATTTTCTGAAAGTCATCATCTTGAGGTAAAACATCCCGTATTTTGTCTTTCAAATGTTTGATTTAGCAATAAAGCATGATCATCAGATTTAATGATTGAAATTTTCAATTTTTCTAAATCTTTAATCAACTCCTCCCGAGATCAACCAATAACCAAATGTTTTACTTAAGCATGGATGATATTGAATATCCAAATCATAATCTTTAATGAGTTCCAACCATCTTTGCCTTAAATTTAGCTCCTTCGAGTAAAGATATAATTCAAACTTTGATGATCGGAAAACTTTACACCTTACTCCATATAAATAATGCCTCCATATTTTAATGCAAATACTACATCTGGCTAGATCATGGATAATTCTTATCATGATTTTTCAATTGCCTTGAAGCATAAGCAATCACTCTTCCATTTTGCATAAGTACACATCCCAAGCCTCTTAATGATGTATCATCACTATAAATTTGAAATCCTTCGTCGATGGAATAGCACACGGCCATTAAACAATTCTTCAATTTTTGAAAAGCCTCTTCACAATCGACCATTCAACTTGATCGCTTCGAAGTTAGCCGATAGTGGAATGATAATGTGACCCTTCAACAAATCTCGTAATATCCGCCAACCCTAAGAAACTTTTGACTGAGCTTGTTGGTTTGATCATTCCTATTGCTCGACTTTACTCGATCCATCAAACCCCTTCACTACTAATCATGTGCCCCAAAAATATGATGCTATTTAACCAAAATTCACACTTTGAAAATTTTGCATACAATTCATTCGTGAGCTTGTAAAATAATGTGAAGATGGTTTTCATGAGCTGCTTCATCTCGGGAATAAATTATAATATCATCTATGAATATAATCACAAATAAATCTAAAAATGGTTTAAAGATTCATTTATAAGATCCATAAATACATGAGCATTTGTTAAGCCAAAAGGCATCACCACAAACTCATAGTGCCCATACCTTGTATCAATGCGCTTTGGTATATCTTTTTCTTTGATTCTTAACTGATGATAACCTGATCTTAAATCAATCTTTGAAAATAATAAAGCTCCTTCTCGTTGGTCAAAGAGATAATCAATTCTTGGCATGGGATATTTATTCTTTAATGTGAGTTTATTAAGCTCTCTATAATCGATGCATAGCCTTAAGCTCTCATCTTTCTTCTTCACAAATAATACAAGAGCTCCCCAATGAGATGTGCTAGCCCGAGCAATCCCTTCTTAATAATTGTTTGTGATTCTTCAACTCTTGTAATTCTTTAACCGCTATTCTATATGGTACTTTTGCTATAGATTTTGCACCTTGAATTAAATCAATAAAGAAATCTATCTCTCTGACTGGAGGTAAACCTGATAAATCATCTAGAAAGACTTCTGGATACTGATACATCCTCTATCTTCTTTACCTCTTTAATAACATCAATAATTTGAGCAAGAAACCCTTCATAGCCTTTTGCTAGCATCTTTTGAATTTTAAACAAGCCACCATAGTTAATACTCCTTTATGCCCCACCTAATTTGAATTCTTCTTTCCGTGAATATTGAATTTGACTATCTTTTAATAAATCCCAAAATCACATCAAATTCACATATATTGGCATTATTAAATCAGATTCAAGCTTCTTTCACAGATGTTTAGGTTCACACGCAAATATTTTCAACATTTGAGACCCATTCATACTAAAAGTACTACGACATTTTCATAACTTTGTAATCCCAAAAATTTTCACACATTCCTCGATATAAATGAATGTGATGCTCCATCAAATAAAACTATAACTGATTTACTTTCAATAAAGATGATACCTATAAATGAGTAGATATATCTAGCACAATATAAAATTATAACAATGCTCATTTTAAATAAAGACATACAGATGACATCAGAAGTCTTTTGTTTCTGCATGAGTGCATAAACTCGGTCGTATTCTCCGGTTCGAAGTTTGAGATGGAACTGATGCAGTCGATTCAGTCATCCTTTGTCCACCAACAGTCCTTTGAGGAGGTTGAATACTTGTCCTAGCATCCATTGAAGATTTCTGACTCAAGATAGGGCAAGATTTTGCAATATGCCCTGGCTGATAGCACCGATAGCAAAGTGTTTGTGCCTGAGAGGCACTCTCCTTTATGTGCTCTTCCACATTTTGGGCATGTGTAATTTCTTACCGCTATCATATCGACTTAGGCTTCTAATTTGATTTTCGCTTGAACATTCCTATTTTGGCCTATCATCATTCCTCCTCTCAATATATCTCCTCCTCTCGAGTTTGCACATTCAATTCTATCCTTCTAGCCGCTCCACCAAGACAATAGATAGTCATCAATACCCAAAGGAATCAATGGTCGTGACACATCCTTCAGATAGAAATCTGACATTTTTTCAGATTTGGTATCATTTGAGGTGCATACCTTGAAAGCATTGTAAACTCAGCTTCATATTGCATTATAAAGTGATATCCCTGTATCAATTTGATGAATTTATCTTGCATTTATCTTCTAGCTGAGATGGGTACAAACCAATCTCTAAAAGTCTTCACAAAGTCCTCCCATGAAATAAGATTGCAAGACCTTCCTTCAAATTCTCTTTTGAATCGCCCACCATACCATCTTCTCGCCTCAAAAGCAAAAGAAGCCAAAGCAACTCTTCTTTTGAGGACATGACATGCTTTCTAAGATTTTCTCTATCAGATCAACTTTTCGATTCTATAGTCCCCCTGCACTGAGAAAGAGGTGGCCTCATATCTCAAATTTCTGTGTATTTGTCAATAAGAACTCCGCCACTTACACTAGCTTGTGTATGTTGATTTCTTATCATCTGAGTCATTGCTTCCATCATTTGAGTAAATGCATCTATCGCTAGTGAAGGTGGTTGCACCAAATTTGGGTGCTCAGCAGTTTGTGTCTCTCTATTTTCACCCATAACATATTCCTGAATTGATTCCATAGGCTTGAGAAGCACAAATTTATTATAACCGTTACACATCAATCAATATAATCATATGTAATTCTCTTTCTAAATTTTATCATCTTCCTAATAGCTCTTTGATTATGATCATACTTATGTCCCTAAATATAAAAACTTTGCTCTGATACCACTCTTGTCATTCCGACGACGCACGGCTAGGTTAACGCATGCTTTCCTTCTTTTTTCTCCCTTTCCCGTTTCCTCTCTCGTGTGTTTTGGGAAAACTGACTCCCCCTCGTATTCATTTCTTTCCTGCCGCGGCGGTTGCATTTTTTTATTTATTATTATTATTATTATTTTTTGTTTTCTTCGGTTATTACATGTGTACCTCTGTCTGTGATGGGGGTGAAAGGTGAATTAGTGTTGGTCCATTAACAACATCTTGTGAGCTTAGATAATTATCTTGGACTTGATGACCACACATTTTTTTTAATCTTAAACATCTTTATATTTGCAATGTAAGAGCATAGGTGGACACACTATATGTGCTAAATAATATGTGTGGACCCAAATCAAATGAATATTCTAACCATGCATTCAAATACAAGGAATGTTAAACAATAATTTACTATAAGTATTTAGCCTCATAAGGAAAACTATTAAGATTATTTAAATATATAAAAAAGTTGATACACATGCATGAATGCATGAATAAGACATGATATAAATGGAGTACTTAAAAGTTTTACTTTAAAATAATTTTAAAATATCCATATGAATATATTCTAAAATTTTCCGTTGCATCACTTTTAAACAACTCCATTGCTAATTAATTCCGCTTGGCTTAAGTTGCTTCCCATATACATTTATACTTGACTAAGTCCTGAATCCCAATGCCTTCGGCCTAATGAATTTCTAAACCAAAATGGATATATGACTTCTAATCTTAATCCCTTTTATGACTAACCCTACTATTATTAGTCATAATCATTTTGTAGTATGTAGGTCATCTAAATATGACAATCTAGTGTTTAATAGGTTAATTTCCTAGTTACTAGAAAAAAATATAATTTGGCTCTTAGATTTGGCTAATTATGGTCTACTATGTTGAATTCAAATTTGTTTGTGAAGTAAGGTAGAACCGTTTTAAATATCTGAGAAACAAAGTTAGAAAAAATATAGCAAAGAAAATAAAAAAGTGCAAGAAATATCCGAAAATTTATGAATGTTCATTTCCAAATGAGTTAATTGCTTTTCCAAGCCTTTTTTTAATAACCATATTACTTCCTAAAATTAATTTTAAGCTTATTTATATTATGCCTTTATGTTTGTAATTGATTATACGAATGCCTTATGAATTACTTAGTTCGGCTCTTATTCTTATCACCCCTTTAGGTATTAATGGATTTTATTGATCATTCACATCATAGTTTTAGTTGTGTTCTAATGTAACATAATAGATTGGTAGCTCATGCCTTTAAGTAGCTCATACCTTTAAGTAGCTTAATGTGCAGATGCAAAACTATTCAACTCAAGATTTGGAGCTGGCCTATTTGCATTAATGATCTAGAGACATTTTTTTTGTAATATGACTATAAAGTTCTCATTGATCATAAAATCTTTTAAGTATATTTTATATTGAGGGAGTCGAACTTGAGATAGGGGCAACAACTTGAGTAGAAAAAACAATATGAATCATAGATATAGTACCAACCACATAAAGCAATATGGTTGCATATGTCTTAATATGAATTGTTTAGTTTATGTAATTTAGATGGTCAATCATGAATGATGATTACTACATGTGATGGAATAATTTTAACTTGATATAATATTTCCAAAAGGAAAATTCATTAGATTCTTCCAGCTCAAGTAAAAGATGTTGAATTGATGCATCATATAGTGTAAGTTTTAAATGGAATGAAATTTGGGTTCATTATTGTTCATGTAGATATGTTGAGACTTGAAGATTAATTATATGCATGTAAGAGAACTTTGACATGTGACACTACTATAAATGCTTATCACTTCATATTATGTTTGTCCATAGAGTTCTAAAATGTATTAAGATATCAAGTGGTTTTTTTTTAAGTTTAGTGTGATGAATGATGTTGCAAATTTTATAAATAAGTGCTTTTTTGTTAAATGATTAAGGTTAAATATCAAGGACTTGGTGGACAATTATAAACTCTTCATACTCCATAATGAATGTGGAATTAGATTGCAATGGATTTCATGATTGGTTTATCAAGATCTAAATATCATCATGATGTAATTTATGTAGAACTTAACAAATCATAATGAATACTCATGTTCATATTATCAGGTTGACTTAATGCATAAGCTAGCCAGGATCTAAGTGGTTAACATAATTTGATTGCATGGGATAATAATTATTACATTTTCTAAACAAGATGAAAAGTTTACTGAGCATGAAAGAAAGTATAAAAGGCTTTTTGATTTAAGGATAGACTTCAACATATCTTTCATTCTCTAAGAGATAGTAAGTTAGACCATATTACTTAAACCTTTAATAATTTGTTGAGATATTATATCCTTGAATTTAGAGATAGTTAGGAAATTATATTTATGAAATTTAGTTATAATAATAGTTTTCAAGACAATGTCAACATGACATCATATATGTTTCTTATGGCAAAAAATCTTGATCTCTTTTGTGTTTGTTTAAGGCTAGGAAGAGAATACTCTTAGATCCTCAATTGGTTAAACAAACTACTAAAAATTTTCATCCAATTTGAGTGTGACTTCATTTAATTCAGAAGTTTCATAAAAAATATTTTTTTTTCCTCTAGTAGAAATGATTAATATGAGATTGGGGATCATGTCTTTCTTCAAAATTTTCCTATTCTGAGGTTTCAAAATTTACCAAGAATTGTAGCGTCTACTTTATTTCTTTGAACTTTTTAAGATGATTGTGAGAGTTAGTAGGGTTTCAATCAATTGACCCATCCTCCAAGACTTCTAAAAAATGATAATATTTGTATCCATCTTTCTTATTATGCTATATGCATAATAATTCTCATAGAATTCAATTTGAGACACTTCTAATTCAAGAAGATCCAAGTTACAAATAGGAATAAAATCATATTTTGGCTCATAAGATTCAACAACTTCAATTTGTTTCATTTGTTAAGATCATTTGGTTGAACTAATCAAAATGAGAAGCAACATGAGAGAGATGATATAATGAGGAGATCATCACAAAGTACTCATAACTATTCTAGAACTGCGGTATGAAATTAGGGACCAAATTCCTCTAAGGGGATAGCATGTAGAACCAATTAAGTATACAGAGAGACTATCCTAGACTCCTAATTCTAGTTCTAAATCCCTTACATAAATTTTTATAGTTGCCATCCTTTTTTTTTTTCAACTTCCCTCAATGCCTAAAGCCCAACAAACTTCTCTGCCCAACATTAAGTCTTATTAACTTTCATCTTTGCCTTCTCTCTTAAGCTCATTGCAAGTAGTCTTTTGATTTATACCTTTTTATCTTTTTTTTATTTATATACAATCACCTCCAATATTCACCATATTCACCTTTAGTTCTAATTAATTTGTTGAAAAGAACATTTATTGTGCTATATCATTTACTTTCTCCTCTTTTGTCATACCATGAATCATTTCATTATTTTAAGTATATGTCTTTTCAAAATATATTTAAGCTAAAGTTTGTTTAAGTTATAAGAATGGGTATAATAAAGGAAAAATATTAAGTTTGAATTATATATTTGACTTCATTATTTTAATAATTAGCCTTTTAAATTATTAGTCTATATTGATTGTTGGGTAACTTATGTTGATTAGGCTACTTATGTTACTTGACTAATGGCTTCAATTGTAATAATCGAAAGTCAGACAAAAAAAAGAAAAAAAATAGAGAAAAAATAAAATGTAAAATCAAGCTGCGATGGTTACGAGTGGATCAAAAAAGGGGAGGGGGAGTTCGGTTTTGTTTTGCCGAAACAAAACTCCCAACGAGAGAGGGAGAAAAGGGGGAAGACGACTTCCTTGTGTCGCGTATGCCTTAGCCGAACAACGTCTTGGCAAACGAAGGAGGAGGAGGGAGATATGCGTGCTAACCGAGCATTTTAGTCGCCGTGTCGAGGAAGAAGAAGAAGAAGGAGGGAGTGTCCGTGTGCCGTCGGCCGAGGAAGGAGGGAGTGATCGAGCAAGAAGTCACGAGACCTGAGCAGGAAGGATCGATAGGCGGACGACACGGGTCCTAGGACAACCGAGAATATAAAGGAAATATAAAAGGTAAATAAATAAATAATTTATATAATTATATGTTTAATTAAAATCTGATTTTAATGTTATTATCTCTGATTTTAATGTTATTTTAAGTTTTAACTTAGGGTTTATCGATTTCAGCAAATAATTTAATTTAGGAATATGTAGCATAACTTAAATTCAAGTTTAAGATATCATTTGAAGATCATTTCAAGAATCATTTTAAGAAAAATGATAAATATTTAATGAAAATAAAAAAAATTATCTATATTAAGTCACTTTAACATTTAATATTTTTATATTAAGAAATAATAGAATTTAGAAGCATTATATGGCAAATTAGACATATATAAATATCATTATATTAAATAAATTAAAGGTTAATTTAACTTGATTTAGAAAATAGACAATGAATATTGATGAATGTGAGCATCAATTAATAAAAGTTATATATAAGTATCATAGATAAGAAATGAATAAAATAAAATACATTGATTTTTAATATTGATCCAATCAATATTTTATTCTATAGGAATTTCAATTAAGGAAAGAAGTATTAAATGAAAGAAGATTCAAGAGAAAACTGCAAATTAAAGTGGGTAATTATGTTCTTACATTTATGGTAAAATGCCTTTAATTTCTTGTGATGAAAATCATGTTTATATGATTATGACTTTTTTCTGTACTGCAAAGTTGTGATTATTTTTCTGCTTTCTTCATAAATTGTGATGTAGCTCGCTTTCTTTGGATAATAACCCCGAATGTTAGATCATATTGTCACTTCGCATTTTATAAAGTTAAGCGATTTCTTAATTTATAAATTAATATACATATAGAATATATGCTATGAATGATGTGGGAGTTCACTCCTTATGATATTATGGGACGTGTACCGCATAAAAAAGAAATGAAATACAAATAAATAATTTACTTCATCCTTTGGATGAGTATTGATAAAAGTTTAGATGATGACTCCTACAATGGATAATAAATATAAAAGTAAAAGTTCACACGAAATATTTATCTGTACTTATCTCCCATATGTTTGATTATTTGAGCAATTTCATTTATTTATTAATGTTATAACAAAATCATAATATTACCTTCTACCTTCTTATAACGTATAAAGATAATGACCCACTGATTTTTATTCAATTGTTAGTTGTTTAATTTTTTTCAGGTAATCATCCTAACTAAATGACTGATAGAAGGGAGGGTTATGTTTATTTCCGTAGAGAGACTACAGGAGATAGGTAATTATGTCAGTTATGTCGAATTATATTTAAATTGTATTTCACATGAATTTTTTTAGTCTATATATGTATGGACAAATTGTTAAGTAATTTGTGGATTGTAATTCTTATATGAAGAGATTTAAGATTGGAAGTGTTATGTAAGTTTTTTTTATCCGTCCAACCACCTGTTCGCCTCTTGATATTCCAGCTCTCTGCGGCGACATCAATGCTTATATATGCATTTTTGTGATTGATTGAAGATCTTATAATATAAGATTTTTAAGTTAATTTTTTCCTTGTGTGATTTTTGAGTTAATTTTTTTCTAGTGTGATTTAATTCAGTCTCAATTAAATTTAAGTTTTTTACCACATGTTTTAAGGTAGGTAAATTATTGGGGAAGTATATCCATCTTTATTAAGGGTGTTATCCAATATATTTATAGTAGATTTTGTAGATATTTAGTAAATTGTGAGTATTATTTTCACATTAAATTGTGTTTTACACGTTGTTATGATTTTTTTAATATTTATAATAAATTGTTAAATGATGTAGATATTTTTATCATGTCTAGGTGTTGCCTAAATTCTTTGATTTTGAAATGATTTCTTATGTTACCAAGAGTTGCTCCCATGCATTTTATCTTAGTTAAATATGATAAATTTATTCATGAATATTAAGTTTTATTATGAAGCTAGATTTGGTTATATTGATTATAGAATATATGTTGAACATCTATTTATGATACACACACATACATACATGGCGTTTGCAAAGAATGTATTACTTGGGATACTTTTTTTGAAATTGGCTCTCTGAGCTCTCAAGTAGATATAGTGATTTCTCTTTTAAAAAATTGTTGGATTTTCATATATATATATATATATATATATATATATATATATATATAATGTATGTATATATACTTGATATAGTGCTTCGATTTATTAACACATAAATATTTTGTATACTATTTTTTAAATGTATAATCGTAAATATCACCATTATGTAAATGCTTTAAATTAATTAATATTTTTTTATTTATGACTTGCAGCATTATGCTAATTTAATGATATTCATTATGTTTATTATTAAATTCTGAATTGTGTCCCTTTGTTGCTCAAAATATGTCCTCTATATCTTATCATTATATTTTAATTAAAAGATTTTTTTTTGGGAAGAATAAGGACTTAGCCTAATTGTATTACCAAAAAGTGATACAAAGAGAAAATTACAAAAGAAAACTACGACATTCCACAATAAAAAGTAAGTCCTGCAGCAAGCCTGGCGAAACAAGATCTGATCATGCCAAAAACTAAAAGCAAGCAGAATATAGCTTAAAAAAATGTAAAACTGATTGGACTCAAAGATATCAAGTTTAGCATCAGTATTTACTGAGTTTTAATGTCAAGTTGTATCTGTCTAGAAAGCATTAGAAATGAACTATTGGTCTGAATTGCATGCTTGAAATCTAAATGTTGAAATGGTAAAAGAGCGGACTTACATGCTTTTATCTATCAGCATCTTCTAGAATTACATCAGAATGGACAAATTAATAAGTATGAGGCATGACATATATCCATTAAAAGATAGCATACCACCGCTAAATCAGATTTTTTTTTTTCTTTTGTTTAATTTGGTCTGGCTACCATGTTTGATGCTGTTGTCTCATGGATGGTGGAACTTGGCTTCAGATAAATTAGTTCATCTTTTTATAGAAGAATAGACAGTTGAGCAAGAATGACATTCACAATAGAAAATAGATAATGCAAATTTTCACATAGCATAGGCAAACCAACAAACCATAATTGCCAAGGTATAATTTAAAGGAAACAAGATAAGGAGAACTGAAATGAAATGAGACGTTTTTTTTTTTTCTGATACAATCCTTCTGAAAATTCATTCAAATAAGCAATGGAGCATTTCATGAGGCTTGGAGATCCAGGTTCAAAGTTTTCACTCAGTTTAACAGCATTTTGTTTTGTTTCGTTGCTACCATCAAACAAGCAGTCACTAATTGGTTTTGTCCTTTTCATTCCTGGGGGTGGTATCTTTGTTTTCACCAGCTGAAGTTTTATCTTTCCCATCATTTGGTGATGAATCTTTCTTAACTTGATTATCTGAATCACTCACACCTCGATTGACATTTTCCTTATTCACATCCCGTTCTTTCTCTCTTCCTGATGAATCTTTATCTTTGCCATCAGATTTAAATCCATCCCTTTTCCCTTCAGTATCTGAATCGTTTGCTGTGCGTTCTTTGTTTTCATGGATTTTACCTTGTCCAGCTTTGTCTGATATGTCTTTAACTTTGTCTTCCTCACCTTCAACATCTTTCTTGTTTGCATCACGCTCTTTGATTTCATCAAATTTAACTGGTTTTTCATTGCCACCTGGTGAAGCTTTATCTTTTTCATCCCGTTGGGGTGTCTTCTTGTCTTCACGTGCCGGCTTATTTACTTCACTTTCTTTGTCATGGAGATTGTCATGGTGATTGTGGGCATCTTTCTCACCTTCAGTATCCGGCTTATTTGCATCACGTGTATTGGTTTCATCAGTCTGACCTGCTTTTTCTTTCTCAGCTATTGAAGATTTATCTTTGCCATCTGGTTTCGGTTTCTCTTTCTCCCCTTCAGTGGTTGGCTTATTTGCATCGCGATCTTTTGTTTCTTCAGTTCTGACTGATTTGCTCTTGTCACCTGATGAAGATTTATCTTGATCAGCCTGTTTCGGTGTCTCTTTCTTGTCTTCAGTAGCTGGTTTATGTGCATCTCGCTCTTTGATTTCATCAGTCTTACCTGACATTTCTTTGTTATCTGATTTCGGTGTGTCTTTCTTGTCTTTAATAACTGGCGTACTTGCATCATGTTCCTTGATTTCATCATTCTTCTTTGCACCATGTTCTTTGTTGTCAGCCGACGGAGTCTTAGCCTTCTTTCCTTCTTCAACTTTTCGTTGAACTGCCTCATCATCTTTATTTTCCTTACTGGGAGTTCGCTCTTTCTTGTTACCTGATGCATTTATTTCTCCTCCATCCTCTTCTCGAATGTCTTCTTTAGCTTCTTTTTTCTTGCTGCTTAATTCTGTACCTCCAATCGGTCCATTTCTTACACCATTTTTGTGTCGAGAAGAAGACGACTGGTCTGCTTTACCGTTGGGCACTGAAACATTGAACTGGAGGCCTTCCTCTTCGAACTTTTTGACTACCTGCTTCCATGAATCCCTCTCCGATATATGTTTCCACCATCGGCTAACATTCTTCCTGTCCTTGAAAAGGTAACCATACTCAACAGAACTCTCAAGATAGTATGTGTTGGGGAGATGGTACAGGTCTGCGAGAGTAAAGTAACTGCCTGCAAGGAATTCTGATTCTCCCAGTCTTTGTTCATACAAGTTCAGGACTTTCTCCAGTTTCTTCTCGCTCTGCGTCACCTTCTCTGTGTCTGCCTCGACCTTAAATGCAAGATAGAAAACCAGGGCGGAGCTGGGAGGATCAAACCTATGCTCCTCTGACTGAAGCCATTGCTCGACGGAGACCCTTGCCAATGGGTCTTTCCCCAGGAGATACTGATACCCATATGCTCCATACTTCTCCACGATGTGCCTGCATATTTTCCTGGACCCTGCATCAAGCCCAGTGAATTATTAGGTTTATATACACAAATATCTAAAATTTGTCTTGAAAAAGAACATTTATATACATAGTACATAATTATTATATATTTATATATTTAATATTTAAATTTTAATATTTTATTTATAATACATAAATCTTTATTATTACATCAAAATTAATATCATCATTACTTTTTAAAGTGGAATATAACTTTTTATGTTAAATAAAAAGTACTATTTTTAATAAATATCAAATTTTAAATATTAAATATGTAAATATATGAATTATGTGTTATATATAAATTTATCTTAGAAAAAAATATAATTGAGTTAGACTTAATGATATCATTACTTTTACATAATTCATTTAAAGATTAGATGCTTAATGTTCGAAGGCTACCATATCAAAATTAAACTTTTAAATTTGCATGCACTGACGCACATTGATGAAATGCGGGTCATCATTAAATCCTATGAATAATTTTAAAGGAGATTGTTAGTATATTTTCTTATATATTTTTCTCATTTTCTACAGCTCTTTATAAATTAATTATTTAACATTTTAATTAAGAAAGTCTTAATTAAGCCATTATTAGTTGCAATTTACTCTATGCTATATGATGTTTTAGCTATGTGCTAGTTTTGTTTAATTAATGAAATATTTGATAAATCGACCACCTTGATTGCTCCTTACTTCATTGGCTCTATGATGCATTTAACACTTTCAAGATCTATGAATTCATTGTTGATGATCCATTCTTTTAGATGCATTAGACAGTCAACTTTATGTTGACAATCAGACTGATTGGGTTAATTATATTCATAATTATTACATAAAGATTGGTGTAATGTGTCATTTGGGCCATACTAGTTAATAGATACTAAGAGTATTTGATTGGAATCGCATGTAATGTAGAAAAAAAAATTGTAAAAGATTACTTTATAGTTGTTTGGAGCTTTATAAATTCATGACTTTACTTTTTTTGTTTGGTTGACAAAATGTAATGTAAAGTAAACTGAAGATTTTGACATCGGCGAAGGCTGGCAGATGTCGGGTCACGGCTCACGGGCGGTAAGCGGTGGCCACCTCCGATCACTTTAGATTGGTATATTTGAATTACCAAATCTAATTCAAATACACAACTACTGTATTTGAAATACACTGAATTTTACTTTACTTGCAAACCAAACGCAAATGTTCCGTGATTTAAATACAAATGATTCAAATGCAGCAACCAAATAAACTAAGTATTGGTGATTAATGTGTTTTTGTAGGGCTTTAAATACTATCTAAGTCCATTAACAATCAACCAGGAAATGAAATAGCTGATGTTTTCCTTAATTTGTGAGATTATAAAGGCTTGACAAGCACTTTGCCACCTAAGTCACCTTCACGCATGAACTTTAAAGGTCGATCCACACAAACATCTTTGATTGGCAAAAAGTTCTCCGTGTCTTAAATTTCCTCAACACAATGTACTCAGTGCACCCAACTATATGATGTCACATGGGTATTTGACAAAATGTTTTTTTAAGTATAATGGATAATCAAATTGGTACATCATTTTAGACATCAAACTATCTTGAAATCATTAATAAAAGCTTGATAGGTTTTCAAAAATGATACATGATATTAATAAGATATTGGCCAGAGTTAATGTAAAATTTAAGTTAAATTCAACTTCAAGTTCCAATTGTTAATGATAAGCCCCCACAACCATATTGCTAGTCCTATGACAAATGACAAGGGTATTATAATGTATTTAGGCCATCAATAAAATGAAAAAAAAACTTATTAAAGGTTGTTATATTCATAAATAAATAAAACATCCTCTCTTATTCTAATACTAAATTTTGTGTATCCTATAATTTTTATAGATGTTCCTTGTAGCCAAGTTGACTTAAATTACACTTGAATAGTTGTGGGGCACACAACAATAAGAAGATGAATGGATGTTGCCTCCATTTCCACTAGTGGATCATTGGACAAAAGTGTATCTAGATGGTAACCCACCTACAATTTTTCTAATATTCATGACTACAACTATGAAAAGAACATATTGTATGGATTTCTTACTTATATCTATAGTATCTTGCTTCATAGTTTGACCTTGAGCTATGGTTAATATTGGAAAATAAAAAAAGGATTCATAATAATTGTGAGATTGAGTTAATCATTGGGGCTATGTTAATCAGATAATTAGTGAGATTAAGAGATTAATGTATTATTTATTCTTTAATTATATTCTACATTTGGGAGCATTAGCAACCATAAGGAAATTAGAAATCATAGATAAATGAACTAGTCCTCTTACACTTAGATTCTTTTCCTCCACCCTCTTACCCATTTCATAGAATTGCTAGCAAATAAAGTTGCCTTTTATCCATCATCTTCCTTGTACTCATCTAAATCTAGCAATGTGGCTTTATTAGTAATCCATATTATGCAAAAGAGGATGATTGCATTGCCCAAGTTTGACTTTAGATTCCAAAAACTAGTCATTTTTATAAGTTATTTATTCTTTAATTCGTAGTTTCTACTTATGTACTCATCTTTTATTTTTTTTAGATTGATTAGATTAAGATGTATTTCAAATATTCATTTACAAATTATTTCAAAACTCAAATGTGGAGTGTCTGATATGAAAAGAATAAGAGAAATATTTTCAATTGAAGTCTAATCTAAACATAACAATAATATCATTGCAATTTGAAATGCATTTTATCACATTTTTATAGATTTTGAGAAAACAATTAAAAAAATCTTGATTTTTGTTGTCTGAAAAAAAAACCCTAATCATGTCATATGAATTTTTTATTTTTCTCTAATTTTTTGTCTTGCTTGTTCAACTATAATGTGTAAGTTTTATTAGAAAAAAGAGCAATTAAGGCTTTTTGTAATGACTCATTCCATTAAAGGAGAATTTGCAAAATTTACCTTATTCTTGTGTTACTCATTTATTTTGATTTTTTTTTGTTAATCATGTAATGTCCTTCTATCCTTTTAAAAGCCTTTGTTTAACAAAATCTTATATTTGCTACTCTTTCAAAATCATTAATAATATATATTTCTATTCTTGCATCTTTGAGCCACCACTATGATTGTTTAAGTTAATACATCAACACTTGATATTTTATAATGTAATACATAAAGTCCACCATTTTTATAACTTCCAATAGGTCTGTAGGGTTTAAGTATCACAAAATTTTATATCTTATAACATTAATAGTATTTAAAGATATCCATTTTTTTTAGATCTAACTAATACTTGACTTTAGCCAACAATATAGCCATATCATTATTTGTCTTCAATTTATAAAGCCAAAATCTCCTATCTATACATAACTCCATTTCACATGTAAACATTGTGATAAAAATACTAATAAGAACACACATAATTCTAAGTTTAAAATACATTATTCTTTTCATCTTTTATCTTCAGTCAATAAAAGAGTATAACTAAATTATAATAAGAAAAAATTATAGTAGTACTTACATTTACCTCTTCACGACTATCATTTGCTTCTTGTATTTATTTTTATCAAAGCAAAATTTGCATATGCTATTTCTTCTTATACTAGAAACAAATGATTCTTTTGAATTTGTTCTAAGATTAACTCCAACCATGATTAGGAGAGGAACATCGCTCATAAGATCTCCCTCTAATTTGTAATAAACTTTAGTTGATTTATGACCATTCCCGAGTCTTAAAAATCACATTCTTAAAAAAAGTGAACTTTTGACATCCTTTAAGCTTATTCTATCATAATCATATAGTACAATATCACAAAAATGCTTATAAGAAAAAGATACATAGTACAATAATAATAAAACCTAATTTGCATCATCGAGAAGCACATCAATATTTCTCAATTAAGAAATATTACAATTCAACTCATTCAAATGTGGTTTAATAAGTATACTTTCCTACATTTGAAGTTTTTTGCCTTTACTTTCTATGAAGTCAGTTGGAGAGGCTTTGTTAGCAAAGATTATAACTTGAACTAAACATTTTATTTGTTATATCCTCTGACACCTTTATTAAAATCTCTTATAAGAAATACATCTAAATTATTAAGATGGCCTTCTCATCCATCTTTGTTTTATCTTTTCACTCATAATCTTAGGCATCTTATTATTCCCCATGAATGTCTTATAAGTCCTTATTCAATAAGAAAATCATACTTTAGTTACTGTCTTTTCTTTTCTATTATAAGAGTTCAAGTGAGAATTATTTCTTTAGTTAACTAAGAAAAATAAAATAAAATCACAACTCTAAAGATAAGAGCTATACATGTAGAAGGAGATATTGATATTACTTTAGTTAATTCCTTTTTCTTTTCTATTATAAGAGTTCAAGTGAGAATTATTTCTTGATCGATCATTAACTTATTCTCTTGCTAGAACATAAAATAGTTAACATCTTTTGTTTCTTAAAGCGCTGAAAAAAATCTTCTTATAAGCACAAAAAAACTTGTTAATTTCTTTTTTAATTACACTTTACTTCTTCTCTCTCTCTCTCTCTCTCTCTTGTTACTTATTATTGTAGCATGAATGAAATCATTGATTTATTTTTCTTTATGGTTGCTTCATAAGGTGATGAGTTAAAAGATGAATTTTGAATATTTTGAGTTATATAGTTAAAAATATTAAAATTAAGTATGAATTAATCTAATAGCCACTAGTCATAAAAATTAAAATTAAAATTTTAGCCTGGATGACTAAAAAAATTAGACTTTATATCTAACAACTTTTAGGTAACATTCTCTAAAGATGAAGGCATTTTTTTGCATCAAATGTGTGAATTTAATTGTTAAAGATTTTGATCTAGTATTTTGAAACCATTTTATAGGATGCAAATCACAAAAAAAAAAATGCAATGGCTATGTAAAGAATGAGGCCTGGAATACCTTTTATTGGGCTCCAAAATTGAAACTTCTATACAATATAAAGTAGTTGTTAGGCTATTAAGAATCCTACTTTCAAATTATAGCAAAATAAAAGTTTTGCATGCTGATTTCTATTATAGTTACATAAATTTTTAGGATGTAAAAAATGGTTATGATAGTAGGCATAAGCTATTTCACACTTTTAATTTTAAAAAGTTTTATAGAAATAGTTCCCACAAAAACTAATTCATTATTTAACTAATAGTTTTATGTTTTTTCTTGGTGGGTAATACAATTCTCCAAATGTAACCAAAATTTTTTTGGTTGTTTAAATTATTGAATGATAAATCTCCAATATTAGCTCGCTAATTATTTTTTTTTAGTTGTTTTGTAATGGGTGCAAATAAGATTACTAGTGTTTGAGGATTTATTTCTGTAGATAAGATCATTAATTTATATTCAACCTATATGCTTTATTTTAATTTTGCTTAATCAATTTTCATAATCATTTAAGTAGCCCATGAATTTTGTGAGAATAGTTGACCTACACATTTATGATAATATTGGCAGGAAAGATTAATGAAGTATGAGACAAAGGCACCTTACCAAAGAGCTCATCGGGGCCATCTAGAAGCATTGGAGTATGCCTGTGAGATGAAATCTGCTTGAAAGTGGATACAAAAGTCTTAGAACGTTAGAGAGACTATGATTTACAAAAACACAGAGATTTAAATAAATCAGATGTATAATTATATGTATGAAAACTTGTCACCCACATTGCCACGCATAGACACATAATTTTATAGAAGGAGCAATTGAATTAGATTTAAAAAGATTATTTTTTAAATTTTAAGAAAATGGTGTTTACATTCTACTTCTTGGTAATTAGTATTTGATGTATATACATGAAAATGTAATGCTTTACATATACACAAGATCACTTGAATAAAAGTTTAATAGATGCATCATCACGTACAAGATTTTATTCAGTAAGAGGGGTAGATTTTAGACATTATAAAATTTTTCTTTATAGTTTCATGTTTGTACTTTCATATTTAATTGAATTATAATGTAATTATTGAAGTTTTGTCTACTTCTTGATAATGATTATGATTTTTTTTTTCTTTCCTTCATATTTATCTTAAGTGACTAATATTCTAATAATTTAATATTCTATAATTCAAATATTATGTCATCAAATATTATGCTCTTCAAATATTGGTTTTATTAAGTAGGTCAAATAATCGATGAAGAGATTATCTATTTAATCTTTGATTTATTTGACTAGTTTTGTTTGCTAGTTAAAAAAAATATTTAACTCTAGAACTTATCATCCCAACTATATTCCTAACCTAACCAAATAATGCTTTTCTTTAGCAAAATAGGTTAGGATAAATCAAATTTAATTAAAAATTTGATCCATTGCTATTTAATGCACAAATAGATGTACAATTTTTATTAAATATATTTGAACTAGAAGATTTTAAAGGAAAATTTTTAAATTGTCCTCTATTTTTATTCAATCAATATCATATTTATATGAACGTCATACCTTCAGATCAATAGACCACGACTCAATCCTCATTAAAATATGCTTCACATTCCACATGTTAACCTTTGGTATCCTCCTTTTATTTTTTTTAACTATTATTCTTCAACAATAGCTATTACTCTTTGAAAGGTATCTTCAACAATAGCTATTTTGATATAAGTTTTTAAATATTTTCAAATTGTACTAAAACATAAGGAAGATTTATATACATACCACACATTTCCTATGTATTTACATATCTAACACATAAAGTTTGATATTTAAATTTATAATACCTTTCCTATGTATGAAAATGTGTATTAAATTTTAAAAAGGTAATAATAGTTGTGTTTTAATGTGATGTTAAAGATTTAAGTGTTTTGAATGTAAATATCAAAATTTAGGTGTTAGCTATAAAAATATATATGAATTATGTGGTATGTATGTTTTAATGTATATTTTTTTTAATTATGGTTTTCATGATTCAAGGTGAGTGTTAATTAGCTGCTGCAGTAGTTGCAGCAATTGATCTAAAATTGTACAGGTGGGCTTGAAGATAGGTTGGAGAGAGAATTTCTCACTATGTTCACAAGGGGTTGAAGGAGGAGGTCCAGGAGAATGAAGTTCAATCTGATGGATGCCTGATGAAATGTTATTTTTGTTTTTTAAGAGCCGTTTGAGATCTCACTATTATTTTATTTTATTTTGATTTGAAATAAAATATATTTGTGATTGTGATTATTATTTTTGAAATCAATTGGAACACCTAAAAATTATTTTTTAGTATTTTTAAAATATTGTGATTTTTTTTAAATAAAAAACTTAAGAAGTACTTAAGAAGTATATGGAATAAATATATTTTAAAAAATAACATAAAAATAAAAAATATATAACTCAAAATTGATCCCAATTAGGCCTGTCGGAATTGTTAGAATTTTATGGAATAACTCTTGTGAGGATGAAATATTTAATTTCTTCATTGTAAAATAACTCATGAAAAATTTCAACGAATGTTCTCACCATTTAGGGGCTTGCGAGTGATGTTTGCAACTGCACAATTGTTGTCACTCTTTCTTTTTTTCCAAGAAAAATGAAATAATTATAAAGTTAATATTAAAAAGCATAAATTCAACACAATGACACAGCTAAAACAATTTTTATTTTTTTTTTCAAGCAAAAACATATTTTGAACTTGAGAGCTGCATTTAAGGAACGAGTATCTTTTCGTTTGAATTCACTTACTGCTACCTTTCTAACTCTTCGTTAGCATGAGCTGTAGATTATTGGGAGACATAAGAAAATTTTATTTTTGTTGAAATAGAATAAAATTTATAACTTTCAATAATTTTGCAATCTGTGTTTTTTTTTTAAATTATGCATCCTTGGTAAAGTAATGGAAAATTGCATGAGGATGGCTCAAGAGTTCCATACCTGTAGATTTAGTATGTCTTGGGACATTCTCACGCCTTTATTCAGGTCCTCCAGTTCAAACGTAACCTTCTTCTCATATAGGCATGCCAGAACTCTTGCCAGGTCTGGAAGCATAGGTCTACCCATAGATCACCTTAATCATTGATTCTGATGCCATTGCCTTAAGAGGAGTCGAAATAGAAAGCTTTCCCCGCTGCCTCCTCCTCTCCTTCACCGCTTGCACAGTCCTCTCTCAGTCCACTGTTTCCCAGCTCTAAAATAGGATTTAAAAACAAATACAATCAGGAGAATGCTAAGAAAGTTAAAGGTAAAAGAAAAAGGAAAAGGGAAAGTTATGCATTAAGAGAATGAGTGTAGTTGGCTTACAAAGCAAAGAACAATTCTGGCTTCTCCGTAGAGCAGTCCAACAAGCAGATCGTCTTCTTCACTCTGTGGGCAGGCTTTGACGTAATTAAAGCAAATATTTATTCCTTGCAAACGGCAGCGATGTACAATCAAGCTTAAAGGGGAATTCTTTAAACAAAGTGCACATAAGGAATGATGGTTCATGTTTTGTATGGTGGTTCAGAAAGCTAAATTTGGTCTCTTTCTTCTGAAACTTGAAGGAAAACATATTTTGCTACCTCTTTCATCGGCTCTTTCCTATTTGAATTCTGCCATCTATCCTGATGCATTTTATTTTTTATTTGGTTATGGATGGAAATTAACATCTTCACTGTGGAGGGTCGCAAATACTTTTATTTAATAAAACTGAATGAACAAATAGTAAAGAAAGACATGGAAGAAAGTTAATATTTGATTTCTCAAGCCTTTTGTGCCTATACAAATAAAAATATTGCTGATGTGCAGAATTTATTTCGATATAGAAAATTGGATTTCTTGGTTTTAGATATGTTGCAATGGAAGTTTAAGGATGTTTTGGTTGTTCATGCTTACATTTCTTCGGCACTCCAAAAACTTTGAGTGCAGAGTAGTTTGCAGATCTTTGTTTTTTCCTTCGTTTTTTTCTCTACTTTTTTGTGTTTCTCTATGGAAGGCCCTCGCCTTTCTTTCGGGCCACTGACAGCCACATGATAAATTGATGATTTGCATATCATCTTCATCTACATTTTGAGTTGGTTAAAAAATAATTGATGGCACAGATAAATTTGAGATCTTACAGTTTATATTGATAGATTTCAACATCATCTACCATATCCTAAGGTTTTAACTATGTAGAGTCAGCTTTTATGATTCTAGTTTCTTTCAATCTCAATATTATATTAGAAATTTTGCTGATTTTAGTTAGTATTTTTCTTCTCAAGACTCTTAAGTGATAGACAGTCTTTCTTCATTCTCCTAGATTTACCAAATTCCAAGCGAGATATAATAAATTCCTTGTTGATTTTGGCATTCTAGACTCGAGTGATGTCTGAGTTGGTAATATCCACTTTGCTCGTTTCTCCTTTCTATAAATTTGCTTGCTCTGATGTGTTTTTTCCATGTTTCTGCCTTTTGTAGCCTTGTTATCATGTATTTTTTCATTGGCTTGTTATAAAATTTGTTGCTTTCAAAAAATTATGCAGAGTCAACTTATTTACAATTTATGAGCTATGCAAGCTTAATTACTTGGTATGGATATATATATATATATATATATATATATATATATATATATATATATATATATATATATCACTTTCAGTACTGTGTAGCAGTGTTTAAGTTCCCCGTTTGCTATCAATCATTTCACTAGGATTCATCAATCAAGTTTGTTTTTTTGGAAAAGTCTTTTAATTAGTTACCCAACACCCCACCCATCTAGATATGAACTAATGCGGCATCATTCCCACACGTGTGCCCCACTTACTTTCCCACCATTACGCGCGGCGCCCGAAGAATCAACTTCGGGGTTCACACGCCCAACCGAGCTAAGAGCGGTGGGTATCAATCAAGTTTGTAGTTTAAGAAGGCAATGTTTTTTTGAGAATCTATGAGCTCAACTTTACTTTCACTGTTCAGATTCAAACTGATTGCTAAAGGCTCTCTTCTATGTGATCGAATTTTTTTTATTAATTTTTATGATGCCTTTAGCCGCCGAGGGCCACAGAATTATCATTTTCATTTAGTCTGTGGCAACAAGAATCAGTCAGAGTTTGGTTAATGATAAAAAAAATCAAACTTTCTCTTGAATTCAGACTTGCATCTAATATTGGGCACGGTCAGCACGTACCAGAAAAGAGTTTTAATTAAGGGAATAAAATAGTTTGAATTACTCTTCACATCCTCTGTTCTCATAATCGGTAAGTCCTATAGACTTCCCGTCTTCCAAAGGAATTGAATTTTTATTTCTCTTCTTCCTGTTCTTCTAAAATCATTAAAAAAAGCCTGTTTTTAGCTCAATGGAGAAGAACTAGGCAGGATGCTTTCAATAGATTAGTTGAACATTTAAATTTATATACTATTTTTATAAAGACGGAGGAAAAAATACTTTGCTTTGAACTTTCAGTCATGGATCTTTATTTTATTTTTTTTGACACTTGACGGGCTAAGAATAATATAACAGCCAACTTTGGTTAAATTTCATAAATCAGTGCTTGGTAAGCTTGACTCTTTACATTGCCTTTGCCTTTCAACATCTTGTGTTGTTCTTATACGTGAGCTCCCTGCACACGGTGAAGCCATAAATAATCTAACGGACAGCACAAATTGTATTTTATTATTAGATTTTCTTAATAATAGCAGCCACATTTCTATGGATGACAGTGAAACTTGATAGACCAACTTCTTCAAAAGAACAAAGTGTAAAGTTCATACTTGATACGACACAAACAGAGAAAGCTGACACAACTCAGAAACAGAGCAGCATATCCTAAATCTATAGCCAAACAGATACTAATTGGAGACACACATGCCCAAAGAGTAAACAAGCAAGATCAATGAAACCAATGCAAACCATGTATTGGCCAACCACAAGGACCTCCAGCCTACAATGAACCCTCCATTTGTTCTGTACCTTCATTTAAGCTACTGCAGGTGCCTCCTCCTGCAATTCCACCACCCTAGTCCACTTGGGCCTGCCTGAGATGGACTCCCACCACTTCTTCACGTTGGGGCGCTCCTTGAACATGGCGGCACATTCCGGCACCATGGTCATCAGACGGTGAGTGTTTGGAAGGTGTGCAAGGTCTGCCAGAGTGAACTCATCCCCTGCCAAGAAGCTCATCTCGTTGAGTCTCCTGTCGTAGATATCAAGCACTTTCTCCAGCTCCTTCTTGCTCTTCTGCACTTCATCCCTGTCACCCTGTAATGGTGCTAATGCGAGGTAGAATACCAGAGTAGAGCTTGGCGGGTCGAAGATCTGTGACTCGGTTCTCAGCCATTGTTCAATTGATGCCCTTTCAAGTCTACCTCTCCCCAGTAAGTCCTTGTTCCCCTGTTCGGCATATGTGTCGGCTACGTGCAGGCATATAGCCCTTGAATCTATAACAAGTTAAACGTAAGGAGAAATATAAAAGAAGTTAATACTTTTACTTTGCATGAGATGTTCTTCTTGCTTACCAACTAAGGTGTTCTTGCCATCTTCACGTATGTAAGAGATTCGCCTGATGGCTGCAAAATAAGGAAAACACAATTCTTCTGTTCAGTATTTGGGAAATAGCTAACTGTTATCAGTTGAGAAGTCTGCTCATTTTCTTTTAAGGAATTAGGATTGTCTGCATGAAGACTTGGTGGAGAATTCAAATATTGTTTCTAGCTAGTGATATAATTACTTGTAGCTTGAGATAATCTGGCCTTCTTTGTTTGCCTTTGTAGGTGTCCGTGCGAATGAGCTGGAACTCAACTTCCTTCTCGAAGAGGCACGTCAGAACCAGAGCAACCTCGGCTGAAGCAGGCGACCAAAACCTGCAAACTTGCCATTTGAACACAAAGGAGTTAACGAAGCCTAGATAGTAGGAAAGAGGACACACCTTGAGTGGTAGTGGGAGGGGAGGGCTGAAGTAAATGTGAATTTAAAGAAGAAAAGATTGTGGAAGTTAAAGAGAAATGGAAAAGATAGAGGACTGGCCAGTACATGTCTGTGGAGTAGCTTAGGAACAGCTACTGAACCCTATACTGGAGAGAAGGAAAAAAAAGGAAAAAAAAAAACAGAGAAGAAAGTAAAAGATAAAGTGAAAGAGCCAAAGATATGAGCTTTAGTTTGCCTCATGCAGTATTTTGATGATGTCTTCTCTACTTTGTAGCTAACAGCATGAAGACTTACTGTCTTGTGCTTTAATTCTGTTGATAAAGCGCTTGAATCATGAAGCTTCAGCTTATGCACGTGAAGCAGCGCAGTCTTTTAAGAGGAAAGAGTATTCCTCTATTAAACAGACTCACTTTGAACACTATTATTGAAAACGTCAATTAAGATGAAAGGTTTAACTCGTAACAACTCAGAAAAATAAAATAAAAGTCTTCGACCCAACGTGTCCAACCGAACTGACTTAAACTGGTTGCTTCCCCACGGCTTAAGTGAGGCAAGACCTCAAGGCCATACTCATGTATTGTATCTTGAGCTGAGGCCGTAGGGCGTGAACTAAATGCTTCATGGTGAAAAAATTTCTAAGGGGTTGTTAGTTTTGGTGTAATTAGAGGGTAAAGTAAATGAAATGGAGATATTTAGTATTTTAAGTGTTTGGTTAGGATGTAAAATAAAATTTTGTAGTATTTTAAAAGATTCAAATAAAATATTTACTGTGTATTCTAAACTTGCCAGAATTTGATCAAAAAATAAATATACACAATTTGACTCTTTGACTCCACGAATGCAGCTCCTCATGCTAGAACGACTGATTCTCGTCATTGAGGTTCGCGTGGTTTGTGTTGTTCGTGAGTTCACCTCTAGAACTCATTCTCTCCTCTAGAGCTACCACATTTGCCCTAGAGGTGAGCTTTTTGCCGTTGGAGCTCGTGCAAGCCTTCTTGCTGCTGTTTTTCAATTTTAGAGATTGACATTTGTCATTGGTTCTCTCAATTTTGGAGGGGAGATGTTGCAATTGACCATTGATTTGGTAGTCCTCTTTAAAATTGTTCTCATCGTCCTTGTAATTAGATCATCTCAGCAAAGCTCAACAAATATGCTCAAAGGTCAGTAATATATGGTCGTATTACAATGAGGATGAGAATAAGATAAATTAATATATGTATGAATAGACTAAATAATGATCATAATCTTAAAATTAAAATTTTAAAGAATAGTATGCACTCTACTTAGAAAAATACTCTAGTTTTATCAATACGATTGAAAACAATCTCTCTGGAGAGAGAGAGAGAGAGAGAGAGAGAGAGAGAGAGAGAGAGAGAGAGAGAGGGAAAGATCGAGAGATTAAGTTCTTATTATCTTATATTTGATAATTTCTTGATTTGATGAGTACTCAAATGAAGGGCAAAATGAAAGTAGGGAAATAGTGTTTCTCTTCTTGTCCTTTTTCAAAGATAAAATTTTTAAACTAAGCACCTTTTAAATCGTAATTAGCGAAGTAGGCTTAAAAAAAAAATTTCAAAATAAAAAATATTTTTTTTTAAAAAAAGTGGAAATTACATACATATCACACAATTCTTATGTATTTACATAAGTAACATCACAGCGTAAAATATTTTTTTTTAAAAAAATAAGGAATTCTTATGGGCAATGAACTGGTCATTCTCTGAATATAAGTAGATATGATGCAGCCTCTAAAATGGTCGCCTGCATAAGATAACTTATTTATTTGATCAAAATGACGTCCGAGGTACTAATATTATAACAAATGAATTAAGACATAAATATTACAACAAATAAAGTAAAACATACCATATCGAGATGTGTAGCCACGTACAATGCCGCACGCCGGGGTGAACTTCGGGGTGCCGGCCATAATCGACGGGGGCTCATTCGCGGCCTATGCGTCAGTAGCTCCTCCTTCCTCCGTCGCCATGTCACCTGTATTGTAAACAACATTTGGGATTGGATGTCAGTAAATGTGGCGTTACAAATTCATAAGTGCAGCTAAATTTACAAAAAATTTCAGTACATGGTGCATAAAAAAGACAGAATTTATCTTGTTTGGCAAATTCACATATATAGTCTCGGTGCAATATACATTACATATTGATTTTTTGTACTGATTTCTTTCAGTTAACACTAAGTCTAAGAGACATAGTACAATTAATTATACATTACAGAAGTTTATCTACGATATCACTAACAATTAAGCACATCATGAATAATAGATGACATGGTGCCGATAAGAGCTAATCTCACATAAATGCGAAAGATAGGAAAACATTCCAGCATACATGATTATATCCATAAATGTCATATATTGGTAAAGAAACACTAATACCCAGAATACATTTCAAGTACATAAGTCTGAGAGAAAATAATAGCCAGAATACACTTCATGTACATAAGTCTAAAAGAAAAAAACAAAGCAACGAAACAACACTAGTGCCTTTGTGGATCTGTAGTCTGTTATGCCAATTTTTGCATAGTCCACAGATTTTGGACCACCGAACGCTTCATCCATTGTGTTTGCATATCGCCGTGTCTAGCCCCAATGCGCCTTCTAATATTTGGTGGTGCGAGTTCAATCGATGACGATGACGATAAATACATTGGCGTTAGTCCGACGGAATGACATGAAAATGAGTTTCGTATGTGCTGTGGTACAATTGTAGAGTATAGTATGGGGAAACATATTCTGAATGATTTACATGACATTGCCCCATTACAGCAATGACGTGTGGACATGGAATGTGCAATAATCACGCATGTACAAGTGCAACGAGCTTGCAATTCAACCTTGACATTGTGAAAATCTGGAATTCAGTTACGTTTATTCTTGTAGGATCTGAGCATCTTTGTGCTTCACGCTCATTTTGTTGCAGTTGAGCTTTCACACGTGGAGCGAAAATCGAATCATTCACCTGGATAAGGTGAGAAGTTGTCTCTAGTCGTTTGTTGAAGACGGCAACAAAGTTGTAGAAAATCGATGTTATTAAAGCCTAAATTGGTAAGCCATGTGCCCGCTTTAGCACACCGTTGAAACACTCCGATGCGTTAGTAGTCATTGTGCCGTAACGATACCCTCCATCATGACACAATGCCCACTTCACCACGTCTCTTCCTAGCAGCCACTCACCAGCCTCTGGTTTAATATTTTTTATATCTGTAATGTAACGTGTGAATATGTGAATGCCAGTTGTATTGCCGTTTGGGATTAATTTTATTTTATAAATTTTATTTTTATAATAATATTGTTTTTAAAAGCATATTTATCATGTGCATTTTTAAAGTATTTTTATTTTTTATTTTAAAAAGAAAATTATATTATTTTTAAAAATTACTATTATAATAAAACATATTTTATTTCAAATCAAAATACAAATAAAATAAAATAAAATAAAACAAAATAAAATCAAATAAAAATATAAAATTGATCCCAAATAACCCCTAAGAGTCCATCACTAGGACAAGAAGAGTTAAAACAACCTTAACAATGAAAGTTGAGTATCAACATATTAATATAATAAGGTTATGTATCCTACAATGAATGACCTTTTTAGAAGTCAATTATATGGTGCTAACAATATGCCATTAAAACAAGAAAAAAAGGTTTAATAGGA
The DNA here is from genome assembly GCA_021442155.1 of Cymbidium sinense. Taxonomy (NCBI): domain Eukaryota; kingdom Viridiplantae; phylum Streptophyta; class Magnoliopsida; order Asparagales; family Orchidaceae; genus Cymbidium; species Cymbidium sinense. The sequence continues at coordinate 172,576,462 of CM038218.1, read as the reverse complement.
CATTCCATCCTTTTAAAGTAAGATCTAATTGAACCAATCATGTTCATTCAAGTGAAATAGGTCAAGTGAATATAACAAAACCTATAACGCTATACCTAAAGAAAAACATATCACATTCACAAAGAAAAACATGCCACACTATACCTAAAGAAAACCCAAATTTGCTACACACTCTAAATCCACATTAAGTTTGCCTACAAACACCATAAAATACAACATATACATGTCACATTCACATATTACTCACTTATTTTCAAAAAAAAAAGGCAAAATATACCTTCTTTCCCACAAAGGCTGATCCGGATCATGGGTGAAGAGTAGGCGAAGCGGTAAAATGATCTAGAGGCGGAGGTGCTTCGTCACCTGGGAGGAGAAAGCGCCGAGATCGGGATCGGGCTGTGTCCCGATCTCTGTCATTTTTTTAAAAAAAATATGAGGTCGCCTGTTCGGCGGTCTATTTTAAAATTTTTTTTTAAATGTACCTAATCTGTTAATTAAGATTTTAATCGTACTTATTTTAAAAATTTTGCCTTTTTCAAATTCTTCTCATGATATAAAATAAATTTTCTTATACTATTTTTTAAAGAAAATATCCACTCTTTCAATGTACACCTATTACATGATAAAATATTAGTATAAGTGAGAGAGAGAGATCTTTATATTTTACACACATTAATGCAATTTTTTTTTTTTCATTTTAAATCAATGTACTATGATTGTACTTCAAAATCTCAGAAATGTTGTATTAAAGACTTCTTTTATTATTTTAATTTATTGAGTCATTTTTGATAGTATTATATTTATGCTCTTAATTTTATTGAATATTTTAGCAAAATATGTAGTAATATTTTTTTTCTTATGCAAGAATATTAGTATAAGTGACCTAATTGAAGTGTGCCTTCACATGTGTTTTAAAGATGGATGAATGATTACAAGATGATGTAGATCATTTGTTTAATGGAAATAACTTTTGAGATGAAATAGAGTTAGGCTGAAATTATTTAATGGGTATTTCATTTGTATCATTGTATGAGATTGGACTTGAAAGACACGTATAATCATGAACAACATATGCAACATTAGACTTATCTCTCTTGGTTATATTGTTGTTTGCATCTAAAAAAAATGATGAAACATAATAAAGATTGGACATCCCGGCTGTGCTTAGGTGCTGTCCCTAGCTTACAGAATTTAGAAACTCAAATCGCCTCGATGGTTGCCTACTTAAATAACGTAACACTGTGGCACTGTGATGTTAGCGCTGAGGTACTGTGATGATGATATTTAATTTATAAAATTAAGAAAAGCCACCGTTCCTGCCCCAGCAACAATAACTGTTATGAGAGTGATCTCTTCGTGCAAGAAACAAGATCAATGCTTACTCTTTCGCAATTCCAGCTAATTTTTTTTTTTCTGGAAATGCTTTCTTTACACGAGTTTCTTTCTGAAAATTAAATTTAATAAGATTTCTACCGTCGATCGTGGATCCGATGAGAAATAAAGAGGTTTGTCTTCTTCGATCTTTGATCTAGAGTAAAAAAGAAAGTCTCAGAGCTAAAAAATTTAGAATCTCGAAATCTAAACACCTCCGCCGTTGAACTTGGTTATGACGTGAGAAGAAAAACCCTCCTTTCGTCGATCTTGGATGTGAAAAAAGGAAGAAGAGTGTGTTTGCATTACATAAGTAAAAATCTAGTATTGCTAAGACATTACGCCATCCAATTTGTACAATAAATTACAAAATTCTGCAAGAACCTAGTTCAGAAATGGGGTAACCGCTTCGTGGCGCCGTTTTCTTGGGAATGAAACTCTTGGTGCTTCGTCCCATAGAGGCGAGGCGTCAGATACGTGGCATTGCGGTGCTGAGCTTCAAGTTTATGCATATTTCTTACAGCGTTGTGGAAGCCTTGATATTTTGGTTTCATATCTTAAAAGTGATGTCGAAGTGTCATTTTGCTAGTGCCGATGCACAACACCTCCCATCGGCAAACGAGGCACTAGATACATGGTGCTGCAACGTTAAGCTCTCGGGTTTAAGTATATTTTTTGCAGTGCCATGGAAGCGCTAATTTTTCAGGTTTCATATCTTAAAAGCAGCACCGAAGCGCTATTTTTCTAGTGCCGATAAGCTGCACGTTCCACCTTTGAACTTGGTTCCAATGTGAAATGAAATTCTCCCTCCATTGATTTTGGATCCAGAACAAGGGAGAATGGTACTAATGCACTAAATAAATTAAGAAATCTAGCTTTGCTAAAACGTTATGTTGCCAAAATTTTAAATTTCTCCTAAATAGTTAAATTTTAGGCACTTATAAGATAGCGCCTAAGCACTATGGATCCAACACTGAGGTGTTGAGCTCTCAGGTCATCTAGGAAAAGTCCTTACATAGCGCCATGACACTTCATATAGAGTGCCGCATCGTTGACTTCTCAAGTAAAATGACAGAAATGCCTATCTCAAGAGTGCCATTGTGCGACTCCTCGGATAAAATGACAAAAATATCTATCTTAAGAGCATCACAACGCTGATCCCTTAGGTACAATGACATAAATGACTATCTTAGGAGCGCCACAGCGCTAAACTCTTGGGTTTTAAACTTATGCATTATATGCTAGCAGCGCTTAAGCGTCGCATTCTCAGCATCGATGTGCTACTACTGTAATGTCTTTTTTAAGTTCAAATTTTTTTATTATTTTAAATCCTGGAGCTTTTAAATCATAAATAGAAAGACTTATACACAAAAATATACAAAAGCATTGAAATAAAAATGTCTTTATTAATACAAAAAAATATATTACAAGAAGTTCTATAATTAAACAAAGAAAAGGGGAAAATACAAAAATAGATGAAAAATGGAGAAATTTGTAGTCATATTTGTCATCCTTCTCTTCATCATCATCTTCTTCTTCTTCCAACCCCAGCGGGGTGTTCACGTAAGGTGCATATTGAGGCTCCATAAGAAAATAGGCTTGATCAGGACTTGCAAAGCCATAATTTTCAAATATATGAACTAAGGATGAATTAAATTGAGTCATGTAAGAAAACCGCTTTTACCGATCCATATGATAATAAAATTTCCTTTCAAGGCTTCTTGCCTACGGCTACTCTCACCAACATGTTTCCTCAAATCTGTGACTTATCAAATTTTTTGGAGTTGTTCGTTTAAGATTTTGGAAGATTGAGAGCAAGGTTGTGAGGCATGGGGAGCTTTCCCCCACAACAAATCTCGAACTAGATCCCCTAATTATTCTCTTCATTAAATGAGTATTCTGAATAAGAACTTCTTCATCAAGCTCTTTTAAAGTACCCATCATGGTACATAAATCATAAATAAGAGAGGGATGGTTGTATCCTACTTTTAGTACCACTCCTAAGCATATTGCAAATGGAATTATAAATAATATTTTCTATATCAATTGTAAAACTCTTTTGAATAGCAAAATTCAAAACGGTCCTGTCCTTAATCACCTCACTAATATTACCAGTGAGCATCAGCTTGGTAGAAATAAAATAACGTCAAGCCTTAGACTTTATCGTTAGGCTAGTGGGAGGAAAGTTGATAATTCTTTCCTCCCATTATTTCCAGTGGATATTGGCATTACTACCAGTAAGAAAATCAGGGCCTTTATCAAAATTATGATGAATATTATAACACGAAAGATATTGATCATATACTCTATTTTGTAAATCGCAATATGCTTTAATGGCAGTACTATCAGAATTTACATATTTCCCCTAAACAATGACTTTATTATCCTGGTGCTCCTTCGTATTGGGCAAAAATTCCTGCACCATCAGAACGATACATGAGTTGTTCTCGTAAGCCAGCTTCTCCCAGCCACGTTCATTGATTATCCTCTCCACACTCCCACCTGGATTGTACAAACTCATCCCTAGAGTGAGATGTTTGTGGGTAAAAGCATGTTGGTACCTCTCCTCCGCTTTTATGTTGACAAATCTAACATTATCATTGGAAGTTGCCCTCATCTTGTTACCAAGCCTTTCCGTGACATAATTGCTTTCTTAATGTGGAAGAAGGAAGAGAGAGAGAGAGAGAGAGAGAGAGAGAGAGAGAGAGAGAGCTCTAAGGTTTACTGTAGAACAAAAATCTACATTAGTAGCATTGAGGTGCTAGCTTTATGAGTTTTTAAACAATAGACTAGTGCCGTAACAGTCACATGTAGTGCTTAAGCGCTGGCCAATTAGTCAAAACAGTTACTATGCCAGTCAAAAAAGAGCCCTTATTACCATTAATGTTGTAACCAATCAAAACTAAAAAGCGTGCCAAAAAATTGATGTGGCGATGTCGCGCTCTGACGCAGCACTGGTCAAAAAGTTTATTCCATTTGATAATTGTGCTTACCAACATGTCAATCAGTTTGAATGATCTTTTGATTGGCGCCTCGGTGCTTCATAGTTATGAGGGGTAATTAACTATGAAGTCTTGTGTTCATAGGAAGTAGAATCTAGATCTAAATAAACTGTAACATAATATTAGGGGAAATATGATTGAATATATATCAATCAACCTAATGAGAAAACATACTCCTACCTATCCCAATAAATATGGAGGAGAGCATTTTGCCTCCATTTTGAAAGGTATTTTTTTTTCTGAGTGATCAATTGTATTAATATGGTGAGAATGAAGAGAGAACAAATTTTCAAATGATACAATTTACTGCATATATGAAGATTACTTATAAACACATGCTATGTGTGAATTGAAGAACATGTTGCTACATTATCATATACTCACATGTTTAGTGTTCATAATCAAGTCATTCGATTCAATTCTAAAAGATTTGGAAAAACTATCAATAGGTAATTGAATGCTAGAATATATGCCATAGGGAAATTGTGTCATGATTGATTAAGTCACCATCACTCTAGACACCATATACGATATAAGTAAATAATTGGTTTCTAAGGTACAACCAAACTTTATGTTTCTAAATATATATTTATTTTTCTTGTAACATTCATCTAAATTTGGTTTTAGAAAATAAGATTGTACTGATGCTATAAATGGGGTAGATATTAAAGCTAGAGTACCAAAGGAGCATGAATCTATATTAGGAGGAAGTAAACCTTACCTAAGTGAAAATGTATTAGTAGCAGTAGATTTTGACTTGAAGCTCACATATATTTTAGTTGGTTATGAGGTTCAGCACATGATGCACTTATCCTTCAAAAGACATTCGAATAATCTCGCAATTTGCATGTTCTTGAAGGTACAAAAATTGACTCTAAATAAAGATTCATAATACCCTTAATGAATAACTATATTAAATATTACAGGGTTATTTATTGGGTGTAATAATTCAATGAAAAGAGATATCCATCTCCATACCATGTATAAAGTACCACCTAAAAAAGTTTAGGTAAATCAAACCTACAAATAGTAGAGAGTTATTCAATATTCGATATTCATCACAACACACAATTGTGTAGCATGAATTCAGCTCATTGAAAAATTGCTTTATGATTAAAAAGTGTGAGCCTTTTTTTCTTTTTAAACTCAAGTTGATAATGTGCTTGTTTATTGCATATCACATAATTGAATTATAATTAAAGGTGGAGATGACTTTATCCCCTAAGAGGTAAAAGGGTTAAAAGGATCCATGCTAGAAGGATATATGAATTTATATTAGATGACTCCCATAAGTGATTAGCCAAAAGAGATTAGATTGCTTTAGCAATGTGGAATTAGATAGAGAATGTTGGTTATTAGACACATAACACTAGTTTTACTTTTTAAATGTAGCTTATTTTTGTTCATTACATTGTACCTTTTTTTCTTCAAAGGCATGTATTTTTTGGGTTAGTACCATTAGAATTATACATTTAAATATACCTATAATTAATATATATGTAAACTTTTAATGCATAATCATAAGTTATTGGCATGTTATTTATTATTTGTAGGAGTAATGGATACACATCAATTAATTGATAAATCTACTTTAGAAAATAAGAAGAGAAAATATTACTTATGGAACTTAAAACCTAAGCGGATAACTAGACTTTTACAATTATGTCCCAGTATGTTGACATTAATATGCAAGTGCTCAAGGCTCTATATATGTTGTCTATCATGGTGCTACTCAAAAGTTAAATGATAAATTTGGAATTAAAGTTATAATTGAGCAATGTAAAAATCATATTATACATTAATGAACTATAGGAATCACATCCATGATCTAAACAAGAAATCTGACATGTTTAGGGATGAAAACTAGAAAATTATATTGATGTTCTATGAGAAGTATACACCTTATATTTAAGTGTTGTTTTTACTCAAGTATCTTCTTTTTAAAAATAAAAAAGTTAGTCTAACACTTTTTGCTTATTTTGCATGCTTGCCCAAAGATGTAGCTTTCCTGAACATTTCTATCATAAATTACGTAGTGTTAGAGAAGATTCACAATAAAGGACATGCTATTGATGATTGGGCCAAGTTAGAAAATTATCAAATTTCATTAGGGGCTCAACATATCAACTTGGATGATGAAGACAATATAGGTTTTCTAAAAAGTGGGATAGATGCAACACAAATTATATAATGGTCTAAAGTAGGGCTATTAGTTTTAATCGAAAATAAAAAAATTGCTCAAAAATTGGATCATTTTTTTTGGACTGAATCGAGATAGATTCGAGTTAGTCGAGATGAGCTACAAGCCGATTGCTTAAATCAGTTTTTCTTCAAGCCAATTTTGAGCCCATCATAGTTTGGATCATAGTGTATCAAGTTCAGCTCAAATCACACTACTTATTTGAAATTTTAATAAGGTGATCATTCAATTCATTTTGGAGAATAGTGATTTATCAACAAAGCATTTTTATACAAGTTTTTTTGCTTGACTGCCACGAATGATGGTTTCTTTCTACTATGTGGATTTGCCCTAACCCTTGACTCCAACTCTCCAATTCTTTTGTTCTCTCAATCTTTTGAGTCTCGATCAGCATCTCCATTTGTGATTTTCTCTTAAACAGTTAAGTTCTTTGTGCCATTATTATATTATGGATTTACCTCTTCTAGAAGTTTAGATCTTCTTGGATTAACAACATTTGTAAGATTTTTTATGTTTTCTCTACATCTATATTTTGATAACTTCTAAATATTTAGAGAATGAGGGTTTTCATTTATTGCCTCTATATCTAGTATCATTGGCATCGATCGGTGACTATTGACCTAAATGGCTAAGTCATAATCAATTATTTCTTTTAGAATGTTCTGCTCTCAAGTTTTTTCACATGGATTTTGTATTATTCTGGATTTATGGCCTCTAGGTTATTTTGTATAGTTATTACTTGTTAGTTACTACATATGACTTGCAATGCTCAACTTTATATTATTATTGCATATGGTTTACATTGCCGAGGGTTTGCATTATTTTTGCCTTTCTGGGCCTACAACTTACTGATTGCTGAGCTTGCATTGCTTAAATGGTATTATTTTTTTTACTCTATCAATTCTCATAACACATTATTTTACTAAAAGACCTGAAACAGTTATAACTTCTTGCGGTGTTTTAATTTGGAGCCATAGGGACACCACACAGATCTTAGGAAGTACTTATTGAAGTGATCAGGTGCTGCATTAAAGTATGATGTATCATCTCAAAAGATAAAAACATCGCTCTACAATGGACCTAATCACCTAATAAGGACTCCTAAGATAGATGAGTCTACGTATATACCAGAAATCTTTTCCCTACTTTACATCAGAGAAGTTATTGATCTTGGTACTCTTGAAAGTGGTACCATTGTCAAATATGATTCGACGAGAAACTCCAAATCTATACACGATATGGTTTCTTAAAAAAATGAAGCACAAGCTGAGCTTTGACTTCTCTGAATGGAATCGACTCAATCAGTGACCCTTGAATGAGGGAGGATTGATCGGACTCACTATGTTGGTACCCCAACACTTGAATGACCATGAGCTCAAAGTCAGATGTAGGATGTTGGGTGCTTGGTATAGAACCACACCATGTACTTTGCATTGGTGGCAACGCTTCGCTACATCCATGTAATCCACAATCATCATCGACCATTAAAACCCAAGTCTCTTGATTTTGGCTGGTGAGCTCCGCATAAGTGCACATTAGTCACGATCTTATGGGCTTCATATTTATCTAAACAGTGTAATCACATATGATTGAGGGACCGTCAGTATAAGACACAATCCACGAGAGCATATGAAAGTGCCCTTTACCTTACTTGATGGGCTTGAAATTTCTCTTGAGGTAGTTTGCTTTTATTTAAATGATCAATAAAGGGTTGCCTCCAATCCAACTCTTCATCCTTTTAACAATCTCCCATTCAAGAGTGTGTTTGTTGATGAGTTCAACATCAATGAGAGCCTGGACTTGTCTGTTGTGAACCTATATTGATATGAACTCATCTTTCGGACATGCCAACTCTTTAGTGAGCCTGGACAAGGCATCAACTATGGCATTTTCTTCTCGAGGAATCATATAGATTGTGACTTCTAGGATCTGGGCTAGTAGGTCCATGGTATACTTATGGTAGTGATGGAGTTTGGGCATCAGGACCTTATAGGACCCAACAATCTAGCTGTGAATCCCAAAGATGTTGATACTTTGAATGCCTAGTGAGTTGACTAGCTCCAGATCGATGAGAAGAGCCTCATATTTGGCTTCGTTATTTGGTGCAAGGCTCGTACAAATGATATGAAAATTTTATCATATCACGGTTTGGCATGAAGAGAACTATCCCTACCCCTATCTTACCTGGGAGAGTGGACTATGGTTCTTCTCCTCTCTAAGAAGCGCACCATCAAAGTATATCTCTCAGAATGGCGGTGTTTGCATCCCCAAGTTCATAATATATTGTTTAATACTTTCAAATGCATGTTGGAATTTATCATCCCACTTGAACTTGACATCCTTTTGACTAGTGCTGAAAATAATTGACATCACGAAGGTTGGATATAAAGTGTCTTAGATACACTAACCTCCCTTGAATGATCTGAGTTAAGTTAGACTTTTAGGGGGTGGCATTTCCATATTGCTTTAATCTTTTATCTCAATCCGTAGTGTTAGACAACTAATCCCATAAACTTCCTCAAGTCACTCACGAATGCACACTTGAGGATTCATTTTAAGGTTATATTATCTTAACTACTTGAAAACTACTCTCAAGTCAAAGAGATTATCTTTCTTTTCTTTACTTTTGACCACAAGATCATCAACATAGCATTCAACTTGGTGGTGAATGAGTTCATTAAAGATTCGAGTCATGGTATGTGGTATGTAGCGCCAGTATTTTTGAGGCTGAAAGGCACAAACTTATAACAATAGATTCTGATCGGGGTTCTAAAAGTAGTGTTACTTTCATCTTTAGGTGTCATCTTTATTTGGTTATTTCTAGATAAATCATCCATAAAGAAGACTTCATGAGATGATGCGATGTCCACCATTAGTTCTGATATCGATAATAAAAATTCATCTTTTGGACATGTCTTATTAAGATCCCTAAAGTGGACACATATGAATTTGATCATTTTTCTTCTTAATTAGAATGACACGAGCTAACCAGTTGGGGTATTTTTCCCAGATGAATCCATCATCAATCAATTTTTTAACTTCGAAAATGACCTATTGTTCAATGTCCAATAACATGTATTTAGGAGCTTGCTTGATGGGGTTAGTGTCAGGCTATATTACTAGCTTATGAACTGCTACTTTAGGAGCTAATCCAAGGATTTCTTCATAACTCCATGCAAAGTAGTCCTTAGGCTCAACGGGTAGCCTAACTAAGTCATTGGTTTTAGATTCACTCAATAAGGAGCTGACATATATTGGGCGTGGATTGTCTTCAGTCCCCAAGTTGATTTCTTTAAGTTCGTTAATGGTTAATTTGATTTTTTCTTCAAATTTTGGGGGTGTATCTTTAATTTGGAGATCATCTAAAGTTTCTAAACACACTTCCTCATATGAGTTAACGTGGTTTAAGAAGAACCTATCAAATTCTAAATGATTAGTGATGACCAGATAGTAATCATCATCGCCCACTAGACATACTATACCAAAGCCTAGTCCGGGTCTTGACTGAGAGTTCTTGTACTTGTTGTCCTATAATTTCTCAAAATACTCTAACCTGTGCTTAGACCATGTATGTGAAATTAAACATTTCTTTGCTAAATTAAGAACACAAGTCAACCAATCAAACAATAATTCTATTAGGTCTTTGAATGGTTCATCATCAAGTTCTACATCAACTTCTTGACTTGAGAAAGCTTCTCTTAGGTAAAACCTTTAGGTTTTAGCATTCATATATATATATATTGGGAGCTTCCTTAACTACCAAATTCTCAACCTTTTGTGATGAAAGTGGGTTAGAGCTAAGACACCCATATGCTATCTAACAATTTCACATAAAAGTGATTTGGATACATTCATGCTTTATTTGGGGACCCGATCTTCATCACTGTCGGGCTCTAGTGTCATCTTCAACGAGATCTGTTGACGTAAAGAGCTAGCCAACGTGCTTATTGCATAGGACTCATCCTATAAACTAGATTCTAAGTTTATGTAGATGGCAGGTGTACTTTTGGATGTTGGAACGAACCTCTTAGTAGTTGGTAGGTATGGAGGTCTACCACCTCTAGGGCTCCCTCTAGACTTAGCTCTTACTCATCCTAGTGGAGGTTGGGTTATCCTCTCCACTTGCTCGAATGGAGTAATGAATTGCATGTGGAACCTAATCTCGGCCTCTATCTCCTCCCTAGTGTCTTCTTCTTGCTCCCTTTTCTTTTCTTTTTCATTCTCTTTTCTTTTCTTTTCTTTCTTTTCTTTTTTCTCTTTCTTTTTCTTTTTCATTTTAGCTAAGTTTATGAGAGAAGATATTTTACTTCTTAGGAAGGTAATATGCTACATCCTTATAAATCCCAACCTCATGTATTGTAAATGGTTTGAGATTTCTTTTGACACAATTTTCATCCCATCCTTGATGAACTTGATACATTGATGTAAAGAAAATGGAACCATGTTATTCTCATGAATGTAAGGTTACCCTAGCAAAGCATTGAAAGATGTATCAGAATCTATTATGTGAAACTTGGCATTTGTCTTCCAATCGTCTATTTCCAAAGGCAACATTATGGAGCCTAAGGCCCTCTCGCCTTGCTCAATGAATCCCTTAAAAATCATCTTCTTGGATTGGAGTTTAGAGATGCTAATCCTCAAGTAGGCAAAGGTTCTTAGACTCATAATGTTCACTAATGCACCTGGATCAACCAATACTTTGGATAGCCTGAACTTGCCAACATCCATAGTGATGTAGAGAGGGCGGTTGTGTTTTATTATCCACATAGTAAGTCTTCATCTGAGAACGTGACTCCTAAGAATTCCTTTGAAAATATGACTCCTCTTCAACTAGATTACTAGGGGCTAACTGAGCTAAGTATATTTCAAGGTTAAGCAATGCTTTAATTAGTGACCCCTCATCTCTTTGAATAAAATAAGGGCATTCTATATGCTTAGCTTAGTTGACAACTTTTTAAGGTGTGCCAAGATATTATAGTCAACTTTAGGTTGGTCCTCCACAAGCATATCCAAAGGTGGAGCATCTTATGGAGGGACTATCTGCTCACTAGAACCAATGATATGTTTACCCTTATCTTGAGGTGCTACCTTAGGAGTTAGAACTTTACCACTATGGAGGTTAACTTCAATGACTTCTTGTGATGAGGAGCTTGTGGAAAGTTCTACCTTCTCATCGAGTATACCTACAACTTCTCCTAAAGGATCATCAGAGTTGGATGACTCCAAATCTATCTTGAGTGGCGACCTTAAGATTAAAAAGGCCAATCTATTTCTAAATCAAAATAAAATTGATAAGAATTATTAAGATTGTTATTATTATGACTTGGAGAGCTATCAATGAGAAGAAAATCATTGAGATCTTCAAAAGTAGACAAGATGTAAGAAGAATTAATTATCTTCATTAATTTCTTCAATTTTGGTGGTACATGATAAAAGTATAGTAAAGTAAGCAGTATGAGTGGCTTGGTGCCCTCATCTGAGGATAAAACACTTCTACATATGGTGGTGGAGCTAGTAGATGCAATAATTGCAACGGTGGGAGGAAGAATGCTAGACTCAGATGGTGGTGGTACTATGGAAATATCCCTGGTATATGATTACTACTACTGCTGTTGGGCTTCCACCCTCCATGAGTTGTCCCTCACTACTAGCAGACCTTCCTTAGTGTTGGAGGTTTGAGCTGAGTCAAGCACCTACAAAGAAAGTTTTGATTTTAGAAATAATCTTTTTAGAGGTATGAGATAAAGAGATATCCCAACATTCTTTTATCTTAAGAGGATCAGATGTTTCACCAAAGACTACTTTAATGGAACCAGAAGGTTATTCCACTAAGTATTCTTTGGGGATCACTATGGATCCCGACTTGTAGCTATGCTCAAACCAATCCTTGAATGTAAAGTAATCCTTTAAGACATGGCCTATCATGCAGTGTTAGGGGTAGTAGTTAGGATCATCACTCCTACCCACTTCCTCCGGCTTTCTATTCTTGGGTAGCTGGAAATCAGGCTTCTTAAGATAGTTTTGAAAATTTTTTGACTACCTCTCTCTTTAATTAGTATGGCTTGTTAAGTTTATCAACAAGAGTAGGTGGATAGTAGCTAGTGGTGGATATTGGTATCGCTACTATCTAGGCTGCTGGGATGGCCTTTAAGGTGGTTGAGGTAGTGGAAGAGGAAGTGGTAGTGAAGGCTGCAGAGCTTTGAGCCTCTCAAACTATGCTCTCACTAGCTATTTCCCCTTGTTCACTGCTACCACTATCCCTGGCTTTTTCTCAAACATTTTTTGGGGTTTAAATTTGGATGATTGGTCTGAGAAGGGTAACTATTTGGCTTCCTCTTGTAGGTTAGCCTCCTTGTTGATTAGTTTCTTAAATATCTTTATGGTAAAGCCCTTAGGCATGTAGGCGATCAGACCGTGAATATTTTTGAGAAGAATTTTAATGGCATGCTGCTCCTATAGCTGTGGTTCATACTTCATACTCAAGTTTTTCCATCTGAGAATATAATCAATAAGGGACTCATTGGGTTTTTATTTCTTTATAACGAGGTCCCCTATAGTCACTCTGTTGAGCTCCTATGGATTTCTTGATAAAGAGCTACTATAATGCCATGAAAGACTTCACCTAACCATTGGCCAGTTCAGCATACTATTCAAAGGCCACTCTAGAAAGATTGTTGACAAATTTCCAGAAGAGTAGGGAGTCACTACCACCGGTGTTGCAACAACTAAAATATGCAATGAGCTACTTAGGGTTGACACTGCCATTGAATACCTTGAAGGATGGTGGCACCTTAGGGCATTGAACTACATCAAATTCCTCCAGGTAGGGTCAACCCTTTGGAACTGATGAGCTCCCTTGGACCTATGCCAATGCCTTCTTTACTTACTATTCTCAATCTGATCATTCTTGAGCTTCATTTATTGGAGGTGGCATTGAGTTGAGTCTGATGCCTCACCTTCCTTAACTACAATGCCCTGAGCTTCTTGATTGGGCTGTTCTCTATGTAAGGATCCTCAGGTATCAACCATATGTACTTAAACAGTATCATCTAAAATGTCATCCTCATCGACATACCCTCCTCTTGGTCAGAATGATCATATCCAACTATCTTCCTCCCCGCAGCATGTTAGTCTTCTAATATCTCCTCTAATGACCGGTCTTCCACTCTACCCAAAACTACCGAGACATATATCAGCTGGTGACTCGCTACCGGACTATATCTTGAAGAGGTGATGCACTATATATTATGGATAGGGGGAGTGCTATCTCTGACCGGCTCGATAATCATGGGAGTCAACCCGACATTTCCTTCTTCCTTCTCCTCCGGTTGTGGTGGTGAAGCACTATGACGCTCTTGGGCCACCACTCCTTCAACACCATTGAGATGGAAGGTCAAGCAGGGGAGCTCAACCTTAACTCATTGTGGAGTAGATGAAGTGTGATCTTTGGGATGTAGCCGTATCACCAAGGGGGATGCTCTCTTTCCAGATGTGGACTTGTGAAACTTGGTTGGGACTTTAGATGATAGAACATGAATGGGTGAGGGTGGTTGGTGAGTAGAGCGGTGTGATGGGGGTGACACCAGCTACTTCTCTGCCGAAGATCTCCTCCTACAACTGGAACCAATAAGAACAATCTTATCAGAATGATCAGCTCTATCAGCCTATCGATCAGAATTATCAATCAAAGTGGAGGCCACCGACTGCTTGGACAAACTCCTCCTGTCCCGCCTACTTACTTGGGCAATAACTTTGGCCTTCGTGTCCCTTTCTTTATGAATTTGATCTCTAACACTCATAGGGATCAATCTCCGTAAGTCATGCAAAGTGCCGGGCTCTGAGCGTCTGTGGGCTCTCCCAACTCTCCTGAGCACAGATCGTAGACCAACATAGGACCTCCTCCTCTCCCTAGCTGGTGTCTTATACTCTGTAGACGATGGGGGTGATGCAATGAAATTTTTGAAGTCCTCCTCTCCCTCTGCAGTTGAAAGTGGGTGGAACCTACTACCACCAAGAAGGGGAGAGGTCTCACTAGGGGTTCCCTCCTCAGCTACATGGGAGGATTCTTCTACCTCATTCACCATACGCTCGTAATGTCTTTTGATATTTCAATTCTTGTTACGACGTTGGGTCTTAGTTGAAGCAGCGGGGAAGGAATTAGAACGACCACAAACATGAGGGGAGACTATCATAGAAGCTAAGATAGACTTCCCCTTCAGGGCTGGGACAACTACAGAGGTGGTACTAGCCCGGGCTGAAACTATGATAGGCACAACTGACATAACTGGCACACTTAGCAGGAGAACCTCTACAGCCTTCCTCTTTAGTGAGGGGAACTTAGAATCGGAGTGCAGATTGAACTATAGAAGTGGCTTCTTATTAGCACCTCCTCCTTACTAACGGTTACGAGGGCGGATCCCTCGCATGTGACCTTGAAATGCTTGAATCCAAGGCTAAACATGATGACAATGATAGTGTTGAGTATGACCTGATCTAGGGCAAAATCCACACCAGAAGAAAATGAGAAGATCAGCTTGCTGGAAGACATGATGCTGATTGACTGAAGGAAGGAAAAAGAGATGGGGTTGAGATCTTTCCTGCACTGTTGGAAAGAGAGAATGAGATAAGATTTTGTCTTGTTGTTATTGACTTTGATTTTTTGATTTATGAATTAGAACCCTCATTTAATAAATTTGATTATGTTAAATAGGGTTCATTTGTATGTTGGAGAGATTTTGAAATTTTGGAGAAGAATATTTTGCTTTTGCTTTTGGTGCTTCATTAGAATTTTGGAGAGTATTGAATGAACCTTGCTTTACTAAGCTAGTGGTAAGAGGTTCTTGATATTCTTTTTTTTGGATGATTTATTTAGTTGGTTTTATTTCACCTATTGGAGGCTCAATATTGGTTTTAAGACCTACTTGGAGTGAGGATCTAAAACATAAAAGATGTTGGCCACCTTGCTTAAGGATAAAATAAGTAAGTGCCCAATGGAAAGAATGATAGTCTTGGACTTATATAAAATATAAGTCCACTATCGATACTTAGAGATGATGATTGGCTACTAAAGATGGAGATAAGAATTATCACCAGGGGAGTCACTAGAAAAATCTATGGTGTTTTAATTTAGAGTCCTGTGGACACCACACAGATCTTAGGGGATACATATTAATGTGATTGGATACAATATTAGGGTATGATGGACTATCTTGAAAGGTAGAAACATCAACAATGACTAATCACTAATAAGAACTTTAAGGTAGATCTTTGTATATAGAGCCTTTTACTTTACATAAAAAAATAAGCATGGTTTATTTTGTGATTTAGTTTATAGCAAGCTTCTATGGTTAATTACATTCTAGAAAGTTGGGTTCTCTAAGAATACTCTCGATCAAAGCAGTTAATCAATCATCTCCAAAGTCTTCAAGGTTAGACTATTAAATGATTGGGTTTTTTGGAAAATCAATTGGAAAGATTTATTTTGGAATCCAAAGGAAGATATATAAGGAGCACTCATGATACTAAGAAGCTAATGAGCACCCAAATCTATCCTATGGATTGGATTTATATGTTTGAATGAGAGAGTTTATTTTAATATGAGTTGGAATTTTTATTAGAATGCTAAGGTTTATAATTCATCAACACAAGATTGTGAAAATGCCTAAGAGGTGAGGATTTATGCTTTTAGAAGGAAGCATAACATGAATCTTAAACTATGTTTAGCACAAGCTAAATGTGAGCTAAACCTAAGCAAATGAGATATTATGGTTTACCTATAAGATGGAAATATTATTTTACTTTTATGGTCACCTCACTGCTTTAAACCCATGTAGACCGGTCTTATATTTATACATGATAGTTAGAATGTTATTTAATTAGAAAAGGAGACTAGAGTTTGAACTCACTCTCTAAGAGATTAGATTATTTTTGGTATGAAAATATGACTTAGATTAAATGTAAAATTTTACAAATTTTTATATCATTTTGTCACAATGATTTGGACAAAGGCTTAGGATAATTATGCCTAAATGTATGATGAAATTAGAATGTTGGCTAAATCAATGTGAGGAGGTGTTCTCCACAATAAAGGATGTCACTTTAAGCATTCCCTATGCAGAGTGGAGATTTTAAATAACAATATGATATGCACGATTATTGAAACATACATCATTCAGCTAAGGGGTTGTTAAATATTTTAATTATAATGATTATAGCCTAGCTTTAGAGTGAGGTTATGAATTATTTTAAGATTTAGTTATGAGTAATTAATTAGAGTAGAAAATTTAGGTTCATCCAAATGTCAGATTCAAACATGAAGCTTAAGAAACTTATGAAGAACATGCCATTTATATTGCATAATTTAAACATGACAATTTAACATTCATAAATTATCATGGAAGAATAAAAGGTTGGTACGGTTGGGTACTGCCATACACCCCAAAAAAGATAAAATTGTGTAGCCAATCCTTTTGATAGGATTGTTCTTACCAATTGATTATGGAGATCTCCATGAGAGGGATGTCAATCACATGCTCCACTGGACCTCATTCATGTTCCATCATCAAGTCCCAACCAAGTTCCACAAGTCCACATTTGGAGAGCATCCCCCAGTGATCTGATGTGTCTAAAGACCCACTTCATCTACTCCACCGTTGAGGGAAGAGCTACTTGACCTCCCAAATGGTGAAGAAGGTGTGCATTTTGCATCATGGTCTCCACCACCACCATAGGGAAAGGGCGGAAGGGATAGAGTGACCCCATGATTATTGTGTTAGAGAGCACTCCACATAACATTGATTGTCACTTCTTTGAAAATGATTGAGTCACCATTCATTTATATTCTAAAATTTAGATTGGTGTGGATGATCGATCTTTGGAGGATATTTTGGAGGAATATCATGTCATGGTGAGATAGTGAGATGATTAAAGGAGGTATGGTGATTTCAGATGAACATGACTTATTGGATGACATAGCGAAATCATTATTAGAGGATCTTGCATAGGGAGCAACCTAGCCAGGAAGGTGTTGTAGTTGAGAAAGGTGAGACATCAGACTCAACTTAATGCCTCTCAATAAATTAAGCAAAAAGATGGTCACATTGATAGATTAGAGATAAGGGTAGAGGAGTTGATGATAGTGGTATGCAGATCCAAGCCTTTTCCAATCAATGGAGGCCGATCGGCCTGAGCTAGTACATACCATAGATCTTCCCAAGTAGCACTCCCATGGATGAGGATGCTAGTAGTTTGCATAAGATGGTGATTGATAGCACCTCCATGCATGAAAAAGATATCAAACAGATGGTGGAATAATAAGGAAATAGCATTATGAAGCTCATTGGTTTTAAAGTAGACCCTACCCAGAAAATTTATTGGTACAATACCCAAGATTTTATGCCACCATCCTTCAAGGTGTTTGATGGTGGAACCCAATATTTACTTGGGCCATTGTTGCAATGCCAGTAGTAGTGATGCATTATTTTTTCGTTAGTTTTCCAGTAGCTTTTTAGGGGTTATATTTGATTAGTATGCCCAACTGCCTAACGGTTTGGTGAAGTTCTTTGTAGAGTTAGAGAAACTCTTCATCAAGAGATTTGTAGGAGCTCAAAAAGAGTAACCAAGCTCATTGTAGAAGAAAAAAAGCAGTCCCTTATTGATTATATTCTTAGATGGATGCGGTGAAAATTTTATATATATCTCCGCCTTCATCTATCCCCCTTTTCTTTTTGGGTAAAAGAAGGATAAATGAAAAACAAGAATATATAAAAAATAGCCTTGTTGGGATGCCACACAGATCTATAGATGTTCTTATTAGGGTGATCGGGTACATCATTGAGGAAATGTATACTATCTTGAGAGATAGAAGTCACCACCCTACAATGGACCTAATCAACTCAATAAGGACTCTTATGGACTATGGGTCTTCAGAATGTACTGGATATTCTTCCCCTACTTTATATAGAAAAGTAAAGTAGGGTTTATTTTAAATCGAGTTCATTAAGTTTCCTACAGGGGCAAGCCCCCATAATTAATTACATCTTAAGAAATAGGATTCCTTAGGAATACTCTCGATTAAGGTAAATGATTGTTATCTCTAAATATTTTGAAAGGTAGGACTATTAATCGATTGGTTTATTTTAGAAAGTCAAGTGGGATTGATCAAGAGGGGAGAGTTTTTATCGAAGCCAAATGAAAACAAATAGGGGGTGCTTAAGATACTAGGAAGCCTAGTAAGCACCCCAATCTATCCTATGGTGGGGTTTTACATTTTTGAAATTGAATTGATATATTTGAGTTAATTTTTGTTAGAATGTTAGGGTTTATAATTCCATGATACAAGGTCATAGAAATCCCTAAGAGGTGAGGATTTATGCTTGTAGCCCACAAAGGGAAGTAGCAACCCCTGAAGTGTTTCCACCATGGCTCTCATAGGTCAAGCCAAGTTCTCTATCAAAGGTGGAAGCTCTCCAATCAAGAGTGAAATAATATGCTTTTTATGCATGATGTTAGAAAAGTAAGACAACATTCAGCTAAGGGGTTGATAATTCTTTTATCCTATTTTATAACCTAAGCTTTAGGTGAGGTTATGAGTTATCTATTTTTAATTTGAGTTATTTAATTGGATAGAAAATTTATTTTGTAAGAGCCTAATCATCATCAGACCATACATCAAAGTAAGAAACTAGAAAAGATGCCATCTTAATGCATTTAAACAAACATCAATTAATTTATAAAACTAGAGCAAAGAATAAGAAAATCCATTTGTGGGTGGCTCCACCACACAAACCCAAAAAATAAATTTGGTAGCCGAGCTCTACCCATATACAACTCAGATTATAAATGAATTAATTATAATTAAGCAAGGAATTCATGTTATGGGGGTCTTCATTCTTCATTTCTTCTTTCTTATTTTGGTTGGTTAGATTATGGTTGTTCCAAAGGCTTCACATGGTACATAAGACATGATCTTATGACCAATGCTCATCTTAATATCTCATAACAATCATTCCAAAATCTTAATTATAAAAGTACATAAAAATGGGAAAAAGGAAATTTACAAAATAAAAAACAAATCATGCAATCCCAAACATATATATATATATATATATATATATATATATATATATACATATATATATATATATATATATATATATATATATTTCTCTATATATATATATATATATATATATTAGACTTAACCCCATATATGGGTAAACAAGTCCACCTAACTTATTTTGGATTATGCTTAGGGGTATAAGCACCTGCATAACAAAAAATAGTTATATTTATTATAGTGCTTAAGCACAATCCTGAGAAGATAATGGTTAGACTAAGATGTTACCATTCGGTCTACCTTTTTAACATCTAAAACAAAATATCATAAAATAAAAGAAAACATGAAACCATGCACCACCCTAACCTAAAACTAGAAATGGTGACTTAGCCTAATCTATGTGCTATTTAAGATTTGTGTGGTATGCTTAGCTAGGCTTTAAGGTTGAAGTTTTCTAAGTATGAAAATGTTCAACTTAGAGGGTTTATTTCATGTAAGTGATTTAGTTATTTTGGTTGATTTTACTTTGTATTTTGATTTGATTTAAGTGAATCTTACAATTAATTACTAAGTCGTAAAGAGAGAAAAAGTGAAGAGAATTTCTCTTTCCTACATACCTTAATTATTTTCTAAGATAGATTCATATCTGATTTTTGTTTAGTGAATATTTTATTATGTGTTTTACTTAATCCTAATTTTATATTTTCCCTAAATAAACCTATTCAAAAAGAAAGATATTTTAAGATTAAGTAAAGTGAAATACTATCACAAAACACAGTTCAGTTCTTTCCCAACATGTGTAACATGCATATGGATGAATCGTAAGCATATCTATACATGCAAATAGAAATGTTTTGCACACATTAATGATAAATTCTAAGTGAATTTGTTTGAGAAATTTGAATGTTTTTATGATGCATGATTTTGTTAAGTAGAAAAATAGGGATTATTTATCAATTTTTCATATGCACAAATATATGTATGAAAGACATAAGTGAGTACGACACCATTATTAGCACTAGGGATGTAAGGTATAAGACCTACTTAGGGCTACTTAAAGCCTCACAACCCTGGGGTTGTCTAGACTAATATACCACTTTCCTTAAATACATCTACATGTATAAAAGAAATGAATGGAAAAAGAAAGATGCAAAAGTTTGTGTTTGTTTGTTTGATTTGTTTATGCAATTTACATGTGTAAGTGTGGATGTATTTCTTAAGTAATAACATAGGAATGAATAAGAATGGATTTAAGAAAGTGTTGTGTTCTTTTCAAATGAACTATACAGTTTGCCAAATCCTATTCAAAACTATGCTAAAAGAAAAGAGAAGGAAAGCCACTATGCACATCTTTATATTTTTAATCACATGCAAGCACATAAGATAATTATAAGTAGCATACCTTTCAATTTTGATGTTTTATTCATAAGCTTTGAAAGTAATTTTGGATTTAATAGTGATAATAGCCATTCATATTCTTACTTTAGCAAAAACATGCAATTTGACATAAAGGAAATATTTCATTTTTAATTTGATTTTTAAAAAGCATGAATGCATGATTTTCATATGGCATACACATTTTAGCATGCTAGGAAAGAAATAAAGTGATGAAAACATGTAAATTCATTCACCCTAATTAATTCCTAAAGATAATCCTATGATATAGAATTATTTAAAGCAAATCAAATTTATTTTAAAGAGATTTTTAGTTTTTTTTGAGTTTAATTTGAATTTAAGAAATGTGAAAAGGTTTGCTGGTCCTAACTCATTTCCCACATGTGTATGTTGTTTGAATTTAATTTTAGAACCATTAGATTATTTTTATATTTTGGTTTAGGTTAAGGTATGAATTAAGTGCATTAATTACCCCTTACCTACACCACTTTAACATATTTAATCAAATAATTATGAGCCAATGTATGACATAAAATCAGAAGGAGTTTAAATTAGTAATGCATCCTAGGAAAGAAAGGTACCTGCAATTGGCTCACAATTGAATAATTAATTAAGTTAAAGGGTTTAATTTAAGTACTTTCATAACCCTTCCCGCACATGTGGGTTGGATTTTGATTTCCTTAAGTTACTTAGGTTATTGAACACATAAGCACCTACCCAAGATGAATTAGTTAAGTTCTAGAATATTTTGATTTTGAAAAGTTTGATTAATTGAGCCATTTAATTAAGTGATTAAACTTATTTAATTAAATTGAACCTTAATTAGATTTTATCCAAATGAAATGAACTAAGGAAAAGAAGATATGGGAAAGAACCCTAATCTCATTTCCTAAGTTCACTCACTGTTCTAAGGTGATTAGCAACTTTAATTAATGGATTTATCACTATGTAAAAGGTTAATTAATCATTTAATTGATTAAGAGGATAATTAGAATGAACTAAATTACCCTAATTAAATCACAAATAAATCTCAAGAAAATTAGGGGAGAAGTCATCCCACTAAATGCACATGAGAAGTTTGGAATTAATTAAGATAATTAGAGTAATTAACATAATTAAATTTTTTAATAAAACTCAAATTCAAAATATCACTTCAAAATCAATTAAAATTAATTTTAGATTATTATGCTTTAAATTATCTTCATAATGCATTTTATTTTGTATTTTTATGATTTTTTTACATTTAGTTATGTTATTTTGAAGTTTCCATGATTATCTATTAATTAAATAGCATAATTAAATGACTAATCCGTCGGCGTGGAGGCGTGAGCGCGCTTTCCATGTGTGGTGGAGGA
Organism: Cymbidium sinense; assembly: GCA_021442155.1. Taxonomy (NCBI): domain Eukaryota; kingdom Viridiplantae; phylum Streptophyta; class Magnoliopsida; order Asparagales; family Orchidaceae; genus Cymbidium; species Cymbidium sinense. The sequence goes on along the minus strand of CM038218.1, from coordinate 172,554,082 downwards.
TTCATCACGTTATCACATCAGTGCGCGGCTTCGGTGCTATGCGCTTTCTCCCCATCTGTCCGATCAAAGATCGGATGGTTGAGATCGAGCTCATGGTTCTTAAAGGATTAATCTATGGATCCTTCGCAGCTTGATCATGGCCATCCATCCAAAATGTGCGGATGGACGACCCATGATCCGTCCGAGCTTGCATGGGAGATGGCCATCCATCTTCCATGGCATGATCTAACGATTGAGCTTCAGTTGAGCTCAAACTCAACCCACACCATCATGCAAGGAGAAGACATCCAATAGCTAGTTTTGCTTGAGATGAAAATTTCTTTCACAAAGACCACACCTATTCTATCGGTTTTGATCCATACCTCAGAAGGCTATCACCGATGCTTGAATTCATTGAGGTAGCTTTGTTTAGTGGAGATGAAGCTCTGCTGAAAGTTTCATGCCTTGGGATTGAGTAGATCTTCCTATGGACCAAGCCACCCTTCAAATGCTCATGGCCTTGATCAAAGTCTTCTCTCCCTTACCTTGAGAACTTGGATGAAGCTTAGTGAGGTTGATTAGGTCCCTCAAGGTACTTGAGGAGTAATTAACTTGATTTTGTGTATTGGATGAGATGGATATTTTGGGAGCTCCCATTTTTGGTTTAAGAGAAATCAAAAAATGGAGAATTGGAAATGGGTTGAGGAAGCTTAGAGGAACCTTGGGGTGCTAGCTCTGAGTTCCCTAAGCTCAATCGAGTGTGAGTCTTGAATTCAAGTGGAATTAGGGGGAATATATCTCCCCTAGGTGAATCACGACCTCGCTCTTTTCCATTTTGATCCAATTCACTCTATTCAATGGGTTTGTTAGCGTTTAGAGTGTTGGTCGGTTTGGGTGTGGGTAGTAGTGAAGCTCCCATGTGCTTGAAATGAGTGGAGGAAGGATTCCCATGTGCTCATGTCAAGTGAGGTGGTCGATTTTGACCTTGGGTTGGGTTTGGCTGACTCAAACCCAATGGGTCATGTGCACCATCCTCATTAGTGACCATTTAGCCCACTAAGAAGATGCCAAGTATCCATGAAAAGGAATTGACCAAATTTCAAGTGGTTTTGATTTTAGTTTACTCTATGGCCTAGGGGTAAAATGGTCATTTGGCTTGGATTTCAATTTGAATATGTTTGGTATGATTGAAAAATGGGTTGGGCCATGTTTCAATGAATTTGGAGTTGGTTTGATATGATTTGGCTCATGTTGACCCATTTAGGTCAAAATGGGTCAACTTGGGTCAAGTTGACCAATTGGTCAACTTGGGTCAAACCAAGGGTTGGATCAAGTTCATTTGACCATTTGAAATATTTTGGCATCATTGGTTTGGTTCAATTTAATTTATATTTGAATTTGATTCATTTGATTTCATTTATGCCAAATGGGTCAAGTTGACCAATTTGATCCATTTGACCTATTTGGGTTAGGTCATGGGTTGGTTTAGGCTCCATTGGTCATGAAATGTATTGGTATCTTTGTTTCCAATCAATTTAATTTATATTTGGATTTGGCTCAATTTGACCTCTTAGGTCAAGTTGGGTTCAGTCAATTAATTTGGGTTTGGTCGTTGAGTGATTTGGAATGAACTTGACCCATTAGTTTCAATCAATTTGGCTTAGATCAAGTTTTGATACATTTTGACTTTTTTAGGATAGTTGGGTTAACATGGGTCAAGTGGACAATTGGAGGTTAGGCTCAAATGATGACTTGGTCAAGTTCAAACATTGATCATGAATGAGTTTTGATCAATGGTTTTCAATTTATGGTGGATTTTGGCTAGTTTAGGTTTCATTTTGGCTAAGTGTTGACTTGGTCAACCCTTAGGTTTGACTTTATTTGAGTGATTGATCATCTCATGATGATTGTTGCTCACAATGTGAGGCTTAGGTGGGTTTAGTTCAATCCAATTTGGGTAGGATGAATTTGGCTCAAAAGGGGTACTTTAGGTCACTTTGGGTTAAGTGAGCCTAAGTAGGTCAAATGACTTGGTCAAAGCTTGATTTGAGTTTGATTGAACTCACATATGGACTTATGATTGAAATATAAATTCATTTGCAAGTGATTTGGAGTCAAATGGGTTTTGATTCATTTGATTTCAATTTCAAAAGGGTGAACTTGAGTTTGACTCGGGTTTGATTTTTGAATTTAGATTTGGTTTGATGATTGAAGTTTGTATTTATATTTGGATTTATGATTGAAGGATTGATTGAATCATGAAGAAAATCAATGGTTTGGCTTGATTTGAAATTGATTATTTAGGTTAACTTGAAAGGCTTAGGTTGAATTTTGACGAATTTGAGTTTAATTTTGAATTTAGTTTTGGTTATTTGAATTTATATTTCATTTATATTTATGAATATAAATGAGTTGTGAGAAAATTCCTTGAATTTGAATTGATTTAGATTTGATTTAGGTAAAGTCCATAAGATAAAACTAAAGTGACTTAAGAAAGATAATTAAAATTTGGATCTGAGTTTTGAATTTAGTTTTAATTATTTGAATTTATATTTTATTTATATATATGAATATAAATGAGAATATAAATGAGTTGTGAGAAAATTCCTTGGATTTGAATTGATTTAGATTTGATTTAGGCTAAGTCCATAAGATAGAATCGAAGTGACTTAGGAAAGATTTTTGAATTTGAAATTTCAATCATAAGCTTCAATCATTTGAAATTGATTTGAGTTTGAGGAAATGAATTAAGTTTTAATTGATTTAATTTTGATGTTGATTTGATTTGGAGTTTGGAGTTAGTTTGATTTGGAGTTTGACTTTGAAAGAAGAGGTGAGGATTTGGTTTTGCTAAAGGATAGATAAATTTTCCTACCCTAAGACATGACCTATTCTTGCTAACTCTTCTAAGTCTCAGGGGTTTCGTTGAGTGTCCACCTAATCACTAGATATATCTTAAGACTAAGGAACTCTTAAAGTCTAAGAGAAGTCCAATATCTAAGATGGAGGGGTTAAGAGCTCATCCTAAAAATGAGGTCAATAATGGGCACCCAATAGGTGTGGGGTGACTGACAAGGAACATCACACATTTTGGTGTTGACCGAAATGATGAACAACAACGAACAATCACAAGCACTAACAGAGACGATCTATTCCTAATCTAAGGTGTAGAAGGAATCCAGAGCTTAGTGTAATGTGACTCTACTCATGTCAAGAACATAAGAGAGGGAAGGAGGAATCCACTTGGGATAGAGTTTGTGAACCTTCCACTAAGCAAACAGGTTCAAATCATCCATAAGGGGATGAGAGGTTTGATTTGGGTATCACCAGGGAGAAATTGATTTGATTTGTTTGATTATTTAATTATGTTTATTGCTTTTGTTTGTTTGACTCCACTAAGGGAGATTGATTGGATTTGTTTCAGATTCTCAGATTTTAGATTTGGGATGAATCCTGTTGGTTTACGATGGATCACATTGCGTAGGAGCCATGGAGGCCCAAACCTAACTCAGATTTACTAATTCAAAGGGGTAATCTACCAAACACATAGTAGGACTAACCACCAAAGGGATGTATTTTGGTGTGCAATGGTCAAGTTAGGAATAAAGTGCAGAGACTCACATCTTCCAAAATAAGGAACAACTGGGGTGATCGGTTGGAAAGGAAACAGATCGAACCTGACCAAGGGTTGACTATTGAGTGAATGCCACTGGGGGACTTAAATCAGCTCAAAGGTAATCAAAGATTAATTTCATTTTTTTTAGTTTGTTTTGATGGATTCCATTGGTTTGCAGTGAAGTCTACCAAAATAATAAGCTCATTAGTTTGCAATGGTCAAGTTAGGAAGAAAGCACGAAGACTCATATATTCTAACAAATGACCTTTGGGTGGCATACGAGGTAGCATGCCCAACTTAGAGAATAATGGTAGTGCCACAAGGGCTTTCTCACATCAAAATAGCAGGGAGAAAACATATGTGTTTATTTTTGTGCTTGTGTTAAAGGGAATAGGATGCCTCTTGGGTTCTCTTACACCTAACTTAGTTGTGCTAATGAAATAGGATGCCGGGTTCTCTCACACTATTCCAATAATGCCGAAAGATTGTGTTTGATTGTGTTTGTGTTGTGAAAAGGGATAGGGTGCCTTTGGGGGACTCTTACATTTATCCTAGACACGCCATGGAAGATTCATAAGATAAACAACGCTTTGAAAGAGAGAAGATTTTAATGAAATGGAATCAGATTTTTATTCTTTTATTGATAAATATTTTGAAACATATTTTATGGGTAATATTTCTTCAAATAGAGCCCATTAATTGGAAGCATCTGGTGTTCCCCTTTATAATCAATGATGATAAGAACCTCCTTGGTAGGCCTTCTCTGACATAGGGCCTTCCCAAGTGGGCTCAAACTTGCCTCCCATCTTTTGACCGACAACAATTGGTCTCCTTAGGACTAACACAAGTTCTCCTACTTAGAAAGATCTATGGCGGACCAGCTTGTTGTGAGCTTGAATCATTTTGGCCTTGTACAAATCGAGATTTTGGCACACCCATTGGCGACTCTCCTCCAAATCTTTGAGCTCTTGTAACTGCAACTTTACATTCTATTTTATAGTGATCTTGCTACCCAATGCTATTCTTAGTGATGGGAGTTGAACTTCTAAGGGTAGAATGGGTTGAACAAATACACTAAGGAAAATAAGATTGAGTTAGAGTTGGTATGTGGTGTCTATATGCCCAACAACTGCTCATACCACTACCGCTTTAATGGTGAAAAATTTCTATCTGAGGAGTCACCTTCAAATCCCCATGGGGAGAAATGAGGAAAGACAAGCATATAAATTTTATCTTTTTGATGCCATGAAGATCCAGATGTACTTATTTAGGTGATTGAGTGCCATCAAGGAATAGTGTACTATCTTGAGACAAGAGTCACTACCCTGACCTAATCCCAATAAGGACTCAAGGATGATTGGTATGCATATGTGTACCGAGATTCTTCCCCTACTTTATGGAAAAGTAAAAGTAGTTTATTTTAAACGGGTTCATTAAGTTCTATAGGGAAATCATAGTTAATTACATCTTAAGGAATGGGGATTCCTTATGAAAACTCTCGATTAAGGTAAATGATCATTATCTTCAAAGATTTCAATAGGAAAGGATTATCAATTGATTGATTTATTTTTGAAGATCAAATGGGATTGATCAAAGAAAGGGAGTTATTATCGAAGTCAAAATAGAAGATAAGTAGGCGATGCCCACGATGCTAGGAAACCTAATGAGCAATTTCAAACTATCCTATAGTTGGGCTTTATATTTTTAAAATTGTTTTGGTTTGTTTGAGTTACATTTTTCATTAGAAATTTAGGACTTATGATTCCCTAACACAAGGAAATGCCTAGGAGGTGAGGAATTAAGCTTATGGCCCACAAAGGGAAGAAGTAGCCTCAGAATCTAATTCTAGGGAGCTTTGGCGAGGGCCAAAAGCACAACCTAAATCTAAGATGAAAAATGGGCAATTAGTTTGTCTCCACAAGAGAGGTCAAACCACCCGATAACTTGAACTTACAACCGCCTGGGGGTGGCCGCCAACTAACTCCTCCTACGATTTTAAATATAGTAGGCAAGTCATTATGCTTATGCAAGATATCTAGGCTGTTATTTATTTAGAAAGAGACTAAATCCTTAAACTCACTCTCTAAAGAGACTAGATCATGTAAAGGGCATGCTTCAAATAACCTAAATCTAATGCAATTCAAATTTCATTTTGTTTTTATTTTTGGGCAATTATTTTGACTTAGGCTAATAGGATTCATATGACTAATGCATGAGAAATAAGGTTATTGGCCAAAATCAGTGAGAAGAGTGGAGGTGAGTTTCCACCATGGCTCTCAAAGGTCAAGCCAAGTTTCTCTGGCAAAGGTGGAAGCCCTCCAATCAAAAGTGAAATAAGATTCTATTGTGTATGATATTGCAAAAGAAATACTCATCCAGCTAAGGGTTGTTAATTCTTTTATCTTGATTTTAAACCTAAGCTTTAGGTGTGGTTATGATTGCTCCACCTATTCTAATAAGGCGCTTTGATCTCTGCCATTTGATCAAAGATTAGACAGACAGGGATCTCCCTGTGGTTTAAAAATAGATAAATCATTTTCTAAATGTGGGAATAATCTCAACCGTTCATCCAAAATGTGCGGATGGATTGCTAAGATCTTCCCAGTTCATCCCCTAGGCTCAATAGAGACTGTCCATGATTTAGGGAAGATTCGAGCTTGATTGAGCTCGGATCAAAACAAAACTTAACACATAATCTAAAGCCAATAAGGGACACATCCAACGGTTCATAAAAGGCCAACACCTGGTCAAAAAATTCCATACCTCATCGGTGCTCGAGATCTATGAGGTAGCTTCATAGTGGAGACGAAGCCCTGTTGAAATTCTTAGGCCTTGGGGTTGAGTGGATTGTTCTATAAACCAACACCACTTCAAGTCTCTTGCAGATTTGATCCATTTGCTCCTCGCCTTATTGTGGGAACTCTAATGGAAGCTTGACTGTGCTCGAATTGGTCCTTAGAGGAAGCATGCAAGAGGAATTGGAGTGGTTTTTAGTGTGGATTTCAGTGTGGAGAAAGTGGGAAGTTCAAGTGAGCTCCCCTATTTTTCAATGGAGAAAATTGAGAATTCTCCATAATTCATCATCAGATTGCTTGTTTTCACTCCTTCAAATCCTTCTTCTTAAAATATTTTCTCTCAATTTCTTATTGTACATGATGTACACTAAGGAATTCATTCTGAGGGTCATCAAATGATTCCTCCTTGTTGTGTCAACTTGGTTATAAGTGCTCTAATTGCATTTATAGTCGAATGATGAACATTTAAGACTCAATACTATGACATCGAAATGTTACATCCTTAAGGTTTCATCACTGAATTGGATCCACCACTCAACTAAAATTATAATGAAAAGATGTATAGTTAGAACCATAAATGCATAAAGTGAATATTTTGAAATAGTGCAATGTATAATTAAAATTTATTTCAATGGCACTTTTAAATTACCTGGAGATCATATTGAAATAGTATTCTTCGCTTGTTGTAGCCCAAAAAAAGCTTCCTTATTTTTAAATGGAGCAAGTTATATGTTAGCAGTAGCCCTTTCTATAAGATCAATAATCAACTTATCCACACATCGGTATAACCCCAATTTAATCTCAAAATTGGTTGACTTATTTTCAGTGTATTGAAAATGGGGCTCAACAAACATCCAACTGCATGTAAATGGTGGTGGAGCTGAAGTTTTCACTTCTCATCAATAATATTTCAGATTTTTTTGTAGCTAGTATCTTCTCCTCCTAAGCTGTGAGAAATTAATTTCTGTCTCATTTATTATATTATATATAAAGCTTATAGTTGACGTTTTTTTTGCATTTAGCAATCTCATAAGTTGCACCAATGATTGTGTTGTTATTATTGCTATGCATGAACAAAATTTCTCATTCAAAATATTTTTCTCTCTTCTTTGTTCTCAACTTTCTTTGCTCATACAGATCCAAGCCATTGTGTAGAAGTGAACATTGTCTCTAATGATTGCCCAACTTTCATCATACTTTATGAAGTTAAGTAATTTGTAGCAAATCTTGTAGTAGTTTGTTGTTGCAATTCTTTCTTTGAAAATATTTTGCATCAAAGCTAAGACTCATAAATAATAAAATGAACTTGCTAATCTTCTTGACTTTTGTAATGCATTTTATGCTAGGACAGCTCAACAAGATTCTCCAATATTAGGCCAATTCAAAATGTTACATAAAGGGTCTAATATAAATGCTTTCTCTTCTCCATCAATCTATTTATAGCCACTTTATAGGCACTTGTATTATCTAAAAAAATTTGTACGACAAGTTGCTCTTCAATCTCCTCCACCATGCTATGAAAATATATTTTACATTTTTGACCTAATCAGATGCTTCAATGGACTTGCAAAAATCAGCACTGTAAGGATTGTTTATCAATTAATTGATAAACTTCTATTCTTCATGTCTGACCATCCATCATATATTATAGTAACTCTTGTCTAGACTCCAAGTTCGTTTGATCTCCTATATATATCTTTATGCTGTTAAGTTCCTCCTTCAAAACTTTGGTTCTCAAATTATAGATATAAGGGAGCTTCAAGTCCCAACTTTAAGCACATATTGACATTATCATGTTGAAGTATAAAGGTGAGGTTGCCGCATTGATTGAAGTGAAAAAACCTCTTAATATTTAGGCAAACACGTTCATGTGCTTCTCTAGCATATTTTAATAGCATTTTTTTTTATGCAGGTTCCCCCTTTCCATGACCTCTATCGGCATCCACATGAATCATAAACTGATTCATAGCCCCTCAGCACCTCTAATAGATATTGCTGGAAAGGATGACAAACTCCCACCACTATGCTCACTTATATAATAGAAGCCAATATAAACTCTGTCATCGAACTATTGCTATGAAAGAGGCTTTGCATTGTCACTTTCTTCATATAAGACAGTATCTCCTTGTTCATAACTTCAAGGACACTAACACATGGTGTAATTCATCCTTATAACACTGCCTTTCATCACCTTATCACAGTAATTGCACTTCAGATACACATAAGTTTTGTCACCTCTACCATCAAGCTAAACGTTATGTTTTCACGCTAGATCTTTTCTATGACTTGGGATTTAGCTTTATCATGAACCATCGTTTAAGTTATTCTACATAATTAAAATGCTAATTTTATTTTTCAAATTATTTGCAATAACTTAAATGGACAAAAAATCGGGTTGGGCTCCTAAAGAATTTTCACAAACAGAGAAAAAATGGTAGAATGATTTAGTAGTGTCAATAGTGTCGCAATGATAGTAGAAGACAATGACGGTGACTGCAAGAGTGGCAACTAGCTTGTTGCTCACAAAACCCTAAATAAGTGAAAGAAGAGTAGCAGGAAATGGCGATGATGGCAAGAGTAGCAGCTATTTCTTCGTTTTGTTGCAATGTCGTCAATGGCGAGGAGGAGGTCAATTACAACAGCAACAATGAGACAACCTCGTGCGTAAGACGGTGAGAGTCGGGAGAGGGTTGAATAGAGAAGACATGCTTAGGGTCTTAAGTTTTATTAATATATAAAAAATGTGTTTAATTGAGGCACATGACTATTTTCGTAAGAGGTGAGGCATGCCTCATCCAAACTGAGCCGCATGCCTCAATTTTCTATTTGTGCCGTAAGCCTCATTGGGTTTTTTTTTCTGAATTGCAAAGAGACGCGTCTCTTATTGAGCAATTTTAAACAATGAGAGACATCATTTATGATTTAACATCAAAGTTGAAAATTTTACTTGATGATGTTCACCAAGTTCATTGTTGTTACAGTCAAATTTGGACAATAAAGAGGAGATAGGAACAAACTACTAAAGTTTTCATGGTTGAGAGAACTTAAAGGTAATGCCACTTATATATATAGTCGTAGAAGAGATGCGAGAAGGGAACTTAAGTGTCGTAGTAAACTCTACTAACTTCAACACCTTTACTAATCATTTTTATCATACTAAGATCTCAGAAAGCACAATGAGATATATAAAAAGTTATAAAATAATTGCGAGTTATAGCAAAATAAAATGAATGAATAGCAAATCGACATAACTTTTGGTAACATATATAACATCTAGAGGGACTGTTTAGATAAAGGAGAGGGTGAACCATTAAGAATAATATGTGATAGACAAGGAGACATTAAGATAAGAGAATAACCATCAATCACCTATCCTATATAAAGAAACACCATAATCTAAAATCTAGGGTGTACCATAAAAAGCTGCGACTCCAAAGGAGTAAGATCGATGGCTACATGAATAGAAGTGGAAAAATACTTGTAGAATTTAGAGAGAAGACAACATACAACACTTAACAAAATGAATGGAGTCAAAATTCATAAAGCATATCCTTAATAGATTTGATAAGGATAATGATGATGTGATGATGCACTAAAATTAACTTGGTTGCTTAAAAAATTCATAAAGCATAAGTAATGTTTTTGGCCTATATGGCTTGAAATCAAACTTGTTTTCCGTTTAATAGAATTCTAGTAACTTTATTTTACACTTAGGATAGGCTATGTGGTGTCATAAACTATATTTGGCATTGTCTAATTAAATTGTTGTACATTGGAAGACCTATAAATCCAACCTCAAATTTATTGGTATGACTAATCATGACGATGATGATAATGATGATTAGAATGATTATCTGGACCCATTAGGAAAAGAATTGAATTCAATTTGAATTTTGAAGTGAGGAGAAAATATAGGAAAGAGAGGATAGAGTGACACCAAGTGAGAATAATATAATGAAAGTAGACTCAAAGTTATTTTGATATATACAAAGAAGGGCAGAAGATGCACCACTAAGCCAAACTAATTTATGTGGAAGAACTAAATAAGAAAATGGGTAAGCACAATGGTCAATGGATAGAAATTTTATAAAAATATCTATAGAAAATAGAGTGAAGATAAGGTGCAATAATCAATAAAAATGAAGTAGTTAAAATTCATAAAATATACCTTAAATAGTTATAATATGATGATGTGATGATGCTCTATAACTAACATGATTGCCTAGCAAAAAATAGTAATCATTGTTAGCCTCTTGTTTGTAACTTTTTTTCTTTTGCTCTATAGAATTGTTGCATCTTTATTTTACGGTTAAGATAAGCCATGTGGTGTAGTAAAATGTGTTCGGCATTCGTTGGTTAAATTGTTGTAAATAGGACTTATAAGGCTGGCCTCAGATTTATTAGATATGACTAATAATGAGATGATGATAATGATGATGTGGACTATTTGTAGGCTTATTGGGAGATGGATTGAATTTGATTTGATTTTTTTTAAGAGAATATTGAGGAGAGAATTTATTAAAGAAAGAGGATGCTTTTTAGTTTGGCTTTCACGAATCACGAGAAAGAGGTGGTGTTGCATTTGATACAAAGATGTAGTAAAAGGGAAAAAAACGGTCTATGTTGGGGTTCATGGGAAGGGGGGTTTTGATTTTCTTGGTTTTAGGTTAAACTTAAGATGGATTTTGAGTCTAAGGGGAAAAATATTATATCAAGAGGTTTGCTGCGAGAATAGATCAGGATATCTTATGACATGTGTTCTACAATTAAAAAAATTCAAAGCCACTTTGTAAGAAATTGGAAGTTGTCATTCATTTTTAAACTTTAAATGGTAAAGGATAAGAAAATAGAAGACAAAATGACATTTTATCTTTTAGTTTCTTACAAAATATATTTCAATTTTTTATTTGCAAGGCACATGTTGTAAATTTAAACCATACCAATTTGCTTTTGTGGCAGAATCTCCTGTGTCAATTTGTCCCTGAGACTTGGTTTGGTTTAGCTTTTTTGCGTACTTTGTGATAAGATAAGCTGTTAAAAAGCTTGTGTTATTTGGATGAAAAATGTCTGATATTTTTTTATTTAACTCAAAAAATTATGGATGTTAAAATAAAATTTATGGTCTCTAAAGCATCTTTAGTATAGTTTTGATTTAAAAAGAAGAAAACATAAGCCATGACAAATGATGCCTAGTGTTGGGATATAATTTGGTGAGTGTGAGCTAATAATGTTTTATGATGGTCAATCATGATAGTGAATAAGAAGCAGAAAGTACATATAGTGGATAACTCCATGAATGCCTTGACAATGATCTTCATCATAATGACCTCCCCACGTGTAGAAGCTCAAGCATTGGCACCATTTGGTAAAGTAAGGTTCAGCAATTTAGAGGATATTCTTGAAGAAAATGAGAAAATTCTTGTACTTCATTACGAATAGTAAGAAAAAGAGAGAGGGACTACTATTATTTTAGATGTGCGAGAGAATTATGGCACCATGTCTAGAATGGAGAGAGAAAATAGCTTAATACAAAACCAAGGGAGGGCAGAGAAAGGAAAATAACCTAGGAGGGAAGAAAATCATGTAAACATAATAAGATTCTTTCAATATTCTAAGTTACTAGGATCTCTATGTATAATACTTGAGCCTTGTTCAAATGACAAACTAAACCCCATACAACCAATGAAATACAAAACTAGTCTTAGATGATTACTACAGCTTTTACCTTTGCCATTTGTCATGATGATAAGCATTGGATGATAATATTTAACCATAACCATGACTCCAAGCTTAAAGACATCTATGCGTCTCTTTTACTATTTTTTGATTATATCTATAGCTTGTGTGGTCTTTGTAAGTCATTATAATTTAGTTTGAATCATTTAATGTAATTTTTCATTCATGCTTGTTGAATATTTTTTGAGGTGTTCAAATTATTCTTTGCAATTTATTTTGAACAGCTTCTATTCTTGTTATCCTTAGTTTAACCTTTTTCTCATCCTTTGATATTAATTTTATCTATCCATCTTATAAGCTCATTTTCTACTCTCATTGTATATGTCTAAATCACCCAAGTCTATTTTCAATAATCATATTTTCAGTAGATGTCACTCCAAGTTTTCCTCTAATATAATTATTTCTTGTTTTGTCTCTCTTGGTTTTGTCATACATCTATCTTAAAATTCTTATTTTTGTTGCATATCAATCCTAACATTCTCATTTCTGTCACACTCAACATTTGGTTCCATATAACATCATTAGCTTGATTACAGTTTTATAAAATTTATTTTTCAGCCTTTATGATTGTCTTCTATCACAAAGTAATACAAGGACACTTCTCCATTTTACCATCCAAACATAACCTTAAAACTTCTATATCCTCAATTATATAGTCATTATTGACTTGGATGTTTTTCATTTGTCTTCTTAAAGTTTGATTCATTTCCATAATTGATTCTATTTTTGTTTGTATAGGGTTATGATGTGGTTGCTATGGCCAGCCCTGTGCGCTTTGTTGTAGGCTTGGATATGTCAAGTACTGCTATTAATAGGGCCAAAGAGGTATGCTTATTATGTGAAGAATGAAGCTTTACTCTCTAAATAAATTACTCATAAAATGAATTTTTGGATTTTCTTGAACCATGTCAACTTTTATGCATTTCTTTCCCATTTTATTTAGTCTATGTAACCATCCACATAAGCAAACAATAATCCATAAGATCTAGAAACCTTGGAAATTTTATTTGGGAAATGTAGCATTACTCTTATGCAAAAGATGAAAGAGCGAAGAATTGTTACAATAATTCACATTCTAAAGCACAATCCACTTACAAAAATGGAATTGCAAAGACAAATGCAATGATTCAAAAATATGAACTTAAGTTCTAGTTTTACATTTTTGGAATAATTGGCTTTGAAAAATGCTTTATGTGCTGGTTGAGTTGTCGATGTAATGCATCTTGGATCAAGATGGAAAACAAAATATAGGAGCTTCTCTCAAGTCAATCAACAGGATCTAATTTCAGAAATTCAAGTATGATTAGAGCAATATGGGATTTCCTTGTATTAATCCCTCCATTTGATTCTTCAACTTTAGACTAGATAGAATGAAATGTTGTATTAGAATGAGCCCATGAGGACTATTTGTAGTTAGAGCTGGATGTATGGGTAATGTGGGCATTAACAAAGATCACTACTGGAAATATTTATTTAGAGGGTGCAGTCATCCCATGAAAAAAGCCTTGCAGAAGACACCATTGATTGATGCACCCTTTGCAAGGATGCATGGTTGAGTTGCCGCATTTACCTAGAAAGTAAATTAGTGTGCATCACATATTAAGAGATTAAATGGACATGATTAGTTCAGATGTGGACTTAGAATGATTCAAACTTGGTCTATTCAAATATAGCTTTTTTGGAATGGTTTATAGTCGTTCACAAGCTATTCGCATGCTAGCTGCTATCAACCTACTAAGCTTATTATTGTTGTTGGATTCCTCTAAATGGTAGCAACAGACCATTTAATGACAGCAGAAACTAAGGAGAGTAATTTTCGGTCTTCCCGATTATGTCTATTGAATTATAGTAGCATTTGGTATTGCAAGGAACTAGCTAGCCACGGATGCCACCTTAGAAATGATGGAAGGAGGCCATACAAAGCTTCACCTTGTAAGAGAGTGGGATTGGAAGTGGGAATAAGTTTATCTTCTCTCCTATTAGAGAGCAAGTAGACGACGTAGCCACCATGCGTCGCCATGGCCTGTCTAATGGTTGTCAAGAATGATTCAGTGAAGCTGGATGAGGCTACTCAAGTTTGCCCTAAAGATTAGGAGATGCCATGTTGTTAGGCTACTGAGGAGAATATAATAACCATTGTTGCATATGTCAAGTGGCTTAAACTACCATCCTATTATTACGTCAATGGGTGGCCTTAAGACATCACTCCTTTTTTAGTGATCTAAACCCATGTCAAGTGACCTTGACCACAATCTTGCTATTATATCAAGGGCCCCTCTTTTTTTAGTGATCTAACCTTTTAGACACATTTTCAAGAGATATGAACATGACATGCCACATGATACATTTTTTTTAAAGGACAACTAACATAAGTTGAACATACCATTTAAATTATATGTTAATATTTTATATTATTAAAAATAGAATTTCTTTTCTTCACAATTCTATGTTATTATCCCTATAAATTGAAGGAGCAATTACATACATAGTGCTTAGAATAACACCCTCTTCCATCCATTCTTCAAACCCTATCAAAATTCACAATTAAGCCCCAACTCATATTTTCTTTAATTAAATTCTCAATGATTTCATCGTGACGTGTAAATACATAGATTTGGTTGTTCAAAAAAATAATATAGGTGGTAATTCTATAAATACATCGTTTTAGGTGCTATATATAGATTGAATCTTTGACAATGATTGGCGTAAAATCACATTCTTGTTATAGGACTTTGCAATCAAGCATGACAAATTACAGTTTGTATAGTATACATAATGACAGATTAACAGTTTGTGTATAATATGTCCTACACGTTTTCTCAATTTGTGAAGTGGTGTCCAAGAATTGTTATATTTAAAAAAAAGCATTAAGACACACCAAATGTTTATTTGGCATAATTTCTTAGCATTTCTAATTTTCGTGCAACATGAGGGTAAGCCCTCCGGATGTTTATATTCTTGGTCATCATGCAGCCTTGATCTTACATTCAGGATGGAGTGAGCATTATAATTCTTTGCTAGGCGTAATGTTGCCGGGGCTATTGGGACGAGATAGGTGTCACAGGATGACCCTCTTATCTTGGGTCGATCACGAGTAGCGAGAATAGAATGACTCGATTGAACCACAGTTCCGCGTTGAGTGATATTGCGAACGGTAAGTGAAATTGTATCATCAAATCATCACAAAATTTAAAATTCATATACTTCTTAATTCATATCACAAAATTGAAAGCGTAAATCTTTAAGTTTGTAAATAAATCTAAAAAAAGACATCGGATTAAAATTTTTATGCGTACCAAAAGCCTTTAATCTTCCCAAAATTATACCCCAATTGCAAATCAATAAAACAAACCTATATGTCTTTCGTTATCATGGTAGCATCATAAGCTAAAGCTTTGTGAGATAAGAATCTTAAGTAAGCTCAAAACAAGAAGAGAGAAAATGCATGTATATGTAAATTCGAAGAGTAAAGCGATAAGCAATCTTTTGAAGATGTATATGGCGAAAACGATATCTTTATAGATTCGTACTGTATCGATGTCATGTCATAGGAGCAGTTATTTAATGAAAGTCATTTCGGTTATATCAAATCATTTTTAGAAATGTTTATAATTCATAGGTTTTGACTTCATAACAAAAGGGTCGTCACGTACTAAAAGCGAAGGTAAAGCGGTAGGAACCATACTACTACTGCCCTGACACGGTTAGACTGACTGCGACTCAACCGAAATGTCGAGTCGGGGATACTAAGATCCCCCTTTCGCGCTCATCGTCGAACTTTTTGTATCATCTGTATGATTTACATAACATCTATCGCAATTTTCGCGACATTTCGCTTTATCACATTCTTGCATTTAACATGTTTTAAAACATTTTATATATCCCAACAAAATCATATCTTAATAAAGAAAATCTTGGCGGCTTATAATCGTTGAGCGGTTGTAATGGCATCTGATATGAGAATATCTATATGTATGTCATTACAATTTATAAAAAGCGGTAAAAAACAATGGCATTCATGTATAGCGAATTTAAATTAGATTGTCTCCGCTCGATTAATACATGTCGGTCATTGATGTCTCTCGATTATCCCAGTACAAACCTATAATGAAATAACTCTTCTAAATATACTTGTCGAAACTTCATAAATGAAACTCATAATTAACGGTAGTATCAGAAGCAAGCTGCGTCTTACGAAATTGATGTCTCCTCGTATAATCTTTGAAATCTTTGGAGCCGCGACTCGAGTAATCTATAACGATATTAATTACGATTAAATTAACAAACTAAAATTAATAAAATGCCCAACCTCATTTTAATCTGATAATTCTGACTCACCAGCAGATTTGAACTCCCGATCGCATTTTAACACCGAGGAAGGCTGCCGTGAAAGAAAAGAATAGGGAAAGAAATTGACCTCACAAAATTCTCTAAGTTTCCCGTCGGCGAGGAAATCTGGCCGCGTCGGTTCACGGGATTTCCAACCCGAACAAGATTCTGGTCGCGGCAGTTCGAGGCGGCAATGGCGAGGGGCCGGGTCGAAGCCAGCGAGAAGATCGGCAGGTCCAGCGAGGCCGGTATGGTTTCCACTTCAGTACCGCTTGATCTGCGGGAGGCGTTAGTCGAAGAAAGAGGAGAAAGGAGACAGGCAATCAGCGAATGAAGCGAGGCAGCGGTATGAAAGGAAATGAATAAATGAGCGGATATTACCTTTTGATCGATCCATATACAGCGTCGAATGCTTTAATCCGCATTGCATCTTGGTCTTCTGATAATTCTTCTGATAGCGGGTTAATTAGCTAAAACAAAATTAATTAGGAATAAACTAATTGGATATTACAATTTCCCCCTCTTAAACAAAAATTTCGTCCTCGAAATTTCTTCTGAATCATTCAACGGGAAGGAAACTTACGTCATCTCTTGTTCAACCTCCCAGTAGCTTCTTTGATTGGTGCATTCTTCCATTTTAATTTTAACATAGGAAATTTATCTATTTATAATCTCTTTTCAAATTCCAAAATCTTTTACGGCTCCATCGTCAAATCATATTTCAGAATTTGGTTGTATTTCAAATTTGTATATGGAATCTTACTGCATCACGTGATCCATTTTCTGACATTGAAATGTGAAAGAGCGTTGTGAATGTCTGCCATTCAATGGGTAAAGGCAAGTCATAAGCCGTATTGCGATCCTTTCGATGATTTCAAAAGGTCTATGTACTGGGCTCAATTTACCTTGACCAAATCTCTTAATTTCATAGGTTTGACTTTCAAGAATACAAATTCTCCTTGAAATTCTATTTCGGTCTTTAAGTCGTAATAATTCTGGCGGCGATCACGGCGACTTTCAATCTATCTACGATTAATCGATTTTCTCGTAGCTTGATCGGCATCGGACTGCCATTTGTCTTTCTCACTTGCCAACTTCAGTAGTTACACTTTCGACCATACAATGCTTCATCTGCGACCATCGAATCTTGATTGGTAAATTTATTATTGTATGAGCTTCGATCATAGGAATATGATCTTCCAGTACCTCAAAATCTAAAACACATAGTCTCGACAAATCTTAGGACTTGAATTGTTCTTTCGATTGTCCATCGGTCGAGGATGAAAAGTACTTAAGTGTAGCGTATTGCGCCTCTGAATTCCTTTCCATAATCACGGAAGTAAATCTACCATCTCGTCGAGGCGATCACTTTTGGTACACCATGAAGTCTTACAATTTCTTTAACATATAATCGGATAATTTATCAAGAATCTATCGTTTATAGGTAAGAAATGGTGACTTGGTCAATCCATCGCAAAATCCATTCTGATTCTTCACTTCACCGGTATAGGTAATATAACGATCCAGGTCTTTGATGTCGGCTTTATGTCGACAAACTTGACGTTTAGAGACATATTCGGTATGTCTTTCTTCATACGACCAAAATCTTTGCTTTTAAATCTTTTATACATTTTTGAACTACGGATGAATAGTATATCGCGATCGCCTCGCAGAAAATTTTTGTCTCGATTCCGCATCAGTAATTGTGAATTCTTAGAATAATACCTCTGCATCTGGTAAAATTACGCTACATTGTCTGGATTTGTTCGATGAATTCGATATCGCGATCAGGTTTAAATGCGGACTTTGATTATATCAATAAAGTTGATTCTTATTTGTCCTAAATGCCATTCTTGAATCTTATACTGTAGAGCCTCTAATTCTCGATCAACTCGACTTTTGAGTAATAATTGGCATTTCCATGGATTCTGACTTAATGCATCGCATTAGCTTTGCAGACAATCTTGAATATCTAAATCATAATCTTTAATAAACTCAGCCACCTTCTTTGTCTTAGATTCAATTCTTTTTGTGTAAAGATATATTTAAGACTCGATGATCGATAAAATTTGCATTTCACTCCATAAGTAATGTCTCCAAATTTTAAGAGCAACCATGCTAACTCTAGATCATGCGGGATAATTTCTTTCATGAGTTTTAATTGTCTCGAAGCATAAGCAATTACTCTTACGTGCATTAAAACACAACCCAACCTTTTAAAGATGCATCACTAAATATTTGGAATCCTCGGTCCACGATGGAATAGCTAAAGCGTGCGGTTCGAATTTTTTCAATTCTTGAAAACTGCTCACATTTGTCCATTGAATTTGACATCCTTTCTCAATAAATTAGATAGAGGCATTGCAATATGAGAAAATCTCTTGACAAACTTCTGTTCTAAAGCTATTCACATTCTTTTTGGTGGACCATTCTAAAATTGCTTTTACTTTTGAGGATCAGAAACTCGCCACGATAATATGACTAGAAATCATTATCCAAAATTCACATTTTGAAAATTTGGCATATAATTGATTTTGTCTTAACAATTCTAAAACAATACTCGATGATTTGCATGTTCATCGCTTTAGAATAAAAGCGAATATCATCAATAAAGATGATAATAAAGCGGTCCACGAGGGCTTGAAACACGATTCATTAAGTCCATAAAGCGGGCGTTAAACAAATTCATAATTCCATACACGGTTCCAAAGTTTTAAAAATATCGGCATCTTTAACTCTAACGATGATATCCATCTCGGATCAATTCGAAAATACAATAGCTCTCCGATCAAATAAATCATCAATCATCTATTGGATGTCACTTTATTTAACTCCAGTAATCAAACACCTGTCATAGACCCATCCTTTTTTTAACAAATATCTTGGTGCACTCCGGTGAGTTGTTGGGCGAATAAATCCTTTCGTTAATTCACGCATGACAATTTTCTGCAATTCTTTAGGAGCCATCTGTAAGGAGATTTATGTATAGAAGTTGTACGGGTTGTACAATCCCACTGTTGGTGGCAACCCTGGTAATTCCTCAGGAAACACATCAGGAAATTCAGAAACAACTGGAATGTTTTTCAGCTCAAACACCTCCTTATTCAACACATCTAATTTGGCTAGAAATACAATTTCACCTTCTTAAATATTTACTCAACTTGCACTAATCAAAGAAGACATTCTTATCACAAGAAAAATAAAATGATTTTTTCACCAAATTTCACTCTCTCTTCGATTCAATTGTTGCAAAATATTTGATCAACCATACTGGTATAACGTCAAAATGTCGATTGGTAAGATAATTAGTAGGAAATTGTTTATCTTGAATGTTAATCAACAACACATTTCATTTGTATTCAAACTATCAGAAGGCATTACCATTCAATCTGGTGTGAAATATAAATATCAGTTAAGCGGTGGAAAGGAAAGAAATGAGCGAATCTGGCCAGAATCAAACAGGCGAATGAAATTTTAAGCATCACTTTGATTCCTTGATAGCAAAACTCAACTTTTCTTGGAGGGTTGGTTTTCAAGTTTCTCCTTTTCTTGAATTGAAGGTTTTCCCAAAATGTGTTACACGGCTTTCAAAACTTTCTTTGTTGACATCCGATAATTGTATGATTTTATGTCCTTCTTCTCTCGATCATGTCCGATGTCCGAATCATAACATTTCACGATCAGTAGACATTGACCAAAATGTCTTTCCACTTATCACAAATAGGTTTCTCCAAGAATTTGTTTACGTCATCAAACTTAAATTTCTTCTTAGAAATCGGCCTTCTTTCAAGCTTTTGCGTTTGCTGCTGTAAATCCATTGCTTGAAAAATTCAACTCATTTTCAATTCTCAGCTTTTTAACTAGAACTCACGATATCAAATGGTCTTGTGCCAATCTTAATTGATCTCACGAGCCTGTGAAATCTGACATTTTCTCTTCACGTCTTGATATAATGAGCATATCTAGAAAGAGTGAAGTGAACTTCTTGCATTATAGTTTTGATCCTTGAGTTAGATTGAAAAATTTGTCTTGTAAAGCAAGTCGGGGTGGAATAAACCAATCTTTGAATACTTTGACTCATCCCATTTTGATCAGTAATCATTTTCAAATCTTTCCTGTTGACGCCACCACCTTTTCCTCCCCTTCTAATACAAGCTCTTACATTTTCGGTCAAATCATCAAAATTTTTTTTTTAAGCGACCAATCCGCCCTATAGGATCGGCTCCTTGAATCTTTGGTGGTTTGAGCGTTTGAAATATCCTCAAATGTTGATCCACGAACCAAACTCGGATCTGCCCCTTGTGTGATTTTTCCAGATCTTAGCTTATCAACAACGGAAATCAACTACTACCTTGCAATTCATCGATCTACCTTCACCACTTGCTCAGGTTGTATTTTACTCTGTTAGAATTATCTCCGGCATGGAGTTCGAGTCTCATTTAGTTTTGGAGGTACCATCTAACCTTTGGCATTTCTTGAGCAAATTAATCTGTAATTATAAAATTATTTATATGATACATATTTATTAAATATCATATATGCATGAAATTAATAACATGGATTCTAACCCAAAATTAATCGTCTATAACTCTTATTGATCAATTCAACACTTATTCTAAATCCAAAATGCTTCCATTATTGCTCATCAATCTTTTTGCCTTTGACCTTCGTCACTTCGCACCCAGATGACCCTTATCTTTTAGGTCAGGATTAAAAAATAGGATTCGATTGGACCGATTCACGCCAATTGTGATCGTGGAGCAAGTGAAATTTGTATCTAATCAAATCATCACAAAATTTAAAATTCATATACTACTTAATTCATATCACAAAATTGGAAGCGTGAAATTTTTAAGTTTGTAAATAAATATAAAACTAAAGTATTAAAATTTTTTACGATCAAAAGCCTTTAATCTTTCTATACCACTATACAAATCAACAAAAGACCCAATTTCTCGTCTCGAATTATGTCGGTCATCATAAGCTTTGTGAGACAAGAATCTTAAAAGCTCAACAAGATAGTAACGATGTACGTATCTTGCAAAGAGTAAGAGTAAACAATCGTGAGAAAATGTATATGAATGATATCGATTAAATCTTGTATCGATGTCATGTCATAGGAGTTATTTAATGAAAGTCATTTCGGTTCTATATCAAATCATTTTTAGAAATGTCATTTATAATTGCATAGGTTTTGACTTTATAACAAAGGGTCATCCACGGCCTAAAAGAAGGTAAAGCGGTAGGAACCATACTAATCGACATGGGTTAGACTAGCGGCTCCAACCTCAAAATGTCAGAGTCGGGGATACTAAGATCCCCTGCTCACGGCTCATCTCGTCGAACTTTTTTGCTATCTGCTTGATTTATAACATAGATCACAATTTTCACGACATTTTCACATTTTCACATTCTTTCATTTAACATGTTTTAAAACATTTATATAAATCATATCTTAATAAAGAAAATCTAGCGGCTTATAATCATTGTATTTGTATGACATCTGATATGGAATATCTATATGTATTCATTACAATCTGATTTATAAAAAAGCGGTAGAAACAATGGCATTCATAGAAGCGAATTTAAATTAGCAATTATGTCTCACCTGGTTATACATCAGATGTAATCTCGATTCCTCTCTAACTTATAATGAAATAACTCTTCTAAATACTTTCTAACTCATAAATGAAACTCATAATTAACAGTGGTATCACCAACTTAAAGCTGCAATCTTACAGAAATTGATGTCTCATATAATCTTTCAAATCAGCACGACTCCAAAGTAATCTACTAGCCAATATTAATTACGATTAAATTAACAAACTAAAATTAACAAAATGCCAATCCTAAACTTCCATTTTAATACACAATAATTGCAACTCACTGCAGCAGATTTGAACTCCCCAATCACATTTCAAAACAGGAAGAAGAAAAAGGAATAGAAAGAAATTCAAGAACTCACAAAATTCCTAAGTTTCTCCGATCGGCGGGGAATAGGAAATCCTAGTGGCCGATCATTCGGATTTCCCAAAGCAAGACTTACGGTGCAAGCGGTTCCAGGCGACGGCGGCGAGACGGCGGGTCAGAGCGCGAAGGAGAGATCGGTCCAAGCGAGGCCGGCCAGTTTCAACTCGAACCGCCAGTCTGCCACGGGGGCGGCAATTTCGAGAAAGGAGGAGAACAAATTGATCAACGGAAATGAAGCGTGCTATGAAAGGAAATGAATAAATGAGTATTACCTTCGATCGATCCCACCATACGCGTCGAATGCTTTAATCTACCATGCTGCTTGATGCTACTGATACGGGTTAATTAGCTAAAACAAAATTAATTAGGAATAAACTAATTGGATATTACATAGGGGGTGAGGGCATTGTATGCCAGGTGCCTCAGTTCATGGTGGGAGGTTAATTGCTGGCTCGGCTATCACATCATGATTATTATTATTATCATTGATAATTCAATATAGATACTTTTGATACGCATTAATAAAATCTTACCATGTTTCAGCTTGATTTGTTGGCTTTTTACCAACTCACTCGTGATATCTTAGGTGCTTAATTAGCAGAGTCCCTTTTCTTGTTATTGTTATCTCATACTTGTAATCCTCTCATCTGATGCTTCTCTATTGTAAGTTTTGTTAAGCAAACGTTGGCATAAAGCATGACTAATTAACTACTGTTTTATTTTTGTTACATCCAGTGGTCTTCCTCATTACCAAATGCAGAATATTTCACTTTCCTAGCAGAAGATTTCTTTACTTGGACCCCAACTGAACTTTTTGATGTGATTTTTGATTACACGTGAGTCTCGTACTGCTGATAGTTCCTCACTATCAAGAAAAGAATCTTATGAATGTTAGAGCGCAGGTTTTTTTGTGCCATACATCCCTCAGTGCGGTCAGCATGGGCATGTAAAGTAAGCGAACTTCTAAAGCCAGATGGAGAACTTATCACACTAATGTATTTGGTTAGTATTTTATACCTTTATCATGAACTTCAGAGGTTTTGCCCTTTGTTCAGATATAGAATGCTTTCATCAGCTTACTAGGCTGTTAGCTCTAGATGAGCTCTTTGGAATCTTTCTTTTTCATGTCTTCTTTGAAGTATTCCATGTATGGAGCACCCCTCTGTTTTTTATGCTGTATTGAGGTACTGTTTCAATTTGTTGATTTGATCTAGTTTCTCAGAAGTATTTAAGGGTGCTATTTCCGATTAATTCTTTCAGATCATGATTATTGTTAGATTACTTGGAAAGATACATATGTGCAAGGTCCTTAAGCATATTATGATGCATTTGTTTTTTTAGATTTTTTTCTTCAACTCCGACGAACAATCAATTTTGTGCGTGAAGCCTTAAAGCTTATTGTTATAGCAACGAAAAGTAGAAATATGTCTCAAAACAATTTCTTCTTAAATAAAAATTTTTAAATAATAAGTCGATGGGGAAGCTTTTCAAAGGTTCTGCATAAATTCTGCTTGCTTCATACTTAAAAATTGCAGATTTGAAAATGTTTCTGCAGCATGAAATACTCAAGAACCAAACGGATTAGTGCAGAAGAATAATGCAAAAGACGGGCTTCAATGAAGCAGGATGCTCTTTTTCTTGTGTTATTTTTCCCATGCAAAATTTCATAGTCAGCATGGTGATTGGTGGAGTTTGCATATTAAGAAACCATGGGACATTCGCTACTTCGCTATCAAATGGTTACTTGATAATATGTCATTTTAGAGTTCGTAGTCTAAGAAAAGTGCAATCAGTAACTATAGGAACATTGTAAATCATGCAAGGTTCATAAGGATTTTAAATTACCTTTTATTTACAATTTTACTTTTAGTTTACATTTTCAACCCTATGAACCCTAATTTCATTTGATATTTTTGTACATTCACTTATAGATACGCATCATTTTATAAACTTCTTTGTTGTAATAGTTTGTTAGCTGAATTATTTGTTTCTTTTTTCAGGAGGTAAAACTTTTGTTCAGTTGTTTGTGCATCATCCACATAAATACTTGGACAGTAATACTATTGGAAAGTGATCGAATTTCATCTCACATATGTTGTAATTTAGTTTGCATCTTGCATTAAATTTTGATACGTGAACTTTAATGAATTGTGAAATTAAGTTTCTAAGTCATTTTGAAATGATCATCTAATAATAATACTGTTGCGTGAAGGAACATTTGTGGTGAAAGAGAAAATGTGTTTAATATCTTAGCTTTATACGAAGATCCAACATACACACAAATAAAAGAAGAGTTGTAGGGGACCCAAGAATTTTTTACATGAAAACCCCTAGAAGGGTGAAAAAATCTTGGGGCTTGACCCAATTGAAATGATTCTACTAGTATATATCAGTAGTTATAAATAATGCCCTTCTTTATAGGAAGGAGTTGATATAGTAGACATGAGTTATAGAGAACATATTCTAATATAAGTGATGACATAAGTTGATGGCATGCTCTGACTTTATAGATGATAGCATATGTTAATAATAAACATCGATCATATAGGCAATAACATGAGTCAACAACGTGCATTGACTATGTGAGCGATAACATTCGTCAATGTTGTTGGCAATGGTATCAGTTGATGATAGTGTAGCCGAGTGCTGATAGTTAAGACAATATAATTGACTGATGATCTGGTGATGGCAGTCGGATGATAAACTGACTATGGTGGTCAAACAATTGTCTAGTGAAGCTACTCAAGGAGTTCGACGATAGTGTCGGACGACAATTTGACAGTAATGTTCAGGCAATGGACTGGCGATAATGGCCAAGAAATAGCTACATGATGGTGATGTGATGATGTTGCCCAGGCAGTGTTCCAACAATGTTAGTGGGAATGGTTTATGCGGTCGGTGATGATGAGCGGTTTTGGTGGCCGGTGAAGATATCGGCGGCGACACATAGCGGTAGTCGATGCGTCACTAGCGGATCCGGTAACAGCGGCTGCGGTTCGATGGTGGTTTGACAAAGTTGGTCTAGTGATGATGATCAGTTGGTGGCGAGGGTTGGGCTGCGACGGTCAGGTGATGATCGTCGGGCAACAATCTAGCGAAAATAGGCAACAACGGTTTGGTGGCGGGCAACTGGTAGTGATCTGACGATGGTGGTTGGGCGGTGGTCAAATGACGGTGATCGGTGACGCGATCGGCACGAACTATAATTGGTGTTGGCGTTAGTTGGTGGCGGTGGCGGGTGTCGACCTGTACAATTATCCCATCATGTGAATCAGGCGAATACGGTGGATCCGATAAAAAAATGCAAAGTCATATAAAAAAAGGAGCCGTCTAATCAACTTTCTTGAAAATGGAATAAATTCAAAAAAAAAAATTTCTCATAAAGTTAAAAGGCGCAAAAACATCATTTGTAGAAATTATTAATTATTGTTATTTAATCATTTTAGTTAACACAAATGAGTCAAAATAAATTAAATTAAAAGACTCATATATATATATATATATATATATATATATATATATATATATATACATTATTTAAACCGACCTAATATATGCATGTATCTTACTAGTGTTATGATTAGATTAAATGCAATATAAAAAGAAAAAAGAAGTAATATTCTATTTTCTTGTTATTGATATTAAATTAACTACCTTAGCAATAATAAACACGTTAAAGATAATCTCTCTCTCTCTCTCTCTCTCTCTCTCTCTATATATATATATATATATATATATATATGTGTGTGTGTGTACCAAACTCATTATTAATATTTAGATTAAATCATTTTAGGACTAACACACAAATCTGTTAAACACGGAAGAAAAAAGAGTATTTTTATAGCCTCTAATTGTATTAGATTAATATATTAACATATATAAGTATAGTTTTAGTTAACTAACATATATATACTATATAATAAAACAAAAATAAAGTTTTGTTAAATAAATTAATAGCAAGGGTTTGTCAAACAATGATAATTAATGAGGAAATGTACTATAATTTATGTATAGTTATATGTGTATAATATATTACTTAATATATTTTCTTAAGCTTACTTTCTAAAAAAAATAATAATAAAATAAAATTAATGAGAATATGGAAATAAAGAAAATAATTTCAAGAAGTTAGATGACATAAAAATATTATTAACAAAAAATCGTTCGTTATTATCGGTTAATTATTTTAAATTAAAATCAAAATAAGTTAGATTAAAATATTTTTTTACATATATGTCATTAGTGTGATTAGATTAAATTGATTTAAGAATAATTGTATGTATACATATCAAAGTCTAAATATTATTAGCATTCTATTTAAATTAAGTCTGATATAAATTTTTTTTTTTCATTTTTTGATATTAAATTAACCGAAAGTTATAATAAATATATTAACTAAAATTTTGTGCATAAAAGATATAAAGTAAGGTAATTAAGTTTAATGAATATTATAATTTGCCTTTATGTCATTTTACTGTCCTTAAAAAAAAAAAAGGAGAAAATATGTTGCTTTTAATTATGAAATACTTATGTGAAATATATAATACTTATCCCTTATGTGACATTTTTTATCAAATCCTGTCAGGTTTGCTTCTCCTACTTATTAAAGTGAAATTCAATCAAAGATAGAAAACTTAACATAAAATAAACTAATCATCTTTTTCCAAACTTTTCTAGTATCACCCATAAAAAAAAAATTATGTTGGTTTCAAAAAAAAAAAAAAATATATATATATATATATATATATATATAAATGTAAGAAAACTAAATTATTGCAAGTTGTTTGAAATTAGACTCCATACAGTAATCAACTTTCAGAAAAATAGAAATAAATTTAATAAAAAATATGTATTCTTCTCAGCCATCAAGTCATCCTCATTTTTGGGTCCCAAAGTTAGAATAGGTGGTAGTTGACATGTGTCCTACCCAACCATTATAAGGGTAATAATAAAAAAAGTGGGCAACAGGTTTTCTTTTTCGGCTCTTCGCGACAACAGAGAGGACTCCATTTTTTTTTTTTGCTTTTACTCGAGATCTTAAATCGGAAACTATATCAGCCTTTCACGTGTTGAACGTCATATGAACTCAGAGCAAAATCACGTGGGAGCTCTCTTTGGCCTCATTCTCTTGATCTTGATTATTCTCCACTCAGCGACTCCACATCCTCATCAAGAGGTCGCCATGACAAATCGAAAACACCATCTCCATTTCAACAGGTTTGAAGGCCATCTCGCTTCTCATAAGCACGGTAGGTGCAAAAATTATTCGGCTGCGGTGTCACAAAACACCTACCATGCATATACATGATGGGAAAGCCAGTACTCAGATCTGACCCATCACGAGACGACGTCAGAATCTGGATTTTAAACTAATTTGACCACAGGAAATCGAACTTATAAAATTTTTTAAATTTGAAATACTCAAAATGAGCATAATTTGACTAATAAAAATAAAACATTAAGTTAAGATAAAAATTGCATGCAAAAGAGAAAAACACAAAAACATTTGAAAAATAGAACACTCAAGCAAGATTCTTCCTTTGAATTGAAAGGTAGAAGAATCTAAATTTTAAATAGGTGAGTATTAGAGTGAGTCATCCACCTTTTATTTATAGGACAGAAAAGAGCCATGATAATTAATGGCATTCAATCACAATTTATGAAAAATCTAAACCCCAATAAATGACAATTCATGAAAATTAATAATATCTTGAATGACTATTCAAGAGGATGAGAAAAGTTAGGTGACTCCCATTTATATTGTGAAACACATTTTTTCATCTAATCTGAATGCCTTTAAATATGCACGAATACCTGATTAATATGCATCTTTTATTTTATTATTGGATGATTCTAAATAAAAGATATATGGGTGTATATGGTTCTAAAGCTAATTATATACTCATAATTATCACATTGAAATACATGCAAATAATTTAAAGATTTGAATGATGCTCATATTTTAGGATAAATTTGCGCTTAAAGTCATTGCATCGAGATGTATTCTATCAGTCAAACCTTCTAAATATTAATAATGCACGCATCACGAGTCAATTAGAAACTTAAAATTAATCTCTTTATGCATGTAAATAATAAGATGAATCATATACATGCATTATGAAGTAGTATCAACTCAAATCCAGTGCTCCAAAAAGCATGTAAATGCTCATAAATGACTTACATGTTTTAAGAGGAATTTCTCAAGTTTAATTCAATTGCCTTGAAAAGCATGAAGTCCCTACGTTATGATTAATTATGCTTTAGATACTGTATGGGACATTATATTAAAAGTTTAAAGCGAGGATGTTGCGGCGGGTTGATTCTTTGGATGCAGGGTGGTTAACAAAACTTGATGTTGTTATAAGTTTCTCCACTTGAGAAAATTTCTGAGAAACTAATTCTGTTATATGAAAGCATAACGACTATTTCCACATTCCCCATGGATGGCTGAGTTGATTGAATATATTAACCGGAGGGGTCATTATTATCAAAAATATATAAGATATTTATATTCAATATTCTCAAATTCAAAATTCTTAATATATAAGTCTAGTTCTGATCTTTTATTATTAAATTAATAAAGACGGCAGGATCTGAAACAATAACTAAATGATTAAGCAGACTTATATACCTCGATAATGGCTGTGTTGAATGAAGATTTCAATCGGAGGGGATACTATCATTAGAATGTGATTGCAATTTCAAAACAAATTAATCTAAATCAAATATCAATCCAATTGTTAAATTTAATAAGTTATTAAATCATAAATGTTCAAATGAAATTCATAATGTAAAAACTTAACGTAAATTTCACTCAACTCACCTTCTGCAATTGTTTATTGAAGTTGACAAATTTAAAAAAATTCTAGCTCACAAAGGAGCCAATGTCAAGTCAAGTGTATTTCTATATTCACTCAATCAATCTCATGCCAATAAGGACGTGACTTGTATCTTCTGACTATGTGGTTTAGCCGGTAGACCTCACATATGATGCGGTTACGACTAAAGTCCTCTGACCGGGTAATTTGCCGCCAAATGACACCATTATATTACAGTCACGACTGTAGCTCATATGCTCCCCAATGGCTCTGTCATTTGAGATGTGAATCACAGGGTGCACCTGACAGGGAAAATAGCTAGAGATCAGTTAAGGTGGACTTAAACTTGTCTCCTTAGATAAACACCATCCTAGGTCTACAAGGTTTTCTTGGATGAACAACCCTGTACATTATGATGATCTTTCGGGTTGGTCTATCTCTTGATTAAATAGGTAGAGTTTATGAAAGTCCGGGATGACGGAACCATGGGATTTTGATCGGGCATTTCATCATTCTCAACCATCCGTTTTAAGTTAAAGGATGATGAATTTTATAAATTTAAATTCCAAAACTCCACATATTGCTACTATACACTATGCATTTAGCGATCTAAAGACTAATCTTAATCGAAAGTTCTCTCAGTATTGGGAGGGTAATTATAGGTGCTTGCCTTTATAAACGGAACCAAATTTAAAGTCCTCACAAAGTGAGGGAGAAATCTCAGGAAGTGTCTTCTCTATTCTATCATTCTTGAAATTTGATGCATTAAATCTCTTAATTGAGAGGTCGATTTTGATTTTACTCCATTTGGAATACATTTCTTTTTTCATTTTTGGCTAGTCGAATCTAAGTTATAGTAGCAGTGGAGTATTATAAATTTAAAATCTAAAGTCAATCATAAAGTAAGATAAATGAAATTCAAAATTACTTCTAAAGTAAAAATAAATAAAAAATCTAAATGAACCAAAATATTTTCTTAGATAAAGTCCCGCATAATTCAGGTCTTTATATATATATATATATATATATATATATATATATATATATGTTACTTTATATTATGTTATATTTGTTGTTGTACTTTTATATTTCTTTGTGTAATTTGAGAGACTTTATATTTTTGAAGTTGAGAAATTCCTCATAAAATATGTAGGTCATTTATGAGCATTTACATGCTTTTTGCAGCACTAGATTTGGGTTGATGCTACTTCATAATACATGTATACGGTTCATCATATTATTTATATGCATAAAGAGATTAATTTTAAGCTTCTAATTGCCTCGTGATGCGTGCATTATTAATATTTAGAAGATTTGGCTGATTACACATATCTTGGTGCAATGACTTTAAGCATCAATTTATCCTAAGATATGAGCATCATTCAAATCTTTAAATTATTCGCATGTATTAAAATGTGATAACTATGGGTATGTAATTAACTTTAGAATCATATACACCCATATATCTTTTATTTGAAATCACCCAATAATAAAATAGAAGATGCATATTAATCGATTATTGTATGCATGTTTGAAGGCATTTAGATTAGATGGGAAAATGTGTTTCACATATGAATGGGAGTCATCTAACTTTTCTCATTCTCTTGAATAACCATTCAAGATATTATTAATTTTCATGAATGATCTTTTAATGGGGTTTAGATTTTTCATAAATTGTGATTGAATGTCATTAATTGCCATGACTCTTTTCTCCCTTATAAATAAGAGGTGGATGATGACTTACTCAATACTCCTATTTGAAATTTAAATTCTTCTACCTTTCAATTTAGAGGAAGAATCTTGCTTGAGTGTTCTAATTTTCAAGTAAGTGTTTTTGTGTTTTCCTCTTTTGCATGCAATTTTTATCTTAATTTAATGTTTTATTTTTATTAGTCAAATTATGCTCATTTTTAGTATTTCAAATTTCAAAAGTTTTATAAGTTCGGTTCCATGATCAAATTAGTTTAAAATCCAAGCCGTGCCTTTCTGAGAGTACTAAGGCCTTCTACTACACTTATGAGAAGATCGCATGGGCCTTCAAACTGTTGAAATGGAGGTGTTTTCGAGTTTATGCAACAACTAGGTGAAAGGATGTGGGTGGAGAGAATAGTCAAGATCGAGAGAATGAGGTCAATAAGAGAGCTTTAAGTTCACGTGATTTTGCTCCATTCACAGCGTTCACATGAAAGGCTAGTATAGTTTCGGTTTGGGATCTCGGGTTAAAGAAAAAAATGGAGTCTCATCTCATTGAAGAGAAAGAAAACTTTTGCCACTTTTTTTATTATTATTTAATGTTTTGGATAATCCAACTTTGGGACTCAAAATGAGGATGGTTGGGATGACTTGATGGTGGGAAGAATACACATTTTTATTAAATTTATTTCTATTTTATAAGTTGATTGATGTATGAGTCGATTTCAAACCAAACAATTTAGTTTTCTTTCATTTTTTATAATTATTTTTATTTTTTGGAAACCAACATAATTTTCTTTTCTGTGGGGGTGATACTAAGGTCGAAAAGTTTGGAAAAAGATGACTAGGATTATTTTATTAAATTTTCTCTATCTTTGGTAATTTCACTTTTATAGTACAAGGAGAAGCAAACTTAGCGCGATTTGAAAGAAAATATGTCGCATATATTTACATAAGGGATATGTATTATATAGTTCACATAAGTATTTCATAAGTAAAAACAACATATTTTCTCTTTTTTTTAAAAAGGATAGTAAAATGACACACACACACACACACACACACACACACACACACACACACATATATATATATATAGGCAAATTAAAGTATTCATTAAACTTAATTACCTTTATATCTTTTACACATAAAGTTTTAATATATTTATTTATAACTTTAGTTAACTCAATATCAAAAAATGAAAATCTTTTTTTTTATATCATACTTAATTTAAATAAAATACTAATAATATTTAGACTTTGATATGTATACATACAATTATTCTTGAATCATTTTAATCTAATCATATATGTATAAATATTTTAATCTAACTTATTTTGATTTTAATTTAAAATAGTTAACTTATAATAACGAATGATTTTTTTGTTAATAACATTTTTATGTCATCTAACTTTTTGAAATTATTTTCTTTATTTTTATTTAGAAAGTAAGCTTATGAGAATATATTAAGCAATATATTATACACATACAATTTTACATAAATTATTGTATATTTGCTCGTTAATTATCATTATTTGACAAACTCTTGTTGTTAATTTATTTAATAAAACTTTAATTTTATTTTATTATATAGTACATATATTTTAGTTAACTAAAATTATATTTATATATGTTAATATATTAATCTAATTAGCTATAACAAATGCTCTTTTTTCTTTTGTGTTTTGCGAGTTGTGTGTTACTCTAAAATGATTAAATCTAAATATTAATAATGAGTTTGGTATATATATATATATATATATATATATATATATATATATATATGAGTCTTTTAGTTTATTTTATTTTGACTAATTTGTCTTAACTAAAATGATTAAATAATAATAATTAATAATTTTACAAATGATGTTTTTGCGCCTTTGAACTTTATGAGAAATTTTTTTTTTTGAATTTATTTCATTTTCATGTAAGTTGACTGGACGACTCTTTTTTTTATAATTTGGCAACCGATATTTTTTTATATGACTTAGCATTTTTTTATCTAATCCACCGTATTCGCCTGATTCACATGATGGGATAATTTTGCGGTAACCCAGTGGATTATTGTTGGCAATACGACGGCGATCTGTAATGGTGGTTGAGTGGTGGTCTGGTTGTGTACTGAGATTTTTCAAGAATCAGAGCTCTCTCCCATTTTCAGTTTAGGTCCTTTTATGTAAATAATGAGAGATTATTTATAGATTTTGGGAGTATCATTCCTTGTAAATATAGGTAAGATCCGAACCATTCCATTGGAAGGCTCAGAATGATCCTTTTGATAATGAGATATATTTTAAGTATTTGAACCACAAATAAAGTTAAAATTAAGAGATATTGGGCTTGTTAGATTGTCTCAACGCTCACTTTATTGGCTATAAATGTGCAATTTTGGAAGCTACTTAGAGATCTAAATAATATTCCAAAGTTTTCAATTATATTTTACATGCTTAATTTAGGTTAATATAGACTCAAATCGAGCTTCATTTGATCCCATCGAGGTGGTTATATTGACTCTATGATGACCAAAAGAGAGTTTGAATGATTAAGATTTTGATTCTAAGAAATATTTAATTATGCATATATCAAGATTCGTGTTTGAACTGATTGATTTTTTAATGACATATCAAATACTATTGGAAAATTAGTTGTTTGATGCTTGCATTCAATTCTGATATTCAAAATGTAATGAATTATGAAATCAGTTTCCACGTTCTTTAAAATGATCAGATACCTCCCACCATTTGGTAAAACTTTTAAGGAATTTTTTTTAAACTAACAAATTCCCATTTTAATGGCAATATTAGAAGCATGTCTTCTTCTCAAATTTTTACTTTTTTTATTAAAAATGTACTGGGCAAGCGTGTACTTTATTAATCTGGCTTTCACTCCCATCAGAAAATAACTGATTAAAAGCATATTTTTCATGATGAACAAGTGTATCATAATTGCTTAAAGACATTTTTTAAGGATAAATCCATTTTATATATTTTATAAAATAGGCACAAAGTCAGTTATAGATTTCTTCTCGCTAAAAGGTGCAATTCTTAATACAAGAGTTAAATGGGAATGCATGTTTGATTTTTTTTTTTCAAGAAGGAAGCAACAATGTGAGGATTAGAGATAAAATTTTTGACCTCATTTTTGAGAGTTGAGGCATAAACCGTCAAGCCAAAGCCCAGTTCATATGCTTGTTTAAAAACTTAGATCTGAAAAATATGATCACATTGGCAAGGTGCACACTTAAGGTAATCTTAGGAATGCCGTTGTCATAAAATGTACTTTTATGATAAACTTTTTTGTGATTTTTATCTTATTATTTTTATTATTATTAGTATTAGTATTGTTGTTGGACAGTTTGATGATCAGGAAGTGGGCCCACCATACAATACATCTGTGGCAGAGTGAGTTCCTTTAATTGGTTCTTTATATATTATTGTTTCTTATAACCACTTGTAATACATAAAACTGATGAAAACTTAACTTGAACCAGTGTTTCACTTTACTTGCCATCTGATTTATTTTATAGCTATGTGGAGGTCCTAAATCAGGTGGGTTTCAAAGCCATCTCAATTGTAGATAATGAACTAGCCGTCAAGCAACGAAAGGTGCGCCTATGCTTTAGTTCTCTAGTTTCGAAGTTTCACAATGTTCTTAGCTGCTGATACTGGTGTCTCAGAATTTCATAAATGTCTAGTTGGACGCCTCCTATACAGCCCAAGTAGTAAAATCTGTAGAAGATCAATGATGGATTTTCCATGAAAAGATGAAGTTGAATACCTTTTGATTTCCATCTAAATTTTTTTTTTCTTTTTTTGAACTTTTATTTGATATCAATCGCTGTCTTCCAGCGTCTGATCTATGGCGCTTTTTAGTTTCTGATGAACTTGTACAGTTAAACTCGGATAGAGGCTCAAGTAGGATCAGCTAAGTGAAAATGAACTTATATTCTTTGAGAGGGATTAAATGGGGGATGTAGAGCTTGCAATCGATGCTTGTTTTCAGTTGTCTAATTAATTGATGATTCGAATAAACTTCACCCGTTTCAAAATATATGTTTTACCTTCAAGAAATCACATGATTTTAATTAAGTTTACATCTTATATAATTTTCTTGAATGTATCATTTTTTTATATAGATAAGGGTGGATCTAGAAGAGGCTGGGGATGTGCTTGTGCCCTCACAATAAACTTATAAAACCCATCATATCACCTTATTTGATGTAATGTAATAACGTGTAAATATTAAATCTTATATGAAAAACTGACATGCGACCTTCTTTGATGTAATATAATAATGTCCAAACTTTAAATCTCACATGAAAAAAAAAGATGAGTATTACCCTATCACACTTGCCCCTCTACCCTAAAATACAGTAAAAACCTTTGCCGTACATATTATGATCATGTTGTTAGTATGGTGGAGATTTCTCCGCATTAATATTCGTAATGCATACGTATAAGTCTGAGCATGGAATCTTCTCATATTGCATTTAGTTCAATTTTCTCTTTTGGTAGATATTCCTCTTGGGGTCCATATGGTTGCTTATAGATGAAAACATCACAACAACAACAAGCCTTTATCCCACTATGTGCGGTGGGCTACATGAATCCTTCTTCTCCATTGTGTCCTATTATGTGTCAAATTCTCATTTAATTCAAGTATACTAAGATCATTTTTTATACATTTTAACCAAGTCTTTTTAGGTCTACCTCTATCTTTCTTCTTAACAAATCTAATCTACTCTCTCTATTATCGGACAAATGCTTTATCAAACCATCTAAGGCGACTCTCTCTAATTTTATCGCCACAGCTACTCCAACTTTTTTTCGAACATACTCATTTTGCATTTTATCTCTAAGAGTAAAGCCACTCATCCACCTGAGCATCCTCATCTTTGTACACTTAACTTAGTCTTATGCTTCTCTTTTATTGGCCAACATTTTGCTCCATAAATCATTGCAGTATCACCATCTTATAAAATTTTCCCTTAAGTTTAAGCGGTACTTTTCTATCACGCAATAGGCCAGATGCATTCCTTTACTTCAACCATCCAACTTGAACTTTACTAATAACATCTCCATCTATTTCACCATTATTTTGAGTAATAGAGCCTAGATATCTAAATCACTCACTCTTTTTAATGACTTCTTCACCCAATGTCACAACAGTACCACTAGAATTTCTACAACTAAAATTACACTCCATATATTTAGTTTTAGATCTACTCAAACAAAAACCTTTAGACTCTAAGGTTGACCTCCATAATTCAAGTTTCTCTTGGACTCTCTCTCTAGTCTTATCAACAAGAATGTCATAAGCAAAAGCATACACCAAGGTAAATCTTCCTGTAAATGCCTAGTAAGAACATCCACAACTAAAGCAAAAAAGATAAGGGCTTAAAGCTGATCCTTGATGTAATCCAACTAAAATAAGAAAATATTTTGCTAATCCTTCTTGTGTTTGGACACAAGTAACAGCTCTAGTATACATATCCTTAATGATTTGAATATAACTAATATTAACTCTTTTCTTTTCTAGAACTCTCCAAAGCATCTCTTAAAACTTTATCATAAGTTTTCTCTATATCAGTAAATATCATATGTAGATCCTCCTTACTTTCTCTATGCTTCTCCATCAAATCTCTTTAACAAATATATAGCATCCATAGTAGATCTACCTAACATGAAACCAAACTGATTGTGAGAAATTTTTGTATCACATCGTAATATATTCTTAATTACTCTCTCTCATAATTTCAATGTATGACACATTAACTTAATTCCTCTATAACTTGCATACTCTTGTGCATCGTCTTTATTCTTAAATATAGGAACCAACAAACTCTTTCTCCAGTCATCTGACATCTTTTTAGTCTTTAAAATAATATTAAAAATATTTTTAAGCCAAGAAATTCCTTGATCTCTCTTAAACATTTTCACACTTCTACAATATCATCGATTCTACTA
The DNA here is from genome assembly GCA_021442155.1 of Cymbidium sinense. Taxonomy (NCBI): domain Eukaryota; kingdom Viridiplantae; phylum Streptophyta; class Magnoliopsida; order Asparagales; family Orchidaceae; genus Cymbidium; species Cymbidium sinense. The sequence goes on along the minus strand of CM038218.1, from coordinate 172,517,181 downwards.
TTTTTCACATTTCATTTTCTTTAAAGCTTCTCTTCAAATTTACTATCGATAACAACAAGCCTTAATCCCACTAGGTGGGGTTGAATCCTTAATTCATTGTGTATGTGTCAAATTCTCATTTAATTCGAGTATACTAAGATCATTTTTTATACATCTTAACCAAGTCTTTTAGGTCTACCTCTACCTTTCTTAACATGGAAAATCTAATCTACTCTCCTATTGTCATGGACGGTATATGTGGCCAAACCATCTAAGGACTCTCCCTAATCTTATCTATACTGGAGCTACTCAACTTTTTCCAACATACTCACTTTGCATTCTATCTCTAAGGTAAAGCCACTCATCCACGAGCATCCTCATCTGTAACACTTAACTTAGTCTTATGTTTTATATTGGCACATGCACCATAAGTCATTCGGTCTTACCACCATCTTATAAAATTTTCCCTTAAGTTTAAGTGGAACTTTTCTATCACATAATAGGCCGGATGCATTCCTCCACTTCAACCATCCAACTTGAATTCTACTAATAATATCTCCATCTATTTCACCATCATTTTGAACAATACTAAATATCAATCGATTCTTATTAATGACTTGATCACCTAAGTCACAATCTATCTAAAACTTCTACAACTAAAATTACACTCCATATATTCAGTTTTAGATGCTTAAACGAAAACCTTTAGACTCTAAAGTTGACCTCCATAATTCAAGTTTTCGTTGGACTCCTCTCTAGTCTTATCAACAAGAAGAATGTCAGCATGAAAAGCATACACCGGTACATCTTCTTGTAAATGCCTCGTAAGAACATCCATAACTAAAGTAAAAAGATAAGGGCTTAATCTTGTAAATTTACTAATACGATGATAAAATAAAATTCTCTATTTTTGTTTAGGGTATCAAGGTTACTAAAATCAATCATATTTTCTGATCATTCATTGAAAAGTTTATTAAAATACCTCTTTCACCTATTTTCAACATCATTTTCTAAGAAAAGTATTTTATGATTTTCATCCTTAATACAACTCACTTGAACTAGATCTTTACTTCTCCTATTTTTTTGGTTGGTTAATTTATACATATATCTTTCACCTTCTTTGTAAAATAATCATGACATGAATCATTTAAAACATTGTAGATGAAAACATCATTCTTAGAAAATAAATAGAATTTGTTACAAGCTATTGTTTTGTTGGATGTAATTATATATTACATACGCATTGATTAAATATTGCAAATCCCTTAAATTTAATAACTTTATTTTAACAGTTACGAGTTTCTAAACTAAATCATCAATTTCTGATGTGTTCTCTATCTGCAAGCAATCAAATGGACCCTTAATAGAAATTGAATTTCCAAAAAATTCATGGATTATGATGATCTATCAATGAACTCATCATACTGCATATTGTTTAATCAATACATGCTCCCCCTTAATTGTATCTGAATCTGAACTGTGAATCTTTTGCAGGGAGCGGAAAAACTTGGAAGGTGGAAAAAGAGTTTGACTCAATCATCATTATGAGCAAAGAAATCCACTCTTCTGGAGAGGAATCTTAAACATCACGTACCATTGCATAAATTGGAGTGAAATTTTGGAAATTGTAATAATTAGCTATGGCTAGTCACAATTGCATCCCACATAAGGCTGCAAATGAACCGAGCATTCAACAAGCTACTTATGACTCAGTTTGATTAAAACTCATTCATGATCGTTTGAATAACTAATCAAACAAATTTGAACACTTTCGCGATTGCTAGATGAACAAACTTGAATAGACTATCATTCGGTTCATTTATGTTCATAAACAATATCATTTAAAACTTGTGAATAAACTCATTAAGTGGCTCGATTATGACTCAATTGAGGCTTATTTGTGAATATTCTTGTTTAAATTTTTAAATTTTTAGGCTTAATAAGCTTTTAATTGATACCGTTCATGTATATTTTTCAACAAGCTACTCGCAAACAACCTCAATTAAGGTTTGATTATAGCTCGTTTCTTTCATTAAATGAATTGCTCGCTAACTGGCTCGATAATTAAATTTGAACTGAGCTCCAAAACAAACTTGAAACAACCTTGAGCTCAATAATAGTAGATAAGCTCAAGCTTGAACTTGAACAAGTACATGCTCAGTTCGGCTCGGCCCGGTTTATTTGCAGCGCTAGCCATGTGCGCTCTTGTGCTCTGAAGGAGAGGTCAGGAGTTTCTATCCCTTAATATAAAATTACCTTTGGAATTTTTACATGGCATCGCGGTTGATGAATATTTAAATACGCATGACTTTAACATTCAAGTGAAAACTTTGACGGTTACATTTTATGTGCTCATTTGAAGACTTATTTCTTCGCATGATCTTCTAGCTATTATTGCCAATAGATTTTCCGAATCTATGGGAGACTTTGAGGAACCAATTTTTTAGCTTTGATTGTTTTCCATTCTTATATTAGGGTTTGCAATTTGGGCTTTAAGCAATCACTGTGAACTTCTAAACGTCCAAATAGGGATGATTAATTGGCTGATCAGAACTCCAACAAATGCATATATCTGAGCAAAAGTATGTACTATTCTTGGGGAAAATGTACTAGAGAAATTGACAAAGAAATTTTTTATTATTTTGATTTGTCTTATAAAAATTGTGCAGTTAAGGCAAGTGGTACTGTTGGTATGTCTTTTGGCCTTTGAGAGGCCAACAGTTCGATTCTTTAAAAAGAAATTACTTAAGTGGTGACTTCATGGCATTGGGATAACACATGTTAGTGAAGACTTTGATATTTGAGAGAAAAGTCTTTTAATCAGATCTTGTGCTTACTTTTTGCTGCTGTGCACGTTCACTTCACTTGTGTTTTTACCAGTTGTACTCACTGATCTTATACTTAAATTGTTGGTTGATTTAGATAATCAAACACATGCACATATACAGGTAAAGATTCTATGAAAGGGAGAATATTGTATTTAATGATGATTGAGTCAAACTACTGTTGTTGTTGCAATAGGCTCACCTATTGCAACACCAGCAGCTTCACTGTTATTTTTTCAAACAGCTCTTGTTGTTCCAAATAGACCCATAATTAAATTTTGCGATAGTCATCTTATGATATTTTTTCAAGCAAAGAATTTAATTTGATTGTTACTTGACATAAAATAGCTCAATTCTCAAATAAACAACTAAAAAATCAAAAAGATTTTCAAAAAAAATAAGTTATAACAAATATGACAGCCCTATTTATGTATGGTAGGTTTATCTTTATCAATTTGTTGTTATTTCTTTTTTTATTTGGAGAAGGGCCCTTCCTTAGACTTGCTAGAAACATAAGAACGGTATTTTTTTCCTGAATGAATCTATAAAGTGGAGCATTTGATTAGAGTAGCGGTCGTGAAAGAGAGCTGCACCACATAGTAGTGAGGATCTTGATAGCGACTATTGTCATAGTCAACCACGGTGGAAACTTTCGGAAAAATTTCAATTGAATCCTCGGAACAATACTCAAACCGACTGATTTACAAGAAGCCAGATAGCTTTCTCTATTGCTGGCAAGAGAAAGAAAGTCATAGTTTAGGACTCCCCTCCAAAGAAAGGCACGAAACGTTTCACTTAGACAAGCATGACGTGCTAAGACGGTTTTGAACCTAATAAAGGCCACCCGAAATGACGCCATAAAAGCTATTAAAGCGGGCAAGCTAATAATTTCTTTGGCATTTAGGCCACTAACATAAAATTTGGTCTAATATTCTGGCTATTTATTTTGTAAATAACTTTTTTGAAATTATGAGATTTTGATCATTTGATCGACTTCTCTTTTCTTATACTCAAACAAATGTGTATGTGTATCAATTCTCCTTCTCCATCAATATCTTAAGATATTTAGACCTAAAAGAAAAGGGTCACTTGCCTCTTAAGTCAATTAATCTCTTTGGTGATGATTCTCTATGGTATTTATTAATTCTCTCATGAAAGCTTGGCTTTGAAGCTGACAATCAAATAGATAATGTCTTTGAATACAATTGGCTAAGTTAACTAGGATCTTCTAACCACCTTTCTAGCCTCTTGCTCAACACTTGATTAAATAAAGGAGAATAATGAGTTATGTTCTTCAACATCATGCAGCCATCTTCATATATAATGTTTAAAGGTGGTAGGATATATACTTATGGATTTTAAGTAATTGCTATATGGTGATAGGGAACATACTTGTGGGGATTATATAGAAATTTGAGGAATGCAGGAAAATCACATGAAATAAATCAATGTAGTAGATTTTAATTTGGTAATCAAAGTTAGAGAGAAAATTATCTTCGTATTTTAACAATCTCTCACTTGAAGATGTGCTATCTTGAGATAATCATATATGTAGCATCGCCTCTCAACAAATTCATAGATTTTGCAATGTAACAGCTCATTAGTGCTTAACCTATTATAGTTTACCATCATTATTACTTTATGATTGTGTTACTTATTAATCTTTATGATATCATTTTTTGTATAATGCCCTTGTGTCCTTTGGAAGCTCCAAGTTACATAAATTTTAGAAGAAATTTTTAAAATAAATATATTTTAAAATATAACTAGTAATTTAAGTATCTTAAAAAATTTAAAATAGTATAGATAGTGCTTAGGGGACTTATCTGTCATTAGATAAGGTGCTAATAACTTACATATAACTTGGGATTTTAGAAAAATAATTTAAAACAATATAATAAAGACGTTTAATGGACTAAAAGTAAAGCAGAAACGAAATATATATCTATATTTAAATTTTATTTTTAAGATACTTAAATTACTAATTATGTTTGAAATTATACTTATTTTAAAAATTTCTTCTAAATTTTATCTGATATTGCTGCTTTAGAATCGTTAGCAATAGATTTAACGTATGCTCCCATTCTTCTCATATTTGAAGTCATTTACATATTTGTCATCCTTCTAGAATTATCATAATAACACCATAATCACCTTTTAAATATAAGTATTAAAAGGTTGAGGCATAGTCTTTTTTTCAAGTTTTCCAATCAAGATCAAGTTCTTCTACAAGTTAGAAATATGTCTCACATTTTAATGCATTTATATATTTCATTATCAACCTTGGTTTGTTCATTACTAACTTTTATACTATTCAAGAATTTACTATCAACAAGAAAAAAATTTCTCATATCAGCTTACATAGTAGTTAGTTATAAACTTTTTATATGGTGTAGAATAATAATTATCATAATTTTAATTTATAGACTCAAATAATAATTATCATAATTTTAGTTATACTCTCCAAAAGTTATAATAATTAATAAGCTTAAGGCATTGATTTCATTATTGAATTTAACATTCATTGAATTCAACCCTTGTGACTAGATTAAACTTGCTAATATACACTTCTATAAGAGCTCATTCAACCATCTTAAGGTTGAAATTTATTTTATTATATGTAAAATATTTTTCACTGGAAATTTCACATACATTATATATATTTAAAATAGTTATCATTATTACTATTTGTAGTGTTCTCATATATTAAGTTGAAGACAATATTCTTCTTCAGTGGCATGCATACAACTCTCAATACTTTCCTATGCAAAAGATCATTGTCTTCTTAACTCAAAATAGTAGCCTTCCACATAAAAAGAGATAGTTGTAATAGTTGTAACTTATCTTATTAAAAGTAATCCCAAATCCAAATCTTATAGTACTTGGAAGCCCTTTCCATTGAACCATTTGATCCCCACTTTCTCATTTTTGTTCACCATGGCTCCCATCTTTCCTATAAAATCCAAATCTATCTTAACTTTAATACTAGTTACTATGGAAAAGTGCATCTCCTATGTCAGATTAACTCGATGTTCACCATCCCCTATGATCAAAATTACTAATTTTGTTAATGAAAGCGTCTCTAAATGATATTAAAAAATGAGAAATGCTCTTCATTAGTAATTGCCAGCTACCCAATAGAGAAATCTTTGTATATATTAACTAAAATAATCACTCCACGAATCACATCTATGGTTCTCACTTTTATATTTGGTTGAACGACAAAAAATGAGTGATGCTCTTCAACATTATATAACTATCTTTTTATGTAATATTTAATAGTGATATATAATAAATCTGCTGAGGTTAAATAATTACATTAGGTGGTAAGTAACATACTTAGAGAGGTTATGTAAAAAGATTTGAAATACATGGAAAATCTCATTAACAAATTCATGTAATAGAATTTGGTTTTGCAATTAAATTTTATGAGAAAATTTCTTCACATGTGAAAATTAAGCATGAAATAAATCTTAGAGTAGCAATCTTTACTCTAGGTGACCCCATGTGTAATATATAGATTAGACATAGATATGGAATTTATGATTGAAGCTTACTTGCCAAGTAAGATTAGTTACATGTGTTAAACTTATTCTCATCATCTTGATTAGAACGAGAAGATGAAACACTTAAATGGTCATTGATTTAACTATAGCTAGCATACTATGATAATGTAATGTGTGTGTGTGTCTGTGCATTTTTAGCACTAGCTAGCACCATTATGCAATTATTAATGTTGTATACCATGTCAATTATTTTCACATTGATGAGTTATTCCATAAATTTCTTGTCATGCCAACTTCTAGTCAAATCTTTTTCAAATGATCTTCTGTGATAACTTTGTCAATGAAAGGCTTCAGTCATTCAACCCGTGATGTCATCATCATTATCATTATGATAAATGAAAAACTCACTTTGCCTTGTTATATGAGTCAACTATTTAAATTGTATGTTATCTTTTAATGCTTCCAGATGGTTTAAATGGATTTGATAAAAGGATAGAGAAAAATTTTCTTATTAGTGGATCGAGATAGAGCAAGTAGGGCAAGACTTTGTGGGTTGTTGCCATAGTCTCTCCTTTTGAATTGTGAGTTGTTAGTTTTGTGGTAATAGTTAGCATGTTTTGTTCAACTAAGATTGAATTTCCCTTACATTTCTAAATGAGAAATAAAGGTGGAATGGTTAGACCAATAGAGTCTTGGATAATTTCTTCCACATTAATGCATTTAGCTACTCATTTTAATAGCTTTACCATCAAATTAGAAAGATATTTGGCGACAACAAATTAAAATTAACTTAGATGAAGTCCAAAAATCTAGTTCAATTAGAGAGGATGGAATCAAAACCAATTACTTCATGCAAAGCCTTGTTAAGATGAGGAAAATATTTATGAATGTTTTCTCCTTCTATCTACTTAATGTAAAATAAACATTGATAAGTTTTTAGGAACCTTTATAAGTAGAGAATTGAGATGAAAATGGGTGGGATAGTTCATTAAAAAGGAGATACTTATAAGAGTTAAACTATTATAATACCTTATGACTTAGTCCATAAAAGTGGGACAAACATTTGACACTTGATAGTGTTAGATATAGTATAAGGGGATATGATGTCCTTTAAGGTGTTCAGTTGTTCGATATTATTTTACTTATATATTTCAAGCCATAAAACCTTAAATTTTTAAGGAATTAGCTCCTCGTATATCATTGGTCTAACAACTAGTAATTAGATAATCTCTTGGTAATGAGTCATATAATTAGCATAAAAATATATCATTGGTCTAATGATATTCTTCTAATTGATGACATTGAAATGTGAACAAATTTTTTATGATTATTCAAATAAATAATTGATGAAAAAAATATTATATGAGGTTCAAGAGAGAGAATGTATATATATATAAGAGGCAACAAAAAATTAAGAATCGAGATATAATGCAAATAGACAAAGAACAAAAAAAAATGAACACAAGTGCATAAGACAAGCAATTTAAATGATTTAATCATTGAACATTCTTTTAATAGAAACTATATGCTCAATTATTATTTATTACTTCTATTAATAGTGTAACAATTATTAAGGATAACTTTCCTAATTTCTTATAATCTAGAGGTTAAATGAAACTAATATTATGACAATTATAGTTATGATCAAAGATTTTGAAAATAGGGGAAATAGTCGAATGGATTATATAAATCATTATTTTGACATAAAATAAGTGACTACCTTTGATTGTGTTAGATCATAATAAGTCATTCAAAGGTTATTATATATGTTTTATATCGATATTGATCTTGGTATATGAAACATTTAAGATGAAGCAAGGTAACTAGTGTAAAAAATTAAGCACAACAATAATAACAAGCCTTTATCTCACTACACAGAGTCAACCAACTAACTTTTCTCCAATGTATCCTAGTAAGTCTCATATTTTCATCTAATCCTAGAAAATTAAGATCATTTTTTATACTTCCAAACAATGTCGTTTCAGGCCTACCTCTACCTTTCTTAATATAAAAATTAAATCAAATATATCTACTCTCTGAAGTCATTAAACGGCCGACATTTAATGTGATCAAATCATCTAAAATGACTCTCTCTAATATTATTTGCCACTAGAGCTACTCCAATCTTATCACGTATATATTCGTTTATCATTTTCTCTTAAGTGTGAGTCACTTATCCACCTAAGCATCCTAATCTCTACAACACTTAATGCTTCTATTTTAATGGCCAACATTTTTCACCATAAAGCATTGCAAGTTATAAAATTTTTCCTTGAGTCTAAAATATACTTTCCTATTACACAATAAGCTTGATGCATTCATCCACTTCAACCATCCAACTTAAATTCTACTAATAACATATTCATCTACATCACCATCACTTAGAACAATAGACCAACTATATCTAAAACATTCACTCTTTTTAATAACTTGATCACCTAATGTCACCACTCCACCAATAGATCTTCTACAACTAAAATTATGCTCCATATATTCAATTTTAGATTTACTCAAATAAAAGTCTTTAGACTCTAAAGTTGATCTCCATAATTCAAGTTTTACTTGAACTCCCACTCTAATCTTATCAACAAGTTGAATATCATCAACAAAAAAAAACATACACCAAGTTACATTCTCTTGTAAATGTCTAGTAAGAACATCCAAAAGCAAAAAGATATGAGCTTTAAGCAAATCCTTGATGTAATCCAACTAAAATAGGAAAATACTTGGTCAATCTTTCTTATGTCATAAGTGACAGCTCCAATATACATATCCTTAATGACTTGAATATAAATAATATTAACTCCTTTCTTTCCTATAATTCTCCAAAACACTTCTCTTTGAACTTTATCATATGCTTTCTCTAATTCAACAAATATTATATGAAGATCCTCCTTACTCTCTCTATACTTCTCCATCAAACCTCTCAACAAATGCATATCATCCCATATTAAACCTACTAAGCATAAATCCAAATTAATTTTAAGAAACTTTTGTATCACATCATAGTCTATGAATTATTCTCTCCGATAATTTTAATGTGATACATTAACTTAATTCCTTTATAATTTGCACACTCTATAGAGGAATTTAGGGTGGATCTATTAAGATTCTCAATTGTGTCATCAAAACATTATAACTATTGAATTTTAATCAGATAATGCCATAGCTTGACCTTAAGAGCTTCGAACCATTGAAACCATGTTCACAAGAGGAAATATCAAGATTCTCAATTACACATCAACTAGGTTAGGTGAACCACCTTGGATCATACTAGCATGATCATATGTATAATCAAGTTAGATGAAACTAAAAATCGAAGACAATGTCTCCTAGGAACAACCTCATAATGTTTTGTTTAGGTATTGAAATGTTAAATTATTTGGACAGAAATTTACTGTAGAGAATTTTGGTTTTCTGTTGTACAAAAGAAAATAAAGTTCACAACCAAGAAGCTAATGTCAGATAGCATCACTTAACAAGCCAAATGTGATTTTTCATAATCTCTTCTCTATAGAAAGTTCCACCTTCCAACTGATGGATGGCTCTTTACTAACCTTGATAGAAGATAAACAGGGAAACAACATAAGGCTTATTGCTACTCATCCAAAGAATGAACTTGAAATGAATTAGCTGAACTCTAGCAAAAATATGAATAGTTCAAGAACAAACTAATCAAAGTTGATTGTTCTACACATTTTGTTGGATATGTACAGGTGATATCAAATAGACAAACAAAGAAATTACATTCGTTAAATTACCACCTCCCCATCAAGCCTGGGATGCTTTGGTGAGAATGATTGAGGCATACTCCGCAATGGTTGAATCTGGCGACCGTTTAAGTTGTGTGAAGAGAGGAAAAGAGTTCAACGATCGGAGGGCACGCCTGCAAATTGTATGGTCACACATTTTCCCTAGCGTGAAGAGTACTATCTTTAGAGGCGACTCAGTGATTGCATCCCTTCTGCTTGGGCTTAAGGCAAAAATGGAGTAGTCACTCACCAACTTCAACAAAGCCTGAGAAAATAAGACCATTATTGAAGCAATAAACAAGCAGAAAATGAACATATTAAAAAAAATTCCAGAGTTTCTTGAACAGTAATGCAAGATTGTATTGTGTTTCCATGGAATTAAAATCCACCATTTTTTTTCTCTAAGTCCATCAAAAGGTTGGTACCAAAATGTGAAGTCCAGATAAGCAACACTATGAAAAAGAAAGTCATTTGTGGTTGCACAAAAAAATAGTTTGAAATTTCACATACATAGCACACAATTCTTATACATTTACACCAACACATAATTTTGATATTTATAAATATAACACTTTTCCTATGCATAAAAGATGCATTTCACTTTAAAAAATTAATGCCGGTGTTATTTTCATGTTTATGATAGTTCAAGTGTTAGACATGTAAATATATAAGAATTGAGTGTTATGTATGTAAATGCTCAAAATAGAATACAAACCTGTATTGCTCCCTCCTTTTCAATGTCTTTACAGAGTAGGTTGGAGTTGCGCACAAGATTGCTCAATGCGCCAGCTGCATTGCCTTTGGTTTTATCTTCATCAGCTGACAACAGAAGCTTGGTGAGCTGAGGTATACATCTCCTAAGTTGAATGTAAAGAGCATCACTGTGGTATGCAGCATTTCCAACCTAGAAAGGAGAAATAAAAGATCAATAGTAAATCAGGATTCGTAGTTTAATCGCCAACTTTCGTTAAACATAATAACTCCATACCAGTATCATCATAAGGGGCTGTTTGGAATCACCTTTCTATTTTATTTTATTTATATTTTGACTTGAAATTAAAATAATTATTTTTAAAAACACTTAGATGTCTAAAAAATTATCTGAGTTTTTTTAAATAATGTGATTTATATTTAAAAATAAAAATAAAAACACAATAAAATTGATCCCAAATAAACCCTAAGAAGCTTTACTTGTCAAAATCGTTTTTATAGGAAAACTCATAATGATGTCACAAGCAACTAGTCATGCCTATAATTTCAAACCCCTGATGGGCTAGAGACAATTATAATTTTTAGTACAAAATTCAAATAGACACGCATCTATCAAGATGCTAATGCTTTAATGCTAAACTAATCAACATGGTCAATTCTTGTGCTTTTCAATTTGGGGTACAACTCGCTATGAGCAAATGTTTAACTCCACAGGACAGGTAACTGATTCAATCAGTAAATGGTATAATAAGAGAAAATTGTATAACAAAGCTAATAGAATCATAAATTAAACCAACAAGTAATCAGATCTGGAGGATTCTTACAGCAAAACAGGCAAACTTTCTAGTACGTTTGTCCGGATCAGAACATCTATCAACAAGGAGATCAACAATCTCATGCATCGCCTAGAAGAAGCATGGTACAAAATAAATTTGTCAGTTATGAGTACTGAAAGAGCTGTCGATGTATTAAATGGAACTCACAAGAGATTTATAGAAGTAGTCACTGTGCCGACACATGTTTCCAATGGCACTGCAAGCTTTGGAACGTAAATCAGCGTCATCACTGCACAAATAGTCTTTCAAGTGGCCAAGCAAAGAAGCCTTATCAATGTATTCATAAAAGTCCTGCAATGAAGCATGTCATTAGCCTCACTCCACCAGAGAAAATAAAACTGCCCACCACTACACCGATATACAGCTCAGTAAAATCTAAAGAATTGTGGCATCAAATTGTTGTCAGGCTAGTACTATTATGTGACAAAGTACTTAATTTGTGCAACTTTCATACAGTTGATTGCACTTAGCTGTGGAGATTCAAAATAGATAAAATAAAGATGCTCGCATCCTGTCGGCCTAGTGGATAAAGGCCTTGGACCTCCTGCGTGAGATAGTGGACAAACTTAAATGCGTTTTGTGAGAAAAATTTACCTTCGACATCCGAGCAAGATCAGAAACAATCATGAGAAAGTCGAGCATAACTTCCTTAGGGCTCAGTTCCCCAAGCAACCTTCCAGCCATGTTCGAACTCAATAAACCTTCTCTAACAAGCTGCAATGCCAGGGGACGGTATGCAACCATTTTGGCTAAAAAAGCTACTGGCCTTGCTAGATCTTTGGAATCTATAAAATCCAAGCATCTAAGAATACTGCGAGGAATGCCAGCCTAGCAAGAAAACAATCTGTTAAAACAATTTTAACAAGCCCCAGGAAGACAAATCTAGTGTTCTTACTTCAAGAAGAATTTGGATATAATGAGACATGTTAGCCTCAATAGACTTGACCATTTCCCTGCTTTCCACACCCATTCCTCCTGCCAGGTGAATCGATGTTCAGAAGGTAGCCACTGTTAATGGATGCAGAAGTTGGCGGCATGCTGGGGGAGCTCTGAACAGCAATGAAGGGAAATGCAAAGAGATCGACTACTGAATTCAGAAGATCTCTGACTCCACTATTTCCTCCACCAGACCCTCTCCAACATCTTAATAACTTAATATGTGCTTCAAATATTAGATCACCTATGAGCTTCACATGCTCTCTCCTAAACAAAATCTCCCTAAAACACCCCGGTAAGCAATGGCACAAGGAAGAAAGTGTCCATACAACTCCCATTGGTGATAAACCTACATGAATCCTTGCAGCATTATTTACTTGTAAAGGTTCTTTCTTAAGTTGTTGAGCCAACAAAGAAACAAGAAGTTGTGGTATATCATTTGAGCATGCTTGTTCAATGGCTAGAGGTCCACCCCATTTCAATCTAGCATCCAACAACCCAAGACAACCATCCCTAAATCCATGACAATAGATTAGCGACCACTTATAATTGAATTGTATTCCCATTTCATCAGCCAACCAAAGTTTGAGATGGGTACGAAGTGTTGCCATGGGCGGAAGTAAAGTGAGTGCTACTTCACAGATGGAAGATTTTGAAGGACCAAAGCATTCAAGACAAATAATTGATGATAAAGCAAACATGGCTGATGCACAATGCAATTGAATTGAATTTGCAGCTCTATCATCAGAAGAAGACAGATGTGCCAGCACTGATAGACGAATTCGTTGTTTCTTTTGGGAACTTGTAAGTATATAAGATGCTGAAAATTTTCCATCTGACTTCAAGCAGCAAGCGATGGTAGACAAGGCAATGCAACAATGTAGAACTATCCCATGGGGATTGGAAAGTCTACATTTCTTATTGTTTTCCTCTCCTGATTCATTATTGATATATGGAGCACATAATGTCAGTAAGGAAAACACGTCACAGATGATGGTTCCATCCCCGCCAGCATCTACCTCATCATTATGAGTTGAATTTTGCAGGCCACAAATCACATTGCAGATATCGATGTTTAACAGACACATCCTTGATATAAGCTGAAAAAATAAATTTTAAATGTGTCAAATACTGCAAGTAGGAAAGATAAAATTAATTGAAATGAAACATTTCCCTCATCAAACAAAGTCATATTCCCTAAAAATATAAAATAAAGAGTGCACCCTCTGACATGAACAAAGAGATGCTAACATATAATTTTAGAGAAATTTAAATTAATGCACTATATGATGTGTCGTATTACCTCAAAAAAATGCAAGATCAACAAGAGAGGGAAGCAATTCAATACAATATTTTAATGAGAAGAGGCTGGCCAAAAGAGCCAAGACTAGTAAGCATAAGGGACACTACGTTAAGTCATTAAGGTGTGAAAGGCACAAAATAAAAATTTAGAATTCCTTTTCATGAACTAATTCACTTTATTTTCTTATATGGCTTGTCAAATGTCTTGCACGTTTAAATTGAATGATGCACTTTTTTCATACCAAAATTCTCCTCCATATTGCAACCATGGCCATAATCCTCACTGTTTACCTTATCGAGCTAAAGAGGAACTGCGACCCTCGCTAAACTCTAATCAAGTGAAAAAAGCATGAGAGAGAAAAAAAGAACAATGCACATCCTTGGAGATGTTCACTAGGTTTGGAGAGAAATCACAACCGACAAACAAATTAGGAAATGTTCTTCCAAATATTTCCAGTTTCAGCTACGATATTCATTTCACTGGAAACCCAGTCATAGATTATTCAGGGAACATGAATCTAAGGAAGAAGAGGAAAAAAAAAACCAATGGGGAAATGGCCAACTTTTCAAGTACAGCTTCACCCTTCAGGTGAGAAAACCCTTCAGGTGAGAAAAGACCTAGCCATGAAAACCCATTCCAGCCACCTCATCTACTCCATGTAAGCCTCTCCAGCATAGTGCAACTCTCCAATAAGAAAGACATTGACTCCATCGTGGATGAGGGAAAGGTCCAGTCATGGAAGAACTGTTTGAGAGAGAAGACAAAAGGAAAAGAGAGGGAATATAATAGGGTACTTTTGACTCCATATGAAGAGTTATGAAAAATGAGAATATATGTGAAACACTACTAATAACTCAAGCAATGTATAACAGAACCATATTCACCATGCGTTTATGACTTTTCTAAGATATAATTGAAAAGTCCACAGAAGAGAATAGTCACCTGAAGACCAGCAAGTAGAGCAGACTCTAGACCATTATGGAGACAATAATAAAAGCAGTCTGCATCTTTTGACTTTGACTGAACAATTTCCTGATCATCTCAATCACCCGAGCTGCTTCCGTATCAGGTAATAAGCCTTGTTTTTGCATATGCTTATCGGTTTGGACCACAGACTCAGATCTAGAACCATTCAACGGAAAAAAATATGTGTGAAGTCTTATTGAATTAATCTCCAATGCCTCAATCAGATACCAAATAGCCTTGCAAGCTTCACATGCAGCAGGCACCATATTTGAAGATCCTGACATGAGACTTGATCCTGAAACTACTAAACATTCACTCAAAATCTCCACAATTCCTGATGTTCGGGCATGATCAAGTATTTGAATGAGAACTTCTGCAGAAGTCGTATCAGAGACCTTCTCAGGAATGTCAATTGCTGCAGATGTTTTAAATCCCAAAGCAACTCGAGACAACATTATTGCAACACAGGCAGTAGCCTCATAGAAAATTCTCCCAGATGTGTCCTGGACTATGACCAAAATCTGCACTGACGATGAACATAAGAAAAAGAGTACTGTTTGGTTCATTTGTTCTGGATAGCAGAGTTACCTGTGAATACAGCTCCTTCACAGCAACCCAATGTCTACCATAAGAACTTCTGACTCCACTTCCACTGTTATCCAACAACTTTTTTAAAATTGATAGGCACTGCATAAAAAACATGTAGGTTAGCCTATTCAACATTACACTGATGTAGCTGGAAGCACTTTAGCTTTGTCAAAGTTCATCAAAATTCCGGAATCTTCAGCTAATTAAATAAGTAATAAACATCAGAAGAAAACTAGGTTCACAGCAACCAAAAAAAATTCTTAAAATTTGCGGGTACCTTTATTATTAGTCCATGGGTGTCAGAAATCTTCAGCTTAACTATGAAATTTGTGAATTCAAGTAGCACGCTTATCATGTCATCCAATGCTGCAGAAGATTGATGCACTCCAGCTGCTATTAAATTGGCAATAATTCTTATTGATTGGTTTACATAATCAATATTTAAATCCCTGTCAAAATTAACATAAATAAAGTTCAGTGATCTGGAAAAAAGACATAACTAGATACAAAAATAAGAAGAATGACAATTCAATAAAGAAGCCAGCCATTTCTGCCCTAGTACCAATTTAGATTTTATAGGCATATTATATGATTGTCATTATCAAATGAATAATTAGAGAATGAATTTCCAGAACCTTTTCTGCCACTGGACCTGTGTAGATTCCTTGGGATGCACTGCAAGATAAAAGCTGTCATATGATTAACAGTGAACATGATTAACAGTGAACGAACTTCATGTATTCAAAGGCTAGCTTAAGAGCATTATTTTAATTTTAATATTGAAATTTAATGGGATTTTGTTACTGACTCAAGTTATATCTCTCGGGAAAGAGTATCTTACTAGCTTATTTGGTCATATCCCTTCAACTGACACATTCAAATCCTTCTCCCTCTCTAGTTGATACAACAATCAAGATTCCAAAAAATTAGGGATACATCAGTTCTTAGAATTTCAAAAAGGATGTCCGTGAAATAATTAACTGATTTTTTTAACTTTACAAGATTGTTATCTTACTCCCACTCTCATCTCTCTCCATCATTTACTTAATTCAATAAAAATTTTAAAAAATCATAAACCTCTCTCTCTCCTAAAAAGAATGGAATGCTATTTATTGCATTTCCTATTTATTGTTTCATGTTGATCTCATAATAAAGAAAGCATGTAATATCTGATTCACAATTGAGGTATCCTATTTATTGTTTCATGTTGATCTCATAATTACTCATAATTACTTCTCCGCACACAAACATGAAAATAAAAGCATAAAAATACAGAGGCATGTATTACATGGTTTCAACCTTGATACATTTTATGTTAAGTTCTAGAAAAGAATGAGATGGCTGCTGTGAAATGATAGTGGTGGTCTTGTTGGTTGTTATTTTGTGTAATTGTTGTAAGCAATTAGCGATGGACACTAGGACCGTTATAAAAACTCGTTGTTCATAAACATCTTGTGATCGACTTATTATAGAAGTGAATCAAACATAAATAAATATTTTAAGTTTATTTTTCAAATGACAAAGCAAAAATAGAATTTTGTATAGCAAACCAACATAGCTTAGCAAATCGGGCCCGTATTCACACACTACCTCGAGTTGAATCCCCTTATGCTTCACGTGAACACATGAGTTGAAGGCCCTTCTCTCTCAAACTAGAACTTCTCGGTCCTCTCGAATGCCTTTCCCTCATCAACAACACATATCTTGAGATTATCCCAAGCTTTACACCACCTCAACTCGAGATTTAAGGGAGTGAAAACTAGGGCATCACAAAAATCCGCCAATCACCATGATGAGGTATAATCGCCAAACTTGTCTCTCCCTCTCGGTCTCTTTCACCGTTGAAGCCTACCAATAACTATGAGCCTTCTTATTTTTCGCTCATCCTTTCTCAATTTTTTCTTCATCCCTTTTGTCTCTTTCCGCATTATTTTTTTGGAGAAATCATAGTTTTGTTTTCTTCACTCGAACATTATTTTTATAGATTCAAAATAGTTGTGTTTGTATAGTTATTCATTGTCCAGTATAGTTTAATTTCCATTTAGCGTTCACGTGTTCGATCGTTTAATCATACATGTAGGTTTTAATTAAAGTTTAATTTAAGAATAAATTATACATTTAAATTCAAAGAATTGTAGTGATTTATTTAATAGAAATTTTGTTTTATAATTAGAACATCAAGTAACTTAGGTTGGTTAAATTGCACTTGTTTTAATTATCTAAGAACTTTATTGTCTATTTATTCTTTTATATTTGATTAAAAATCTATATTATATAAGATCTTCTAGTTGAGTCCACTAAATGTTGTCGATTGAACCTCAAATAAACTTGGAGCATCAAATCACTAGTCTTGATATAAATAACTTTTATTTATTTAAGGATAAGTGTAACCTTCTTTGTTAAAGAAGTTTGTAGACTACTACATCTATGCATAAATCAAAACAAGCAACTATTATAAAATCAATAAACAATGAAAGGACAATACCATGTGAAACGAGCTCAAAATGCCCTAATTGTGGCCGAAATCATTCAAACTATAACATGGAATATAAAATAAACAATCTCGAAGTATGTGAAATTGCCTAAAAAGATTCTCACATTATCATTTCATCACATGAACAAAATGATGTATGTTCAAAGTAAAATAAGGATAAAAACGAGCTCAACATATAAGAAAAAGTGAAATTTTCTAAGAAAAATGATGACGAAAGTGAGGCAAAATTTGCTCTCCTAAGATGACGACAAAAAAATTAGCTTCAATTAGCTAAAGCAAGAATATAAAATAGATTGTGCAAAGAATTATCGATGCATTTTGGAGCGAAGAATATATATGAGACGAGCTATAAAAGAAATAATTGTAATCCATGATATATTAAAACAAAAGAAATGAAAATGAAAATGAATGAGAACTAAAATAAAAAGTATTAAATAAATAAATATTACATATATATATATATATAGATAGATAATCAAAAAAATTTATTGTTACCACCATTTAAATTATGTTAAAGAAATTTTGAATTAGCTATCTTTATTGCTAATTATCTAGCTATATATATATATATATGTGTGTGTGTGTGTGTGTGTGTGCAAACTTAAGTTAATTAAATTGTAAGTAATGAAATCTTTTTTTTATATAAATTGAAAAATATTTAAAAATTTAAATTAAATCATATATATATATATATATATATATATATATATATAAAGGAGTTGGAATTCCTGTATGGATTAAACCGAAATATATTTAAGTTAAAAAGAAGTTATTCATTAGGTATATACAATAATAATATGCATATATTTGTTTGTATCTAAGTTGAAGTGTTAATAAAAAGAGAAAGACAAATCAAACCAGCCAACTAAGCATAAAATATATACATATTTCTTCATATTCCATGCCTAGTCTGTCAAATGGTAGTTGTCTCATGCCTCTTGCCATCCTCCCTAGCCAATAAAGAGGCTCCATGCCTTTCAGGCAATATCACGTGAAATCAAAAGAAAAAAGAAAAGATAATTTTTTTTATTCAGGGTAACTTCCTTAATCAAATTTCTTATTCCTCTCCATTTGACAAAGCCTTAAAAAAGAAATTCTTTCATTTTTCACACGGCATCCCAACTCTTCTAAGGCATCTCTGCTCTTCTCCAGAAAATCCTCCCTCACTTGCTCCTTCCTCGTCTGTTGCCCGTCTCCAACTCCAGCAAGCTCGCACAACCATCCCATCTACCTTCTCCTATTTTCTTGCAAGTTCTCGTCCCTCTCCCCCGCTCTCTTAAGTTTGATCATCCATCACTATATAAAATCCTTCCCTCTCCCATTTTCTTGTTTATCATTTCGATTGTCATTTAGCCCTTCTCTCTCCGTATACCTCATTTGGGCATCTCACTCAATCTGAGATGCTTTATCTCCCATATCTCTCTCGATCCAAGTTCCAAGCCATTGGTCACTCCTTCAATCGTCCTCATCTCTCTCCCATTTCCACACACAACTCGCTGCCAAATCCTCTCCACACCCCACACACATCGAGTTTTTCCTCTCTTCCACTTCTACTCGCCGGCTATCCCTTTTTCTACTAGTCGATGTACTATATTTCTCACAACTCAGTGGCCTACCGAACTACCTCGCATCACCCTCTCCTATTTTCTCTTTCTATCTCTATTTCTCTTCAGAACATAGAAGAAATCCCCATTCTTTTACAAAACAAATATAGTGAAATATCCTTTCTCTTACTCGACAAAAAGTTCAACAAATTAAATCAAAAAATATATTATTAACAAATAGAAAAAAAAATATTGTGTACTTGTGAAATTCTTCACTATTGTTTGCTCAAAAAGGTACAATACAAAAAAGACATGAATATATGTGAATGTGTATTTGAAGAATGATAGAATTAAAGACTATAGGCGACACCATCATGCATAGAAGAATGTGGTGGGGTAGGCCTCCTATGTGATCACCAGAGGCGATGTGAAATTTCGTTGGATCTAATATTGATATTGGACCTAAAAGGAATTAAATGGAAACACTCTTAAATGTAAATCAAACCTGAAATTGGACAAGGGTGAACTTAAATTGAATATTAATTTAAAATTAAAATTCAAATACGAAATATTAAAAAATAACTTGAATTAAAGAGAGCTCACAAAATTAAATTAAAAAAGATTTATAGAAAATTCAAAATAAACTTGAATACCTCAATTAACAACAAAACCTCCTTGCACCAAAAAATTTAAGAACACCAAAAAGAATTAAATAGATTTGAATGAAAATGAAGCGTGCTTTGTGAGACCCGTTTAAATAAAATAATTCATATGTAGACAAATTTCACTGCCTGAATAAAGCCAAGAATTTTGAAAGAGCATTTAGCTAAGAATCTAAAATAAAATTAAGTTAAAAGTAATGCAAGTTGAATTCAAATCTTTTAAGCCACCAAATCCACAATCCATATGTACAAATCGACAAAAAGGTATTTGGCATCAAATAATATATTATACGTACTACGAGACAGATATTCTAACAAGCACTATGTCTCACAATCTATGTGAATACTTAAGTGATATAGATCCATTGCATGCATTTTGAAGCAAGATTACACTTGATTCAAGTGCTTTGAAATTGTGCACAAGCCCTCAAATAAAATTAAATACTTACATGTATCGCAAAGCAATTCCATATTGAATCATATTACAACACCATGCATGCGAACATCTTATGAGATTAATAAGATCTCCGAAATGCATATAAGCACTTAAAAAGAAAACACTTGCACAGGCCTCGACATTGTATTACATTTATAAACCTAGCGTCGAATATTGTGGGTTAACTTAAATGAATCTAGATCACCCGCATGGGCCCCACCATAGAGCTAAAAGCCTAAATCTAGTGTCTACAAATATTGTGCGAGTTAACATAAAAATGATTTGAATTACCTACATGTGCTCTAATCAGTATGCTAAATGGTCAACCATATGAGAATGCTACCTGGTATAAATAAGATCAATCTAAGTTCAATTTCATCCTAAGAATCATGCAAGTGTTTTCAAAAGTTAATCATACATTCACGAAAGTATAATATCTCTTTTTTTAGAGATAACTCAAAATTCAACAATTATGCACTCCCCTCTTGAATGGGCTACTTCATTTATATTGGGAAAATCATGAATCTTAACTGATTAATCCAATCCTCCCCCTGATAAAGACTGAAGTTGATAATGTTAATCATCAAATTGAACAATCAATCTTAATGTAAACATTATTTTATATTTGAATACGATCATCAAAGATCTTGATCAAGAAAATTCATATTCAAACCTACAAACTTTAAGTTCCAAGATAATAAATATGATCATAAATTTTAGTCATAGGCATAATCCGCTATAAGCAAATAAATAGAGTTGACAAAGTTAACAACAATAGTAGCGGTGTTGATTAAAAATATCAACCGGAGGGATCATCATCATCAAATATATTTAATTTTTTTGATCAAATTAATTTAATTCAAATATTCATACAATTGCAAAGATCTGATATATCACTAAGCTTGCAATACTTAAATAAAATTCACAATCTAAATACTTTAAGCAAAACATTCCATCCACCCATCCATAATGGTTAATCGAATGTGATAAATTAAGAAAATTATAGCTCATAAAGGTGTCAATGTCAAGACAAATGTATTTATATATTCACACTCAAACAATCTCATGCTAATAAGGTGTTGGTCTGTTCGTGATTTGATCATTAGCTCACATATAATAACTGATTATGGTAGGGTCCTTTGGAAGTGGTTTGGTGTCAAATAACAAACACAATTATATTATGATCATGACTGTAACCTGTATATTCTCCAATGACTCATCCTCGAGTTATGAACTATTGATAAATAAACAAAAATATTCTATTAGCTAAGATAGACTTAAAATTATCCCCTTAGATAAAACACAAATAAGTTTTTCCAGCGATGCACACATGCTGCTAACAAGGATCTTTAGGTTGGGTTATCTTCGGAAGTAAATTAAGGATCATGACATCCCAAGATATCAGAAGCATGGGATCTTGATCGAGCACGTCATCATCCTTGAACCATCCACTTTAAAGCGATGATGAATTTCAATTTCAAATTCAAAATTTTAAAACTCTATCTATCTATACTTACTTAAGCGATTAGCGATCTATAATCAAAGTTTTCTCTTGAGAGAGTAATTAACTATAAGTTCTTGTGCCTATGGGAAACCTAAAACGATATCTAATGTCCTTTCAAAGTGAGAGTAAAATCTCTATGTAGTGTCTTATTTACTACTTCAACATTATGAAAATTTGATCGATATTAATCAAACTTTCTTCATCCAGAGATCGGACATGAATTTTCGAAGCCCACAAAACTATTCTTTTTAATTGTATCATGCATTTCGATATTTATAGGATTAATAGCCTTGCCATTGATATTCTATAATTATTTTACATATATAAGTAGATCTATTTTTTATGTTTCATAATGAAATAGTAAATTTCATATATAATTTTCCTTAATATATTGTGGCTCGGTGTATATTACAATGTTCTTTCCTTACACATTATCTTCATTAAATACAATAGATTTGATTCATGCAAAAATCGTATTTGAAATATTCATAACACCTATCATATTGTGTAATGATTACATTTTGAAATTTATTTATAAAAATATATAAAATTGTATGCACCTATACTTAATATGTCTTTTACTTATTGGATGGTCAGTGTGGATCTCTTTGGATCTAAATGTCTAAATGAATGAATAATATATAAGACATACCATTTGGTGAAACTTTTTAAATCAGTTCAGTTTCTATATAGAACTTATGATTATCTCTCATCTTTTCGATTAAAAATTTGGTCGATGGGTGGTTAAATAATATATAATAGCGATGAGTGAAGTTTAGAATTTATGAAATTTATTGTTTTAATTTAAAATTTTTGTAAGGGAACGATGACGCGGATCTAGATCTCATGGTTCCATCATCCATCAGCGGTCTCGGTCGCTTAGTCAGGAGAGGTAGTCTTTGGGATCCTTGTCACAACACATGGGTTACGTCGTCAGGTGTCTTGTAGACTGTGGTGGAGTTTGTCTAAGGGACAAATATAAATCAACCCTAATAGGACTTTTATCCAATCAAATACATTATATATTTCCACCAAAGAAGTCATTCAGAATATCTCTGCCGTCATTGGCAAGAATTTAGTGTCATATATGCGGATTTTTTTTTTTGGAAGAGTACGGGTTCAGTAGGGCTGAAGACTTGATGAGCAGAGAGGAGACAGACGGCGTGGAGACGAGCCTCGATTTCGAGCTTCATGTGCCGATCGAAATAGATGGGAGAGGAGGAATCGAAGGAAGCCTGAGAGGAGAAGTGTTGGGAGTTCTGCATAATGAGGGACCAAAGCCGTTTACCCAGGTGATTGATTTTGATTGGTACGCCCAACGGCGACAAATAAAAGGCTAATTTGATTGGGTACACTGGCTATTTTGATTGGCGAAACTGGCGGGATTGAGATTGAGGCTGGTAAGCAAAGATTAAAAGATCATTAAATTTAACAACAAAATATTGAGATTAAATATAAATAATTTGTGAATCTCTTAATTAATAAATTATAGCAATATGGATGTCAATTGAAGGTATTTTTCGGTGTCGGCCGGTGATCAATTTCGAGATTGTTTTAGAACGGCGGCCGGTCGAAGAAAGTGAAGCGGACATCGCATTTGAATCCTTCGGTAGATTTTCTTGAATCGGTGGAATGTGTTGTTTGATAGGTTTCGACGTTTCGGTGACAATAGTGCGATCAATTTCGCGAACGGAGGTCATTCGGACTGTAATATCCAATTAGTTTATTCCTAATTAACTTTGTTTTAGCTAATTAATCCATCGTTCGTAGTAGTCGTAGCACTAGCATAAAAGCGGATTAAAGCATTACAGCGTATGGGATCGATCGAAAGGTAATACCCGTTCATTTATTTCATTTCCTTCATAGTCGCGGCCTCAGTTCATTCCGGCTGATCGAGTTCGTCTCCTCTTTTCCCTTCCCTCGGCGCTGACGGATCATCCGTGACACAACCGGCGCGTAGCTGCCAGTTCACCGAGCTTTGCCACACCTCGGCTGACTAGTACCCTCTGTGGAACGAAATCATTCGGCTATTTGGGCGCCACCTCCGTCTGGACCCGATTTCACCTTCGGTTCTGCAGCGTGCATCCGTAAGTCACTTTTCGGGCGTGAAACCGAATCCTCGCTGGGGATTTCTGTTCTTGGCGGGGATGCTTATGGGATTCGTGTCGTCTGAATTTCTTTCTCTATTCCTTTTCTTTCGTAGTGTTGAAATAATGGGGAGTTCAGAAATCTGTTTTTTTATTCTGAGGTATTAAAATGGGGTTTAGGATTGACATTTTGTTAATTAATGTAATTAATCGTCTTCTGTTATGAGGAGGAGACATCAATTCCTTAAGATTGGTTTAAGTGGTGATACCGCAGTGTTAATTATGAGTTTCATTTATGAGTTTCATGTATTAGAAGTATTTAGAAGAGTTATTTCATTATAGGTTGTGTACATCGAGGAGGAATCGAGGCAGTCCAGCTGTATGACGGCAGGTGGTATAACTTTTAAATTTTTAGTCATGAATGTCATTGTTTTACCGATTTTTATAAATAATATATACGTATAGATATTTACATATATGTATCAGATTACAAATGAGTATAGCCTTATTTCATTTTCTTAATAGATATGATTTTGTTGGACATATAAAATGTTTAAAACATGCATTATTAAATGTTAAATGCGGTAATGTGATAAGGAGAATGTCGGGAAAAAATTGATAGGAAGAGTATGTTATAGAAATCTCTGAATAAAGTTAAAGCGACGAGATGAGTGCGGGGGGATCTTAGTATCCCCGACATTTTGAGGTTGGAGCCGTTAATATCCAACGTGTCGGAGGTGTAAGTGGTATGGTTCCGCCACACAGCTTTAAAGCCGACGGGCGACCTTTTGTTATGAAGTCAAAACCTATCGATTATAAATGACATTTAGAAAAATGATTTGATATAACGACTTTCATTAAATAACTATGTGGCATTGATCTGATCTGAATCTATGATATTCGTTGATTCATTGTTACCTTCTACATTGTTTTGGGTTCGGTTCTCTTCTTACGCAAATGTACATGTATGCATTGTTCTCTTGTCTTGTCCCGACTTTTAACTTATGATCTTACCGTTGATAATTTGGAAAAAGGCAGTGGGTAGAAGAAACGCAGTTTTGTTGATTTATACGGTTTGGGGTGTAAGTTTTGGAAAGATTAAAGGCTTTTTTGGTTAAAAATTTTAATCTTTGATGTCTTTAGTTCTGTATTTATTCTTAAAGATTTTATCTTCGATTTTACGATATGAATGTAGTATATGAATTGAATATTTAGTGATGATTTGATTAGATGCAAATTTCACGTTAGATACGAAGTTGGAGCGTGTTGGTGGAATCGTCCAATCGAGTCATCCATTATTCTGATTATTGATTAGAAGGGTAGGGGTCATCGGGGTATGACACGGTCATTGAACTTCGACTTCGATGCGTGTTCATCAAAATTGATTTTAATTAATTGATCGATTAGTAATTGATCCGATATTTTTTTCAATTAATTAATTTTAATATTTTAGACGCATCTATAAAGCTGAATTTTTAAATCGAGGCGATTTTTTTATCGAATCCGTTCGTAATTGGGGCATTTTAAATCCAATTTATATGATGTTCTTTTCGTTAATTATTTATTTTAACTTTCATGGTTCATTTGACTTGTGAAGATGTGGAATCACAAATGCAAACATGGTTCATGGAGCGGACCGTGTTTGTTTGAATAAGTTGACCTGCGGATCTCCAAGAGATGTGTTTGGATGTCACTAAAGTTGTAATTTCAACAACTTTTAATAATATGATCGCCTTTGATGCATGAGTATATCCCAGTGGGGCAAGCATTTGGATTTTCGGTTATTCTGATAGCTCGTTGAGCAGATATTTATTATTATTAGTCGATGCTTTGTGCTTGATGGACTAGATGAAAGAGATGCTTTGACTTGTCATCATCAACTTGTCGAGAATTTGGAGTGTCTTTCCTTGGCTTGGTGCTCGATGGACTTGTTAAAAACTCCCTTTTAAGAGTTTGAAATTTATATTTTCCTCCTGTCCTGACTTCGTGCCTTAATGGACTTGATGGAGATGATAATTTATTAGTGAGATAATAATGTCTTTGGTCCTGTATTTTGTGCTTTGACGGACTTGTTGAAGACTCAATCTCGAAATTTGAAATTTATATTTTCCTCATGTCCCAGCTTTGTGCCTTAGCGGACTTGATGGAGTTGATGCTGAGATGAGAACATCTTCGGTCCTATGTTTTGTGCTTTGATGGACTTGTTGAAAATTCCATCTCGAAATTTGGGATTTGTATTTTCCTCTTGTCTTAGCTTTATGCCTAGTGGACTTGATGGAGTTGATGAGATGAGAATATCTTTGGTCCTATGCTTTATGCTTTTGGTGTTGAAGATTTCATCTCAGCGATTCATATCTTGTGTCTCCTTTTATCTGCCTTTATGCCTTGGCGGTTGATGGAAGAAAGTCTGAATTGTCTTGAAGACTTGCACGATCTGAAATTACTTCTAACTACTTTGTGGGCTTGTAGAAGGATATACATGACGACCTCGAACTTGTGTTAGGTCAATGACGAAGAGTCATCAGTCATGTTCTTTGCATGTAATGAACATGTTGATGACAAAACTCCCTTAGTTCAGCTTTTAGCTTTGTATGAACATTGAGATGGCTTCTTCGATCCTTTGCTTTTTGCTTGATTGGACTTGCCGAAGAAGAATTTACTTCGGTATTTGCTTTCTGCTTTAATAGACTTGTTGAAGAAGTTGAGATTTTATATTTGTATATTTAATTCCAAACTCAGCTTAATGCCTTCTTGAGTAAGGATATTTTTTTGTTAGAATTTTGAAAATGACCTTATGAACAATAGAGATGATCTCCTAGTCTGGGCCACTTGAACTCACTAAGTTGAAGAGATTTGGGGATTTGGATACTCTTATCTTTGAACTAACGAAGTAGGAGGATCCCTTACTACGGTCTTTGTGGCGTGTTAAGTAAGCAGCGACTCGGCCGTATTTCGGTATGTTGAGTCCGACCTTATACACCCACTTGGGTCTTGGACTTGAGCAATTGATGGAAGATTTTATCCTCGGGCTAATGAGATGGAATCTCTTACTATACTTTGTATTGAGTAGCAGACACGTCGGCGACTTCGGTCATATTGGGCGTGTTGAGTCGCATACACCTTCGAACCTTTAGATTTGATGTGGATGAGAAATGTATTTCCAACTTGATTTGTTGAAGTTCGACTTGAAAATTTTTCTTCTTTCTTTGGTAAGACTTTTAAATTTGAGAATTTGAATATAATTTTGAATATGCGTATGGGGATCTCGACACTAGGCACGATGTTAACCCAAATACAAGAAGGGTCTCATGTCATATAAGAAAGTCTGACATTTTACTATACAAATTTTTTTAAAAAATGGCCCCTGTCTGATAGGGGGATTTTTATTTTATTTTGGAAATACATTCTTATGTTACAAGAGAATGTCCAATAAAAATTTACACATGTGTTTGATGATGAAGACTTCAAGTACATAATTTGTTTGATTACATTTTATGTGTAATATTTTTTTAAATCTGGTATTGATTGGCATTGGTCTTTCACCTTTGAAGTCTGATAGGCTCTCCGCGATATACTTTTCAATGTGAAGGGTCCTTCCCATTAGGTTCAAATTACCAATTTTGCGATGAGATGATTGGTCTTCTGACACCGACCAACTTCGAGGGGCGTCTTATATGATCGAATGCTTTAAACATCCGCGATAGACTTAAGATTTTCTTGAGCTTGGAGCTCCTCGTCTGCGCATCAAGCTCTTCCATCCAGTGAGCGAGCATTCTCATCTTGGGTAAGATTTTGTTGAGCGAAGATAGTTCAACTTAGTGGTAGAATTGCTTGACTCGAGTCGTGGGGGTAGATTGTGAGGTCTTGTAAGTGTGGTAAAACTTGACATGCCACTTCCTTTTATTTTTGTGAGAATTCTTCTAAGCAATTTCACTAATGCTTTGTTGAAAGCCTCAACCGAGCCATTTGCTCTCGGATTATAAATTGACGAATATCGTCAATCAATCTTATGTCGAACAACAAACCTATAGACTTTAGTGGTTTTGAAGGCGACCCATTATGAAATGATTGTGGTATCAATCATAGACAATATTGTGGGTGAAATTGGTCACTTTGTTGTGACTTCTTTGAATGGAGAGGCTTGACCTTGGAGAAATAATCGGTGCTAAGATGAAGCGATGCGGTGATGATGATGGATTCGGTCGATTACATCCGTCTCCAACACTCAACGGCGAAGATGATTGTTGATGCAATTTGGGGTTGATGAATTATGTTACCGTGGACCTGACACTCATGGCATCTCTTGGCATGATCGATACAATCTTTTACCACAGATGGACAGTGGCATCTCATTCTTTTAATTTTAAAAGCCATTTTGGGACCCGATTGATGTGTGCCACAAAGTCTTTGATGAAGTTCAACAATTACTTTGTTGGCTTCTTCTATTCCCAATCAGTATTTGCTCGAAGATCTACGATAAATTGCCAACATATAGCATAGTGAAACATTTTCTCAAGTTGTGCATTGCTCGACATTGCTTGACAATTTGTCTTCCCTGAAGTAGTCGATGAAAGGTTGTCTCCAGTCTTCCTTCTCTTCTACTATAAGGATTTCATTTTGTGGTTTTAGCGCTTCCTCGGGTTGAGGTCTTTCCTCTTGAACGACTTGAGGCTTGTCTTGCTGACTTTGAGAAATGATTTGTAATGGAGTGTGAGGAGCATGAGCTGCATCCTGCTGATTTGCATTTGATGACCCCTCTTCCAACGGGGACATTAAACTTATTGGCTCTGGACCGACAGTGTCACTAATTAGTATGTAGTCGTCATCGTCCATACTCGTCATTTCTTTAGCTAACTTAGCTAAGCAGTCTGCTTTGCTGTTCTTAGCTCTGGAGACTCGAGTCATAATGGCATTTAAAATTTGCTTCATAAGCTCGAGAACTCGTTTGTGATAGTAGGCCAATTCAAGCTTGTTGATTTTGTAAAGACCCAACATTTGATTAATAACGAGTTGAGAATCACATAAAACTTGGACTCCATAAAATTTCCTCATACTTTACGCTATTGGTTGGTGGATGGGATCTATAAGAGTGTCTCATTATACCACCTTCATGATCAAAGAGGCGATCGAGCCTTTGGGAGGTTTGAGGGTTGAGTGTACTTGATGGATGAAGCTGCATCAAAATACAATTTCCACATTTGTTGTTTTTCTTTTTCATATATATGCATGATCTGCTCGATCATCATTAAGCGATGAATCTGTCGAGTGGGATGAGCGAAAAATCTATTTGCCCATTCATTTACGGGGAGCATATCAAATTGTAGCAGAAGGCGACTCATCATGAGTGACAGCGTTGGTCTTGTCATCAAAAACTTCAGATTGATCCTTGAGATGAGTAATTTTATGAGATAGCATGTAATGGCGTAGCTTTTGGCGTAAATTAGCATGTAATGCTTCTCAATTGAAGAATAACATTTACGCTCTATAGTCTTTGTAATGTAGTATAAAATGTTCTCCTTCTTCATTATCTTTTTCAAAAAGCACCAAGAGATTCTTCGGTCTTGTGTGTAAGATGAGAGACTTTCTGATTGGTGCAAGAATAGGTGGATTCAGATATCTCTTATCTTGTGAAAACCTCTTAACATTCTTTGTCCCATTTGAAATGAGTATCTTTCTTCATTAGTTTTGCAAAGGGATGACATCTACCCGTCAGATTTGACATAAATCTTCTAATAAATGCGAGATGTCCCTGTATAGAATGAAGTTGTGACTCGGAAGCATTTCAATGCTTTGATTTTGTTGGGATCGATTTCAATCCCTCTGCGGCTGACAATATCGAGGAACTTCAGAAGAGACTCAAAGGCACTTAGGATTCATCTTGAGGTTATATTTTCTAATTCTTTCAAAGATGATCCTTAAATCACCGAGATGATATATACTCTTGACAACGAGGTCATCAACATAACACTCTACTTTTTGATGAATTAACTCGTCAATTATGTCATAGCCCTTTGGTATGTAGCTCGACATTCTTCAAGCGAAGGGCATGATAGCAATATATGTCAATTGGTGTCACGAATGAGATATGTTTCTCATCTTAGGTCATCTTGATCTAATTGGCGACGATCCATCCATAAATGAGAACATGTCATGATTTGAAGTGTTATCCACTGATTCGATACGAGGGCGGAAGTCATCCTTTGGACATGCTTTGTTTAAGTCCAGTCGATAATGAATCTGACCATTCTTCTTTTCGCGGGGCGATATTAGCTATCGGTCGACATATTTTCTTCTCGAATGAAACCGCTTCAATGAGC
This sequence comes from Cymbidium sinense, assembly GCA_021442155.1. Taxonomy (NCBI): domain Eukaryota; kingdom Viridiplantae; phylum Streptophyta; class Magnoliopsida; order Asparagales; family Orchidaceae; genus Cymbidium; species Cymbidium sinense. The sequence continues at coordinate 172,486,735 of CM038218.1, read as the reverse complement.
TTCTTGGTTTTACGCTACGTTTTCAACCTCAATCTCATTCGCTAGAGGCTTGCTTGGTGTTGCATCATCCAATAGCTAATTTGTGAAGCTATATCGGGATAAGCACGGCATTTTAGCATATGTCAAAAAAAGCGTCCAATTCACGCAAGGTTTTAACTCTTCCACTTTATCTTCAGGAAGTAGGGCACTGATGAACGTTGGGCGAGGATCTTCCTCATTTCCCAGATTAATTTCTTTAAGTTCATCCATGGTAGCTGCCTGTCCACCATCTTCAAGCTCTTGGATCTTTACTCATTATTTGCAAGACAGACATTAAAAATTTTATTTTCATTTTCAACTTCTATTCCTGTTATAGCGTAACAGGTGTATTCATGTGGATCATTATCTTGGATGAAACCAAGGCCTTTGGTAGTGTGTTTGTTTCTTCTATTAATGGTTTGAGAACCTTTTAGATCATCATCTAAAGAGCTTAGTCCTTTGCTTACTTACTCCGACGGACCCCATGCTATTAGGTTTTGCATCTTGGAGAGTAATATTTTTGTATCCTTGCGGGCATAGCTTTTTCCTCTTCAAATAACTGCATTACCTAATCAGGATCTTCTTCTTGACATCCCTCGGATTATAAAATAGGCTTCCTGGCCCATGCTTTCCAGGAAGGGGAGGTACATAAAAAGTCACCAATTCTTCAACTTTTGAGTTTCTCGTGGGATGATTTCTTTGAAATGTTGAGAAGGAACATGAGTGACTACGAGAGTAGTCTCTGTTGTCGATGAATCTATGATTTTTTAAAGTAAGTGCATTGCATCTAGCCTTCAAAAGCAGATTCAAACTCATAATCAGAGTCAAAATAATCTTCCTCAATTAGTGTTTTACTCGAAGATTCACGTAGACCTTTGGATTTGAAAGGAACACATTCATCTTCTTCTTCAGTATCACTGTCTAAATGAGAGACTGTGTAATTTATTTTAGACTTGTTATTTATATCCCAGTATATTTGAAACAATCTATTTTCCTTTATTCGTTTTAATTTCACTTCTTTAACTTGTCTTTTATGGGTTTTGAAGTAGATGCAGTATTTGCTAGTTGTTTTATTAGCTTTGATTCCCTCAAAAAGAAGTAACTGACATCTTGATATATTTTCAATTCATGCACCGCGAAGGGTTGCATATCACCCACAATTTTACATTCTTCCCCATCCTTTGAATATTTCATACATTGATGCAATGTAGACGGGACAATGCCATACTCATGAAGCCATGGTCGACCCAGAAGAGCTCTAAATGAAGTATCTGCATCGATCACATGAAATTTGACTTTTGTATTTAGGTCTCCAAATTTAAGAGGAAGGACAAATAACCCAATAGTTTTCTGTCCCTCCTCATTGAAACCTTGAACTGTGACTTTATCTCCCCCTGATGTTGTACATCTGAGATAGTCACTGAGGGTCCTCGTTTATAAGATTCACCTGAGGAACCGGATCAATTAAGATCCGTATCATAACTTCATCACTTTCAACTATAACATACAGAGAGCGATTGTGCTCTGCAGTTCCAAGTATAAGATCTTCTTCTAAAAATCTAATGGCCGAAGGATCTTGAATATGCAGAGTCTCCGTGTGTCAAAGAAAAAATATGCTTCAATTTCTCCCACTCTTTGAGAGCTTCAATTAAAGGTTATAGATATCTTCCGACAAATGTATGCTTCAAATACGCAAATTGTGCCAAATTTTCCTTGTGGGATAATGTTGTAATCGATCTCTTTATTTGGTGAAGGTTTCTTATTTGAATCCTTGGATGACTTTTCATTGATTTTGATTTCTTTCCTTTATCTTTATTTATTAACTCTTTTCTCTGAGGCGATTCACAATTTCTCAATCAGATTGAGCTACTCTTCAGATTCAATCTTCGATGACCGCTTGTTTATCGTCAATGAAGGGCTAGAAGATTTAGAATCACTGCCTAATTTTTCTTTAATTTATTCTTTCGCTTGGCAGACTTTTTGGTCTTCTCTTATGGTATTTGGTTAGATTGTCTTTCATGAGATGAACTAGCATTTCCATAACTTGGGTTTTATTTCTCAAGTGATGATTTTAATTTAATACCCGAATACCTTCCAATCGTTTCAACATTTTTATATTTTTAGACCACAACGTCATCCTTCATCATCAACCAATTCTCTTCTTTATCTTGCTTAATGAGATGAGTGATTACCTTTGTAGATTCTTTCTTGCATACAACGTCCACAATGTAAATTCTATTTCTATATTTTCGCCACCAATCTTTGAATATGTAATATTCAATAGTGATTGAAAGCACCATGATATGCAAGGGTTATCGCTTGTCTGCTTTTCGGTCTTTACACTCGGTAGTGAGACCTACTTTGAGTGCATGTTTGAATAATTTTACACTTTCCTCTTAAATACTCTTTCAACTTTTCCTAGAGTTTCAGTAATTCGCTTTTTGTTTACTCGCCACCTTCATCAAGTACCGAGGCACATCATTACCTCCAAGATGGTTGAAGCAAGATATCAATGACCGTTTTGTCTTCGAGATGGTAGTCTTTTTTGTCTACATTATGTAATGCTACCTATATCTTTTTTTAAATGAGGTGAAATGTGTTTCACCCTTCTTTGATCGGAACTTTTCCTTCTAGATTTATCTTGGTATTATCTAATGATAAATTTAATTTCAAATTTAGCCACCCTATCAACTCTTGAAAAGTGATAATGAAGCCATGCAAAAATAGCGACATCTTATCATCGATATTGCAGTTGATTGTCCTTTATAATTGTTGTTCACATTTCATATTATTTTCGCCACAAGGATATATCTGACATCGACCTTTTTCTTCCTTTTTCTCACTAACGATCAAATATTGTTGTCTTCTTAACTGCTTAACCTTTAACGAAAATGGTCTTAAGTTTGGCAAAAGTCTTGACTGAGTCATTTGGCAACTCAGCATACCATTCAAAAGCAAGAATCAAATCACTAATTTAACCGGAATAATAATGCATCATTACCCGCCCGTGTTACCATAAGATGTTTTGAACGGATATATGCGTTGGGATTACCATTTCCAAATAGATTAAACTTGAGATAAATATACTTTTGGGTATGAAATTGATCATACTCTGATATGGACCACTTTGCTCACCAATTTTTCTCGCTCGCGAACTATAAGCATCTTCTCATTCAAGATAATATCGAGTTGAGATCACCAGATGTACTTTATACATTCGAGAAGCGCCGAGTGACTCGCTTATCAACCTCGCCGCTCTATTTGCACTCTCAAGCATGTGAGATCGGGTTTGGAGGATTGTCATGCACAGGATGATTATTTGGAGGGACAAATGTTGGACTCAATATTTTTTTTTGCATCAATGCATCTAGCCACCATCATCATTTCGCCATTTTCATTCAACTGAGCTTTTGTCTTGGCTTTCATTTCGCTTGAATTTGTCTCTTTTCGCCAAAGTGGTTGATCTGCAAAGGTGGGATTTTCTTCCTTTCTCCTTCTTCTTGTTGTCTCAAGAGTCAAAATGCTTCATTTGAAAATTTTGTTGCTCTTCTGGGTTGGGAGAGAGCCGCCAGACGACGCATGGTATTGGGACACCGATGACTCGTCAACTTGTATATATATACTATTACAACGTGGCATCCTCTTCCTTGTCCCCTGGATGATTTCGACGCTGCCTCCAATAGACTGATTCCAAGTGGAATCGAGACTTCGAAGTTTCGATCAAAGTCGACCCTCGATGGACGGAGTTGATGACGATCCCTGGAGGATTCTCCAAGGTGTCACCGTCAAGAACTTTACCGACCCTCTTAGCTTCGCTAATAACTTTGAGGACTATCTTCGAATGTACGGGATGTCAGGTTCTTTTTTTTTCTAACACTTTTGAGGCGAGCTCATATTTGCTTACCTTTCCACCGACCTTCAGATTACGACACGTGTCCAAGTATCACACCCCAATGTTCACCACGTGGATGGTCGTCCGCCGTCAATGGGATGGAATCTTTGGAGGAGCAGCCCCAAGAACACAATGACCATACTTCTTTCATCGCCCTCCCCTTGGAGAACTCGATGCACTCTTCCGTGATATGTGCCATTGAGTCGGAGCTCGACGCCGTCCGATTTGCCAGGATTATTCCATTTTATCCACTTAAGATCAAACCGTAGTAGCACTCACCGCGTTTCCATACAGCACAATGCATTGAAAGCACGTATCAAGACTTCTTTCTTCTTTGCTGCCGCTCTTTAAAGATTTCCCTCAAGTGAGAGTTCACTGGTAGATTGTATTGTTTTGCGACTAAGATTATCAAGAATAATCCTCTTCATTATCGAGATTGATTAAGCCTCTCAAAGATAAAGTTTCTTCGAGACGTTCAAAGATAGGGTCACACCATCTCTTGAAACTTTATCATAAGTTTCTTTAAATCAATAAATATAGAATGATAATCTTCCTTTATATAGCTCATTTTGAATTTTATTATTGCCGTCGCAGAGGTTAAGTGGATCCTCTTCCTTCCAAGTTCAGTTTATTTCATTATGATGAAGCCACCACACCGCTTGTCATTATTCCTTCCTCTATTTGGCTTCCCACGCCAACCCTTACCTTTTGTCCTTCTCGCCCCCTCCTCCCTCCTCAGACGGATGACAACTCAACGAGACTTCATCAAAGAATCAAAAGTTAGTTCCATAGCAGCCTCACGCCATGAAAGAGAAGAACCAACTCAACACTGTGGCATAAAACTCTTTTCTTTTGAGATAGCCTCCAAAGAGTTATGAGACATACAGATGACGGAGCTTCCCATCTCACGATACGTCGACTGCCTTAAGAAATTAGATGACGAGAACACAAAGATTGAATTTATCTTATCAACTCATTCACAACTAGTTAAGTCCATCTTCAATGCTTCTTTTGAATTTTATATGCGTTCTTTAAACGATGTCTTCAAGATAAACAGAGACTTCATTACGAAGGTCGCCGATCACGAGATTTACATAATTGAAGAGAGAAGAGTGTTGTATTAAGATTTGACTTTTTTTCGCTGCACTGATGCCGGCGATGGAAGATCAACATGACGCTAAATAACTCAGGCAATATTTGAATAAAGGACATTTCAAAGCCGGAGGTGATAAAAAGGAGAGAGAGTGGTGACGCCGAGTCCTACAAGAATTGAGACGATATGAAGAAACTCAAGAACACGTAGATCGACGGAGATAAGAAGGGTTGGAAAATCCACGACTCCAAGATGCAAAACCTTCAAAGAATGTCGATAGCCAGCGTGATATCATCGGAAACGAAGAAGTCTTCGAAAGCAAATGCAGGATTTCAACATTTTTCTAAGCTCAAGAAAGTCGATAATCAAAATTTATTTTATATCTTGTTTTTAAAATTTTTTGATGATTCAAATTCTATGAAATCATTATAAATTTCATAATCAAAATGAGTTTGACACAAGCAAGGAAGAACTGAGAAAGCGATCGATCAACACGATCCAAATTGATTCATACTACTCGTTTGTTAATCTTTTTTTTTTAATTTTTTATAAATTATATACTTAAGACAATGTCATGAATTCATTTGATAAAATAGTTATTAATTTATATTATTTTTGCTGATGACTTATTATAAGTTTATATTTTATCATAAAACTTAATAAATTTAATTAAGAAAAAATTTCTTATTTTCTTAAACAATAATTATTTTATAAGAAACTTCATGATTTATTTTTTATTGAACTCTTAATTTGGGAAGAGTTTGAAGTTAAGAAAATATTTTATCGCCCTGAAAAGCTCTCGCTGTATCGCTTCTTCTATGAATCCAAGATTAAAGCATTCTTCTTTCTCTCTACGCCACCAATCATCGAGCTCGCCTTTACTAGTGAACCCTTCTTTTCAAAACCACCAATATAACGATTACAAAAGCTTGTAATTCACTCAAATTCACTTAGATCACGCTAAATTATATAATTATTAAATAGCTTTCCGCCATAATCGGTATTGTCAGTATGGATGGCTGATCTTCATTCTCATTTCTGTTTCATTCATTCCATCTTTACTTAAATACTTTGAAGTTCGATTTTTTACTACTTACACCGAAAACCATAATTGATGCATTTTATGCAGGATTACAGGTTTTAAATTACTTCACTTGAAAGAGCCAATGTGATTTCTATTATTATGAGTTATGTCTTTTCATATGTGGAGAAATGATGAAAGCTTGATATAAGTGAGATTGGCTTACAGAGTGAAACGAGCGGATATTCATGGATCAAGAGAATTACCCGAAAATGTGATGTCGCTGATCCTAACTACGCCACGTAAAAGTCGAGAATTCCATCATGACGATCCTCTGTAGAAGATACAATCTTCGCCGCAGAGTAAATTTTAAGCTACATGGATTTCAACGAGCTTATCGAGAAAGAGAATACGATGCGAACTATATTTTACTCGCTTATTGTGATCGCTACAAGTTATTTAATTATAATATCACGCGAATAAGACACGTCGGCCCTTACGCCAAGATTATTCGAAAATGACATGATTCGATTTGATATTAACTCTTCGTGAAAAATTTTCTATTTGTCACCCAAACAAAGCTAGGTGAATTAATTTTAAGTTTTAATTTAAATAAATAATTTCATTTCATTTATATTTTATTATTTTATTTAAATTTTGATCATTTTATGATTGATTTAGATTTAAATATATCATCAATTATTCAATTTTAATAAGAATTACCTTTCTCAAATAAAGACTAATATCGGTTAATATAAATGAAATGAAATTAATTATTTAAATTAAAACTTAAAATTAATTTACCCCTCCGTAACAGTTTGTTTGGAGGTGACAAATTAAAAAAAAATTTGCTCACAAAGTGTTAATGTCAAATCAAATGCATAATCATTTTCACACTCAAATAATCTTAAGCCCGTAAGGACTTAACCCGTGTCTTCTATTCGCATGATATTATAACTAAATATCTTGTAACGATCGCAACCAAACGAGTAAAATACAGTTCCTGCATCGTATTCTCTTTCTCAGTAAAGCTCCGGTGAAATCCCTATGGCCCATAACTTAAAATCTACTCCGCGGGCGAAGATTGTATCTTCTACACGCAGAGGTCGTCGTCATGATGGAATTCTCGCCGACTTTTCCTGCAAAGCGTAGATCAACATATCCACATCTTCGTGTAATTCCTCTTCGATCCATGAATATCCTTTACTGCTTTCACTCACACCAAGACCCAAGTACTTACGCCTCTATCACAAGGAAAGCTTTCATCAATTTCTCCACGATATAATAAAGAGACATAACTCATAATGAAAGCCATGCCCGAAGTTCTCCCATGACGCTAACCTTTTCAAGTAAGTCGAATTGATAATTTAAAACCTCATAATCCCCGCATAAGTCGCATCAATTATGATTTTCGTGTAGTAAGAGTAAAAGGCTCAAACTTCAAGAACGTAGGGGTGCTACCTATAAGAAAAGATGGAATGAAGGATGAGAGTACAAAGATCGAGGAATGAAGATCTGCCATCCATACTTTGATATTACCCGCTAATTGAGTCGATAAAATCAGATTAATAATTACAATTTCGCCTACAAACGTGATGCGAGACCAGAATGAATTTGAGTGAACAATCTAAACGGTTTTAGAGAGGATCCTTATATTAATTGGTTTTTGAAAAGAAGGTTCACCTAAGAAAGACGAAGCTCGATGTCGGGTCTGCTTCAGACCTGAGCATGGGAGGAGAAAGACCACACAGTAGAAGAAGAATGCTTTAATGATGCGGATTCGCTAAGAGCATTCCTGAGCAGAAGAGCTTTTCAAGGACAAGAAAATATTTGCTCGCTTCGCTCAAACTCTTCCCGCAAGTTAAAGAGTTCGGTCAAAGATTAAAATCATAAGAAGAGTTTCTTATAAAATAATTATTGTTTAAAAAAATAAGAAATTTCTTACATTAATTTAATTTCTATTAAGTTTTTTTCGCAATTCAGTAAAATATAAACTTATAATAAGTCATCAAGCAAAAAATAATGTAAATTAATAACTATTTTATCAAATGAATTCATGACATTTTTGTCTTAATTATACAATTTATAAAAAAATTAAAAAAATTTTAAAAGATTAACAAACCTGTGCAGTAAGTATGGACTGTGAATTTTGGATCACCATGAGTCATTGATCTCGATCCTCGCTTTCTCGCATTCTTCCCGTTGTGTCCAAACTCTGCTAATTTTCTGAGATTATCCCTTCGAAATTTATAATGATTTCAAGCATAAATTAGAAACCTTGTTCCTTGAATCATACAAAAATAAAAAAAATTTAAAAAAACAAGATATAAAATAAATTTTGATTATCGACTTTCTTCAAGAGCTCTAGATTAATGACAGGAAATCTACCGCCACGCGCTCCCGCCCATCAAGTGCTTCTGCTTTCTCCAATGACAATCCCGCAACACCATATCATCAACAATATTGGTTTTGCATACCTAAGTCATGATTTTTCAACCCTTTTTATCTCCATGTCAATCTCGTTGCCGTTTTGAAGTTTCTTCATATCGCCTCCCAAATTCTTGTAAGACTCCTGAAGCAGAGTCATCCCCGACTCGAGCCTCTCTTTCATCTCTGCCTATCGATCCCTCAGCTCCAATTGGGATGCTGAAATATCCTTCGATTATTCAAATATTGCCTCCGAGTTATTTAGAACGTCACGAATTTGATTTTCCACGCCCTCAAGCATCCGCTAAATTGGTCCAAACTCCACCAAGTCAAGGGAATTATGAATGTAACAACTTTTCTCGATCTTTCTTCACTATGTCCAATTTATCCTCCTCGACGGACCTTCACCAAGTCATCGACAAGTCTTCAGGTCAGGCCAAGGCATCGCTTCAAGAGAGAACACAAATTCTCGCTAAAACAAGTGGATTCAAAAAAGAAGACACTGGCACTTGATTAAAAAGAGGGACTTAATCAGCTGGTAAGAATGGAGTTCTCGAGATAAAACTCAAGGAATACTTGTGTTCTCAGATCATCTAATTTCTGGCACCTCATCATCGCCCAACGTCGTTACAAGATGGGAAGCCGCTGCCTCGTAATCCAATGAAAGCCCGAGCATCCATGCCAACCTTCTTGTTTCATTACCGAGGCTATCTAACAACCAGAGAAGAGCCGGTCAGAAGTTCTCGCCGCTAGTGTCGGTAGAAGCTTCCTCTTCTTCTCCAAAGCTTTCGGCCTTGGCCATCGAGTCGCCTATGGAGAAACTAACTTTCGATTATTCTTCAATGAAGTCCTCGCTGAGTTGTCTATCCGGACGAGGAGGGGGAGGAGGGGACGACGAGAAGGGCCACGGTAAGGCGTATGGGAAGCCAAAGAGGAAGAGGAATAACACCGACGTGGTGGTTTCATCATAATGAAATAAAAGTTGCGAACTTGGAAGGAAGAGGATCCTACTTATAACCTGCAACGACCAGACAATAACAAAAAATTCCAAAAATGAGCGGGCTATATAAAAGGAAGATTATCTATTCATATATTTATTGATTTAGAGAAAGCTTATGATAAAGTTTCAAGAGATGAGGTCATAACCCATATCACTGACAAGAAACTTTCTATCTGAGGTACGCCGTCAAAGATCTCAATAATGAAAAGGATTGTTACTGGGATAATTGTCTTCTTAGTCTCTCAAAACAATACAATCCTACCAATTGAACTCTCTGCCCCAGGGAGGCATGATGTTGAAGCTTCTTCATCTGGAAGCAGTTTACCGAGACAAAGAAAAAAGTAAGTCTTTTACGTCAACACAGACGCAAAACAAATGCATCAACCAACTACTAAACCAACAAAGAGCCGTTCTACCTACAACCCGGGCTAACCTATGGATAAAATGAAATATTTCAAATCAAGCAAACCTTCTGACTGACAACGTGCTCCAGCCTCCTCCCAGGGAAACCCAAACCATATCCGAAGAGTGCATCGAAGTTCTCCAAGTTGCGGAGAGAGATCGATGAAAAGGAAGTATCGTCCTTATCAAGAATGCGGATCGCCTTCCTCCAAAAGATTCTATCCCATAATTTTGACAGGACACCAACCAATCCATGTCCCACGAATGGGTGATACTGACCACGTTCGAATCCGTCAAAAGGTCCCGGAAAGGTAAGAGGCTAGGCCAAAAAAAAAATTATCTTAAAAAAGACACCTAAGGACATCTGTACATTCTCAAGATCCCAACTAAAAGTTATCGATGGGAGCCTAAAAAGAGGGCCCTGATAAAGTTTTGACTAGACACCTTGTAGAATCCTCCGTGGGATCCCGTCGTCAATCAACTCCGTATCGAGAGGAGGTCGATCGGCCCTTCAATCAAGAAGTCTCGATTCCACTTGGAATCTAAGTCTATCGGAGAATCAACTGTCCAAGGGACAAAGAGGAAGAGGATGCCACAACTGTTGTAATAGTATATATGGTACAACAAGTTGACGAGTCATCTGGTGTCCGCCAATACCAACATAGACGTCGTACAGCAGCACCTCCTCCTGAACCCGAAGAACAACAAAATTTTCAAAAAAAGGAAGCATCATTTGACTCTTCAGGAGAGGAACAACAAGAAGAAGGAGAAAGGGAAGAAAATCCCACCTTTGCAGATACAACCACTTTGGCTGAGGCACAGAGACAAATTCAACGCCAAATGAAAGCCAAGGACAAAGAAATCGCCGCTTGAATAAAATGAGCTAAATGATGGTGCGTGATGATCATGACGCAAATGCAAAAAAATATCAGGACAGTCCAACATTTGTCCCTCCAAATAATCATCGCCTGATGACAATCCTCCAAGAAACCCAATCTCACATGCTTCGAGAGTGCAAAGAGCCGGCTTAGTAAACGAGTCACGCAACCCGCTTCTCGAATAAAGTATATCTAAAACCGTGATAGCCTCTCAACTCGATATTATCTTGAATGAGAAGATCAAAGTTATAGGAGTGCATGTAAAATTGAAAAGGTCGCCCATATCCCGAGAGTATGATCAAATTTCATACCCAAAGTATATTTAATGTTTAATCTATTTGACAAATGGCAATCCCAAGCAAAGATCTACCTCAAAACATCTTAGGTAACACGGTAATGATGCATTATTATTCCGCTCACGTAGCTTGACTTCACCGCTGGTATGTCCGAAGTTTCCAAATGACCAAGACTTTGCCAAACTTAAGACCATTTTCGTTAAAAGGTTCGCCAACGCAGTTAAGAAGACAACTATCACGATCTCGCTCAGAGGGAAGAAAGACGAAGTCAAGAATCGATATATCACGCCCGGAGAAATACGAGTATGAAATGCGAGCAACAATTATAAGAAGAAGCAGCAATCCAACCGGCACACTAATATCGATGATAAGATGTCGCCTTTATTTTCTTCATTTCAATTATCACTTTTCAAGAGCGATAGGTGGCTAAATTTGAGAAATTAAATTTATCATGCTCTGATAGCCACCAAGATAAATCTAAAAGAGGAAAAGTTCCAGATCCAAAGAAGGGTGAAACACATTTCACCTCATTTAAAAAAGATATAGGTAAGCGATTAGTCTATAATGTAGACAAAAAAAGACTACCTGTTTATCAAGAAAGACAAAAACAGTCATTCAATAGTGCTCCGCAACCCAAGCTCATACTTGGAGGTAATGATGTGCCTCGAGGCTGCTTCAATGAAGGTGAGCGACCAAAGCAAACAAAAGGAACTGACTCAACACCCCAACTGAAAAAAGTCGAACAAAGAGTATTCTTTAAGGGGAAAGTGTCTAAATTATTCAAACATGCACTCAAAGTCTCCAACTACCAGAAAAGAAAAGAGAGGACAAGGATAACCCTAACCATCATATTGTGCTCAACCATCCTGAAGATTGCTACATATTCAAAGATTGGCCGAAATAAATAAAAATGAGAATTACATTATCTGGTTGTATTAAGACGTCCTAAGAAAGCATCTACAACAGGTAATCACCTCATCTCCAACGCCATAGCCTGTTATAAGCAAAGAGAATGGTCATGACGGTTTCAGAATTTAAAAAAGCTCTAAAAAAATGTCAAAACGACGGCGTATTCCGCGATTCAGATCACTGCTGCGAAGTTAAAATAAAACCCAAGTTATGAAAGTGCTAGTTCATCTCATGAAAGACAATCTAACCAAATACCGCAAGGGAAGACCAAAAAGTCTGCCATGCGAAAGAATAAATTAACAATGATGCCGATAGATTTATCTTTTGTCATTTTACGACAGAATTAGTTTCATATTTTATTAAGTTGAAAATAGTATAATGACATCATTAGATTTTTTTTGTTAACCCGACACTAAAACCAAACCGGATTTAACCCGCAAAGATCCTCGAGACACTAAGTTCATATTTATAACACATATGTCGTACGCGTAAATAATTGGGTTTGAAGGATTGTAGATCTGCTCATTCATTTCATTCTTGCTTGCACATATCTATTCGAGCATTTAAGCTATCAATAATTCAACATACGCATACAAAGACTGCTCTTTTAAAATTTGTAGACATCAAAATGCCTAAGTTGAAACATATATGATATGATATTACAAAGATGCTTTGATACCTAAAATCATAAATCAAATGTAGATTGTCGCCAATTATAAATTGACCCTTTCAAGTGTTTGTCACAGTCAAGTAGAGGTCCGTTCGATATACAGTCAATTTCTTTCAACTATTTGTCAGTCAAGTATGATCTATCTATAAGATATGCTGACTCTTTCACATACTGCGATCAAGTAATCGCTCTATAAGAATGTGAATATACATTACAAACTAAGTGATTGTCTGTTTTAAATGATATAAATTTGGTTCTTTCAACCACTTATCCTAAATCAAGCATGTATTTGTTCTTTAACAAATCAAGCATGCATCTATTTTGTAGAATATGAATTTGATTCTATCAAATATTTTTTAATCAAATAAAGCAAAGATTGCTTCATAAAGTGAGCATAGATTTCATTTAACTTCCATATTTTAAAGACATTCAAATTGAATAAAATGCAATAATACATTGAATATGCACAATGAATCATTTCACTAGGCATTTTAACATGAAGCACAAAAAACTATGAACTCATATGAAAGAATGATTCATGAATCGTGCTTGATTTAATTTCCTTGAATATTTGTACAAGTCATATCTCTTAATGTCATTTGCCATTAACTTGCATGTAAGGGGAGATTAATTTTTCCTTTATCATTTGTCTCCTAATATCATATAACACGTACTTGTATTTTTTGTCATTCCCTTTTAATGTTACATGACAAGAACATAGATCTAAGAGAAAGCTCTTACTTTTGTTTCTCTTAAGATGTCATATTTTCAAACAACTCATTCATGTAGTATATAAAGACGTACTTGACAATAAAGTAAAGTTTAAATCATACCATGCATTTGGTGTCGCATTCCTATTTCTCACCCGTTCATATAGCATAATCACCACTTAGGCAAGAGAAACTTGAATTTTAAATAAGTAATTATCATTTGATATCAAGATTCAAGTAACAATTGAACTAAGCATGAGTTAGCATATTGTAATTATCGAATGGTATGGTGGATGAACTAAGCATAAATAAACATATGCACATACTTTCCTACTCAAGCACCTAGGCATTTTACACATTTTTGTTTGCCAAAATTTTCGGCAGCCTCCCGACATCATCCTCGCATATGGGGGCTCGAGAGACTAGGTCTTCCCACCATACCAAAAGCGCCCATGGTGTCGAGACACCGCGCCAAAATTTATTTGTCCACCACGCCAAGAAAGGCGTGCACGGGTTAACACAACATAACAAAGCATTACCTTGTCGCGTTGGAATAACGTGAACAAGTACTTATATCAATAGATTTCTCTGCCACATTAGAACAACGTGAACAGGTACTTCACAAGTTTCTCCGCCGCATTGGAACAATATAAACGAAAACTTATAGCAACAGATTTCCCTGTCACGTTGGAACAACGTGAACAGGTACTTATCACAAGTTTTCCCACCGCATTGGAACAATGTGAACGAACACTTATAACAAAACATATTTCTTAACTTGCATTTATATGTGCAAACAATAATCCATCACCTAAACTTTTAATCACATATGAATGTCATTACATGATTTTCTTTTTGAGCATGTTAAAGGTGTCTCTCTCAAATTCATCAAGAGATAATAATGATGTCAAATCATGCATACATTATAATTAAAATAAGTTTGCAATCTTCATGTAACTTTCATTCATCCTTAACAATTAAGCATTCACCTTGGTACATAGAAATTAGAATGATACATCAAAGTCATATCATAAGGAGTAAGAATATAGATACATGAGTTATAAAGAGCAAGAGATTCAAATATAAGTAGAGGTTTTGAACCAATGTCAAACCAAAATGTCTCTTTCTTTACCTCAATTTAACAACAAAGTTAGCCATAAACATCTTTCTAGATTCATGCTATCATAGAGAGGAACTGAAAGCTAACCCTCATCCCAAGTTATGATAACAACTCACATAAGATAGGCAAAGTGAGTATCACTCCATCCATAGGAAAACTGCAGCGTGAAAAGAGAAGGAAGCCCATATATAACTTCGAGTTTGAGTCACCCAACATTTCTAAACCCATTTTTATTTTCTTTTTTTTAGGCATATAAGGAAGACTAGCAAGTGTCAACTCTTCCCAACAACAAGAACTGAAGAATAAAAGAGAAATGGGCTTTCACATAATTTTAGGATTTGAACCATATACTAATTCAAAACCTTCCTTCATACCTCTAGTTTTATTTTAAACATATAAGAAAGACTTAACAAATATTAACTCCTCCAATCAACAAAAAACTGAAACATAAAAGAGAGAAAACTTGCACATAGCTTAGGATTTGACCCATACAACACTTCAAACCCTTCCTTCATACTTCAGATTTCATTTTAAGCACTTAGAAAAATTTTAACAAGTATTTACCCTCCAAACAAGAAAACTGAAACATAAAAGAGAGAGGGTCTTGCTAATAGTTTAGGTTTGAGCCATACATTATCTCAAATCATATTTCCATACTTCTAATTGCATTTTAAACATTGTAAAAGAGATTTAGCAAATATCATTCCATCCAAATAGTAAAACTGAAGCATAAAAGAGAGGGAACCTTGTATGTAACTTAGGGTTTAAGCTACATAGCCTCTCAAAACTTTATTTCAAATTCCGGATTTCATTCTAACATGTGAAAGAGGCATAGCATATATCATTTTGCCCATAAAAATCAGTTTAAGCAAAATAAAAAATGAAATCCATAGAGAACAAGATACAAAGATGGGATTTGGGCCATACAGCCTCAAATCTCAAGCTCAAAACCCTAGTATCATCTTAAACATAGAATAAGGTAGATTTACCAAACCCTAACTTACAAAAGAACTCAAACGCATGAAAATAAGAAGGATTAAAGAGAGACAACCCAAGGTTTCATTGCAAGGAAGAAAGAAGGAAAGGGGCTTTAAGGGTTCTGAGGCTCACGAAGGAGACGACTTGATGAGGAGAGACGAGATGGAGACGAGCCTCGATTCCGAAGCTTCTGCAATCGGAATAGATGGGAGAGGAGGAACCAAGGAAGGGAGCCGCAGTGGAGAAGTGTTCTGGGAGTTGCGAATGAGGGATCGAAGTTCGTTTCGCCCTAAAGGCCGATTGATTTTTTTGATTGGCTGCCCAAACGGCAGCGAATAGAAATAAAAGGGCGGCTATTTTGATTGGGTACACTTGGCGCCTATTTTGATTGGCGATCGGTGATTGATGATTCGCAAGAATTAAGAAAAGATTAAGAGATCATTAGTTAATTTCAGTTGTTAATTAACCTAACAACGAAATATTGAGATTAAATATAAATAATTTGCTGAATCCTCTTAATTAATAAATTATAGCAATCTGGATGTCAATTCAAGGTGTTTTTGCTGTGTCGGACGCAACGACACGATCGAAGGTCGTGTTAACGCGCGACGACGAAGTGAAATTGAGCAATTGGCGCGACGTCGCGTTTGAATTGCTCGACGCTCGCGTAGACTTTGCCAAATAGACCAATGCGCCGCTTTGATAGGTTTCAACGCTTTCATAACAATGGCGATTAATTTCTGAGGTCATTCGGACGTTGTCAGGGATTCCCGACTTCGATATGCACATAATTTCATCAAAATTTGATTTTAATTAATTGATCGATTATTAATTTATCCGATATTTTTTTCAATTAATTAATTTTAATATTTTAGACGCATTTATAAAGCCAAATTTTTAAATCGAGGCAATTTTTTTATTGAATCCGTTCGCAATTAGGGAATTTTAAATCCAATTTATATAATGCTCCTCTCGTTAATTATTTATTTTAACTTCCATGGTTCATTTGACTTGTGAACCATATGGAGATCAACACTCATAAACTCTTAGGAGATCCTTAGAATTCCCCGAGTTGACGTTTACTTTCCTGGTTTAGAATGTCTTGACAAATTGACAATATTTATGTATATAACTACAAAATAAAGGATTAATAATTATTGAGTCATATTTTGATGTTTATGAATTTACCTAATTTGGATGACACATGAATGTTAATTTTGGTTTCATGTGTAGATCTACTATGGATGCTACACATTAAGAGGTTTGATGGAGAAGTATAGAGAAAGTAGGAGGATCTACATATGATATTTGTTGATTTAGAGAAATTTATGATAAAGTTTCAAGAGATATTCTTTGGAGAGTTCTAGAAAAGAAATTAGTTAATATTGGTTATATTTCAATAATTAAGGATATGTATACTAGAGTTGTTACTTGTGTCCAAACACAGGAGGATTGACAAAATATTTTCTTATTTAAGTTGGATTACATCAAGGATCTTTAAGCCCTTATCTTTTGCTTTAGTTATGAATGTTTTACTAAGCATTTACAGGAAGATGTACCTTGATGTATGTTTTTTGCTAATGACATTCTTCTTGTTGATAATACTAGAGAGGGAGTCCAAGAGAAACTTGAATTATGGAGGTCAACTTTAGAGTCTAAAGGTTTTCATTTAAGTATATCTAAAACTAAATATATGGAGTGTAATTTTAATTGTAGAAGTTCTTGTGGTAGTGTTGTGACATTGGGTGAACAAGTCATTAAAAAGAGTGAGTTTATCTCAGATATCTAGGCTCTATTGTTCAAATGATGGTGAAATAGATGGAGATGTTATTAGTAGAATTCAAGTTGGCGATTGAAGTGGAGGAATGCATCTGGCTTGTTATGTGATAAAAAAATACTGCTTAAATTTAAGGAAAATTTTATAAGATGATAGTAAGACTTGCAATGATTTATGATGCATAATGTCGGCCAATAAAAGAGAAGCATAAGACTAAGTTAAGTGTTGCTAAAATGAGGATGCTCAGGTGGATGAGTGGCTTTACTCTTAGAGATAAAATGTGAAATGAGTATGTTCGGGAAAAAGTTGGAGTAGCACTAGTGGCAGATAAGATTAGAGAGAATCGTCTTAGAGCCACATAAAGCGTCCATCCATGACTTCGGTTAGAAGAGTAGATGAATTTGATTTGTCTTATGTTAAAAAAGGTAGAGGTAGACCTAAAAAGACTTGGTTAAGACATATAAAAAATGACCTTAGTATACTTGAATTAAATGAGAATTTGACACATAACAGGACATAATGGAGAAAAAGGATTCATCTAGCCGACCCCACATAGTGGGATAAAGGCTTGTTGTTGTTGGATGACACATGAATGTGTTAAATTTATCAACAAGTGATTATAAGATTTTATGTTTAAAAATCATCTTAAAATAAATTTAAAAAATATATCTGATATTTAAGTAATATATATTGTAAGATGGCAATCATCATTTTGTATTGTAACTTCGAATACTCGATGACATTCATTACAATAATTGTGTGTGTGTGTGTGTGTATAGATATTGGTGCCAATTTATTATTCATACTATATGTCTCATTACTTTGTTGTTTATTCTTTAATAGATACTGGATTCTTGTTGATTTTATTCGCCAAACTTCTTATATCACATTTTACCAGATCATTTAGAGGACCTTCTTTGCAAAAGCTAATTTTTCAACAGCGAGTTATTTCGATATGCTAAATCTATGTGCTAGTTTTATTTGGGTTTTAATGAGTTTTTGGTTGAAATAACAAGTAAAAAAGAGAAAAAAAATAATATTATATCAAACTGTAGTGTCGGTTCAAAACCGATGCTATAACCAAAAGGGAGGGTCAGCCATGGTTTGCTACAGTAAAAACACGGGCAGCCAACAAGAAGGAAATAAAAAGAAGGAAGAAAGAGAAGAAGAAAAGAGAAAGGAAGAGGAAGAAAGTAACTGAGGAGGCAAAAGGGAACTTATACAAACAATAAATTCGAGTAACATAAAGTTTCTTTTTGTTATGTTAATTAAAGTAATATGTGGTGAAATCTTAAGTAGACACTTCAGAGAAAAATTACAGAGGATCCATATCTACGTATGATTTAAATTTTCATTTGAGAAAATTAAAGAAAATTTATTTACAAATTATAGCTATGTATTAGAGGAGTAAACTAAAATTATTCAAGGATAATTCAAGAAACTTTAATGTGAGATCTTATAAAAATTAAATCTGACCAGTAATTTCCAACATAAGCGAAAAAAAAAAGTATGTAATCCATGGCAGAAAATATGGCATGACATTCTTACTCTAGGTGTTTTAAAACATACATACAAATTTACCTTAAAGAAGTAGGCGATTCACTTGACCTAGTCTTCAATGGAAGCAAAATAGCAAATAGTGCCTCATTATCTTGACCAATAATATTTGCCCCTTTGATGGTTTTTGAGTTATTCTCAAGCTTATCCAAAATTTGGCATTCTGAAAATGGCAAAAAATTTTCAAAAAAAAACTGAAATAAATCAAAGCATTTCATTTCAGCATATGTGCACTAAAAGTGGAAATATGTTGTTTTTAACTAGATTAAGCAAATTTCCATATCTGACGCATTACTAATCTTTACTAATTTGAAGTCTTCAAAGGAGGGTCCACCGACAAATCAGAATTGATTATTGAACCATAATACTGGTACAAAAGTACTTGCGCAATGTTTTTAACATCTATGTCAAAAAGAGTCAGAGTAACAAGGTGATGCAAACTAGAGCACAAAATCTAGTCAAGAATTCAACAAGAGAAACGAGACAAGAAGTAATACTTGCAATTGATTTCAAGATAACTTTACACATTTTAGCAAATAAATATCCTTTAAGAGGGTTTGCACAGCTAAAGGAAAATACAATAAAGGAACATAATTAAAAGAACATCAAGAGAAATCAATTTAGATCTTTCATAATATACATCATTATGAGACAAACAAACAAAGCTTGGAAACATTTTTATTACAAAAAAATAAAATAGGCATAATTTTGCAGCAGATTCAGATGGCATATAAGATAGTAATTATGGTTTCTTGCTGGTGATGCATGGTATCACAAAAAGGCATGCGCATTTGGAGATGATAAGCACATCTTTACTAGTTTTTTTAAGTGTGATTGTTTTTCCTGGTCTAAGAGTGGTTGTTTTTCCTGGCTCATAAACTTTGTGGTCGTTAGAGTTTTCTTCAAAAATTCTTCCATAAAGTCCTGTGTTACTTTATTCAGCTATAAGTGAACACGATTCATGATGTTTCTCACCAACAACAGACCAATTGGTGGTTGGCAGAGCAAGTAATGAACAGTAGAAGTATCTACGGCTGCACCTTGGTTGCAAATCCAAAAGCAGAAAATGAAAACCAAGGAGAGGGGCATCATCCTCATGACAACCTTTCTTTTTGTTAGGTTGTGCTACTGTTGATGGGGGTAGCAGTGTGCAGACGCAGGATTTGGAGGGGAGATTAGAATTAAAAGAAAATCCATGGAGGAAGAAAAAAAAAATTTTTAAACTCAGCATGCAGAAGGCATTACTTTTCTGGGCATATTTATGGAAATCATAGGCTTCTGTGCCTTTACATCAGCCTAAGCTTGAATATAAATTACCAAGTATTCTGGCAATCAAATATTGAATCTTTGAATGTGACTGAGCAAGCATAGGAATGAAGCATACACAATGGAATGAGTGACATTCATTGGGAAACTCTGCAATCTTTTGATGATGTATGAAAGAGACCAATACCTGATGGAACATTTACAGGAGAACGTTGACATGATGATGATGATTCATATTGACTATTTATAGCTAGAACCAGGACTGCCTACATGGACATCAGAACAGAGATTCTCATTTTTGCCACATTCCTGATGAGAAGAGCTCCCCTTAACTATCACAAATTATAAGGTAAAAATCAAAGTCCAAACAAAGTGTTCCAACATAAAACAATAGATGAAACAATTGAAAAATTTACCACGAGTACTGTTGGCAGGACTGCCTACATGGACATCAGCAGTGAAGTCTTTTTCTTCCCTGCTGCAGGGGAGATCAAATCGCTTGTTGGAGACATTAGAAGCCCCCTGCACTTTCCATAGTGAATTTATAAGCAAAAAAACTGCATTCAAGTTTAGGATTGAAACAAAAGTTACTTTAAGTGAAACTAGCTATTGCTTAAGATTTAATTTACTTAAAAGCAGAACTCACTGCGGCTAAATTATCCACTGAACTTTCTTTGACAAATGGGTGCTCCAATAGAGCCGGCCAAGATAGCCTTTTCTCTGGTACCTGTTACAACCAATTTACACCTCAACGTAATTGGAAATTGGCTTCACGTAGACCATTGGAGGTTATGTAAGAGCATAACCTTGTTAAGCAAACCCTTTAAGAAGCTCCTAAAATTTGAGCTCATATCCTCTGGAAATTTCACGGGATCCTGTTAGAGGAACTTAAAAAGTTTACATGGCATTTTCTAGATATACATGTAGCATGTCAATGGATCTCAAAGAGATAAAACATATGACCTTCACAATTTGTCGGATGAGTGCATACACTGAGTTTGTGTAAAATGGTGGCTGACCAACAAATAATTCATACCTGCTCATTCCCACAAAATAGAAATCAGACTGAGGTTTGACATTTTCAAAGGACTTCAAATTATATTTGGAGCATGTTTTGCACATCTTCTCAAATATTCACAAACAAACCAGAAAATGGATTCATCATCATATACCCAAACCTATGATAGCTACTTCTTTTGTCATGTTTATGAATCCTCTGCATGATCCATTTCAATTTGGGCTACTTCCAAGTTTAAATGAATATTTTTGAGAAACTCATATTTCATTTATTTATACCCTAATGTAAGACATATTCGAGTCTAGACTTCACTTAATTAAACCTAGGATGAGATACACAAAGAAACACACAAAAGATCAAAACTCACAATTTCTCAATTTTTTTACTTTAAGCAAAGGTTAGTCATTTTAGTGAGAAAACCAAAAAAAATACATTTAATTCATTCCATACGATAATATAAGGTCATCAAAATTGAAATTTCATATAAAATCTGAAAACAGATGTAAAATTTTATGGCTATTAAGATTCACATCACAAAAAGAGAAACGAATTTAAAAAGATCTTAATCATGTACAAGCATTAATAAAAAATAGGTTTAGGTGATGAAAAATGATAGAAATCATCAATTTAAAGATCCATGCCTCACATTGGCACTAAGAAAAGCATTTTAGACTTAAAAAGCACACAATCATTCTCATCCAGTAGTACACGTAAGTATTGAAAAGAAAGAAATTTAATCAAACTCTAGACTATATTTTACATGCATAAAGACCAATTTATAATTAAGAAGATTAAAAAAATTAACATAAGAGAAATCCCCAAAATCTGGTAAATGCTCTTAAGTTTAAATTTCAGCCTCCTTAGATTTCATCAATATAGAAATTTTCAATCCCAAAATATCAATAACCAATCCCTACTATAGTACCCAAACTAAGGCTAAAGGAGCAAACGAACTGAACATTATTACAGAAGGAAGGGCACAGTTTATGCAGCACAAAATCTGGGACTTCATAAGGAAATGCAAAACAGCCAATGCTAAACCAAAGAACCGACTTCCTGGTACAAAATGGGATTGCATATGGCAAAGCATTGAAATATCTGATCCTAGAAACAGTAGGAATCCCTAAAAACTACAATGCCAAAAGAGTAACCCACTACCATATAGTGTCATCAACGAATGGTAAAAACAAAGAAAGCTATTTTAGCATGTGTTAGAAGCAGCTACCAAATAGAAGATACCACATTCACAGAAGAAAATAAGAAAAGATTGGAACATGTATACTAAAAAACTGACAAAATTTGAACTGAAATAACTTATGAAGTTACGAATAATGAAAAAAATCAAAATGTCAACATATGTCCAAATTGACGCCAACAATAATTTATAACAATTCCTACATGGTAAGGTGATAAAGAAAATTGAAAGGAGACAAACTATAAAAATAAGATATAGTCATATGGATGAATAAGATCTGTAAAACAAAAATAACCCAATTAATTTAAATATTAGTGCACTTTTATATTCATCCAAACATATGAAAGTATAAAAAAGTTTTATTAACTCACTCATTAATAAAATCATTGAAATAGTTACTCGATCTCATTTCCTCACAAAAATCCTATTTATGAGTTTCCAAGTCTAAAATCAAAGCTAAAATAAAATATATTAAACATCAATCGTAAGAATGATATCAGCAAATAAAATCTCATGAATTATTTTATCAATTTGCAAAAATGATTCATAAACTATAATAGAAATGATTGTTCATTTTAACAATTAAGAATCACATTATTAATTTGATCAACTAACTCATCAATTATACTAAACAAGATTTGTTCAACTTTACATTCAAGACTAGAATAAATGCCTTTTATTGACTTCAAGTTCACATTAGGAATTAATACAATTTCTATTGAAGTTCAAGTTCACATTCACGACTAAATTCAATTTCACATAGAAGCTCAGATTCACAGGTAAGATAAGATTCAAGTTCTAGCAATAATTAAGTTCAAATATAATCATGCGTTTACTTCATTCAAAAATTCAGTTTCTACGTAAGGTTTTGATTTAAAGTTGTTCCCATACTGAATATTAGGTTCGAACTATAGCTCAATTTTAGTTACAAGTTCATAAATGATTCTAATGTAAATTGATATACTGATTCCATAATATCAAAATAATCCAATCATAATTTTAATATTTATTCATTCATTTACAAAAAGACATTCATAAACTATATTTTCATCAATAACCAAAGGCAACTATGCAGGATTTTTATGTAGATATATGTTCAACAAGCTTTAAAGAAAAAGGTAAGAATTCTCTTTAGGGGCTATAATTATAGGTGTGGTAATCTTAATAGAATATTCATGGTATGCCTCAATATTCAAAGGTTTAGATAAAGCCTCATTTAATGTTTTTAGAGTGTTATATCTTAAGGTTGTTTGGTTTGAAGTAAAATTAGTGTAGTGTATTTCAAATGCAGGGATTTAAAAATTCTGATCTTTGGTTTGAAGTAAAAAAGAATACAATGGAAAATTTCAATGAATTTCAAATTCATCCTATAAGTTATTTTTTTGTGTATTCCAAATTCAGGTAATTTAGCTAAATTTCAAATACATAGCAAGTGACTGCCCTGTAAACACCCACAAATGGCTACACACCATAGCCATCAATCACTACCACCCTCCACCACCTACCATTGTCCACTGCCACCACCAGTCGCCTGACACCGCTAGCATCTAGCACCACCGTCATCACACTTTACATTGAATTCATTTTACATCAAATCAAACACAAAAGTAGCCTCCTACATTTATTTCACACTCAACCAAATAACTCTAAACCATTTCAAATATATTGTATTCATTTTACTCAACATTCTTTTTTTAGTAAACTAAATGGTCCCTTAATTTATCTACAATCTCTCCCCTAAGATCTTTAATGAAATAGATACAATAGAATAATGTTGAGGTAATTAATTTTGAATTCGAAGACTGATGAACTAATCATAATATTCATACACAATTACTTGAAATATTTAAATTATTTAGGCAATTGATCTTTGTATTCACTAAATGACTAATATTAATCTTTAAGTTTATATTTTAGGTCAACCCATGTCAAATTAATTTCATATGCAACACCCTATTAAAGAAGTTGATTATGTATAACAAGTTTTGATTTAACTCATTTGAACCATTCATAATTGAATATATCATAATATTTAAAAAATATATTCTAAATTATCAATCCACATCAAAAATTCCTGAAGGTTATGCCTCCATTAAATGCAGGAATGTAATTTTGATCTTCAAAATAGTGATGGTGTGTCTGTTTAAAACTATAACTTACCAGATAATAATTAAATTACATTATTTATTGTTTTTTATTGATTTTATTAATACATCCCCCTTTTAATTACAATGATGATACAACCATAATCTCCCACACCAATTTGACAAAAAATGTTTTAAGGATTACACCCCACTAAAGCAAACCTAGGGTAAGATGCACAAGGAAACACACAAAAGATTAGAATTAATATTTTAATAGTTTCTAATTTAGGTAAAGATTAGTTTCTTTAGGTGCAAAACTGCAAGAAATTATTTAATCCATTTCAAACAATCAAATATTAGTCACCAAAATCTGATATTTCATGGGAAATTTAAAAACTAATATAAAATTCCATAACAATTTAAATTTAGGCCGAAAATAGAAAATGGTATGTAATGAACTTGGCAAGATCTAAATGACGTACACAAACTAATCACAAAATAGTTTAGGTGAAAGAATAAAAACATAGATCACCAAAATAGAAGATCCAAGCCTCACATCAATGCAATGAGAAGGGCTCTGAAAGTTGTTGCAGAGATTTGCAAAGCACTTAAGGAATCCCATTGGAAAACACACACAAGTATCGAGAGAAAAGAATTATTCAACAAAATATTGATTTTGCATGCCAAAGGACCTCTTATTTATAATCAAAAGGCCCAAAAATAAGCACTTCTTATATTCCTGCAAATCTGGTCACGACAAGCTTAGATTTCCACATCAAGTTATTCCAACAATATAAGAATTTACAATTCCAAAATAGCAATAACCAATCCCTGCGATAGCACTGAGAACAATCAAAAATTGCCATGGTAGAAAAGGTATTAGTCTAGCAACACATAATCAAGGACTTCGAAAGGAAATTCAAAGTAATCACACGCCAAAGCAAATAACAATCATCCATGTACAGATTTAGATAGCATATAACAGGGAAATTAAAGATTCTATCCAAAGTATAGTAGAAAGTAGTGAAAAGCTACAATGCCAGCAGTGGATTTACTTCCCTAATAGCCTAATCAGCGGATGATAAAATTGAAAAGCAAGTTTAGCATATGTAAACAGTGGCAACTACCAACCGACCCAGTCATAACCATGAAATAGAAGATACCGCATGCATGAAAGAAATAAAGGAATTGGAAAATGTAATATACAAGAAATCTAACAAAAGCTGAATTAGTTTGCTATTTGTTAGTTAACTATCACATGAAGCTTGACACAATTTTTACTTCAAAAATTTTAACAATTTATATAATACTTGACTGTTACATCATATATGCTAGTACTATGAAAATTGAAGTCAAATATATTAATTAACTTTTTCTAAATATTCCATTTAATTTAATGTGTTAAGAACCTCATGAAACAACTAGAGAAGTAGGACTACTGACTTGGCGTGGAAAGATGTTAAATATAAGAAGAACCAATTCAATGAGAGTAGTATATGATATATGAGCAAGAGCTTAACATGAACAAATTTAAAGAAAAAGAATTCGCCTAAGTTCTTTTGTTTATAAAAAAAACCTCAAATACCCTATAGTCGCTCAAATAAAATTGATAAATAAAAAAATAAATAATAGCAATTTCTGACATGAATTTCATAATGCGACAACAATCAATTCTGAGAAGGAAAAATGCAGAAAAAAATATTTGCTGCCATATGATTTACGAATGCATGCATAAGTATTGATAAAATAACCTGACTTTTAGAGTCGATGACAATTCCTGTCGAGGAAAAAATAATATTGACAAACAATCATGCAAATATATATACATATATACATATGCATATACATGTATATAGAAATAGAAATACATCACAAGCTTTCTGCAGTTGATGTTAGCATACAAGATAACTCCGAGGGACCACAAATCTGCTGTGTGATTATATGGTTGTTCACGCACCAGCTCAGGAGCCATGTACAGCGGTGTACCTACCAAAGGAATAAGCATGGGTTATCAAATATAAAAATTATAACAAATACAAAACTTACATGGTAGAGATAACCACACATCTAAGCAGCAGTAACAGTCAAAAGAAAGAATTTGCATTTGAATGGGTCAACCATAATACATCAAGAAACAATTGGAAAAAATTATTCAGTAAAAAAGTCAATAGTTCTATGAGTTTTCTCTTTGATGTAATTTTGAATTCGAAGATAACATAGGGTCAAGTTGGAGTTGGCCTGGTACTGCAACGCATTAAAAGCTAAAGTTTTGGAAGTCAAACCGAATATTGAACCGAAAAAAAAAAAATATAGAGTTCAAGGTTCAAAGATTCAACAGAAATAGAACCAAAAGTTAAACTAGATACCATAATAAATATTAATTATTCAAATATTACTTAAATAATTATAGCCATAAGCAAAATTCAGATAATCCTTTAAAATTTTATGTGCTCAATTACATAAATAATATTCTAAGTTATTAAAACATTAATCAGTAATAATGAAAGTGCTCACAAATCAAGGAATTTGAGGAGTTGCGTGATTAGAAGTTAGTGTTTATAAATTTAAACAATTTTATTTAATCTAAATTATTTGTATCTAACAAACAGATTAAAATTGAATGACGATAAATTGATTAAAATATGAATCAGGTCATTCATGAAAACCCTGCTACTACACCATTTCAACCATCAGTTTTACTAGTTCAATCCAATTCTGAGCAAAAACGGTTTTGAATCTAAACCATACTATTCGAGACATAGGTTCACAAAGACTAGTTTGATCGGCCAGTCAAATCCCATATTTAAAACAATAAAAAACCAACATAGCTCTCCATGAACAACAGTAATAAATTGCGTAGCTTCCAAAAGCAAGAATCCCAGTGATTGATGAATGTTGGAATCAGTGATTGCTTTGTAGTAATAGAAATATCAAAAAGGAATTTCAATTTCCCACTAGAATTGACTATAATCCTCTAACGCGTCACTTTTACCAGCAGAGTTTCTACTAAGAGACCAACACTTCAAAGCATTTAATAGCAGTAGATATCAAAGAGCATTGCTACGGAAGACAGAAACAAGTACTGAAAACTTCAATGAAAGCCTTCAATGACATTCTTTTTTGCAAATAAAGAAAATATAAAGACATTGCCATTTGACTGCATCCTCCTATCATTGCCCATTTATTTGCTCATTTTGGCATTCTTTGATATCAAGAATGAAGAACCTTTTAAATGTAACAAGAAAATAACGCCACAAAAGGAATGGGAGAATAAAAACATTAATGTTGCAACAATTTCAGAGAATATGAAATATATAATAACTAATTATTTCATATATTGCATCGGATTATTTATTACAATACAATTGATGTTAATACAAAATCTAAATTAGAAGAACTAAACTGATAAATTATGAACATGCCAAATCAAAATAACTTCAATATATAAAATTAGATTTAATTAATAATTGGTTTAAACATTTAATAAACAATAGAATATTTTATAATCAATGTAAATCTTATACTATTTGACAATAAATCATTAATTAAATTGGCATCATTGTTCTGTCAAAATTATAAGTTTTAAATTTAAATTTAAATTATTTTATATGTTTTAATAATTAGGTTAGGAAAGTGATTTCCAATTTGATTATTTGCATTAATTAAGAAAAGAATAAATCGATAAAGATTGTATATGATACAGCTTACACTATTTATATTAGACAAATTATATAGCAGTTACATTCTCTTTTTGATCGTGGCTTAAACCTTTAAATAGAACAAACTCTCCGATCACTAAAATAATAAATAATTAAGAAAGAACCCCATTTTGAGATAAATTTTATACATATGTTGAGCTTTAAAGATGATAAACAATCTTTGTGCATTAAATATTGAAGTTAAATTTAAATCTGACTTAAATTTTTTATAACTAGAAGAGATGGTCTTTTCAAGTGAATTTTTATATGAATTTTTAAAAGAATGAGCAAAAAACAAGAAATAGTATGTAGATAAGGTTAGAGTACATATAAGATAAATTAGATATCACTTTCTATTTTGATAGCTTCAAATTTTAAATACAAAATACTTTCATCATGCATTCAAATATTTCAAAAAACAATTGACAAATTCCCCATTATGAAATGGAACTCTCTCCTTATATGCCCTTAAAAATGGTAAGCATTCTCCCTTAATAATTGTTGCCTGCTAAAATACTCACATTAGTAGAGAATCTAAAATCATAACTACATATGAAAATTCAGTACAGGCAC
This sequence comes from Cymbidium sinense, assembly GCA_021442155.1. Lineage (NCBI taxonomy): Eukaryota > Viridiplantae > Streptophyta > Magnoliopsida > Asparagales > Orchidaceae > Cymbidium > Cymbidium sinense. The sequence goes on along the minus strand of CM038218.1, from coordinate 172,458,153 downwards.
AAATAAAATAAGATTGCAAAAGGTAAATTCAAAATGGGAAAAATCATGAGACTTAACCCAACTTATATGATCCACTATATAGTTTCACGGAAGTTTGGTCTTCCTCTTAATTGGAGAAAACAAGATACAAAAGTTGAGAACACTATCTTAATCATCTATGGTTGCAACAAACATTGCTAGAGAAGTAGTGGAGAATAATGACAATCGAACAACAACTGTCATGATTAAGTGAGTTAATCAACAAACAACGATAGAGTGGCTGCGATTGGGGGATAACAATCAAATAATAACAATCGAGTGATAGTAATTAGATGACAATGGTCGAGCTAATATAGTTGCTACCTATAGTCATTAGCAACAATCCATGCTGAGCTTTGGAATTCTTCATACGTCTAAGTAGTTTTCAAACTAGATCTATTTCATGTGAAAAATAAGAACCTATTTATACTTTTTTGAAGTGGCATTCCAATAATTTTAGTCAAAATCTCAAAACACTTTATCATATGGCTCATGTTGATGAACTCAATCATAATCCATTCATTTAGCAAGTAAGTGTCTTAATGAGATCAAAACTAAGTAATCTTGGGCTTGTTGAATTCTTCACATTGAGCTTTACCTATAAGTATACAAGATTTAGAGCAATTAATCTTCAATTAATATTACAAAGCTTCTAATTACACTTTAAGTGCTTGATTTGGGACTAATTGGACTCGAATTAAAACACTTTTGATAATCTTGAACTCTTCTCATAAAAACATTCATTTTGCCAATAAATTCAGCAAAATCAAAGTTCAAATGAAATTAAATTTAGTTTTAAAAGATTTTAATTCAAATGTTGGATCAAAATCCATGCTTGAACAAATAGATTTTCTAATGATGTATTAATCGCTGATAATATTTTATCTAAATATATAAATATAAAAGGTAATAACAAAGAATGGACCTTGAAGCACTCCATATATTTACCCCACACTTTCTAAGAATTTCAGAAGTTAGATATTTAAATAAACATTTAAGGACAGTACTGTTGAATAATGAAAAAGTGTGTAAAATGAACGACCACTAAGCACAGTCTATTACTGACTCCTTTTAAGGGTCACCCTATTATGAATTTCCACTCCTAGTCTTCTATAAAAAAAAATTCACGATAGGTACCTAAAAATATCATGTTAAGACACTAAAATTCAAAGTACAGAAAGATTTTTCAAGTATCACATTTATTTGCTTTCCATATAAGACACTTAACAGATGCAACAAAATTGGGTTAAGTCACCAAATTGCACAAAGATAGTGCTTACTTTTTTTGCTTAAGCATTTTCACAAGATTGATTAATAATTTCTTAACAAGTACAATATTTCAATTAGCTGGATATTTATAACAGCTAATTTGTTGATTAAACAAATGTATTTACATGTTTTGATAATTTAGCAATTAATAATACCTAAAACATGCATAATGGATAATGATAGCATTTCTCTATCCTGCATGACATCACCACCCCCCCTTCTCCTGCTCTCCTGACAAACGTCCAACTTCAACTCTCCCTACGTGTCAAATTTAATTCATTTTTTCTGGGAGCGGAACTGAAGCCATCAACCTTTGGCTCTCCTCACACCTCGTCAACCCCGCATGTCCTATATATTTTTCTTTTTTAATTCTAAGATTTATATAAACTTAATTCATTTTTCTCTGGCAGTGGAGCTGAAGCCATCAACCTTTGGCTCTCCTCACATGTCATCAACCCCACATGTCCTATATATTTTTCTTTTTTAAATTCTAAGATTTATATTCTTTTTAGTCCCAACCAAACAAAAAAAGATCTCATGAATTTATTTTACTGCCAACCAAATAAGTATTTTAAATGTATTGTATTTATTTTATATTGTAATTAAATTATATGTGTATTCTAAATACTTGCAACAAATAGCTCCTTTAAAAAACAGGATTCCATGCAATGAATCCACTCCATTATATGCAAGTTAACACCATTTTCATTAAAATCCTGTTTTTCATTAAAAGACTAAACATTAAATTCGATGCCATTACATCTGAAATGCTATTCAAAGGAAACGCATTTCTTTGCCATATGTCCAACCTAAGGAGCAAGTTGCTGACACCTTCACTCAGGCCCCATCATCTGAACATCATCATTATCTTGGCTAGAAAATTGCTCCTGAGTGATTCTCGGCATCAATTTGATAGGTGCGTTACTAAGGAAATAATTTTCTGGGCGGCCAACAGTTTCTATGGCTTCTTATAGCTGCAGCATAAAACTGCATTATTTTATATCAGCTCAATTGATTAAATCTGATGTACATAGCTGTTTTCCAACTATTACAGAATACTATTGTATATTTCCTGTCGTTTTTTGTGTGAATCCTAAATTGGAGTCACAACTATACTTAATGCATTCCATATCTTTAAGATCAGAATCCTGTTTCTATTTACCAAATTTTATATACTTATAGTACAAAAAAACTCATGTATTTGTATTGCACCTAAAGTGCTTAATTTCAGATGGTTCTTCGCATGTTCATCTTAATAATTCAAACTGAATCTTTACACAAGTGGAACGATATAGTTGGCCAAAAGGACTATGAGAAAAAAGATAAACATCATTTGCTCATTCTGACATGAAAATTTAACAAAAAGATTATAGAATCTACCCTTTATTGAGCGGAGAACAACAGTGTTTGCTGACATTGCTCGTGCAAAGCCAAAATCACAAAGCTGTAAAGACAAAACGCAAAGAACTAATAATAAATCAAAAAAATATGCTATGATATAACATTTTGAGAACTTAAAATGTGAAGAAATTTAGACATTTTTGGTTATACTCAACGTGTGGTAATTGGTATTATGTGCATCTACATAATTGAAGGCATCCAGTTGTTATAAGTCCTTAAATTTTCTTCTCCAAAATATATATATATATATATATATAAATTGTTTGATACCAACATAGAGTATCACATAAGTTCATGATACTCCAACAAAATCTAAAAAATAATTGCCATGATAAGTTTACATAGTTTCTAGTCCACGTGCAGAAGTCTTTCTAAGTCCACTATGATTTTAGTATGCGTTATATTGCATGCCTGCCTGTCACAATATGAGAGCAATTGTTGAGAACAATTATATTAAAGAATAGCTAGCAGCATTAGCCGCAATTCCTCGATGGTTGCCATAGAGTGTAAACATTATTTTTTTAATTACAGACTCCCTAACCAACTGAATCAGTATTGCCATCACCAAACCAACACAATTTTCATTCCAAATCTAAGTCTATCAGAATTAACCTAACCAGCCATAACAAGCTAGTCCCCAACCACCTTAACTGACTGATGCCAAGCTGCCAACACAATAACCAGACACCTTGATTAAACAACTTAAAATAGGCCGACTACTACCAATGCCATATGCCAATCACCCAAACGCCTCCAGAAAGCTAAACCAAGATATTAACGGATGCTGTTCTAAGACCAAAGACGGACAAAGTTTCCTAAAGCCAAAGTTCGCTGATATTTTGAACCATGTCAAACTGAATCCTTCCTAACAAGCATTTATGAAATCGCTCTAGAATGACCAACAGGGTAAACTAAGATCAAAAGGAGTAAGGAAAAAAGGTCGTAGTGGGGTTACAAAGGGTTAATACATGCTGTTTAAGAACTTCGGCTTGCAAAAACACAATTTGGTGAAAACATCGAGACAGCACTTAGAAAATTGTTCAATGGCTTTGGAATGAGAAAAGGAGAACTTGGGACATATCCACCACCAAATCTACACAAGAGACATCCCTAGGCACCACTTGCGAGATCTGGATACAGCTACAAAACTATAAAAAAAAAAGTCACCAGTGCAAAACTGCAGCAAAAATTGAACCCTAGAAACACATAGAAGACTATTTATAATAAATATTTATATTAAACACCAATAACCTTAGCCCAATCAAGACCAAAAGAATCTCATCCGACTAAAAAACAAACCATATTTACTTCCATGAAAGGAGAAATCCCATCACCGCATGTGTTTTGTCGCATGCATTCTCCCAAGTCGAGCAGCATCCTGAATCATTCTCCCTAAGTTGGAGATGTGTCAACTTCACCAATTGGAGTCTATGCATCCTCATAAAATGGAGACAAATCTGCTACATTGAAGGTGATGGAGAGGTTGTAATCACCAGGTAGATCAATTTTATAAGCATTATTACTAATCTTCTGATGATTCTGAATGGATCATCTGCTATAGGATAAGCTTTCCAATTGAACATGTAAGGAATCTCTCCTTCAATCTAAGTCACACTAAGCCACCTTCTTTAAAAACCAGTGTCTTTTGGGACTTGTTTGCTTGCTTATGTTACTTAACATTTTGTTTAGTGAATTTCCCCATTGACTTGCTCATGCAAAGACTAAATTTCCTTCACCCTAACCTCAGCATCAACACTAGGCTCAATGGTTGGAAGTAAGAAACCAACTCCAATGGAGTGAGGGGATTATTTACGGGAACTATCTCAAAAGGACTTCAACCTGTAGATTGACTGGTGGACTAATTGTAAGCGAACTCTACCTAGGGAAGAATCAAATCCTACTAACTTATATTTCCCCACAAAACACCTTAGGAGATTCCCAAACTATGATTTATTATCTCTGTCTATCCATCAATATAAGGGTGCTAAACTGAATTGAAGTATTGTACCCAAAATGCCTCAAAAAGTTATCCAAAAGTGACTAAGAAATTTCACATCTCTGTTTGAAGTGATAGTCCGGGCACACCATGAAGACGAACTATGTCTCTAAATTACAGATATGTCACATGTGACGCATCCATCGTCTTATGGCACGATACAAAATGTGTCATCTTGAAGCAAACAATCTACCACCACCACAACAAAATCCTTGCCTCATTGGGTATGAGGAAGACCAATTACAAAATCAATGCTCACATCCACCCACAATGATTACGAAATAAAAAGCAAAGTGTGGAGCCCCGTATTCTGACTTCGAGTCTTAGCTAGGCATACCCTACACTGATGAACATGTCTCTCCACATCCTGAACCATCCTAGACCAATAAAAATTCTTCTTCACCAAAGAAAGAGTTTTATCTCTACCAATGTGTCATGTCATTCCACCAATGTGTCATGAGTTTCTGAAAATGTACAATCTATTCTGAAAGAACAAGTAACCCTCTAATATGTAGAATTGCTCCTACAGTCTTCCTAACAACAAGCCCAAATCTCCTAAAAGTCATAGGCAGCATATGCATCCTTCAAAATTTCAAAACACGCCACCTTAAACTCAAAGTAGTGATTAGGAAATGGTGTAAACTTAAAGCATCCACTACTTTTTTTTGGTTTTTTTAATTTATGCTTAAGCGCAAAATGAAAGAATGATAAGAACTCCACCCAAGATGTGCATCTACCCTTCAATTTGTTTTGACTAAAGTTTAAAATTGTGCAATCAAGGATTAAGACATTTTAGCCCATGAGATGAGGCGTAAGCCTCAATCAATAAATTACGTAAAGTAAAAAGTATTGTACAAACATCAAATTATAGAGCAAGAAGTAATATATTAATAACATAACTTATTAACATATTAAAATGTAATACATTAACATTATAATATTTTAAGAAGTAATAAATTGTGTAAATTATTAAGTAGCATTAATATCTTGACTTTATCATAAAATTAGAAGTGGTATACTAACATCAAAATAAAATAAGATATCAAGTAAGAACTAATGACAAAACAATTCAAAATAAGTTTAAAATAATAAGTTTCTCCCTCACACTCCAATTATCCAATATTAAAGTAAGAGCATCCCAAATAATGAAAGTAGTGGTAATGGCAAGCACGGTGCGTGAAGAGCGGAGAAGGCACGAGAAAAAAAATGCATGGTTAATATCTATCCTGAGACTAGTTGCATGCGTGCTCTTTGGGTAATTTGAACTTATATTTTTTTTTAATACCAATTTAAAAGTGCATATTTCACAAACATTGAGGCGAGATGAGTTTTGAGGCAAACCTCACATCACGTGAGATGTAAGCCTCATATAGCATTGATGAGGTGTAAGCCTTATTACGATTCTTTCAAAAAAGCTTTGAGACAGATTATGAGCCGTGCTTTTTATTACAATTTTAAACAAAGGTTAGGACTAGCCAAAAATCTCAAAGCCTCATGATTGGCGTAAAGAGTGAACTCACTAACTAGCAGATAGTGGCTCCAATAGTTGAGGGATCTCACTATAGTATAGAACTCTTTGTCATATGTAGAATATTTTCACATGGAATCATTCAATTTTTCACTGAAATAGGCAATGGGATATCAACCTTGACTCAAAACAACCCCAATCCCAACATTGGAGGTGTCACACTCCACCTCAAACACCTGGTTGAAATCAAAAAGAACTAGAACAAATGCCTAAGTGATCTATTATTTAAACATCTCAAAGCTAACTTGTGCTTCCATGGACCATGAAAACTTTATTCCTTCTTCAATAGCTCTATCAAGGCTATTACTGTAGAACTAAAATCTTGATGAATTTCCTGTAAAAAAAGTTCATTCAAGATATTGGCATACCTGAGTGAGTGATTATGGGCTAGGCCAGCTCACGATGACCTCCACCTTTGAGGAATCTATCTCAATACCTACAGTTGAAACTATGTACCCTAAAAAGCACATGTGTGGCATAAGGAAGTGGCACTTCTTTGGGTGAACATATAGCTTCTCTGCCCTTAGAAGTCCAAAGACCTAATATAAATGCTGCAGGTGGTCATCAATGGAACGGTTATACACTAGAATATCATCAAAGTAGACAACTATAAATTTTCTGATGAATGATCGAAAACCATAGTTCATCAGCCGCATGAAAATACTTAAACCATTAGACATGATTGTCCACACATATAGCCCATCTCATTTTTTGAAAGTTGTCATCTATTTATCCCCAGGTCTCATCCTAATTTGATATAGCCACTGCGCAAATCAATTTTGGGAAGGTGGTCATGCCATGCAATTGATCTATTAAGTCGTCCAAGAGTAGAAAAATCGATATTTAAAAGTGATCTTATTCACGACCTTACTATCAATGCACATGTGCCAAGAATCATCCTTCTTGGATACAATAAGAGTCAGGACAACACAAGGACTAGTACTCTCACGCATCAATCCTCTAGAAATCAAATCATCCACCTATCTCTATAACATCTTGTACTAAACTAGTCATATGCACTTAGCGGTTGATTGGGGAGCACTGATCTTGGGGTTGAATGTCCCATATTGGTGGTAATTTAATCAGTAAAGTGTATGTCAAAACACCTAGAAATTCTGCTAGTATAGGCTACACCACATTAGACACTAGTGTTTCAATCTCTCCACTTTCAAGTACTATTAATGCTAACCCCAAGGGTGCTTCTCTCATGACTTGCATAAAAATAGCATAGAAGACTATGGCTTCCTTCTCAATCTAAGCATCTATCACCTCAAATTCCTTCCAAGATAAGAGTATAATGTGATTCTCATACTTGATGAATGAATATGTGTTCTCATAATCATCATGAATAGTCATCCTGTCAAGCCATGATCTGTCTAGGAGAATGTGGGAAGTATCCATAAGCACTACAACACACCATATTACTCCTAAAGCTTTTCCCCGAAAGAGAACTCCACTAAGCACCTTCTTAACACAAATCTCATTTCCTTCTTTAGCCAAGGGAATATGGTTGGGTGTACTTCTAAGTAAAGAGGCTCAACTTGTCCACCATCTATGTAGACACCACATTCTCGCAATTGTATCCATCAAGTTGCACATCTTCTCCTTCACAATGCATCTAGAACAAAAGATGTTATGCTTAAATTACTGTTGTTCACTTCTGAGTTCACATTGGAGCACCCTTCGAACCACAAGCATCTCCCCATCATCAACAGTAAGCTGATACTCGTCACCAGGTACATCCTCAGCTAACTCCTCTTCATCCACATCAACTGCTCCCTGCTCTGTAAAGGAGATCACCCTTCCGTTTGGGCTGTTAAATACAATGTGTCATAACCATGACACTTGAAGCACTTCCTAGTTAGAAATGTGCTAAGTGTGTTGAACTTCTCACCCTTCCTCACATCCAACACTGATTTATCCTCACTTGGAGTAGATTTTATACCTCCAGTAAATGTATTCCTACTGCTAGATCTAGGGGACGAGCTCTATTTGAAGGGTGAAGTGCTTCTGATGTTTTTGTGTTGCCTTTTTACTTTCAGAGCTAATGTCTACACATTAGTCAGGGTCCAATATAGTTGTAACTAAATCACATTATTGATAGCAAGCTTCAATCCTCCGACGTATCTGGCAATTGTGTTCTCCTCTAGCTCCACCAAATCACATTTCAACATGAGTTGCTCCGACTCAGTTGTATACTCCTCAATAGTCAATTGTCCTTATTATAGATCATGGAAACATCTTATCTATAATGCATTTGCACTGCAACTCCTTCATTTAGACCATGTATTGATCTTACTTTTGATTTCACGTTGTCATATGTACTTCAAGTTCTCCCACCATAACAAAGTAATACAACTAGTGTGACATTCAAAGATCCGCTCCACAATTTGTATTCACTCAATGAAGATTTCTAAAACCATATGTCACTCAAAATCTAGTATTTCAACCTTACCTCGAGATCATGTACCCTTGAAAGCTCCCTTCTTCTATAAGCAATACCAAATTGACAAGGCATGGTCACTAGAGTCAGACAGGTAAAAGGGATTCTCATCTAATTAGTCACTGTGGTGGCTCATTTGGGTTCTATTTGTTGTCTTCCTTCAAATCCAACGAGCCTCCAATATAATTGGAGAATTTCCCATTACATATCTTCCATGATAAAGGCATTAATATCCCTTTGGGGATATCTCCTTGGTAGCATGATTTAGGGTTTTCGGGTTTAAGAGAAATATGGAAATGTTGGGCTGTTTTTGAGTTGGGTTTTTGAATTAGAAAAGAGAAGGTTGTTGTCCAAAAATTTTAGAGAAGGTTTTAACGGTTCGGATAAAAGTTGAGATTATTTTGGAAGAGGGATAAGGCACTCAAGAAAGATCTAAGGTAGATCTAACTCTAATACCAAATAAAATTGCTTTAGGATGATCAAGAGGGCAACTAGAATCAAAAGAAGTAAGAGAAAAAGATGTAGTGAGGTTACAAAGGGATAATACCTGCTTTTAGCAGAATTTCACATGCAAAAAACAGCAACTCGGCAGTTGCAAACACTGGGACAGCACTTAGAAATTTGTTTGAAGACTTTGGAAAGAGAAAAGGAGAACTTGAGAGAGATCCACCAAATCTACACAAGATACAATCTTAGCACTGCTTGCGAGATTTGGAAACAACTAGAAAAAAAAAAAAAACATCTCCAATATAAAACTGCAGTAAAAACTGAACCTTAGAAACACATATTAGACTTTTTATGTTAAACACCAATAATCATAGCCTAGGATAGCTAAACCAGCCCTAATCAAGACCGAAAAGATCTCGGCTGGTTCAAAAACAAACCAGACTTACAACCATGATAGGAGAAATCCCATCACCGTACACAATTTTGCCGCATTAGTTCTCCCTAGTCGAGTAGCGTCCCGCGCCAATTTAAAATCATTTTTTAGCAAACTTTAAACACATGAGAAATTCTTAATGGAATTAATCAGAGAGAAGAAAAGACCTTACTAGAAATGATATCTAAAAACATTAAAAATTATATTAAAATTGGCATTGAAATAACAAAATCAAACCAAAAACACCAATATTAAGATGAGGAATATTAGATGTTTGTTGGACCAAAATACCCCTCAAATAACTCACCCTCACAACAAACCCAAAGGTCAAAGAGGGAATTTTGGCATCCCCTTCCTCTCAATCTCTATTTAGCTAACCCTTTCTCCTCTTCTTGTATGGTTTGGCTGACTTCAATTAGGGCTCAACTAGGGCATGCGAAGGGAAGGATCAGCTAAGGCTTTCAAACGAAGGGAAATCAACACAAGGAGGCCGGCTTCTTGCTCTCACTCTCTTTCACTCTTAATCTATCTTCTTCTTTCACCCTCACGCACGACCGTACAGATCTCAACTCCCCACTTTTATAAAAGGGAAGGCCCTAACCATTCTCACTCTTCTTCTTGTGCAGTTTTGATGATGTGGAGGGGTCCACGACTGAAAAAAAGGAAATAAAAAGAAACCCTAACCGCCCTCCACATCATCAAAACAGCACATGAAGAAGAGTATAGTTAAGGCCTTTTCCTTTAGAGGAGAGTGAGGCAGAGAAGAGGTGAGAGTGAGAGCAAGAAGTCGACCTCCTTGTTGTTGATTTCCCTTCGCGTGAAAGCCATAGCTGGCCTTCCCTTCGCATGCCCTAGCCGAGCCCTTATTGAAGTCAACCGAACCATGCAAGAAGAGGAGAAAGGGTTGGTCATCTAAATAGAGATTAAGTGAAAAGAGAGGCCGAAATTACCTCTTTGGCATTTAAGATTTGTTGTGAGGATGAATTATTTGAGGGGTATTTTGGCCCAGAAAAAGAAAAAAAAAGGAAGATTCAATCTCCAAAATCCACAATTTAGATATAAAATGAAAGGCACATTATTTTTTTTATAATTTTCATTTATTTGCAAGCTTAAATTTTTGGAAGATCCACGTTCATTGATCTTCGATCCGGCCTGGATAATTTCAAAGACCTCTACCATCGATTTCAATCCAATAGGAGACGAATATACCTCCTTAGTCAATTTTGGATCCAGAACAAGGGAGAAGGCACAAATGAGTTATTTTTCAAAATGCAAAATTGATGAATCGCCATTTTACTAAAATTAAAAATAATTAGACCGTTGATCTTATGTCAAGCCAGGAAAACTACAAAGGGCTCCACCATCGATCTCGGATCTGATGCAAGATGAAAATCCTCTTTGTCGATCTTGGATCCAAAACAAGAAAACAATAGTACAGATCATACTAAATTTTATGAATATAACACCGTTAAGCCGTTATACTGCCGAAATTTATTCGAAACAATTGGACTTAAAATATTCAAATTTTACACAAAAATGAAGATCAAAATAAGAGAAATAATCAAACTTTGAATCATGAAATAAAAATAACTTATAATTTTCAATGGTTATTATCCGACCGAACTTCATGGAAGTTGGGGATTTAAAATTAAATCATTTGATGATTTTGAACATATTAGCACATTAAAGACAAATTTTTAATAAGTATAAGTCCAATCACTTGTTCGCACTATGAACCTCACCCAAATATGGCATTACAAAGAGATATAAGTCCGATCACTTGTTCGCAATGCAACCCCACCCAAATACAGCATTCCAAAAGGATGTAAATCCAATCACTTGCTCGTAATGCGAACCTCACCAAAATATGGCATTCCAAAGGGAAGTAAGTCCAATCACATATTCACAATGCGAACCTCACCCAAATACAACATTCCAAAGCAACGTAAGTCCAATCAGTTGTTCGCAATATTACTCTCACCCAAATACGACATTCCAATGGATGTTAGTCCAACCTAGGTTTGCAATCAATCTAACATGGCATTTTAATGGATGTAAGCTCGGCCATTGTTAGCAAGGCGAACTCCACACTTTCAAACATTGACTTTCCAATAGTTGTAAGCCCAATTTTCTCTCAAACACAGCATTCCAATGGATGTAAGCCCAACTCATATTTGCAATGCAAACATTAATCTAACCTAGCATTCCAATTGGATGTAAGCTCAGCCATTGTTCGCAAAGCAAACTTCATATATTAAACGGCACACCAATGAGAATATAAACCCGATCATAATCCAACAAACCTATGTTTGTAATGCAAACATCACTACAAACTTGGCATTCCAATGGATGTAAGCCCAAACATTGCTCATAAAGTGAACTACATCATGTTAAAACAACGGCATTCCAATGGATGTAAGTCTAACCATGGTTCGTAAGGCGAACTCCACATAGAAAATCATGGCATTCCAATGGATGTAAGCCCTATACATATCCATAATGTAGACTTTAATTATATCAAACATGGCATTCCAATAGATGTAAGCCCAATGTATGTCTGCAATACAGACTTCATAAAATTGAATTATTGGTTAAACTTGTAAGGTAAGTTTAACTTAAATAATTCAATAAGTACTTGCACAACAAAACTTACACCACAACCTTAATCTACTGGGATTTCGAAAGGAATAACTGATCGCTAATCAAATTCCTGCATTAGACTAATAGCTCTCATGTTGGCGGAATAACAATCCAGACGGTGAAATAATGGAATCTTGATTAAGACTATCTTCATTTTTTTTTCTTCTGAACAACCATCCACAATATACAACTAGACATGGACTTATACCAAATATTCACATTTATTATTTCCAACCTTAATCAAAAGTGCTCTCCTACTATAGTTAGAGAGATAATTAACTATGGATGTTTGTGTTCCTAGGAAGTAGAACCCAGATCAAAACAAACCCTAACATAAGTTTAAAGAAATCTGCCAAGAATGAACTCTATAATACCCTAAGAAAGTGGAGATTTTGAAGATGTTTTTCTTGAATGATCAACTTGTTAGAAATGATAAATTAAGCAAAACAAACATACAATAATATAAAAACTCATGTACTTCCTTCAAATTCAAAAAGATTCCCATTGATAAAACAAAACAAATGAAAATAACTCAAATATGCTCCATCACAAAAAATTCCTACATTAGCAGAATTTCAATATAAAAGAAGGAAAGAAAATCATAGGAACAGTCTTCATACTCCAAACACTATAATAGACCAACCTTAACAATAGATCCTGCCCCAATAAGTATATTTTGTGGTTTCATATCTCGATGGATAATGCGGTTGGAATGCAAATAATGTAAGGCTTTTACCTGAAAATAAAGTTAGCAAAAAATACGAAGACAGTTATTGAGATGGCATGGATAAAAAAAGAAATAAAAATTAGATACAAATATGAGATATTTAGAAATATGAAACAGAAGGCTACGACAATTACCAGTTGTTTAGCAATCGCTTGTACTTGTCCTTCAGGAAGCGACTTGTCATCCTCAAGAATCTCAAATAATTCTCCCTAAAAAAATATATAAATCAGATAGCCATGTTCTGCAACATACATACACGGTAAAGATAGCTAAAGTTATTTAGATAATCAAATCAAGATCTCCTGCACCTGGGCAAACTCTGTAACAACGCAAAATTCTTGTGGACTTTCAAAGGCATCCAGCATTTCAATGATGTTTTCATGTTTCAGTTTCCTCAAGATCTACCAAGTAACAAAACTAATCAACTCAGAAATCAAGTTTTGAAAATTAAGAGAAAACAAATCATTAATAAGATTAAAAATTCACCTAATAGTAAGAGTGAAATTACGATAATGACTATTCCCTTCTCTTTTGGTCAAAGAAGTTGAATCGTTATTGAACCATAGTATATTCCGCATCTTATAAAAAGAATTTCTTTTGATAAACTATGCATGTTGTCATTCACTGTAAAAATTACTTTTCAAAATGTATGAGTGCTAAACAGGAGTTGATTTTCGATTAACGTGATAGCTGCATTAAACAGTTCTCCAGTAAATGAGAACATGAAAAGTATTCCTGTTAAAATGCAAATATTTTAGAAATGCTGAGTACTAGGAATGCATGTATTTTAGAAATGCAAGAGTTGTTTGATTAGATATAAATCAATGTATTGAAATTTTTTTATGTTTATTTTTCAAAGGCCATGAAATAAGACCAATGGCGATGGATGGTTGCGGGGAATGAGAAGCAACAGACAGTGAGGCGATGGAGTGGGAAAGTGTGGTTGTGAGCTGTAAATTTTCCATGTATTTGGAATTCCAATTTGAAAATTTTCTAAGTTTTGCCAAAAATAGACAATACACTTTATTTCAAATCCCTAACACAAATGATTTGTACTTCATTTACTTCAAACAAAATACCAAAAAATTACAACCATAATTTTCTTTTACTTTACATCCCAAATGCTAGCAACAAATAGCCCCTATACAAAGAAAAGTTGTGCTACATGTGGTTTCTTATTTATATTATTGTCTTTGGATATAAGAATCACTGATGTGGATCTAGAACTTAAGAATAATCAAGTTGGATGAATAAAAAAAAATGGATGGCTTGTAAATCCCTAAACTAAAAGTACTACTTATATGTAATTTCTTTGAAATCAAATCCGTCCAAATTAGATTTCATATTATATGCGGTCAAAATCAAATTTACGAAACTAATGAATTAATTATCTCAGTATATGAACTCTCTATTAGATTAGTAAATTTATATGTTTAATTCACGACCAAATCATCTTTAAAGTTCATTAAATTCAACATTTTACTTTTTATGAAGCATATTACGATAAACAGTATAGCTTTGTAGTTGAATATCGCAAGGTTAAAAATAATATGGTCAAATTAAATTGCATGAAGTGTCTTTATCCATTTACAAAGATAGTAGAATATAATTACTAAATCTAAAAATACTTAACATCTTTCAAATGAACTTTTCTTATACTAAACCATATATATCATCATTCACGACAAATATTAGTTTTTAAAATCATCGCTTAATCTTTATATAGGCTAAGGTAATGTATATTGAATCAACTCGTAAAACTTAGCATGATATTGTGTGGCACATTACACAATATTTCAAATTCAATTCAAATATATTTAAAAGCTAGGATAATCATCACATCATGTCCTTACATTTAAATTTAAATATGAAACATGATGCAATTTGAATATTAACTATAACAACAAGCCTTTATCACTGCATGGGGTCGGCTATATGAATTCTTTTTCTCCAATGCATCTTTAGTAAATGTCATACTTCCATTTAATCCTAATAAATTAAGGTCTTTTGTTATACTTCCTAACCAAGTTATTTTACACTTCTATCTCTACCCTTCCTAATGTAAGTTGAATCGAATACATCTACTCTCCTAACTAGGTCATTGGACGAGCCAGTATTTTATGTGACCAAATCATCTAACATGACTCTCTCTAATCTTATCTACCACTAGAGATACTCCAACCTTCTCACATATATATTCATTTATTATTTTGTCTCTGAGTGTAAAGCCACTCATCCACATGTGCATCCTTATCTCTGCAAAACTTAATTTTATGCTTCTATTTTACAGGCCAACTTTCTGCACCATAAAGCATTGCAGGTCTCACCACCATTTTGTAACATTTTCCCATGAGTCCAAAAGGTACTTTCCTATCACACAATAAGCCAAATGCATTCCTCTACTTCAACCATCCAACTTGAATTCTACTAATAACATCCTCATTTATATCACCATCACTTTGAACAATAGACCCAAGATATCTAAAATTTTCACTCTTTTTAATGACTTTATCACCCATTATCACTACTTAGTCACTAGATCTTCTACAACTAATATTACACTCTGTGTATTCAATTTTAGATCTACTCAAACGAAAGCCTTTAAACTCTAAGGCTGACCTCCAATATTTAAGTTTTTCTTCAACTCCCTCTCTAGTCTTATCAACAAGAAGATCATCATCTGCAAAAAGAATACACCAAGACACATCCTCTTGTAAATGTCTAGTAAGAACATCCACAACTAAAGTAAAAAGATGTTAAAGCCAATCTTTGATATAATCCAACTGAAATAGGAAAAAACCCTCCTTATGTTTGAGCACAAGTGATAGCTCCAATATACATATCCTTAATGACTTAAGTATAAGCAATATTAACACTCTTCTTTTCTAGAACTCTCCAAAGCACTTCTCTTGATACTTTATCATATGTTATCTCTAAATTAACAGATATCATAAGCCAACAACAATTAAAAAAAATCCTCTATCATTATTAATTCATCAAAGTTCTAAAATATTTCATTACAAGTGAAATTGTTTGAACAAGCACTTCTTCATATCAATCTAACAGCGACCACCTTTCAAAGAAATTTTCAGTAGAAGGACAAGGACAACAAATGTTGGATAGAAGGATGCCAAACTTTGTAAAGAAAAATACCTCTATCTCTTGTCTAAGATTGTGAATATCCTTTTCGCTCTTTCCTGATTTTAGAATAAACTTCATTGCAACAGTCTAAAATAAGAAAGCAAAAAATAACTACGAACATCAGTAAGGAAAATTAATTTTATACAATAATTCCACCAAAGAATAATATTTTTCTTGGAAAAGAAATAAACCCGGCTTGTATACTTGCGCCTTCCTTTGTAAACCTTTCCAAATGAGCCTTCACCAATGAGTTCTATAACGTGATAATTTTCTATCCCCATTTTCCCAATAAAAATCTAGCAGCTGAAGTATCCTGCAATCCACAAAATAGCCTGCCACAATGTGAATAAGAAAAAATAAATGTTTGCCTAATATAATAATGTTCCTAGAACTTGTCCAAAACATTACTATAAAATTGAAGGAAAATTTCACGCAAAAGCAATCAAAACCTCATTTATAATAAACGGCTAGCATAATAAATTAGTCCCCTCAATTTTGAAGGATAAATTGAAAAAGTTTCAAGACACTGAGAGAAAGGAGTAGTGCTGAACTGAAGGTTAGGGTTTCCATCAAGCAGGAAACAAAAGTGCTGCTCCCGAGATACATGCTTTCAATGTAGATAAATAATAGAGCCATGCAAAACTCTATATATCAATACGCAAATGAGAAATGGAGATTGGATCATAAATAACACCGCATAGAAACAATCGAAAAAGAATAACTTCTTATCTATTTGAGGCTTTATGCAGCAAAAATATAATCATTTATATTTCATGGACAAAAAAACAAATTAATCTTGGAACACTAACTAAATATAAAGTTCATTCCTAACTCAATAAAAAAAGACTCATGTATATCTGACTGATGTAAACAAGTTCCTATATTTCTATAAAAAATGAAATAAAATAACTCCCCTATATTTCTAGCATAAGTATTTGTGACTGAGACTCAGTTATTAAATGCAAATAACTAATTTTTGCAGTTTTTATGTCAATAAATAAACACCAATGGACGAAGGAAACACATTTATGAGCATATAGGTTGTGCAAACTGCAAGAACGAAAATATCTTTGAAGTTGAACATTTATAGGCTGATCAATAATTTTAAAAACAAAAATAAGCCAATCAAACCCGTAAATCATAGTATCCACAAGTTCTTCAATCACCCCTTGGACGATACTAAAATTTGCACTTGGTTTCAAAGTTCAAAAGCAGAGTTGGAAATAAAAAAAACAAGGAAACTCGCTCGCAATCCCAATACTCTAAACAAAGAGGGACACAAACCAAACTCAAACCTAAGACGGAGAAGAATGGTTGTGGACCCAAAACAACATGAGCTTAGAGATGGAGATTAGTAATCGGATGCAGCTAGTTAAGAATATTATTGCTCTCCACCAGCAAAAAAGATAAACGTTTCCCATTCTCTCGGTAAAGAAGATGCACCATCAACTGACAACAAAAACTCACATATTAAGACCAAACAAACTTAGAAAATGAAGGGAAAAAAATTAAACTGTATGACAACTAGAATCAATGCTAAATAAAGCAGCTTTATAATATAGAACAAGAGAAAAGTACTATGATTGGTTCGTTCACCTTTTCTATGTAATGCCAAAGTTGGTATATTTAGGGTGTAGAGTTTGATTTAATGATATTTGTAAATAAAAATGTTATAAAGGGCAACGTAGAAGTTAGGCTATCTGACTTTTAAAATAAATGATAACAGAGAAAAATATCATAATCATCATTGATCTGTTTATACAATATTATATTATTTAAATAAGATAACATTGAAATAAACAGATTGCATTTGACAGATAGCATTGTTATTTACATAACATTGAACCAAATACCCCCAAAGTCATATATAATAGCCTATCAAAAGGAAAATAATATCAAGATTCATTCCCCAGAGAAGAAATATGACAAATCCCAACATCAAAAAAATGCATTCATTCATGATAAATTACCTAAATAAAAGAAAGTGGCATAATTAGGAAGGATAAAAACCTAAAACTTTTACCATACAAGGTCTAAGAGTGATGAAAGTGCGCCTATGTAAATAGGTCATTATTACACGACTTAGATTTGGAACAATAACAAGTGAATTTTCACAAAAAATTTAATAGAAAAGTTGTATTAACTAAGGCAAAAATTATAAGAAATAATGCACTAACATTATCAAAAAATGGAGTGAATTTTAAAGCAAAAAATTGAAGCAATTGTTATGCTCATTACAATAAATCATCTACATTTTGGAAACCATAATTAATAAACTATAAGTAGGCAAATTGTGAACAGTTTATTAATAGCATAATTACAGTTATAATGCATATACAAGTCAAGTAACACTAAACAATCATAGTATTGTTATGTATAATAGGCTAACAAGAGATAACCATCAATTAATAATTCAGTATATCTAAGCACGCAAACCTCTCATAATACCATTACTCTTAAAAAAGGTTCTCAACAAGATCGAGTTTGTCAAATCTCTAAAGAGACTTCTTTTGAAATATCAAAGCCGTCAACAAAGTTAGCTAGATGCATAGTAATCAAAGGGGCACTACAAAAGATCAAGACAATCACACATATGCATATAGATATATTTACATGAAAGAAATTTTAACCAATTTGTAAAAACAAATATGATCAATGAATACACACATGTACAACTTATCGCATGACCGAGCAATGGTCTAGATGGTATAGTCAATTAAAAATATTTAAACTGCATATATTCAAGGAATAAAACAACATGCTCGAAACATTTATTTGTCTTCATGAAAAAGATGGCAATAGCTTATGTAATACCCAAAAACTTTAAAAAGAGAAGAGGTAAAAATTTTTTTTTATATTTTTATAAATTCTTGAAAAATTTGCATATGTATTTTTTTATATAAAATTCTACACTTAATTTGGTTCATTTTTATATATATAAGTATATGTAAATTTCTAGCATATAAATATTTGTAAATGAAAGTTTCCATTTAAATTTACTATCCACCTAATTACCTAATTATTTAATGTATGCCTGTAGAAATAAATCCCTCCACTTTATTATTAGACATTGATTGATTAAAGTGATAAGACATGTGTAAGGCTTGGATCAAAGGAAAGACTTTCTTATTTTATTTTCCTCCAGCCAACAGCTTTTCCTAAGTGCAGAAAATACATGATGGGTTTCTTTCTTATTCTATTTTCCTCCAGCCAGCAGTTTTCCTAGGTACAGAAAATACGTGATGGGTTTCTTTCTTATTCTATTTTCCTCCAGCCAGCAGCTTTCCTTAGTGCAGAAAATATGTGATGGGAGTTCCGTGAATTTGCTGTAGGATATTTCTTCTGGCTGTTAGGTGCTTTCCTTCTCCTGTTTTTGGCTTTGCATGGGGCAACAGCCTTCCTTGATGCGGAATACACGTGATGGGAGTTTCGTAAATTGCTGGGGGATAATTTCTTTTGACTGTTAGGTGAGTATGCAGAATTTTCCATGGGATTGGTATTTATATTTAAATATACTAGTTATATGTTGTACAATTGTATAATAAACACAATTCCATACCCTAATTAAGTATTTTGTTGTTGCTGTTAACCAGTAGGGATTTGAGTAGAATGTAAAGTATTAAAATAAATATATTAATATTGGGTAATTAATTAATTATATTTATGTTCTCATTTCCTACTAGGACTGAAATTGGATTATGAATTGGAATGGGGGAATTTGTGTTGCCTTCTTAATATATACATAGATTACTTTATGATTTTCCATAATTTCAGCCACTTTTTAGCCCTTCCCATTAATCCAAATGCGTAAATGGAAAGATTAGTGGATAAAAATAATTTTGCAGAAAAGATTAATTGATGTATAGTAAATTTAATTGAAGGGGGGAGATAGGTTAAAACTTGTATTAAAATTATTAAAATATTTTATGAATGTTAATTATAGTTATGTTAAGTATAGTTATGTAAATATTACATTTGGTTAACTTTATTATGCTAATTTAATCAAGCAAACAATATTGACATTAGTTAAGAGTACTTGTCATTTGTAATCTGATTATATGAGAGACATCAACTTGGTAAGAATGAAGTTTAAGCTTGGACACTACTGTGTTAAATTTATTTATGAATTTCATGTATTAAGAGTTATTCAATTATAGATTATGTACTCAGGAAGCGTCGAGCATCCAGGTGAGACATGTAATTAATTTAAATTCGTTTTATAGGTGCCATATCCTTGTTCTACCAATTCTTACTAATTTTATCTTGTATGAATGACATATAGATATTCTCATATTTTATGCAAATACAAATGCTATTACTGACATTATATAAGATGCGATTCTGATTGTGGGATCGAAAATTACCTTTGTGCTCTTTTCGAAAAAAAGGAAAGAGTGAAAGAGTTGTTTAAGTGTGGGTGATAATTTGAAAGCGGATGAATAAGATAAGACCTTACCAGGAGATTTCGTCTCATTTGGTGAGAACTTTTATCGGTTCGGGTTTCTATAGGCGCCTTTATAGTTAATTACCTCCATCTTGAGAAGCACTTTCGATTAAAAGTCGATGAATATTAAATAACAGTATATAATTCGATGAGTGGAAACGAACTTATGAAATTTATTATTTTAACTTAAAATTTTTGTGGGAGAACGATGGCCTTGCGTCAAGATCCATGGTTCCGTCATCCGGTGTCGCGATCCCGTAAACAGAGGAGGCCGGCTGACAGAAGGATCTTGTCGGACATGGGTTCAAGTCAGGTGTCGCATGTAGGCGCAGTGGAGTTTGTCAGGGACAAATATAAGTCAACCTTAGCTAAGGCTTTTGCCCAACCAATATATTCTATTTCACTCAAGCGTTGAGACATCAGTACGTGGTGGCAATAATTTAGTGGTGTCATAAATGCGAGAGGCTCATTAAATGGCAAAAACCAGCGGACGGAGGTAGCCCACGAGCTTTAGGAATATTTGAGTGTGAAGGTAGTTATGTATGGCGTTAATTCTTTGTGAAAAGTTTTCTTAATTTGTCCAAGACAAACAATTCGGTGGATTTATTTTATTTATTATTTTTAGTTTTAATTTAAATAATTAATTTCATTTTTTTATTTATTTTGTTATTTTCTTTGAATTTTGATCATTTTATGATTTACTTTAGATTTGAATATATATGATCATTTATCATCTTAATCTTTATAATTATTCGATCACAGGGTTAATATCGATTGATAGGCTTGCTTCTGCATTATTTTACGAGGATGATTAAATTCATTTTCTGAAGTATAATCCTTCAAAACTCTCCACGAGCATAGGATCGGGTTTGGGACTTTCTTCACAGAGTTTTGAATTTTAGTAATGATTGATTCATATCTTGCGTTATATACGTAACTACCGAGATATTATAATTTATAATATCAAATTTTTTGGTTTTATTAACAGGACGGTCAAGACCAACCAGGATTTTGTATTCTTTGGAAAATGATATGCATATTATTTTGGCAAAAGCCCAATGTCCAATCAACGATTGGAATAAATTATTTTGGGCTGTTGATCAAATATAAAGTGATACGAATGAGTTTAGGCATTTGGTTTGAGCATATGTCAATGTATTTGTATAGTAGATAGAATCCACTTTATGTCATGTCTGCTGAAATAAGATACTTTTCATTATATGTAGATTGAAGCGTGAGTATTCATATATGATCTAAAGAGGCATTTTGACATGTTAGCGTTTCATCTTTTCTTTTATCTATTTCTTTTTTATAAGAAAATTTAGACCTCCGTCGTTCGTAGGTATTTCTGTCTTTCACGCCATAACAAAAGTATGGGCAGTGTCGTACAGACCAATTTACCCAGCCGAAGGTGTATGGGTCTGACATTCAACGTTGGAACAAGCGTGAGAATCTTTATAAGATAGATTTCCGCCACGCGTTGGAACAACGTGAGCAGTCTTATCCTGGTTTCCGTAGCATGTGAACGGTCTTTCGTAAGCGATAAATTTGCATTCACGTATATGAATTTAAAGTATAAGCATTTATATATGACATTTCACCTTCTTTTTTATTTTGAAAATTTGACCTCCGTCATCCCATAAATTCTTGGGGACTGTCTTCCCACCACGCGCAGAAAGTGTATGGTAGATGTCGTGAACCGCAGAAATATTTGCACCATGGCGTGTATGGGTTACAAGATGATATTTCCTGCGTTGGAACAACGTGCAATCTTATAGCAGATTTCCATGCGTTGGAACAGCGTGAGCAGTACTATCTGAGTTTCCGCACGTTGGAACAATGAGCGATGCTATAAATAAGCAATAAATTTGTAGTAGAACAAAATAATCAAAATTTACAGTCTCGCCTCCCCATGGGGTTCATGAATCAGAGGCGCACCATAAATGCGAAAGGCATGTATAGGTGTATGTCATGTGAACAGCGTAGATAGCGTAGCGTTTCCTATGTTGGAGAACGTGGTAGTATATATCATAAATTTAAAGCCTCATTTGCATATAAATAAAAGAAAGTCTGTGCTCGTTGATTAGGAGCATCAAAATTCTACCCTCTCTCCCTGAAGTGGGGGTTGCCATGAGAGGCTGGTGCACATGAAGAAAAGACGTGTATAGGTGTATGTCATGAGACAAGCAATTTTGATAAGATAGCATTTCCTACCATGTTGGAGAACATAGTACTTATCACAAATTTAAAGCTCGCATTTGCATATAAACAAAAGAAATGCATGATAAATTTGATTAGGGCGTAATAATCAAAATTTACAACCTCCTCTCCCCACAAATGGGGTTCTTGTGAGCTGGCGCCCATGTCGAAAGAAAGACATGTATGGGTGTATGACCGTGAGAAATTTTGATAGTATAACATTTCCACCATGTTGGAGACATGGTAGATATCATGAATTTAAAAGGCATTTATATGAACGTGTTTGCATATATACTTAAACAAGACAGATTTTATGAGCATTGCATTTTCATCACCATTTCACTCTCATAATTCAAGAGCAAGAAAAGGCATAAACGATGTATCTCATGATTCCAACCTCCAAATACTCATGGACAAATGAAAGAACAAGCAAGATCAACTTTAATGAAACTAAGCACCAAAAATGAAAGCTTTAAACTTGCAAATCCCATTTCAAATTGCACTTCAAAGGCTTATGACTTAGAGATCACAAAGAGAGAAAACAAGCACATTCTATGAGTCAATCAACCTTCTTCCTTTCAATTTCATATGAAAGAGGCATGATGCATATAATTCCCTTCATATGAAATAAATTGCTTAGAAAGCATGGAATTCACAGGAGAAGATTATATCTCATCAAACGGTAATTGATTTCTCCTTAGATAAGAAAGTTTAGCCTTATACTTCAAATAACAAAATGATCGATTCCCCGGGGAAAATATTTTCAACATCTTGGCCATTAAATAACAAAATGATTGATTCCCCTTGAGGAAGATAAATTTAAGCTTCATGCCTCTACAGACAACAACTAATAGTTTTCCCCTTAGATAGAAATATTTTCAGGCACCTTGGCCATTAAATAACAAAATGATTGATTCCCCTTAGAGAAAAGAAATTTTTCAAAGCATGGCCTTTAGACAACAATAACAATTTTCCCTTAGATAGAAATATTTTCAGCATGTTTATGCCCATTAAACAGCAAATCGATTTAGTTTCCCTTAGAAATATTTTCAGCAAGCACCTCCTCGGCTCAGCTTTAGAAGGAGAAAACAGCAAAGCGAAACCCAACATATCACACAGCAGGAGGAGGAGAAAGCCGTGAGTCGTGCGTTTCTCGTGCGTCCAGTGGAAAGGAACAGACAGACGAAAGGAAAGGAGGAAACAACAAACTGAAAGCTTGTAGCATAAATCCAATCACCTTAATTTCATGCTTGCAAACCAAATCCAACCATAAAACACAAATGGAAGAGGGAAGCAATCTACATTTCCTTCAAGAAAAAAAAAACCCAGCAAAATATAGCTCAGATTGAAAGCAACAAGGGTTTTGGTTGGAAGAGGAATCAAGAAGGATCAGTCCTCTGTTTGCTGCTAGGGTTGGTGCTTGAGAGGGAGACGATTCTGAGGGAGCTCTAGGAGGGGACCAGGGAGAGCGGGTCTATCTTTCTGGGAGAAGCCAGAGATCTGCAGAGGAGGTTCTCGTCTTGAGAGGAGAGTCGAAGGAGGTGAAGAGGGAGCCTTGCAGGGAGAGTCGAAGGAAAGGGGGAAAATGCGTGAAAAATGGAGTCAACGCCTTCCTCTCGGCCTTTGGCGCTTCTTTCATTAGTCAGCCAAATGGCGATGTGGGTTAGGTAGGGATTGAGCGGGATTAAGGGATTTAAGAGGGATTAAGAGATTAAACAGCCATTAGTCCCTTTAATTATAATTTAATATTATTTTATATGATATTAATTTATCACCCCTGATATGGGTGTCGATTTTAGTTGTTTTGTTGTGCGACAACCAGCGATCAATTCGTGTCAGTCGTTGGACAACGTCGGCGCGCGATGGGATGAGTTAAATTTGCGGCGTCGCGAATTGATCGACATTGCACTTTGCCGAATCGGTCTAAAGCGTTGTTTGATAGGTCTCGGCGTTTGGCCGGCGCGATCAATTTGTAAGCAGGTCGTTTAGACGCCATTCGAAATTCTCGACTTTGATTCGCGTAATTTAAAATTAATTTTAATTTTTTGGATCGATCATTAATTGATTTGATATTTTATTTAATTATTTTTGATTCTTTTACGCATTATGAAGAATTTTGAATCAAATTGAATTTAATTTTCGATCGTGATTATGGCATTTAACCTCTATATTTATTTAATTTTAAATGACACATATTGTCAGTCAACAACGTATAAGTGATTAGTCAATTTCTTTAATATCATATGATCTTGTTGTGCATATTAAAATATTTTAATACATGCATTATTAATTGTTAAATAAAATAATGTGATAAACAGAGAAATATCAGGAAATTGTGATAGGAAGATTATATTATAAAAATCTACGCAGATAGGTAAAAGTTCTGACGAAATGAACCTTTAATAGGGGATCTTAGCATTCCCGACTCTAACATTGAGGTTGGGGCCTTTGGGCAGACCAATTGGTGTTGGGGGGACTGTTAGGAAAGTAGTATAGTCTGGCCTGCGCTTCTTACCTTGTTTTAAGCAAAGTAGGGTGGCATTATGTCGTGAAAGTCAAAACCTATCAATTATAAATGACATTTATAGGAAAGGATTTGATATAGGCGAAATTTCTTTTCATTAAATAACCGAATAAATAATCGACTCTGAAATGACAAATTATTTATCTGATCTTACTTTCTGAATATTGTTGATTACATTTTGCAGCATACTTTACCACTCTTACTTTCCTGCAAATTTCAAATGTACATGCATTTCTGACATCTTTTCTTACTAAATTTGAAATGCATCGCGATTATTTCTAATGTCTTACTTTATCATTATTTGTCTCTGCTTTATGATGATCTAGTTGATAATTTCGGCGCGAGGTGGGTAGAATGTCGGTTTTGTTGATTTTGCAGTTTGGGTGTATAATTTTGGAAGATTATAAAGGTTTTTTGGGTACGTATAAAATTTTAACTTTGTTTTTCATATTTGTGTACAAACTTAAATATTCTCATGCTTCCAATTATGTGATATGAATTAATTAATTAAGAAAATCAATATATGAATTTGTTTGTGATGATTTGATGAGATACAAATTTCACTTGCTTGTTCCAAAATATCACATATTGGAACATGTTGGTGAAATCTGTGTCTAATCGAGTCATCTTATTAGATACACCTCCACCAGAATGGGGATTTGGGATGACGACTTATTAGTATAAGCCATATAAATAAGAATATACAATGTTGAATAAATAATAACAACAAATGTCATGTACTTGATAAGTTAGAGTCTCTTAACCTCAAAATGTTGACAACTCTCATCCAAAACTACTAGATCATATACTAAGGAGCAACTTGAATACCTTAGTAAAAGGTCAAATCAATCATTTAGTAGGAATTGCTAAAAATACATGAACACAAAGAAACCAGTGAACTAAAATCGAAGTATGAGCTTTTCCAATATTATGTATGATATTTATGCCAATTACGCTAACCAAATCCATCCTAGGAAAACCTCAAATCAAGGGTGATGTAGGACAACTTAAGGCCTAAGGATTCTAATGCATATATTATGAGAAATGACAATTTTATTCAATAAGAACACAATATTAACAGGGCAGCAAACAATTGATCATAAATAATAATTATTCACTACATTCAATGAAATGAAAACATTATGGAAATCAATTCAGTAGAAAAATCAAGCATATTCTACTAAAAATTCTAGAGAAAAAAAAGCAAACATATAGAAATTCAATTACTGTTTCAAACTGAAAATAAAATATAAAAGAACAAGCAAAATAATTAAAAACACTCCAAAAAACAAGCCTTAGGCTTGTTCTAGAATATAGAATCACATAGAATTATTCAAGTCTCTCAATTAATTAAGGAATTGAATACTGAAAGTAGAAGGAATTATACAACCTAAAGGAAGTTTTATTCAATCACAAATTGAATTTTTATATGCCTGAAATCCCAATTTTAATTAAAAAAACATTAAAAATTCCCTTAATCAACCGTTGATAACAAAAGAGAGAAATTACAAAAGTTGAATTGATGAAAGAGAGGAATTATCCACATAAGTCGCAAAACTGCTAAAGAAAGCTATGGGAACAAAAAACAAAAACGAATGATCAATTCAATAAAATAAACAAAAACAAAGAATTCATTGGATCCAGTAGCCAAAGGCACCATAAATCACTTGAGTAAATGACCAAATCACAAATAAAGTAAGGCCTATTCAAAAGAAACCACAAGCTACTTATCAATTATATTTGTGATGAAAAATTTCAATTTCGAAGACTTATTTAGTCAATATTCCTCAAATATATCTAGGCGTAGATCATATATTTCATGTATAAATATCCATGAATTATCACATGTTAATATATCTCTTGAGTGCAATTTTATGCATAAATATCCATGAATTATTGCTTGTTATCTCTTGAGTGCACAAGAAATATTTTATATTGAATACCATAATGGATAATTGCATTTCCATTAATATAAATAAAAAAGGTCAGTTTGACCATTTGGGTAATGTGTTGGATGTAAAACTCAAAGATGGTAAAGGATAGAATAATCCAAGATAATGGTTAATGGTTTATGACATAAAGTTTCCTTGAAAACAATAAAATTGGACCAATACAAAAGTTGTTTGGGATTTTTAACTCACAAGTAATTATCCTAATTCATTGTCTGACTTTATAAGATATCATTTTTCAAGCAAAAAATTCATTAAATGACCATATAAGAAGCCTTTTCAGCATTTTGACAAACCATTACCATATTGCCTACTACAAATTTCACATATCCTATGACCATATCTATATTAGTCTGATAATTACCAGAATTAGCAGTAAGTTTAATGATAAGTTTTTCAAGCTAATTATATATATGACTATGCACAATGCAAAAAATATGATTAATGTAAAGGTTATACTAAAATACTAATATGCTTACAAATGAACAGACTATAATTAATTCCAAAAAATCGAAGTTATGAAGTTTTATGTTAATTATAACCACATAAATATGATATTACTATTATATGGACTAACAACCTCTTCAAATAATAATCCAAATAGTTCAAGAATAGACTTAATGAATATATAACCTTAATGACTATAAATATGATATTACTATTATACCCAAAGTATATAACCTTAAGGAATATATCCAAATAGTTCAAAGTAGTTATGAAGTTTTATGTTAATTATAACCACATAAATATGATATTACTATTATATGGACTAACAACCTCTTCAAATAATAATCCAAATAGTTCAAAGAATAGTCTTAATGACTATAATTAATTCCAAAAAATTGAAGTTATGAAGTTTTATGCCAATTATAACCACATATATATGATATTACTATTATATTGACTAACAACCTCTTCAAATAATAATCCAAATAGTTCAAAGAACAGTCTTAATGAATATATAACCTTGGATTCAATCAGATAGAAAGATCTCATATTTTTCTTGAAAATAAGTATCATTAATAAATCCAACCATATGTTAAAGTAACTTGAATTTATTGATAAGGTAACTTTATAAATTTGCAAATCAAGAAACCAAGAGCTAAAACAAAATCAATTTCAATTTCATTATTAATCATAAATGTAATTTCAACATATACTTCACCAAGAGTTATATTATCAAATAATCAATTGAATTGTCAATTTTAGCCTGCATAATTTGTTCCAATCTAAAACTAGGGATAGATTCTAACTATAAATTAAATTCATATTCAAATATGATCTCATATTCCATTCCAAATTAAGTTAAACTCTTACACAACTAAAAGTACAAATTCATATATATGTTCTGAGGTAAATTTTGATGCATATTTTAATCAGCCTACAATGCAGATGTAATATTAAGAAAGTTAATTCTAGACTTATTTTTTTACCATAATCATTTTTCCACATCCAATTCAACGCTCAAAAATATTCATAAACTATAGTCATTTTAATAAAAACTTCACCTACATTTAAATTACAACATAAGGATAATACATATTAAATAGACTAGATATATAATCCACTCATAATTAACTTTTCCTTAACCTCTAATGCCCTTAATTAGATAAATATATTTCATAATGTTATTTTAATCACAATTTACTAATACATAAGATCTTTATCCAAATCAATTAAACATAATAATTTGAAATTTGTTAAACTAGTATTTTGGTATTGATTGGTTTAGATTGTTTAGTCCAACAATTTTTGATGGGGATGTGGTCACGAGCACAGAGAGAAGATGTCGTAGCAGATGGTGGAGAAGAAATGCTCCAAGGATCTTCCACTCACCAAAGTGGTAGGGATACGAAAAAGTTATACTCACCAAAGTAGAACATTAGCGAGAGGTCACAGAATCCCTCAGACGGCCGGCCATCAAGCTCTAACCAAAAGAATGTTTAACTCAATTTTAACACACAAAAGTCAAAATCTTTGATTAGGGCAGAATAGATATTTAAATAAACAAAATACTCCAAGGGATGTGTCCCTTAGGGAGAAAACTACCAAAAATTTGAAAATATATATATATATTTTTTTTGGAACCTTCATTTTGCAAAGCCGAGGTGCCACAAATCAGTGTTGAGGTGCTAATTTCTCTATCCCCAAACACTAAATACTACGAAATGCAACATCAAGAGGCCAGACTGACACCTATGCAATTTAACACATGAACTCACATATGTTCAAACACAACTCTTATACAACACCTAAACATGATCAAATACATCCAGTACTACATAATACAACACATGAAATATAAATCATCAACACATAAAGTCTAACAAAAGTTGTCCTAAGTTCAAGCTTTGGTTTGAGATCTTGTAATAGGTCCTTTCCTCCTTGGATGTGCTACATCAGTTCTCTTGCACTCTAAATCAAATTTTATCCTTCATAGAACTTCTTCCTAAACTCTCAAACACAAAAATAAATAAATAAATAAATAAAATAAAATCTTGATGTTGCTACAAAGAACTCAATTCAAACTTTATGTATTGAAATAATGATGCTTTTCAACATAATTAACTTGTTTCCTTGAAAGCCCTATCTTCCTTGTTCTTTTTCTCTCTCTTTTCATACAGCAAATTTCTGAAATAAAGCTCCTCACCCTTATTTTTTACCTTTTTTAATCACTTTCTAACCTCTTTGAATGTAAAGAATTCAGATGGGGTTAACACCTAATGCATTGATTCATAGTCATGTAACCTCACTCTTTTCTTGTATAAGCATGGCTAAGATAATAACTTGTCCATATCAATCAGTTATTCATTAATGTAATTTGGTTGTATTAGCAATAAGAAACCCAACCTCATAAAGCCATCATAAAGTATTTTTAAGCTACCATTAATTGATAAGCTAAGGACCATGGTCTGTTATATAATATAACCACTTCATTTATTTTTTATGATAAAATGAGCAAAATATAATTTTAAATTCAAATAAACATTTAAGATTTTAAATTATGCATTCAACTTCTAACATCCAAGGGTGTACTTCTTCCTTGAAGTTCTTGTTGTCTTCTTACTTTTGCAACCTTCATTATAAAGTAATAGTATTAGCCTTCTAATTATTGCAATCCAAAGATGTAGCTCGATCTCCATGAGACGCACAAGAGCAAAAGTATATGTGGTACAACCATTCCATCATTCACTAATTTGACAAAGTTCGTTGACTCATCTAAATAGCTTAATTGATTCAACATTCTAAATATCAAGTTTATGGACTAAGTTTGCTAAAATAGGGTATCACCACAAACAATTATGTACATATGCATGCACATTGCACACACACACACATATACATACATTCATGTATATATATGTATACACACACGCGTACATACAAATACATACATACATACATACATACATATACATATATATATATATACATACATATATATATATATATATATATTATGTGTGTGTGTAGAAATGCATCATTTAAAAAAGATAAATGACAAAGTTAAACTCAAGCATCAATTAATTTATAGAATTTTGGTTGTTAATATCAATCATATCAGTTGATAGATAATTAGTATGAACATAAATTTCCCTAACATAAATCATGGAAAGAAGATTCATATAAATATGATTCAATTACAAAGGAGTGCCCTCAAAGGCGGGATATGCATATCCCTTATTTAGCATAAATCAACTATCTCAAGCGAATCAAGAGTGGTCTTATCCTTGGCCTCAACACATGGTGATCCACAAATCTATATTCCACAAAATCCAGATGAAGCATACACTCAATATACTGCCAAATAAAGAGTTATATAACCACAACAAACAATTAATTTTATTCTTATAATTAATAATTTCAAAATAATTACTTAATTAATATTTCATAATCAACATCAAACTAATTATGTAAATATTTTCATAAATATTAATTTATTTATTAAAACAACCTTACGCATAAGAAACTAACCAAAAATATTAGGGGGTTGTTTGTTCAAATGTATTAGAAGTGCAAAATAAATCAAAAACAAGAATTTTGAAAATTCAAGTATTTTGTTAGAAGATAAACAAATCCTGAGTGTTTTAATCAATGATGGAAAATACAAATGCAACCTTGCACGTACAACAATGATGACCTATAACTTCGCTCTCAACAAGAATGCAAAGAATGATGCTTCCCTCACAATCTCCTAATACCCACAACATTATGAACTTCTTCCCTCACCTCCATTAATCGTCTTGTTTGAGACCTACTGCTATAGCAAGGCCATTCCTCTTATGCCTAAGTTGGTTTTTATTTTTAAATTATTTTTTATTAATTCATACTAAGCAGAAGAAAATGATCCCAAATTTCAAAAACATTGCATTTGTTTTACACAACATTTAAAATTCTCTTGAACTACAAATACTTGCAAATAAATAGCCCCTAAGTCATTAGGAATTCATGAGTCCACTATTTAAAATTAACTGTATGAATCCATGGTGAACTATTTTTAAATAAATCTTTTTTATTTTTTTGCCCAAGTTCATAAGGTGGGACTTCATTATGGTGTAAGTGAGATTCGAACTTTGCACCTTAGCGACAATTTCCAAAGCCCTTGCCAACCAAACTAATTAATATCCACAATTTCATTAAACTATTTCTAAAATTCCTAACTTAAAATAACTAGGGTTTATCCAATCTTACACGTGGTCCTTGAAACTAACCTACACATGGAAAACTAATGATCAGACAAGGAATATCCAACTTATGCATGATTAGCAATTCCATCATCCACTATCTAGAAACAATTTCTATCTCAAAATGTACAGTTGCTAAAATAGATGAATGAACTTCTGAGATTTCAAATCCCAAAGCTTGGAGTAGAAAATAAAAATTAGGCAGAGGCAAGATCTCTCTAAGGGGGTGTTTGGCAACGGATTGGATTTATTTCAAGTAGGATTTAGTAAATCGGATAAGCGATTTAGTAAATCAAGTGTTAAATCGAGAAGTGTTTGGTAGCAATTAAATTTTAAATCTGAAAGATGTTTGGTAAGTTATGAGAATTTAAGTGTTATAATTAAATAATAATATTTTTAAAATATAAAAATAAATAACTAAAAAATAAAATATTAAAATTAAAATTCATTATTTAGAAGATGTTAAATTCTGAAAATATAAATAAACATTACATTATTTGGATATAAGAAATTTTTTATGATACAATTGAATTTTTATTTCTTTAAAATTTCTATTTTTAAATTCCGTATATCAAAAAAATTATATAATAAAATAGTCAATTAATGAAATTGTCAATTAATGAATAAAATTGACCCTCTTCATTATATGTCATTTATTATTACCAAAGTATAAGATGTCATTATGTAATAGATTAAGTTCTCAATAAATTGCATCAAAATTACGAAATGACACATCACACATTAAGAACAAAGCAAAATTACACTAAATTAAGGAATGACATAAAACACAAAATTACATGTCAACATAGTTTATCCATTCTTACTACATGCTTTTGCAAGATTTACAAGATATTCTAGTTAGTAAGTATTATGCAATCAAAAACGATGTGATATTATGCCCATACAACATTTCTTATCTAACTTGATTGTTCAACATGCTTGAAATATTTCCTCAAGAAACACAAACATAAAAAAAGGTAAATAGAGTAGAAATTTGTCACTTATCTTCAGAATGTTACAATTATTTTTTCTGAAGGAAACTACCGAGAATAAAGGATCTGCAATCAATAAAATCTAAGAACCTCCTTATATCAAGTAGGATTTTGGAAAATATCATTAAGTGAACAACAGACTAGATTAGATTCATTCTGAAGTCTACATCTAAAATTACAAACAACACTTATAATCCAGCTATTTATGACTACTAAAAAAACAAGCTTAAAGATAAACCTATCACAGAAATTCTCTCTAGTCAATAGGCAATATAGCTCAAACCGAATGTACTCTTGAACCTAAAACTGCAGTATAAATCTAACCTTGAGCTTGTTACTTGAGAGCATTCGACCAACCTAATTCCTGTGAAATGAACGGTTGAAATCACTCCGCATAAAACTCAACCAGAAATTGACTTCATTTTTTGTTTCTCTATTTCTGAATATCTCAAAAAAAAAAAAAGCTTATAAAATATGTCAAGAAAAAGTGCGCCAGAAATCAGGATTGATATTGCGAGGTTTGCGCAATAGAAAAACCAAGTTAAGTCGGAAATTAAGAGAGGCTAGCGCCGTAAGGAAGCAGAAGAACCAACGCACCTGTATAGTAATCCACGGGAAGACGCGGCTAGGGCGAGCTGATGCTAGGGCGAAGATGGCGGACTGAAGAGCGGACGATCCTTGAAGAAATAGGCGTTGCTGGAAGGGGTTACGGCAAGCTTCCAATTCCCGCCATATCACGAGGTTTGCGCGATCTGTAAATCCCGTTAATCCGGGATTTACGGCAACTTTCGGATTTACTGGATTTACTACGCAAAAGGATTTAGTAAATTCGCACAAGGTATTTGGTAGGATTTACGGGATTTAGCCAGCTAAATCTTTGGTAAATCCGTTGCCAAACACCCCCTAACACGGGCCCCCTGCCGTTGTTAAAGTAAAGAAGAAGGAAAAAAAAGAACTAGGAATCAATACCTTCGTAGATTGAATCCCCGAGTTCGTCGGAAGCGATTCAAGACCGGCAATCAACCCTCCGGCATCAACCGCTATGCTCGAAACCTTTTCGACTGTGCGCTATCTCAAATTCGCCCGCCCCTCTCCTTTTCTAGCTCTCGCTCACTCGCATTATATCGCTCCCATGATCTCGACAAGCAGTGGAAATGGAAGGGACAATGAAGCAGCATACGCTAGACGCAAGCACAGGTCCGGACTCGAAGACGAGCGAACTAGGGCTGCTGCACTGAACTTAGACTTTCTTTTTCTTTTTTTCTTTTTTTCGGAAACTGAGTTGTCAGAGATCTCACTTCAAATTTCTAATTTTTAATACTCTTCCCGCCCGTTCTCCATTAATCATATAGGTAAATTTGACTTTATATCCCTTATAATATAATATTTAAACAAATAGTTTTTATTTTTATATATGATAAATATCACCAAAATTCATTTTAGAAAAACAGAATCTAATAATTCACATCCCCATATAACTATATTTCACCTAAAACAAATTATAATCCATTAAAACATTGGGAAATAGAATTCCTAGCTCATAGATACACATCCTTACATTTTCTTCAAAAATTATTAGGGAGATTTACATACATACCACACAATTCTTATATATTTACATATCTAACACCTAAAGTTAGATATTTATGTATCTAACATTTTTCTATGCTTAAAAATATGCATTTCACTTTTAAAAGTGAATAAAGATATTTTGATATATTAGGGTGTTATATATGTAAAATTGACATTTATGTATTAGATATGTAAATACATAAGAATTGTGTGGTATGTATGTAAATCTCCCAAATTATTATTACTTTTCTCATTCTTTAGTGCGATATTTATTCATATAGTGGGGTAAAATAATTGAAATAGTTTAGTTGAATAGGGTAAAGTTGTTTAATCAAGCATATATTACTCTTATAAAGGGTTCAAAAAAGATAAGTTCGAGTAAGGTTTGATCAACATTTGAAAAAAATTTGAAATTTGTTTAAACCTTGATTGTATTATAATCAAAGCATTGAATTGACCAACCCAATCCCTTAAATGAAACCTCACAATTCAATCATGACCCACCATCCACCTCATGTAACTTAACTAAGTATTGCAAATCAATGCAAAGTTCGTGTGTTTTACCCTCACTCGTTGCCAATTTAACTCTTGATTTAAGGCCATCAAAAGGCTAGGACATCACAACTTTCTTCCCATCACAATTGCCAAACTTTTTTCTCGCCTCGCTCTCTTTCTCTCTGGATCAATCCTCCCTCAAACTGTCAATAGAGAAGTTTCATTCTCATCATTTTCTTCTTTCTCCTCTTCATCGAAGAATGACATACCAGACTTCCTCCTCCATCATCAAAATTCACCAATGATAGTGAGATTCATTTTTTTTCTCTTTTTATTTATAATATATTATTTTTATTATTATTTATATTTAATGTTACATGAGGTTTATAATAAATTATAATAGGTAATAAAAGAATTTATTCTAGATTTAACTTTTTATAAAGTTGGAGAATAGTATGAATTAATATTCATAAAAATAGGTCAAATCTTCAAAATGATAATCAACCATAATTGAATAACTTGAACAAGTTAAGTTACACCTATTTCAATAACTATTAATTTTCAAAGCCTTTATTTTCATGCAAATGAGAGCCTCATGATTTGCAGGATCTTTGAGTTGAATTCCACTTGGCTTTATTAATGAAATTACAATTAAATCTGAAGTTTCATATTAATTGGTTTAATAAAAGTTTTTTTATTTATTAAGGACAACTTTTACTCTCCTTCTTATTTGTATTTAATTCATGTATTTATATGTCTATAGTTTTGTCTTTGTTATTCAATTCTTTATTATTATTATTATTATTATTATTATTATTATTATTATATATAGGTATTTTTAATGCTTATAATTGAATATCAATTTGCACGAATATTTTTGTCGTAAATTATGATTGTACATATTCTAGTATTTTAAATTGATTCTTATAGTAAAAAGAATTATTTTTCATGTATATTACCCCTTGTTGAATGTAATAAATTTTATCCTTGTAAATCATATTTTATTAAAATAGCATTGATCATATGGATTATGATACACCTATTAAATAGTTATTTATGACGCATAATTATATATATATATATATATATATATATGTTTGCAATAACATGTTTTTACTTATAAAATTGATATTTTTCACTAAAAAATATTATTTTTTTATGAGATTGGTGCATACCTTTCCTTATTTCAGAATATCATAATAAACTCTATTTACGTGTGTGTATAATCAGGAAAAAATAAAATAGTTGATGAATTATATATAGATATGTATAATAATACTTAAAATGTTAGTGTAGATGTTAGTATTAAAATTTATTGCTTGCAATTTATTGTATAAATGATCATGAACATCATCATCCAAGAAACCATCTTGAAAAATGTGATACTTTCCAATCATACAATTTGATAAAATTTAATCTGATGATATAATGACACTTACTCTTTGTTATTACATAACAAATAATTTCATTTCATTATTCATGTCATTATACTTGGCATGCCAAATGATTGTTGATGGCTTTTTTTAGTATAATGGATTGACCAAGTTTGAGCACTATTACACTGATTTATGATCTTCTTAGTCTAATCAGCTAATATAAGAGGATTGTTGAAGGCTTTTTTTGGTATAATTACACCTCTAATTAGATTGATGCGAAGCTTATTGAGTTTGCATGATGTGATGCCTATAAGTAAAGCTCTTAGAAACTCAAGAATTACTCAATATCAAATTATTAATCATCCAAATTTGTATTAATAATTTTAGATCTATAATAATTCTTCACTTCAAAGATTGGATGTGTTCTAACATAACTTGATAGAGTGATAACTTATTGCCACACCCCAAATGACCCCCTATTCTAGGGTCAGTCTGAGATGTGACAGAATAGGATGACTCGAGGAGGCACAGATTTCAGCAATAAGCTCCAATATGTATCATTTTGGAACAAGCAAGTAAAATTTTTATCTCACCAAATCATCACAAATAAATTCTTATATTTTGAATTTCTCAAATAATTAATTCAGATCATATAATTAGAAGTGTAGGAATCCTCAAGGTTGTACACAAATACAAAGCAACTAAAAGCATCAATATTAAAATTTGTACGTACCCAAAAAGTCTTTGCAATCTTTTAAAACTATACACCCAAAACTATATAAATCAACAAAACTTGACTAGCTCTTATCCTCCTTGCCATTATTTGAAATTATCAACGTGTATTATCATATGCTAAAGCTCAATGAGACAAATATGCTAAAATAATTTCAAAACAAGATATTAGAAATAATATGCATATACATTTAAAACTTGCAGGAACATAAGTTGTAAAATATGCTGCAAGGTATAAGAACTAAATAGTAATCTGTAAAGCAATAATGTGTAAAAATTTATAATAAAACAATCTAAACATATGAATAAGTTATTTAATGAAATCAAGTTCAGTTATATATTAAATCTTTTCTCTAGAAATATCATTTATAATTGCATAGGTTTTGACTTTCATAACATAAGAGTCATCTTGGTCGTAAAGGCGGGTAAAGTCTACTTATCTGCCATACACCAATTGGTTTGTCCAACCTTAATGCAATAGTCGAATACAAGATCCTCCATAAGGCTAAAATCGTCATATTGTCTGTTTTATAATCTTTATATCACAATTTCTCATTTATCTATCACATTACATTTCATTTAACAATTAATAATATATGTGTTAAATATTTCAATATGCATAGTAATATCATATGACATCAAGGTAATTGACTGACAGCTTATAATTATTGTAAATCAGTAATACATAATAGGTGAGATAATAAGCATTTGTATTTACATAAAATATATAATATTATATATGTGTGTGTGTGTGTGTATTGTGTGTGTGTGTGTGTCATTCATATTAAATAAAATTAGTAGAATTAGTAGGAACGTTGACATACTGTAACTATAATAAATTTAAATTAATTATGTCACCTGATATGCAATTCGATTAAGGTGATGTGCTTTCGACTTCCTTGAATACACTTATAATTGAATAACTCTTTTTAATACATGAAATTCATAAATTAATTTAACGTAATAGTGCCACAAGCTTAAATTTCATTCTTACCTAAATTTGATATCTCCGTTATCTTAATTAAGAACCAAATTTTCTCACTTCAAAGAATCTTCAAAGACCATTTATTTTATAATATTAAAATTAATGTTATTAACTTATCACATTCATAGGTTTGAAATATTTTAAAGTATCATTTAAATCATTCTAGCATAATATTAGCATGCTCCCTGTAAACTTACGCAATTGTGATTGTCATAATTCTTCCTAACCTAACCCCCATACTTATTGATATAAACCTCCAAGCAGATGATGTAGCAGTCAATTAATTGTGATGATAAATTAAATATCATAAGCATTTAATATGAAATGATTAAATATATAAATTATATCACACCTATAACCACAACGCATCTGCTCCTAATATGACTTACCTCGCCCCTTCATTAACTGCTGAAATTTCTTCTTGCAGTCGGATACACTATAATGGCTTTTACCCAGATCCAACAATGCTTGGAAGCAGAGCAACAAAATAGGAAAATAGTGGAATTGTTGGAACACTAGAAGGGAGAAATTAAGGAGAAAATAAATAAGTTGAATCTGATATATGTATATATATATATATATATATATATATATATATATATATATATATATATATATATATATATATGTATATATATATATATTTACCCTAGGGTCTTTTACCCAGACCCAACATTGCTTGGGAGCGGAGCAGTCGAACACCCAACTAGGGGTGAGCATTCGGTCAGTTTAATTTATTCGGTTGGTGTTGTAGTCAAACCAAATAAACCAAACCTTAATTTTTAAAAAACCAAACCGGCCAAATCAGTACAAAAAACCATATAAACCAAACTGAATAAGCCGAAATCTAATTCGGTTTATTCAGTTCGGTTTTTCATAAACTGAATAACATAGACAAATTAAAAAAAAGATTTAAAAGTTACAAACAAAAAAAGGAAAATTTTTATTAACTCAACTAACCATATGCATATTGTAAAGAGTTTTTCCAGGTTGATACAATTTAATATACACCATATAAAAATAATAAACAACTAACAAAAAAAAAGAAAAAAATAGTACAAGTGTATTTAGCTTATATATCACAAAAGCAGCATCCTTTTGGTTGATTCTCGAACTCCTTCGTGGCTCCATCACTATAACAATATCCACTTGGTTGATCTTCCCCATCTCCTTATATATATCACAAACTCAGCTGACATTGTAAACAACCATTTGAATCAATTAGGAATCTGACCAACCAAGCAAACTCAAGTATTGTTCCTTTGTTCAACTTAGCTCATTAAACAAAGGAACAAAAGTTTTATGCTAATAACATGAATGTATAATATATTTAAGTTAAAGATATTTTTTGATTCATGAGTTTACCTCACAACACCATCATCATTCAAATCAGCCAACAACAGAACTCGACCAAATGCTGTCGAGAATCCAGAAAATAGCAAAAACTCAACCAAATCTTTGTCGAAGCGACAACGAACTCGAGCGATAACAATAACTTCGGATGTGCTCGGTTGGTGAAACAATAGAACTCCGAGCGAAACAACAACCTCATATTTGAAACCAACGAGCGACAAAATCCAACAAGCACTCAACCAAAAACACTCCAAAAAAACAAAAATAAAGTAAAATATCTTTAAAGCTAAAGAATTTTAATGTAACTCAACAACACCCAACAATAACCCAGAATCAAGAAACTTTTAGGTTTAAGAGAACTTAGCAAGCATGTCATCAATTTACCCAGCTAACAACCACTTCAATAGCAGCCAACAACAACCCAGATTCAAATGTAATATCAGCTTTCAGCAATCATCAATAGTCTACGAGGATAAATAATATATACATATATATATTTATAGTTTGGGGCTCAAGCTCAGCTATAAAAATATCTTTTAGTAACAAGATTCAAGTAATATGTCGAAAATATGATCACCATATATACATATGGCATCAATAATTTTGAGAAATCACCTCTAAACCTTTAAGTCTTTAGAGGGCAATAACACCAAAAAAATGTCACCAGCCGTATGTATACATTGATCATTTCAACATTGCTATCATTGCCCCTAAACTCTAAAAAAAGACTACATTTACTAAAAAGTGGTTGACTATATGTTAAAGCTAAACAGACAAACCAAATTACAATCCAACAACAATATATAAGAGATGAAAGCAAAAAATAGCAACATAAGATAAACTAACAACAATATTTTAAAACCATAACACATATCTAAGACTTTCAAAGAATCATCATTGATTCATCATAACCCAAGCCACGAAGTTTGTGTTTCACTTGTTAACTTTGCCAAATCTATAAAACAAATGAAATGAATAATTAATTAGCTAATTAAGATTAAAAGAATAAATAATTTTAATTTAAGCAAAAATACCTTCATCAAATTTGTCAATATCATTAATATTGTCTTCCACATTTACTTGATTAATAGTCCATTTTGCTGATCCAATCCTCATCATATTAGAGCAATCTTTGTATAATGAACTTCAAGATGACCACCGATCGAAACGATTCGAGACAACAGTAGAAATTGGAATAAAACATCACAAGCCATGTGTGAGAGAATAAGAAATCTTGGTGCATTAACCTTCCACCAATTTAAAATATCAAAATGATCTTTCATGACTTGACTCCTCACCAAATACTTATATCTGATTTATCTACATCATCCTTGCAAAATTGGATCTTTTGAATTTCTATCATTGAATATCTTGTCCCAAAAGATTGCAGTTGTAAAATACTAGACTCTTTAGAAAAATTTTGTTTCTCAGGGAGACCACTTCCTACTTGGCTTTCACCAAGAACTTCTATTTTATAATCATGAAACATATCATAGCATGATGATCTAATAAGTTATGCTAGAGCAATACCATCAGATCCCTGATACATATCCATAACAGCAAACTCTACATAACACAACTTGAATCGGGGATCTAAAACAACATCAAGATATATATTCAAATTCATTTTCTCTATGCACCCCAATATTTAGCAAATTTTGTCATCATTTTTGAAGCTTTCTCACATTTGGGTCACCATCCATTTGCCAATTTTGAAGAAGACACTGAACTTCTGGAATTTCATGAAAAAAAGGTATTTGATGTCACATACAAAGAACCGTAAATTCTTAAAGTGAGCTCATAAAATTTTTCTAAGAAAGGGAGCAATCTGCTAACTTTATTCCAATCATCATCACTTAATACACCATTTATATTATGACCTTCCTCACCATCTTTCTAGTTCTAGTTTAAATTGAGTATCAATCTCTCATACCTTTCAAAAGCTCTCCAACTTAATGCTACTTAACATTAAAATGTGGAATTCCATCTAGTAGGAACATCTAAGCATAACATGCTTTTAATTTTTTATTTTTTCTATTTCAATGCATTCTTTAAATTTTTGTAGTTGTGACGACAATGTATCTCTGCTTCTTGAACATGACAAATGATTCACAAATCTCTTTCAGCCCATCTTGCACAATTAATTAATAATGTGAGCAATGCATCTCATATGTAACAACCGACCATCTAGAATACTACCTCCTCTCTTGCCAAATTTTTTTTGCAACTGTGTGATGATGCCATTATTAGAACTTGCATTATCAACTGTCACAGTGAAAATTGCATCAATCCCTCAATCTACAAGACACTTCTTAACCAGTTGCCCAAGTAATTCTCCCCTATGACTATAGATGGGACAAAAATTTATAACTCTTTTATTAAGTTTCCAATCATCATCAATAAAATGTGCAGTGATACACATATAGATTGAATGGATGTCCAAGTATCGTAGTAAGACAAACTCGTGGCGACTTCTTGAATAGATGTTTTAAAATTGCTCTCTCTTCCTGATAAAATTTAAAGCAATCACGTGTCAATGTCCATCGTGAAGGTATTTGAAACATTGGACAGCACTAAGACATAAAATGTTTAAACCCCCAACCTTCTACATGCTTGAAAGGCAATTCATCGGCAATAATCATCACTGCTAAAGCTTTTCTTACATTTTCTTGGTCAAATCTCCATGCCTTAAGACTTGCACATAGCTCTTCACCTTTAACACCAAATTAAAATGCTAGTTTAGTTTAATTTGGTTCATTGTTAAGAGAATTCTTCTGCATAAAGAAAGATGTGCCCTTAAGTTTGAAGTGTCATTAATCTTTGGATCACTATGATATGACTTTCCACAATAATTATATTTGCTCATTTTTTTCTCCTTCCTCATTAGTATACCTTACAAAGTGATCCCAAACTTCTAGGAGTTTTTCTTTTTTTTCTTTGAAATTGGTGGTTTCTTATCACTGACACTCACATCTCATGTAACTTGAACTTGTTGAGTAGTAGTTATGGCTTTGGAGGAACTAATAATGTTTGAACTATCTCCAACTTGTGACATGTTTCTACTAGTACTTGTAGACTCTAAAAAATAACAAAAAAAAGAAAAAAAATAAAGCATGCTTTAATAAATTATATCAATAAAACTATGTAGAAGTAAATAAGCAATGCATCCATTCGGCTACACTAAAACACTCATAAAGACATAACATCAAACATGATTTTGTGCCTATGAATACAAATACACCTATCCATCTAAACTAAAACACTCATAACAGGTATAATCTATGGCTGCACTTGTATCTTACAAATGCAAACATTTTGTAAGTACTAAAGTCTAAAGCGAAAATAATACCTGGTCCACTAATTGCAACAGAAAAGACTACTAAAAAATAGGTTCGTATCAATAGTCAATACAAGTATACAACTATATAAAGAAAAATTGAATTGACAATTGTTACAATTGAAAGTAAGCATAACATTAATCATGCCCTAAGATCCAAATTTTCTTTCAAAAAATATTGATAAAATTGCATTAGATATACCCAAATCCAATAAAAAAACTAATCTAACAGTCATGACTCATGAGTCATGAACATCAACTAGAAGTATCTTAATACTTGATGAAATATTAGCACATTACACACTTGGAATGCATGTGAGGTTCAGTAATCCACAATTCCACATAACACAACAGCAACATTCAAAAAGAACATACATATAAGAATGCAGCACATACAGTCCACGACACAAAGCTCGTAGACCCTGTTAATGGGGATTTAGTTCTTACCTTTCAAAGAGAATTAAATTTGAAATCAGAGGTGAGGTGAAGACAAAACCTGTATGCTATTAGGGCAAAAATTAAAAAGAAAGGAGTAGCCTCGAATAGGAAAGTGACGAAAGTCCGAACGTGGATTGCGTAAATCAGAGATTCGGAATCTCAAATCGTTGGAACACCTATGCCCTAACTTCATCAGTCCTCCTAAGGAATGAAGTCAAAGCGAGAGTCGAATCAAGAGTCGAGACTCTCGATTCTCGAAGAAGTGTATGGCATCGTGATTAGCCATCGAGGGAGCAACACAGGAAGTGAGGAACCAAAGGCCGAACTCGAAGGCCGAAGCGTCGAGGAGACAAGGAGTCTTACATAGGGTTTTATGATCTAAACCGACTCGAAGGCAATCAAGGCAGAACCGCAGAACCGTGAAGGCGTGAAGCGGTCGGGAGTCCGACTCGAAGGCAGAACCGCGGAAGACCGATATAATCGGTTTTACGATCTAAACCGATTTTTTTAAAATTAAAACCGAACCGGAAACCAAAAACCAAATAAATACACTTTCAACTAAAAACCAAATAATAATCATAAAAATCGAACCAGATTAACTAAATATCATCGATTCGGTTTAGTTTTTCCGTTTGAACCGATTAGTGCACACCCCTACACTACACCCAACAGTGCTTGGGAGCGGAGCAGCCGAAAAGAAAAGTAGCGGAGCTCTGCTTGGGAGCGGAACAGCCGAACAGCGGAGCTCCCACTTGGGAGCGAAGCAGACGGACAATGCAATTTGGGAGCGGAGCTGTCGAACAGCGGAAAGTAGCAAAAATGTGGGAGCGCAACAACCGAACCGGGGCATCGGAGCTTGGGAACACGAGGAGGAATAAATGAGATATAAGGGGTTGTTTGATTGCGTATATTTCGAGCGCAATATATTTTAAATAGATGTATTTTAATTTTTTGCGTATTTGATTGTAAATAAAGTAAAATTTCAATATAATGTAATATATTCTAAATATATTAGAAAGATCATTTTCGATGTATTTAGAATTCGTCCGATTTGGGTGAATTCTAAATACACCGGCCAATATAAAATGATGTGGCCACGCCTGCCGCCACCACCGCCACCCATCGCCAACCGCCTCGCCGCCGCCATAGCGCCACGGCCAATTGCCGATCACC
Source organism: Cymbidium sinense (assembly GCA_021442155.1). Classification (NCBI taxonomy): domain Eukaryota; kingdom Viridiplantae; phylum Streptophyta; class Magnoliopsida; order Asparagales; family Orchidaceae; genus Cymbidium; species Cymbidium sinense. Next base: position 172,413,856 of record CM038218.1, on the reverse strand, counting down.
CACTTAGTTATCATCGCCGGACATCAAAACCTTCAGATTACTTTAGATTATATTTTTTCAACTAAATATAAAAAAGTAAAGTCATGAATTTATAAAATTCTCAACTAAATAACTGTAAAGTAATCCTTTTATACTAAATTTATTTTATACTATATTTCTTTTACACTGTATTTCAAATACAGACCCCTAAATATAACATTGATTTACACACAATCATTAATCTCCCTATTCCAATCCAGCTGATGCATGCAATGCTTAGTGGAACAATTAATGAAGCTACAATGCAAAATTGATAATTTTATAATCAGGTTATTAAGTAGAAATTCAATATAAACTAATTAAGAATTACTCTTATATATATACATGTGCGGACCTACATAGTCTAGAGGGTGGGCAATTGCCCACTCTAAAATTTTTTTATATAATTATATCTAATAGGCTCATTCAAAAAAAAAAAAGTATTTTTCTCGGTCCCTGCACTTCCTCTCTCCCCTATTTCGTAACCCTCTCTCTCTCTCTCTCTCCATGTCATACATTCTAAAGGCTGCTAAATCTTTTTTATTTTTTTCTTTTTTTAGAAAATGTTAAAAATTTAGAGCCCTTGTATTTGACCCATATTTTTCTTGTTGATGAGAAAATCAAAGTAAAATCTAAAAGTAATTAGATCTTATAGTTTCTTTAAAAAATTTAAAGTAAAAAAAATAATTTTTCTAAAACATTCAATTAAAATAATAAAATATTTTTAAAAATTTTAAGTTAAAATGTTTTAGCCAAAATCTAATAAATTTAGAAATTTAATTTAATAAGAATATAATAAATGAATGCTTATATAAATTTATACTATATTTTATCTTAAAATTAAGAAAAGAATTTAAAATTTATCTTAATTAAATTTTGATGTCCACATAATTATAATATGTCCTAAAGGATAATAGACAATAATGAATTATATTTTTCATGAAAAATAATCGATACCATTTTTTTATCTTTTTTTTATATCTATTCATATATAATATTTCTTTATATATTTAATATATTTAAATTTTTTATTATTATTTTAATTTTAGGAAACAATCTAAAAATAATAATGATTGATAAATATTGTCATAATTTAACACTAATAAAAAAAAATTTTTTTTTTGAAGAATGTTAAATTAATGATTATTTAATATTTTATATTGAGAAATAAATATTTAATTTGATTCTTATTGAAGTTATTATATAACATTAAAAAAATAAATAAAATAAACTGAAAATATTGTAATCAATTTTTAAATTATTGATCATAATAAAATATAAGATTTTATTTTGAATTATCTATTATTCAATTTAAATTTTAATATATAATTATTTATATAATAAATTTGCTCACCCTCAAAAAATAAGTTGGTTTCTATATATATATATATATATATATATATATATATATATATATATATATATATATATATATATATATATATATATATATATATATATATATATATATATATATATATCTATCTATCTATATCTATCTATATCTATCTTAAACTAATTTATAATTATGATTCTCATTATAATGAATGTAAGTTTTTATATATTAATATTATTTTAATAAAATATAAGATTTTATAAGAATGCCTACGATAATTTTCAAGATATATAAAAAATGAGGAATATTTTAAAATACATAAAATATAAAATGTACCCATTTTTTTTGGAAGTTTTTGGGTGTTACACTTATGGCTATATAGCTTCAGATATATAAGAAGAACTACCTTACTATTACTTGGAGCTAGAGCTAGTGTCTTAATGTTACATTCTATTGGGATGGCTTGTGGAATAGACATAGAGGTCAATAAAGCAATTGATCGTCATCCAATATTTTATGTTTCCAATTGATATGACATTCAAAATTCCCTAGTCAAAGTGAATCTTAAGTTGAAAAGAAACATCCCAAGTCGAAATCAAGATCAAGACCAAACATCGTCAAAACTTTAACATAAATTAAACCGAATGATCATCAAATATAGAATATTTATATAAATCGAGATCACGAATGAATCTAACAACCCTAAGATCTCAATTCCGACCTCATTTGAGCATCCAAATGTCAAATACATCAAATGATTGAACAGTCTGATGGGGGAGTGGTTTGGATTTTCCATATATTTACAAGGCGCCACTCTTCCAAATCTATAATACCCCATACCCATATGAGGGGAGACTTTTGGAGGCCAAGTGAAGAAGAGAGGAGCCCAAGCAAGAAGAGGAGAGAGCTCAAGATCGAAGATCGAAGCAAGATCGATCAAGCCCGACGGTCCAACCACCACCGTCGGCCACTGCCATCGCCATTGTCAAAAAAGAACTTTTGGACCAATTTCTGGGATCCCGTAAAATTCTATCCAATTCTTTATAGTCCGAGAGAAACACGCCCCCGAGCATCACATGTGAATCTACACATTCAAGCAGATATTCGATGTTCAAAATAACACCACGCTTCAAGAAGGTCAAACCAACGATGACCATTAAAGCTCAAACGAATTGAATAAAGCTACGCCACGCTTTTGAAGATCTCAATCAACTCGGAGCCAAAGGGAATCGCATCCGCATCAAGAGTCATCTCGTAAATAGTAAAGACTCGGAGGTGAACGCTCGATCGACTTTTGGCAACAATAGCTACCACTCATTTGGGAAGAAAAATTTTCTCATGAACACCATTAAGCTATCTGATGTGATGTGATGATGGATCCATACCGCCACACTATGAGTTTTCTTCTGGCCATCACCCTGTAAGAATACATAATAAATAAAGAGGGAGAAATAATAATAATAAAAAAAAAATCAAAGAATTTTGTGAAACAGCTCACTCACCTCAATATGCGGGCGCATCTTCTTATTTTGACCCTTCGCCAAGGCTTTGGGATAAAATTCTTCTCCACGAACTCGAAAAAGAAACACATACATATGAAGGGGAGGGAAAGAAAAGAAGAAGGGATACATATAGAGAGAAAGAGAGAATCTATCCCCTCTAATAAGGCTAAATTACCAAACTTTCGAGTCGCGGACGATGGCTCTAACTGTGCTCGCCATCTTGGCGCTTTTCAAGCCGAACCGCCCATCCAAGTTGAAAGAAAGCTAATTTTCTACAAAAACGTAGGAACTGAAGCTTTGATCACCTCCTAACGGACGGTCCGACGAGTCTGATACCTCTTTCGAGGAAAAACCGGAACAACGACGTATACCGTGGACCTTGATCGCTTCCTAACCCGGACACGAGGTAAACCTAACCACGACGTATACCGGGCCTTGATCGCTTCTTAACCCGGACGACAGGTCAAGAACCGAACCACGACGACTCGGCTGATCACGAACCAGACAACCGACAAGAACCACGACGGATACGCCTAATTCAAATAATCAAGAAAAAGAAGAAAATGTACATTTCCTCTTACCCTGGTTTTATAATTTATAGGGGGTAAAACCAAGGACCAAAACCCCAAAGCAATAGCCTTGGCCTGGCGCTGGCTCAGACGCCGCTACCCGCCGCCATGGCCCGACCAGCCCCGATGCCGTTGCCCTTCCATGACGTGGGTTCATGGACGCCCGATGTATGCCCGGCCACGCTCACGGACGGGTTCAGTTCGCTCAGACGGACCGACGCGGCTCGCCACACGCGGCCAGCGGACGTCCCGCATACGGGCGCTGAACTAACGCGCAGATACGCCGCTGCGGTTGCGACGCGGCACGCGGCCGCACTGCTGACTACAAGAATCGACTCGGAGGCTCCGCTGAATTCGGAGGTAGTATCAGGCTACAAGGCCCCATATGCCGCCAAGCGCCAATGGGCGCTATTTATTCTCATGGGCGCCTAGGGTCCCCTAAACGCTCAAAACTTTCGAAGTGTCCTAACAGTCCATAACCTTAAAATATCACGCCTACGACCTTACATCTACTTCCATAATCAGAATATTGTACTTTTATGAAACTTTATTCTCCCAAAATGTATAATTCATGGACCGCAAGTTTCATTAAAGAATTTATTTTTTTCAAGTATTTGATGCATATATTTTGAATGATCAAGATGATGTCATCCAAAATAGAATCGATATGACATTCAAAATTCTACCAAAGCATGAATCTTAAGGGCAAAGGCAAGTCGATCCCAAGTCGAAATCCAAGATCAAGCACCAAACATCGTAAAAACTTTGGAACATAAATTAAACCTCAATGATCATCAAATATAGAGTATTTATAGTCAAAGCATCTCGACGAATAATCTAACAACCCTAAGATCTCACCTCATTTGAGCATCCAAATGTTCAAATACATCAAATGATCAAAAGGAATCGCCCGTAACCCATGGGGAGGAGTGGTTTGGATTTTCCATATATTTACAAGACCGCCACTCTTCCAAATCTATAAATACTCATACTATATGAGGAGACTTTGGAGGCCAAGTGAAGAAGGAGAGGAGCCCAAGCAAGAGAGGAGAAAGATCAAGATCCCCGAGATCGCATCACCGCCTCGACGGCTCCAACCACCACCGTCACCACATCGACCTCGCCATCATTAATCACCTAATCGCTTCAGATTTCGTAAGTTGTTTTCCGCCAGAATTGTCGCCCACTCAAGCTCACACGCATTCACCATCACCTGCCGCCACCAGCAACTATTACAACCTGACCGTTGTTGCTGTTGTTCCTTTCTTGTATACCATCTTGTAATCCCGTTATCGGGAAGATTCAGACTTCTGATATACATAGTGGAACATTTTGCCGAGCACTCGGTTTTTTCCCTCTTCGAGGTTTTCCACGTTAAAATTGAGTTCTCTCGCCATTCTTTAAATACTGTGTACTTGACTAATCAACAAAGCTACAGAACTTTCACTCTACCATCGGTCTTCTTAAGACGCATACCAATCAATTGTTATTTAATATTTGCTAATGTCTAACATATATCATCCACCAAGATACACCTTCCTAATCTTTGGTCTTTAAAGAAAAACAACCTAGCATACCATCAACCATTTCCTAATACTTTGCAATGGCTAACACCTATTCTTTATTATCTACTGTTTTCTAAAATTCTCTTTCCTAATTATTTGATATCTCTTAGTGTCAAATTGACGAATTCGATAACTTCGACACAACATGACTTCGAAAAATCGGGTTTGGGTTGACTGAAAAATTGACCAAATCGAGTTGGTCATTTCAGGGAAATTCGGGTTCGAGTTTGAAATTTTTGACCCGTTTTCATAAATGTCTAGGTCAACCCTATCGTGAAGTCAATTTACTGGATCCAACCACCCGACCAATTGACACCCCTAATAACCCTTTATCTAAGGAGAGTGACCAAGATGACTACTCAATGTCAATTGATGATAAGTTAAACATTTTATGACTCTTACCTTCCCTGTAGAAGATATCTTATACAATTTATTGCTACCATATTGTATTAATATTTCTTTAATTATAACGAGATATATCATTTGTACAACTCACACTAGTGAAATCTTTCCAATTTGACTTAACCTTTAGTTTTGTTACAAGAATTTTCATATAAAAAGTCTTATATCTCTTATAAGTTGTTATTAACTTAAGTTTTATGCATGGATAAGAGATTTTCATTCAGTGTTAATATAATAAATCTTTTATATCATCATGAGCATTCCAACACAATAGTTTGGTGCAACAATTTGAATTGAAACAAAGCTGAGACAACCCTAATTATAACATTGAAAACGCATTCAGATCAATATATTAAGCAAGCCTATAGCTGAGAAACTCTTTCCCTCTTTCATTGTTGATGTCCATTCTTTAGCTTCACCCAATAAGGGTGGCACACTAACCCTATTTATTTCATTTAAAAACTTTTGAACATCCTCTTTTCCAACTAAAATACATTTTTTTTTACATATAAAGTGAACACTATCGCTCAGTCTAGTCTTGAAAACATCAATATCTCATTATTTTTGAGACTAAGATTATAAATGTTATAGGGTAAATATGAGTATTAACATTTTGCACCACCATTACAAATAAAAATATTTTATTTGTACTTAACACTAAGTGGCACATAATCTGAAGTCATGAACTCAAATGCCTAATAAAACATAAAAATTTTGTTGGAAGGTGACACATGAGGAAAGGATTGTCAGAAGACCTTGAAACTTGTTCACTAATAGGCCACTAGCCATTTTTTAATGGTTATTGTTTTGGGATAATACCCCATAAAGAACAATCTACAATAAAAAAAACAGATTTTCAATCCATCCACATTATTACCCTCATGCTATTAAATATTTTGGGATAATGCCTTTTATTAACTATTCAGAGACTTTGCCATCACTGACTCGATAAGATAAGCTTAATTTCAGATATTTCTTCTACAGAAAATTATTGTCATCTGAAGTATTATCTCACTTATTGCCTCACAACATATTTACAAGCACTCTGCGACAGAGTATTGTTCTTTGAGCTATGGAAAAACTTGCACAATACAGATTTGAAAAGCTTGAAAAATAAGACTAAAGAAACATGGTAAAATAGTGGAAATTCACTCTTATTCTGAAGGCCATTTAACTCACTATCTTAGCATCTCTTATATGATTGAAGATATCAACCAGATGTTATTGAGGGCCAGAAGTGTGGGAGAAGACAAAACAGACCTCATATAACGGTTCCATTGGGAATTAAAGCATCCTTGATTACAGTGACAATGCCACTTTTGATGAAATATCCATCTGTTTCTCTTGCTGCTTCTTGTACACCTTCTCTGTTGATGATCTGCAATACCAAAAATCTAAGAGCATGAACCTATTCTGCTCACAAACACATAAATTTCAAATTTTATGAGATGTCATTGTATCAAGCAGGCATAGAGTTCAACTAAATAGTGCTAACAATGATAAGCTTATGAGAGGTGGTGGTTGTAATTAATTCAGTTGGTAAGGGCCTTGAGGTTATTATCAAGATCTCGAGTTTGAATCTCTCTACATCATAATAAAACTCCACCTTACAGACTTAGTTGGGTAAAAAAATCTTATGAGAGATGACGATGATGCCATTATAGTGAATTTAGTGAATAAATTCGTGTGCTTCAAGTACCTTAACATTTTCGCCGATTCGGGCATTCTTGTCGATTATTGCTCTTTTGACATGAGAGTTCTTCCCGATCCCAATTGGTACACTGCCTTTCGCGAATAGGAATCGCTTATCTGCATCGGTCTGGCAACACGACAAGAATCACACACAAGTCTGTTGAATTCAAATAACTTCTTTGGGCATCCATCTATATTATGTTTTAAGTTAGAAAACTCAAGAATACCTCGTAATAATCAGCTCCCATGAGTAAAGAATCTTCAATGATTGCTCCTTCAGAAACGAAAGATCAAGGCCAACAACAGAATGATGAATCTTGCAGTTCTGTATTGAATATTGGCATGATTAAACATATGTACAAGAAACTTTCATCCAGGAATGATACTTACGAAGCTACTGCTAAAAGAACCTAAGTTACAGAGCTAAAAAATGAAAGCAGTTTATAAATGAAAAATACCAATCAACTATGACTGAGATTCAAAGTTGGTGTGAAAAAATCTAGAGGGGTTAGCAAGATAACAAAGAGCTGACGCAAATTAAAAAGCAGTTGTTTAGTCAACTAGAAATATTAACTTACTTTGATCACACAACCTTCACCAATAACACTATCTGTAACATCAGCATCAAGCATCTTAGAAGGGGGCAAATATCGAGGTTGCGTGTATATTGGAGCTGAACGATCATAGAAGCTGCATTGATAATCAAATAAGCAAAAAATCTTATCATTGTCAGTGCAGTAAATGGACAAGGCATTTATGTGTTTAATATGCATTATTAACATTTAGTCCATGAAATTTCAAAACAAGTTCCAATTAAAAGAAACAAGAAGCTACCTGAAATCAGGTACTGGCTTTTTTGTTATTCCAAGATTTGCATTGTAAAATGCCTCGATGGTACCAATGTCCTCCCAGTAGCCATCGAACAAATAGGCTTGAACCTGGATTTCACCAATTCAAGATATAAATAATATGCTAAAAAAACCATAAAATGACTCACTATCATAGACATAAAAAAATGAAAGCATATAGAAATTAGATTATGCATTCCACATAACATTTTCATACAGGAGAATTAATTAGTAGAACCAAGACCACATAGAATGGAGAAGACTGATGATACTGATAAAGTTTACTAAATCTACAATGAATAAAATACTTGGATAGAACATCACATTTGCATACTGCTCTGCAAACATTGCACAAACTTAGATGTTGAAAAAATAGTAGAGCTTGGCATCTCAATAAAATATAACTTAAAAACAATAAAAAGATTAAATATTTAAATATCTAGAAATTACAGGCATATTGTGCTCTCTTAATGAGCTTATTTACAGGCAAGTTCGCCAAATGTACTGGGTAATGCCTAAGTCTAACCTTCCACTATACTCATAACAATTAACAAACAAAAAGCGGTGCCCAAGAGTCATTAGAAATATTATCTATAACATGATTTAATAATCATAAATGAGTATACCCTTAATCCAATATTTGTTGCTCCTGGAATCACCTCACTTCCAAAGTCATTTGCAGCAGGAAATTTTTCACGCAGTAGTTGTAACATTATGTCTTTACTGATCACATAAATACCCATACTTGCGATGAAAGGCATCTCTTTAGCTCTTTCATCATCAAGACCTAGAATTGTTGTGTCAACCTGAAAGATAGATCACCACACTTCAGTTTGACGAGAAAAAAATTCATAACCCTTAAAGAATGCACATCAACAAAAATACAGGTAGCATAGTTCTAAAAAACTAAGAAAAACTAATAAAATTCTACCTTCATTGCCTTCAGCTGTTCACCTTTTGGCTTCTCTGCAAACTCAACTATACGCCCTTCCTCATCAATCTTCATTAGGCCAAATGCAGTAGCCCTTTCCTCATCCATTGGAAGAGCAGAAACAGTGATATCTGCATCTGTCTCCCTGTGTGCTTGAATAAATCTCTCATAGTCCATGCGGTACAAATGATCACCAGCAAGAATTAAAAATTCCATAACATTGTGCTCCTCAAAAAGCCACATATATTGCCGAACAGCATCTGCAGTACCCTGGGAAATTCATTCCAGTAGAACTCAATCAGCAACGGTTATTAGCTTATGGCATACAATGCTCAATTGGTGTTGTCTAGCTTCGAAGCATCAAGGTAGGTACTATTTATTTAGTAGAAGATAAACATTTATCTGTTAGAAGTATTATCCCTGATAGTTATTATAAGCTTATTTTAATAGTTATGCATTTAAAAAATTGTTAACTAAGTTTACACATAAAATTTTTTATTTTGATATTGATATGGCATAAAATATTTTAGTAGATTTACCTTTATAGTGGCTGCATGAATTCACTACATATGAAATAAACCATGTTATGGCTTGCCTTGTTTTACTTGTGCATTGCCTTAGTTGATGTGAAATAAATTAAGATCATTCTAATAATTTGTTGAAATTATATAAATTTTGTTCATGCTATTCAGACTCTTTATTATAGCATTTTACTTATGAACTAACATATATAAAAGTTATGCTCGCGAGCTTTATGAATATGATTGTCAGTAGTACCCTTCTAGTGAAAATATTAGTAGCAAAAATCAATGACTTTGATGATATATTTCTGGATAAACACAAATAAGCATGATATGGATACCCATGAATTTGTGATCATTTAAATGTATTAGTAGTAGTTCTTCATATGAATGTTTATAAACATCATTATTTAACAATTATTGTCAGTAATTGTCACTTCTGATAGTTCAAGCCATACAAGAATGATCTATTTGATAAATTAACTATGCTTGTTGAAACATAATATGCTTTGTTAATCATGCAATTTTCATGCTCATATTGCATATGATGTACTTTTTATACTTTAATCAATAGAAATTACATATTGATTTTGACTTGCCAACATATTCATTGTTAATTTTTGCTTAATATATCCTACTATGTTTTAGTTAAAGGATCATCATATCTGGTGTATATTCATCACCAGTAAATATTCTTTGGGTTTCAGCATAGTTAATTAGTAGTTTCTTAATTTCAAATTGATGTATTGAAATTTTTTATAGATTCTTCCTGTTTTGCCAGCCACCTCTTTTTCATTAGTCAAGTATATGGGATTCCTTGATGATAAAATTCAATATTTCTATTGCTTTAAAATAGTTAATAAAATTTCATTTCATATATATCATATGATCAATTGGTTATGCTTCTAAATTTTTATTTATGAATTATTTTCTTTGGAAGACCAAACTACTTCACTTGAGCATAAATCTGGGTTGTGTTCTAAACCAAAGTTAAATCTGTTCATCATGTCCCATGCTGCTGGAGTTCACCACTTTTGAGTATAGGTTGTGACACCAACATTCAATAATTCATGCTTAATATTGATCTCAATGATTCAAATATTTAAGAAAGGTAACAAAATATGAAGAAAGCTGTCAACCATTCAAGCTATTCAGCCTTTGTTGGACTAAGTAAAATGATTGAGATTAAACTATTCCAGCCATAGTAAGATGAGAAGTATTTAAATCAACTAGATCAAACTGATAAGACAAAGGTAATGAACAGAACCTGAAACCAGTTAGGGTTCTCCGGACTCTGCTGAGCAGCAAGAACCTCGACGAAGCCTTCATTCTTGTATCCACCCATGTTACTTCCATAGGCTCGTGAAAGGTGGCGATTTAGTGAAGCAGAATTGAACTGAGTCAGAACATAGATTTTTGATATGTCACTGTTCAAACAATTGCTGACAGGAATATCGATCAGTCTGTAGTTTGCTCCAAGAGGAACTGCTGGTTTAGCTCTCTTCTTTGTTAGAGGATATAACCGTGTTCCAGCGCCACCACCTAATATGATACCCAAAACACTCTACCAAAGGGGCAAAAAAGTAAGTTATTATGGACTAAATTTGCCAAGTAATATGCAATGCAAGAAAGTTATGAGTAAATATAATGAAGAAACAAAAACATCTCTATTTTTTACTAAGACAACGAGATAAAAAGTTTCATGATGCTTACATTGCATAAAAAAATTATTTTGTAATATGGAATAGTAGATCAATTTTATTGCAACACAGATTACCAAACTGCATATTTAATGGACTGCTAACCTTTGATGAAAATCATGGGCATGGATAGTTTTCACATAAACCACTTGATAATCCTCAAATTAGGTCATGCTTCTAATTTGACAATTATGTTCAACAACTAAATAGTAAAGCTTTCAATTACATTCCTTTAAATTTCATTAATAATAACCACGGTCCGGAGTACTTCACAAGGCAAGCGAATACTAAAATCCTTGGACTTTTAGTTGCATCTAACACTTGAGCACAAAGGCTCATTAGAGTGAAAGATGAGCTCTCTTCTTCATAAGGTCTGCCTATGACTAAATGCTGTAACAAATAGAAACACCTAGAGTAGTGCATGCAATGGATGAGACAAGCAATCAAAGCCTGAAATTAGTGAAATGGTAGTCACGTCACATACCTCAAAAAAAAAAAAAAAAATTGAAAATTTTAATTATTCCCTTAAATTGTCAATTATTAGAAGTTATTTCTTATGTTCCCTTACCAAAAAGAAAGTTAACTGCCAACTTTTAATTTGTGTGGGCATCACCAACATGCACCGGATGACATATGACAAAAATGTTTGTGCAAAAAACTAGAAAGGATAATAAACACAAGATGATATCAAACCAAGTTTAACTTTTCATTCGACACAAGTGGATCCACACTGAAGTCCTTGCCTACTAAGCTTCTTCTTCCAGTTAAAGGATGGCTTATCGCCTTGATTGTGGAAACGAGGTTTGAACAATTTGAAGGGATGAATGACATGCTTCTTCCCTTTTTTCAGTTCACTTGGCTTCAAGGTCAACTTCGTCAATTGACCAACTTCTAATATTGGAACTCCTCAACTCCTTGTAGTTGACAAAATTGATATTGTGATAATATCAACATAAGATACAACACCTTCACCTCTGGAAGGGATAACATCTTAAAAACTCAGCATTATCCTTGATAGTTATTATAAACTTATTTTAATAGTCGTGTATTTTAAAAAATTGTTAACTATCATCCTTAAGGACACCGCATTGCTACTTAAAAAGTGATTTGACGACATCCTCTTCTCAAGTCAAGTTGTCAAGAATAGTGTTCAATTCTAACTCAACCTCTAAACCAAAGCCAACCTCTACAAGAATCTCTCCTCAAATTATGAACACAACAAAACAAACAAGTTAGAATGAGTTGTTCAATCTCAACTCATAAGTACAAACTTACATATCAAAACATAAATACCAATTAAACTTACTTGTCACCTTGTTGCTAACTTTAACCTTGATCATCTTTATTTTCGTATATTGCTGATATTCAAGCAATTGGCTTTTCAAATCCACAAATTATGCATAATCATCTAATGGAAAGTAAGGTTGTGATAGCTTATCCTTAGAAATCTTAGTCTATCTAATCTTGATTGGCCTTTGCTGACAAGAAAAGAAAGTATTTTTAACTTCCAATCTATTACTTTATCATTAATATCATGAACTTGATTAAATTGGAAGAGGCTTTCCATGAAAGCTTCTATAACAAACATGCGCCTAAAAAAAAACTACTTCTCATTTGTTCTCAGAGGAAGATGATAAAAGAGACAATAGTCATGAATGAAATCATCATTATTTGCATCTAGATCAATCAATAGAAATTAAGGATTGATACCTCATAAAAAATTTGGCCAATTGGGCACAAATCTAAAAGCAATATATATTTTTAGAATTAAATTCAAGAACATCAGAATTCTGGTTCTAACAAACTTATAGTCAAATTGAATGTCTCATTTAATTAAACTTATTGACGCAAAAGTGATTTGATCTAAGTCACAGCGAACACAATTCAAACACTTGAAGTATAATTAAATGATTTGAAGTGTTAATTGAAAAATCAAATAATCTCGAATTTGACATTCTTATAATTAAATCAGTGGCTCAATGAGAAAATCCAACGAGCTTAATATCACTCATTATGAGATCATTAAAGCACTTAGATGCTAAAAAATATCAAAGGAATTAATACAAACTATTCGATAGAGTTTTGAAATTTTGACCAAATTTATCAAAGTGCAATTTACTAAACACTATAAATAGTATCCCATTTTCAACATCAAGGAGGATCTAAGAGTTAAGAGCTAATTTTATTAAAAAAATCTCAAACGACTAACCACAAATAGTTGTTGCAGCACAATTATTATTATACAACTGATAGAGCCTGATTATTATCTCCACATTATTATTGCCTAACTATTATCATTTCATTGAGGTTGTCATTTGATAACCCCTATTATAATAATAAATGAGCAAGCTAGTAATCATAACTTTGTAATCTTATCTTCACTACAAAAAAGAGATATTTTGAATTGTGTATTTTAATGAATTTAATCCCAAAATGATCCCACAACTATTTGTGAGTGGCCAATTTAATCTCAGAGTATCAAATTGCTCCAATTTAGTCCCTCAAAATATAAAATTTATCCAAAATGATCCATTTAAGACTAAAGTGGGATCATTTTGTATGATTTAGAGACTAAATTAGAGTCTTCCTCCACTGTCTTTTTCACAGCCATCTGCAGTAGGTAAGTGATTCTGCCTCCATGTTTTTTAGGTCCTATTGGGTAACAAACGATTGAGTGCCTGACTCCATTCTTGTCGAATTGTCTTGTGTCAAGTGATTTGCTTCGCTCTATACCTGACTTCTAGTTCTCAACCTCATCAACGTTCAAAGCACCTGAAAGAATGTTAAATCCAAATTTGCTCATGAACGAGGCGGAACCTACTTAGGTGCCTGAGAAGCAAAGTTAAGCAAATATAACACTAGAGAGAAAAGTAGAAGAATATAAGAGATCCTACTATGTTAAGAAATTTGAGTACAAATAACTCTCTTTTCCTTCAAGTCTTCAATCCGTTACTCAAGAATTTTGCTCTTAACTAGCAAGTCATCTATGTAAACATCCATGTTTCTTCCTTTCTGCCCTCTAACAACTTCATTTATCATCTTCAGGTAAGTCGCCCCAACATTCTTCAATCTGAAGGGCATTATTTTGTAACAAATATTGTATCACTATTTCTATATAAGGAATCATTTCGAAACAATTTTGTATAGTCAGAGATTAAATTAAAATAATTTGATACTATGAAACCCCTTTAAGTTAGATAAACCTAAACTTTTTATTGATGTAATGGTTGGAATTTCCTTAAGAATTCTAAAGTTGAGCGTGCTCGCATGGGAGCATTACTAAGATGTGTGACCTCTTATGAAGTTACATCAATAACACAAAACCGTGAGACCATCAAGCCAAAGCGGACAATATCTCGCTGGTTAAGAGTTTGGATTGTTACAAATAGTATGAAAACATTACACCAAATTGGAAGATATTATATTTGTCTGGTAGATAATTCTAGGTTAAAGAAACCGACAATAACGTTAATTACTTAAATGTGGGAGATTGTGAAACCCTTAAGTAGAATGAAACTAAACTCTTAAACATTGAGACATCTTTTGGTGTAATAAATGAAATTTCCTTAAGAACTCTAAAGTTATGCGTGCTCGCATGAGAGTACTAACAGGATGAGTGATCTCCTAGGAAGTTACATGAATGAGACAAAAACATGAGACCATTATATCAAAACGGACAATATCTCTATGGTTAAGTTTCAGTTGTTACAGATACTATGGAACTAATTAGCTACTTGCAAATACTCAAGGGACCATTTTGGGATTTAGTTTAATTTCAAATATATAGTTGACTATTTGGCTAAGCCAGGCTCATGATTTTCCACTTTTTGAGTTTTCTACATAAAAGTGTTATTATTTCATCTCTTATATCTATGTGTGTATTTGATATTCCGATTGAACAAAGACTTAGGGGCTGTTTGACATCACTTTTATTTTTTATTTTTTATTTTGTAATTTTATTTTGTTTTGTTTATATTTTGCTTAAAAATAAAACTTGTTTGATTGTATTTGTTGTTTTTAAAAATAATATTTTTTGATTTTGAAAACAAAAAATAAAATCACATAAAAAATACTCTAAACAAACATGTTTTCAAAAATAACATAAAAAAATATAACAACAACAAGTCTTTATCCCACTAAGTGGGGTCGCCTAAATGAATCATTCGTCTCCATTGTGTCCTATTATGTGTCAAATTCTCATTTAATTCAAGTATACTAAGGTCATTTTTTATACATCTTAACCTTGTCTTTTAAGTCTACCTCTACTTTTCTTAACATAAGGCAAATCTAATGTATCTACTCTCTTAGCCAGGATTGGACGGCCGATGCTTTATGTGGCCAAACCATCTAAGGTGACTCTCTAATCTTATCTGCCACCGGAGCTACTCCAACTTTTTCTCGAACATACACATTTCGCATTTTATCTCTAAGAGTAAAGCCACTCATCCACCTAAGCATCCTCATCTCTACAACACTTAACTTAGTCTCATGCTTCTTTTATTGGCCAACATTCGCACTATAAATCATCAGGTCTTACCACCATCTTATAAAATTTTCGTAAGTTTAAGCTGCTACTTTTCTACACACACAATAGATGCATTCCTCCACTTAAACCATCTAACTTGAATTCTACTAATAACATCTTCATCTATTTCACCATCATTTTGAACAATGGAGCCTAAATATCTGAATCACTCACTCTTTTTAATAACTTGTTCACCTAATGTCACAACACTACTACTATAACTTCAACAACTAAAATTACACTCCATATATTCAATTTTAAATCTACTTAAATGAAAACCTTTAGACTTTAAGGTTGACCTCCATAATTCAAGTTTCTCTTGGACTCCCTCTCTAGTCTTATCAGCAAGAAGAATGCCATCAGCAAAAAGCATACACCAAGGTACATCTTCTTGTAAATACCTAGTAAGAACATTCATAACTAAAGCAAAAATATAAGGGCTTAAGGCTGATCCTTGATGTAATCCAACTAAAATAGAAAAATATTTTGTCAATCCTCCTTGTGTTTGGACACAAGTAACAGCTCTAGTATACATATCTTTAATGACTTGAATATAACCAATATTAACTCTTTTTTTCTAGAACTCTCCAAAGAACATCTCTTGAAACTCTATCATAAGCTTTCTCTAAATCAATAAATATCATATGTAGATCCTCCTTGCTTTCCCTATACTTCTCCATCAAACCTCTTAACAAATGTATAGCATCCATAGTAGATCTACCTGGCATGAAACCAAACTAATTGTGAGAAACTTTTGTATCACATCGTAACCTATGCTCACTTACTCTCTCCCATAATTTTAATGCATGACACATTAACTTAATTCTTCTATAATTTGCACACTCTCAGCTTTATTCTTAAATATAGGAACCAACAAAATCTTTCTCCACTCATCTGACATCTTTTTAATCTTTAAAATAATATTAAAAAGATTTATAAGCCAAGAAATTCCTTGATCTCCTAAACATTTTCACACTTCTAGAATATCATCAGGTCCTACTATTTTTCACATTTCATTTTCTTTAAATCTTCTAACTTAGATTTACTAATAAAATAAAATTCTATTTTTGTTTAGATATTAAGGTTGCTAAAATCAATCGTATTTTCAGATCCTTCATTGAAAAGTTTATCAAAATACATCATTCCACCTATTTCAATGTCTTTTTCTAAGAAAAGCACTTCATGATTTCCATCCTTAATACAACTCACTTGAGCTAGATATTTACTTCTCCTATCTCTTTGGTTAACTTATATATACATCTTTTACCTTCTGATCTAATTTATCAGTATAAATCACTAAAAGTAAATTTTTCAGATCATATATCGCTTTCTCACTACATACAACTTTATATTTTTCTCAATTCTCCAAATTTTTACATCTAAATCAAGTTTTATAACAACACTTCTTATTTTTTATCTTTTATTACACATTTTGACTCCACCATCAACTATTTTTATTAAAAGAAGCTTTTCCTTTAATTCTAAGACATTTTAGTAATATACTTAATTTCACTGCTACTTTTTTCTCTCACATAACATTAACTTCCTATGAACATTCCAAATTCTAAGCTGTAGGCTCTTAAAATATTTTATTCCCTTGGCCCCATCTAATCCTGACAATAATTTGATTTACTTTTCATCTTCCAATCTTTAATCTTAAAATCTAAGACTAATAATATATTTAAATTTTCACTGAATTTAACAACTTTACAATCTAAACGATCTATTTTTCTTATCAAAATAATCAATCAGTTTTACTAGATCCATTTTATAAGTAATAATATGTCATCTATTTTAAATAAAGATAACTACAAAATCATGCAAAGAAAATTTAATATACTTTACCTTTTATTAATTACTCCAAATCCATAGCCACTATGAATACTTTTAAAATCTTCTATCACTCTACCAACATGTTCATTTAAATCTCCTCTAATGAATATTTTTTCTTCAAGAGGTATCTTTTATATTAATCCTTCTAATTCATTCCAAAATTTTTCTTTTGAATCTACATCCAAACCTACTTGAGGAGTATAAACACTTATAACATTGATAATTTTAGTATCAACAATAATCTTTAAAACTATAATTTTATCTCTGCATCTATTAATATTTATAATATTATCCTTCAAACTTTTATCTATAATCACACATACGCTATTTCTAATTCGACTTCTACTTGAATATCAAAGTTTAAAACCTAAACTATCAATCTCCTTGGCTTTCTCCCCAACCCATTTAATTTCTTGAACACATAAAATATTTATCTTCCTATGAACCATAATATCTATTAATTACCTTAATTTACCTATAAGAGTACTTATATTCCAAATTCCTAATATAATTCTAGTTTAATGGACTAACTTCTTTGCCCGCATCCATTCATAATGTGAAAACCCTTGTTTATTTAACACTCCACCCTATGATGCAGACTCTTGCACATTTTTCATCAGATTCAGTCATACAACACGCTTCTGGGACCTAGCTTTAACATAATGTTTTAAAGGATTCATGTCATGATTATTTCGACAACTTTTACGCTGACTGTCAACTTCCTATCACAACTCTCCACTTTTTACATCCGAACTTGAGACCGACAATGGTAGTGTTAACATTAAAAATAAAAAATAAAAAATAAAAATAAAAACAAAAAAGTAAAATTGATCCCAAACAACCCCTTAATTTTTCTCTGTTGTTTAGAATTTTGTAATATGTAATCAAGATCTTAAAAAATTATAGAAAGAATGTAAGTCATAGATCAAGATGAAATTGATCTCGCTAAGAGTACTCCTCACCCTTGAAAAGAGAGTTGGGATCTCATCAAGGTTTAAAGCTCTCATGGTGAGGTCATCACCAACTACATATCTATGCATGTGTCACACATACATACATTTATTTATAATTTTTAAATAAAAGTGTCACATTTAAAATAACATGTGCCATGACTTTATGAGGAACTTTATGCTATAGTGTGTCGTTTGTCATTAATAAGCATGCTTAAAATAATCTTTAGAGTCTTCCTTTCTCCATAAAATGCTTTACTAAGCCTAGATATTCTTTCAACAACCTCATTTGTTGATACAAGACTCTACTCTTGATTGTCACATAACCCTGAACTAGTTCAAATTTCACTTTCTTAGGTGGAGGAAAAATTAAAAGATGATAATTCTTTAATAGCCATATTGCCAACAATTCCTTGAATTTCTTCAACAACTTTAGCATTAGTAAGGCTTACATCTCTATCATGCTAAAGCACAAAAAAAACAAAAAAAACAATTGAACAATTATTGTAATATAGATCAAAGATTACAATGGTAAGCTTTGAAAAATAGCCCTAGGTCTCATATTTATAAGCATCACTCGATGATGAGTCTACCACTTCTCAATGATCTAGGCATCTTGCAAATCCAATGTTCCAAGTTACTCAAGGCTAAATTGGGTTGTAGAATATATTGTCCTATTGTCATTGGCATCTAAAAATAAAAATAAATAAAAAAAGATAATAAATAATAAATAAAAAACTTGGGATTTGAGGAACATATTATACATGCATATCCGTTTAGGTCAGATTGAATAAGTCATCATTCAAGCTTGAAGAAGATGCAGTGAGTTGCCAATTGTGAGATATTCAACCAAAACATCTACTTGCCCAGAATCAAGAAGTGATAGGTTACCTAAGAAATAGATCTATTCAGTCTTTAGAGCTCATCTACCTCAACTCGCCTGCTTATAAAGCTATTTGCCCAACAGAACTTGGCTACCTGTTTATAGTACTTGTCAAGCTGATTAGGTGTTCTCATCAGAAGAATCAGTCGACGATACTAACCCTCAACGTATAACTCACCCAAAATTCTTGCCTGATAAATAATTGTCAGCTGGACTAATTCAGTACACAACAAAACAACATAGAGCTCAATAGATGTACTTCTATATTATTCCTTTATGTAGTCAAAATCCTATGACAATTGGCTTTGATTCAAACCTATATATAGGAGGTCAACGAGATGTACAAAATGTCAAAATCACATCATGTAATCCTGTACATTTGGGGCCCAAGTGCTGGCCTACTAGAAGTTAACAAAGAACTTCCTTCTAATTCTTCATTTCTCCCACTCTTCTCTCTGTTTTTCCTTTGGCCTAGATCCATGCCTCAAGTAAGTTCTTTATAGTATCCATGTAAAACTTTGGATGCAACGCGCACGACGTGAAATAAACAACAAGGAATAATCAAGATGGCGACCATATTTCAAGCAAAAACAGCACAACAACTAAGGAAACAGAATCATACTTTGTTGGCGGGTGGATCGAGACACGTCTGAGAGTCCCGCGAATCCGACACTGCCTTTGGCGATACCAATATAGGGTTTCTACTCAATAAACCTGCTCCCCTGCTGCCACAAGCCGCTCCGGCAAGGAAAAGCTTCTCACCAACGAAGCTAGAAGATGACGACGAAGCGAAGATGCTTCCGGTTATAGATCGAAGGAAGGGAGTCGGAGACTTCGAAGACGACGAAGGAATTATGCTTCGACTAGAAGGAAATCTCGAAACCCCAATCGCTGCCACCGACATCGGAGCGAGAGTGAGTTCTTCAACCGTCGCCTCTGAGAAAGCGGTGAGCTTTGAGTAGAGTGTGAAGCTTCTCGGCAGCAGCGCGATTTATTAACTTAAAAACGACTGTTATTCCGTATTTTTTGAAAATAATAAATTTTTTTTGAAACGATTAACACCTCATTCATCTTATAAAAAATATTATAATTAAATGAAAGATCACATATTCATATATGCGACCTCATTTACTTTTCACTATGTATACCATTATGACTGACTCCATCTGAAAAAAATCAAATTTAATTCGGAAGATTTTTGACTGTTCTCATCCAAGCTAAGATATGATGAGTTTTTTTGTGAAAATAATTAGCCTACATGGAAAATTAAGATTCGCTTTTATAAGATTCTTCGTGTTCGAGTTATTATAATTGATTGATGAATTTAACTTTATAGAGTAAGGACACGTGACGCCGAAACTGAAGAAATAACGGCTATGCAAATGGCCGCGTGGCAGGGTAGGATACCGTAAATGTCCACCGATTCGCTGACGCAAACCGGACCAATCCTATTGATTCGGCTTGATTTTCTTCTGGCCTTAGTGGACATATTCGACTGATTTTATGTGATTGAGAGTATTGAGAGGGAGTACGAGTATAAGTTAATATTAAGGGCCCATTTGATAAAGCTGTGAATCTGCGTCACGGTATAAAATAAGATGCGGATTTGTTTGTTTTGGTAACTTCTCTTTCGTGCTCAAGAAGCAGTCTCAAAGCTACAATCTCAGAGATAAAATTGCGGTATACGGAATACATTCGGCAAGATAGCTTGCTCTTAGTCACTTGCCTGCCGGCGCAAAGCGGCACGATGTCGGGTGGCGGCGCGATAGGCGGCCGAACACACAACACTTTATATTGATAGATGATTTGGAATTCCAAATCAAGAAATTCAAATACATCAAAAATGACCTATGTAATATATTTGGAATACATTATATTATCTTGAAAATTTATTTCACTTCAAACCAAACAACAAAAAAATTAAAATTCTTGCATTTATTTTACTTTTACACTCCAAATTCTTCCAACCAAACAGCCCCTATATACTCATAGAAAATACCAAAAGTGAACAATGGACTATATATAATGAATCATAGTGTTGTATTTTCTATTTTTTTTAGTTTGCACTTATTGCGTGCTAGAAACCATATGAAGTAAAAGTTTTCACATTGGCTCAAAATCCAAAGACACACACGTATAAAAAAACAACAATAAAACTCCACTTTTACGTGGAAAATCTCAAAAGAAAAAAAAAACAAAAAAAAAAGCTTCTACTATGTATCTTTTTTAGAGTAGATCTTCCAACACCGGATTATGATTTATATGAAAATGAACAACAACTACGCTGATAACGATCACGTCAGTAAATGTTAATAAGAAGATAGTGAAGCGTAAATCACCTGAAATGCGAACAATCCAGAAATGCGGAACAATCACGAGTAAATGCGCGGAACAATCACCTGGTCATCAGGAGACCGTGATCGACCGGCAGCGATCAACGGCGCCCTACGCTGGCGGGTTGACTCGCCGAGTGGCGACGATTGTGGGAGGATCTTGAGCTCTCTCCTCTCGCTGCCCTCCTCATGAGAAATGGCGCTTTATGATCGGAGGAGCGCTGCTCAAAATACATACAAAATCCAATCTCTCTCCATCTGGACGACTCATGATGATTCCCTTGATCATATGATGTATTTTGTATATTTGAATGCTCAAATAAAGTCGAATTGTAAGATCTTTGGCTTGTTGGAACCGCTCGTCGACGCCGATTTGACTATAAACACTCCATATTTAAGAGCTTTTTAGGAATTTAACTGATGTCCCAAAGTTTCCAATAATATTTTAAGTGCTTGATCTCGGTTAATCTTGATTCACGATCAGATTGCTTTCTACGTTAAGAATCGTGCTTCGACTAGTGGAATTTTCAGGGTCGTATTAGTTGCCCCCTATTTTTGGATGATATCATCTCAATCATCTAAAAATATATATGCCAAATATTTAAAAATAGCAGATTCTTCAATGAAATTTGCGGGTCTGTTAACTTTACATTTTGAGAAAACATATCTTCACGGGAGCATAAGATTATGACCATGAAGCGGGTGCAGGGCCGCGGATGTATGCGGGTACACGTGGGCATAAGATTTCAGGGTTATGGACCTATGCGGATATTTACGGGCACTTGCAGGCACAAGGTTTTGGGTTGGATTACGCAGAATCCGCTACAAGAAATCGCAATCGCAGCTTCATGGGTCAAGAAAGGTGTCTGAGCTCATGTGGTCGGTAGATTGAACGGCAGTGAAAAGACCTGATCGCGTAATTTTACAGGAACGTCGCGCTGGGGACCGCGAACGGGTAAGATCGAACGCTGACGCGCGGGTTCTACGCATGGCAAGACGCGTCGAGTGGGTCTACGGTCACGGAGGCGGGTCATTACGGCGCTGGTCGGCTGCTGGTCAAGCACGGCTGGTCGGTTCGGGAGTCCGTCGCGAATTGCTGGACGAATCGCGGTCAGACGTCGGGCGTTAATGCTGCGCGGGCGATGAAATATGCCGGGTCGCGGTACGGCGGCGGGCGCGGCCGGCGGCGCGTTGGGCGGGCGGCAGCTGAGCGCGTCTAAAACCAATTTTTGACGATTTCGGCGATTTTGATTTTATCCTTTTCTACGAGGTCTATAAAACCCCAGGGCCAAGAGAGGCATCTTTTCTTCTTCTCGAGACCTCAAAAGAACCGCCTCCGGACCGTCCGGGTTTAGAGGCGATCAAGTCAGCACTTAAGTCGTTATTCGGTTTTCCCTCGAAGAGGCGCGACCAGACTCGATCATTCGCAGAGCGATCAAGGCCCGAAGATATACATGTCTACGCTTTCCCTCGAAAGAGGCGCCAATTGTACTCGGACCGTCCGGGTTTGAGGTGATCATCGAATGATAACCGAACGGGTCATCGGGATGCCCGGTAATCGCGATACCGGCGAGATGATCGCGATGGTGGTGGACGAAGATATGATGTGGCGGCGACCGGCGATGGCCACGAATACCGCACCGTGAACCGCGATCGCGTCAAGGGTGGTCGAACCATAACGCCTGAATGCCGCGATGACCGACGATGATGGTGATCGGCGAAGATTGCACGATGGTCAGCGGTGATAACCGCCAAATGACCTGCGGACCGCCATACCGACGGGTGGTCAATGCGAACCGCACCGGTGAATGACGGCATGACGCGCAATGTGCACCGACGTCGGCGGCAGAGTGGTCAAAATAATCGGAAGCGAATGAGTTATGGTGGCGACCGAGCCCAGCGATGACCGGGCCGACGAATGGTGATCACCGAGCAAGATTGCCTAATGGTAGCCACGACCGACGGATGGTGCGAGCCATGGACGGCGGCATGGTCTGGCAACCGCAACGAGACAGGTCGACGCTAATCGGGCGAGTGCATAATACGACGATGATGGTGACCGCGATAAGATCGCGGACGGTGGCGATGGGACCGAGAGCGGTTGCGGCATAACCGAAACGTAGTCGAATGCACTAGTACCGGGAATCAGACGATGGGGGTGACCGACGGTGATTGCCCGATGGTCACGTATGGGACCGCTACAAAGTGGGCCGAAGAGGGTGGTCGCAATCGCAGACGCAGAATGGGCGCGGGTAAGTGGGATGACCGGCGACGATATGTGACCGCAAAATTATAGTCGACGGCGACAATAATGCAGCGGACCTACACAGGATTTTGACATATCCGGTTATTTTTGAGCTTATGACTTTAACCCGTATGGAAGAGAATTGAACCGAGGATTTTGACCTATCCGGGTTGTTTGTCGAAGTCTTTGCTCGGCGACGCAATGTGGAAGAGGTTGAATCAATCCACCGGTGATTTTGACCTATCCGAGTTTGTTTCTCGAGCGACTTTAGCAAGATGGAAGAGGTTGAATGAATCACGAGGATTTTGACTATCGAGGTTGTTTAGTCGAAGTCTTTGCTCGACGCTAACTCGAAGAGGTTGAATCAATCCACCGGTGATTTTGACCTATCCGACGCGTTTGTCGAGTGTGACGGCGACGCAACCAGAGGTTGAATCAATCCGTTGAAGATTTTGGCCTATCCGGGTTTGCTGCCTTGCTCGACGCAACTGTGGAAGAGGTTGAATCAATCCGAGATTTTGACCTAGGTTGTTGTCGAGTGACTCGATGACGCAACCTGTGGAAGAGGTTGAATTGAATTCAAGATTTTGACTTATCAGTATTGTCGTATCCACAATATGGAAGAGGTTGAATGGAATCCGCCAAGAATTTTTTGACCCATCCGGTTGTTTATTAGAGTGTTACCCGCTGACGCAACTCGTGGAAGAGGTTGAATTGAATCCGAGGATTTTGACCAGTGGTAGTGTAGTGTTGTGCTCGATGCGTTAACTGTGGAGTAGGTACAAAGTTTTGACCTATCAGGTTGTTTGTCGAGTGTTACTCGATAACAACTGGATGGAAGAGGTCGAATTAAATCCCGAGGATTTTGACCTATCCGGTTGTCGGTCGAGTGTTAGATGGTATTAACGTGTGGAAGAGATCGTAGGAAGTCCACCAAGGACCTTTGACCTATCCTAGGTTGTTTGTCGAGTTTTGCTCAAGACGCGTTAACTGTATGGAAGAGGTTGAAGTCCCCAAGGACCTTTTGACCCATCCGTTTTGGTCTTTGCTCGATAATGTTAACGTATATGGAAGAGGTCAAGTCCACTAAAGACCTTTTGACCTATCTAGGTTGTTTGTCGAGTCTTTGCTCGATTTATGGAAGAGGCCATTAAAACCAGGGGTTGTGGTTGCTCCTTAACCTTGGCCTTTTCATTAGATATTCTTGCTTGAACTGATAATCAATTAGATATCCGTAATATCGATTTGGATAATCTTTTGAGATTAAGATTTGCCCTCCGCCGACAAAATCAAGGAACCAAGTTTGATGAATCTTCATTCCTCGCTTGCGCTCCTTAAAAGCTTGAAATGCTACATCTCGATGGTGGTTTTGATCTTGTTGGGGAACTTGGTCGCCATACAAGATGATATAATGAGAATCAATTTTCCACAGACGGCGCCAAACTGTTGCGTGCTAGAAAACCGCAGAGTAAAAGTATTCATTTAGCGGGAAATCCAAAGACACACATAAAAAAAGTGAACAATAAAACTAGAATTTTACGTGAAAAACCTCAAAAGAGGGAAAAACCACCTGGCCCAAAGAAAAAGCTTCCACTATATCTATTTGAGTACAAGATCTTCGGATCTGAATTATCATGAGAAAGGAACATATGTGATAACGACAGTTGTAATAGCTGCTAGTAAGGAGATGATGAACGTGGAATCACCGTAAATGCTGGGAACAATTAAATACAATCAACCACGGCGCAGCAGGACAATCGGTAGAAGTCATCATGATGGAGACCGGCGAGATAAGCAAGGATTACCCATACCGACGGCGGCGTAGGTGGTTGACGACCGCCGAAAGATGATTGTGCTTGGAGGATCTTTAGAGCTCTTTCTCTCTTGCTGGCTCCTCATACGAGGAACATTTATTTATGGAGGAGCGACGCTCAAATACATGCAAAATCCTAATCACTCCCTCCACCATCATGATTCCCTTGATCATATGATGTATTTTGTATATTTGAATGCTCAAATGAAGTTATAATTGTAAGATCTTTGGCTTGTTGGAACCTCGTCGACGCCGATTTGACTATAAACACCCCATATTTGAGAACTTTTAGGAATTTAACCGATGTCCCAAAGTTTCCATATTTTTTACCGATCTCTTGACCATGCATCGATTGCTTTCTGCTAAGATTCGTACTTCGATTAGTCGAATTTTCAGGGTCATATCAGCACTTATGAAATTGGGCAAATGATGTTGGTACCTTTAAGATCAAGAAGCATTCTCTTGCATTTTGATGCATTTATATGTTCTATTTATTGACTTAAGTTGTTTAAATTCAACTCTTGAACTCCCTAGCTCAATTGATTCTAATTATCTATTCCAACGTCTGCATAGTATGTTTGCTTTTTTTCATTCACTGATTTGGAAATTCACAATTATTGTCATTGATTTAGTTATTATTGTTGTTATTAGGTTATGCTTCTTCCTTACATTGTTCTAACAATTTGCACTTTATAATACCTTTGTATTTTTCATTAAAAATTTTCAAAAATTGCTATTATTGTCATTGATTTAGTTATTATAGTTGTTATTAGGTTACACTTCTTCCTTGCAATGTTCTGTCAATTTTGCGCTTTACAGGAATTTCCTATAGCTCACGATCACAAGATTTATGTCTGCTACTGAATCATAAACGACTTTTTGCTGGAGTCTTTTCACATGCAATTTTCTTCTACGGCTTTTTCTTCAAAGTTGTTGTTCAACTCCTTCCATATCCAATCTTCTCATTCAACCTTTTATCATACGATTTACCCCAACAGTGAAGTTATATTTGACAATTTGGTTCTTTCATTGCACGGTATTGTACTATAGCTGTAAGTTAATAATTGTTGGAATTGCTAGAATGATATTTATGAATAATTGTTGTACTATAGCTGTAACTTCTATTCTTGATTATTTTGGTGCATCATTGATCTTTAGTTAAGTTTTTATGCACTGATTTCATTTTTGTGAGTGAATCTTAATTGCTTTATATTTTTTACATTTGTTCATAGATTTCTTGTAGAATTTTTTTTATTTTGGCAACTTTTAAATTATTATTTTGAATGAATAAAGTATATTTTCTAGCTTGTATTTGTGCACTCCTGGCACGGAGCTTGTTCCTACATGAAACTAATAGCACATGTATTGTGTCTCTTTATAAAAAAACATGGATTATTTAAAACTTGAAGTGATTTTCGATAAACCATAAGCAATCTTGGCCCTAACACTATATATATTATCACATAATGAATCAATTAAATCTTAGGATTTCAACACTCCCAAATCATGTTTTTCTTATTGCCTTGATGCTTAAGTTTATCAACTAAACTTATAAAACTAATAGATTCAACTTTTTATAATATACTAGATGAGATTTTGCAAGATTGTCGATATAGGTCATATTTTAAGGTGAACTTTATTTTTTTATTTCAATAATCATTTTTTATTATCACCTAATTATGTATCAAACTCTCATGTAGGATTGCATTGGAGCAATTGACGGGACACATGTCGATGTTCATGTGCCTTCAAGCGATAATATAACATATATTGGCTCGCCTACCCAAAACGTAATGATAGTATGTGATTTCAATATGTGATTCATTTTTTTTAATAACTAGATGTGAAGGAAGTGTACGTGACAATCACATATTTAAGATTGATATGCAACATAAAGAAAATAACTTTCCAATACCTCCTTCAAGTATTATTGTATTAAATCATTTATTCATTACAAAAAGTAGTTATTGGAGCTCATAATTAGAAATTCAAACATGAAAAATATTATATTGTTGATGCTAGTTATCCAATGCAACGAGGGTTCTTGAAGCCTTTTCTAGAAAGAAAATATTATATCACTAATTTTGAAAGGAGCGATTAAGTCACTAGGGGAAGGAAATAATTATTTAATAAATGACACTCATCATTGTGTGGTGTAATTGAGCGAGCTTTTAGAGTATGGAAGAAGAAATGAGTTATTCTATATGATATGCCTACATACTCGTTCAAGAAGCATGTTAAAATAGTTGCGGGTATAATGACTCTATATAATTATATACGCTGTCACCCATCGTATCATGACATTAAATCCAATATTGTAGACAATGATCAATCATTTGTTCCACCTAAAGTATTTGAATATCTATTGAGTCACTCAATAGTAGAAACTAGTCAACACATAACAAAATCTGAGACACGAGATAGAGAATGAGCTGAGGAGATGAAAGATTTATGATAATAAATTACATGTGCTTTAATTAATGATTAGATTAGATTTAATTATTATTAATAATTGACTTATGTAACTCTTATTTTAGATGGTAATTTAAACTCATGTTTAGATTTACATACATATTGGAACAAGTTATCTTTGTTGTACTATTTATTTCATAATCTTTATAAATAACTGCTTAATTATCATTGTCAAATTATTTTATAATGTCACCACTCTCATAATAATATTTTTATTGCTAATACAAATTTATCTCACGAAATATGAGTTTAAAGATCTCTACTTTCTCCAGAATTGTGTATTGCAACTCTGATTTACGATGTTATATATTCACTGCATGTAGAGAAGAAAATTATGGAAGAAGATTTTTTAGGTGTTCAAGAAATAAAACATAAGATGATTGCAACTATTTCAGATGTGTTGACGAATACGAGGGTGACATTTCAAACAATAATCATGCTTGGAGGAAAGCATTAGGGAAAAGAAATTTAAATGATTTAATCAATAGGATAACTAGCTTAATATTTTGATCACACTAATTGTTACACTTATACTTTTAATAATATTATTATTTATTAAGTGATGTATAATTTCCTAATATAATTTAGTTGACTTATGACTATATATGAATATCAGTTATATTTTTTTCTTCATTCTATTTCATATTATTCAACTTATATGCTCATAGAGATATTTTAGTCTTTTTTTTGCACAAACGGACGTGATCATTTGAGTTTTAAACAGAATGTGACCAATGACAATTTTCTACCACCAACTTCTTATGCAATAACTTCACAGCTGCTTCTCAAACAACTGTAGCTGTACCAAATAGGCCCATGAATATATTTTAGTGACTTTTTGATTGTATGTAAACAAAAAATATAATATAACTTTTTATATAAATAAAATATATTGTAAAATAAATATAATGTATTATGATTATCTTATAGTCTTTTAGTTGAAAATTCTATAAATATAATTATTTGGTAAAATGAATGTAATATAATATCTTTAGGGAGGACTAGCGAGTGGTGGCGGCGGACGGGCGATGCGATGTCTCACCGCATGTGGTCATCGATGGTGGTGTTATTAGTCGATGGCCGATGATGGAGATCGGTGTTGGCGTTGGTCAACTAAGATGATGGATTGACGACAATGGTGGATGGTGACGATAGCTGGTAGTGGTGGTTGAAGGTGGCATAGCGGGGGATGGCTATGGCGGAAACCGATGGGTGGCGGCAGTGGCCGGTGATGGCGGTAGTGTGGTGCCGGCAGCCAACAATTACGATGGTGGTGGTGAACGCAATGGTTGTAATGCGATGATGGCTGGCGATGGTGGTAGCTAGTGGCCGGCATCAGACGATGATAAGTGGTGGTCAACGACCTGCAGTTGGCGATGGTGGTCAATGAGTGGTGGCGGATGGTTGGCAGCGATGGTCTTCACTTTATATAGAGTGGTGTATTTGAAATTTCTCCAATTTAGACTAATTTCAAATACATAAAAATTAAACTAAATGGTGTTGAAATGTACTAAAATTTTACGTTGCAAACTAAATTCATCAATCCAAACACTAGAATTTCCAAAATCTTTGTAGTCAAAATACAATAAATACACTTACTTTGCAATTAACCAAAGAGCCCTTTAATTTAATTTAATTAGTGAATGATTCAAGTTTAAATCAATTTTAATTTGATTCATGAGCTTATAATGAATTTATATTTCACAAATAGTTAAATGATTTGATCAGTTTTTAATATAATAGTTTACGGAAATCTAAATTTCAAAATATTAATACTTACGAAGAGATTTTTAGAAGAAATATAAAATTTAATAATCTTCTTGGTAGCTTATTATTTCTTAGCATATATACCATATATTCATTCAACAAGTTTAGCTCAATTAAATTTTTTTATATTTTTGCTTTAAAATTGTAAAAAATGGCTCACCTTACAAGTAGTTCAAAGAATTTTATTTATTGCGTATTTTTGAGAGGTTATAAAAAGGGATGACATGGGATCCAATATTCGTCCTCACATGTGTTAATTATAAGTGCAAAGAACATATGATAATTGAGTTAATAAAATCCTAAATTTGTGTAAATAATAGTGTTTATAGATAGCATCAATGTCAACAATGATATGTTGCTTGTTATTATATACAACACCTTTTTACTATTACATTAGATGGTGATTGTTAGCACATGCACGATTATTATATACAACACCTTCATCGCTAGTGCATTAAACAAGATAATCATTGGCATGAGTGGCATTAGTTAATATGAGAAGAGGAATTCTACAAATTAAATTTCATCGTCAAGAAAACGTTTACCAACACTGTTGTTATCGGATCTTAAGCCTTGAATGAGAAAAATGGAGAGTTGCATTATGCATTCAATAGCTAATATAAAACTTATCGAAATATCATAAGATGCAACATTTAATATATTGTATCAATGCTAGGGTGATCCCTTAAAGTGAGGTGTTGTATGACCTGAGTATAGTGAAAAATATTCAAAGGCAATTTGCACATTATGGACCGATGCGACCAAAGAAGTTAGTCTATGAAATTAGATTTAAGATAAACACTTAGAATATATGTATTCTTATAGACAAATTAATAAAATTAATAAAATTGATAGATAATATAGTTCATGTGAAGATAAAAATCTTACGTATCCAAAAAATTGAATGAGTTAGAAAAAGTCCAAGTACATTGATAATTTAAATTTTAAAATTTATTATTTAGGTAAGTTGTAATAGAAATGGCGCACGTGTGATTATAGATAATATTTTAAAAATTAATAAGATTGAAGAGAGAATTATATTTTAAAAAATTATTATTGATATTAAGATTATTATGTTATAAGTACTTATGTCCCTCAAATAGGTTTGAATGTATGGTCAAAAGAAAAATTTTGAAATGGCCCAAAAAGAGTATTTATTGAAGGAGATTTAAATGAACATATTTGTAGGATAAAACAATATTTTAAAAGTATTTATGGTGGCTATATGTCACACCCCAAATGACCCCCTTATTCTAGGATAAGTCTGAGGTATAATAGAATGTGATGACTTGATTAGACACAGATTCCACCAACAAGTTCCAACATGTATCATTTTAGAATAAGCAAGTGCAATTTATATCTCACCAAATCATCACAAACAAATTCTTACATTTTGAATTTCTCAAATAATTAATTCAGATCATATAATTGGAAGCATGAGAATCCTCAAGTTTGTACACAAATACAGAGCAACTAAAATCAATGTGAAAATTTGTACGTACCCAAAATGTCTTTACAGTCTTCTAAAACTATACACCCAAAATTATACAAACCAACAAAACTTGACTAGCTTCTACCCTCCTCGCCCTTGCCTAAAATTATCAATGTGTAATATCATAAGCTAAAGCTTAGTGAGACAAATAATGCTAAAGTAAGCTCAGAACAAGATATTAGAAATAATCGTGCATGTATATTTGAAATTTCCAAGAAAGTAAAGAGTGGTAAAATATGCTGAAAAATATAAATGAACAGTATTCTGTAAAGTAGTATTGTATAAATAATTTGTCATTGCTAGGAATCGATTATTTATTCAGTTATTTAATTAAAGCAATTTTAGTTCTATATCAAATCATTTTCTTAGAAATGTCATTTATAATTATATAAGTTTTGACTTTCATAACATAGAATGCGTCACCCATTTCGCTAAAGGCGAAAGTAAGGTAGGGGGCATATACTACCCAGAGTCCCCAACATCAATTAGTCAATACCTCATATCGAGTCGGGAATACTAAGATCCTCTCTTAAAGACTCATCTCGTCAAAACTTTTGCCTACCTGCACAGGTTTCCATAATATAGTCTTCCTACCACAATTTCCTGATATTTCTCTATTTATCACATTATATTTCCTTTAGCAATTAACAATATATGAGCTAAAATATTTTAATTTTGGATTGTAATATCATATGACATCAAGGCAGTTGACTGGCCTATAATTATTGTAGGTCAAGTTAGGTATAAGCATTTGTATTTGTATAAATATGACAGGAATATCTATATATTATGCATACAATATTCATAAAAGTAGTAGGAATTAATAAGAGCAGTGGCATACACGAGAACTAAAGAAACTGAATTTAACTTAACAATTACATGTCTCACCTCAGTGTCGTGATGTGCTCAACGCTTCTTTGAGTACACAACTTCTGATTGAATAACTCTTTTGAATACATGAAATTCATAAATTAATTTAACTTAGTGCCACAAGCTTAAACTTCTTTTTTACCTGAAGTTGATGTCTCCTCATATAATCTTTCGAATTATATAGAAGCATGACTCCAAAGTACTCTTAACTAATGTCAATATTATGCTCCTGATTAAATTAGAATAATATAGTTAACAAAATATAATATATTTACATAACTATACTTAACATAATTATAAGCATAAACTTCGTTCATCAAATTTTACAAGTTTTAACCTTTCGTCCCCATTCATTTAAATGTTACTATACATCCAATTAATCTTTTGTAGCAAATTATTACAATCCACTAATCTTTCCATGCATCAGCTGGATTAATGGGAAGGCCTGAATAGTGGCTAAAATTAAATAGAAAATCATAAAGTAATCTACTCATATATTAAGAAGCCAACTCAAATTTCTTAATTCCAGTTCACAATCCAATTTCATTCCTAGTAGAAAATGAGAATAAAAATATAATTAATTACCGAATATTAATATATTTATATTAATACTTTTACATTCTTCTCTAAATCCCTACAACACTCGGTTAACATCAAAAATGCTTTAAATAGGGTATGGAATTATGCTTCTCTGAGTTCCTACGACACTCGATTAATAGCAAAAATGCTTATAATACAAATGTGTATTTACATATGTATACCTATATATACATGTATAACTAGTATATACTTAAATATATACATTGATTTAAATATAAATACCTACAATTACATGAAAAAAATTCTTTATTTTCACCAAATCAACTGCAGGAAATTCCCTCAAGCAACTCACGGGACTCCCCTTTCACATGCTTCTTGCTTCATGGGAGGCTGTTGCGCCATACAAAGCCAAAAGTGAGGAGACAGGAAAGAAATTGTGGAGGAAATATAATAAGAAAGAAAACAGATATATGCATTGTATTGGTCCTTCCTTATGATCCAAGCTCTACATGCTTATTACTTTAATCCAACTGATCCATGCATATTAAAGTGGAGGAATTAATTACAACAGTGTGTGCATTAGATAATTAGGTAATTAGGTGAATATTAACTTTAAATGGAAATTTTAATTCACAAATATTTAGTAATTTATTATACTTGTATATATAAAAAATGAACCAATAAAAAATAAGGTATATTTTAAATGCATAAAATGCAAAATTTATCTCTCTCTCTCTCTTTTTTTTTTTGAAAGTTTTGGGTATTACAATCTTCTCCTCCTTATAAAATTTTATCCTCAAAATTTCTTTAACAATCATTCGAACAGTAAAAGAAACTTTTGTTTCATCTTTTGTTCAACCTCCCAAGTAGCTTCTTTAACTGTCATATGCTTCCATTTAATTTTAACATAAGAAATTTGTCTATTTCTTAATCTCTTTATATCAAATTCCAAAATCCTTTCTGGCTCCAATGCATAAGTCAAATCTGATTGTATTTCAATCTTTGTGTTTGGAATTTTCTGCTCAGAATCGATGATCCATTTTCTCAACATCAAAATGTGAAAGACATTGTGAATGTCTACTAGTTCAATGGATAAGGCAAGCCTATAAGTCATATTACCAATCCTTTCAATAATTTCAAATGGTCCTATATACCTGGGGATTAACTTACCTCCATGACCAAATCTGCTAATTCCTTTCATAGGTTTGGCTTTCAAAAATATAAATTCTCCAACTTGAAATCCTACAACTTGGTGTTTTGAGTCGTAATACTTCTGCTGACGATCCTGGCAACTTTCAATCTATCTCTGATTAATCTGATCTTATATGTAGCTTGATCAACCAACTCTGGACCTAACAGCTGTCTTTCTTCTACTTCGACCCAACTCAATGGAGTTCTACACCTTCAGCCATATAGTGTTTCATACAAAGCCATCTGAATACTAGATTGGTAGCTATTATTGTAAAACTCGATTATAGAAATATGCTCTTTCTAGCTACCTCCAAAATCTAAAACACATAGCCTCAACAAATCCTCAAGGACTTGAATTGTTCTTTCTGATTGCCCATCAGTCTGAGGATGAAAAGTCATACTTAAGTGTAATTATGTGCCCGGGCATCTCTGAATTCTAGTCCATAATCTGAAAGTAAATCTACCATCTCTGTCAGAGATGATCACTTTTGGAATACTACGAAGTCTTATAATTTCTTTAACATATAATCTGGATAATTTATCAACTGAGTCTGTCTGTTTCATAGGTAAGAAATGAGCTGACTTGGTCAATCTATCCACAATAATCCAGATATTGTCATGACCTTGCCTGGATCTAGGAAATCCCATAACAAAATCCATTTTAATTTCTTCCCACTTCCACTTAGGTATAAGTAGTGACTGTAGCAATCCACTAGGTCTTTGACGCTCAACTTTAACAATTTGACAAGCTTGACATTTGGAAACATACTCAGCTATATCTTTCTTCATACCCGGCCACCAAAATGCAGCTTTTAAATATTTATACATTTTTGAATTACCTGGATGAATTGTATATCCGGCTTGATGAGCCTCTTGTAAAATTTCTTTTCTCAATTCAGCATCACCTGATACCCATAATTATGAATTCTTTCTAATAACACCCTCTACATCTACAGTAAAATTCTACTTCTTACCAATTTAGATTTGTTCAATAAATTTCTAATATCCACTACCCAATTTCTGTGCAGCTTTGATTCTGTCAATTAAAGTTGATTATACTATCAATTGATATAAATGCTCAATATCACTGATTCTTCTAACGTCTATTTATAGAGCATCTAATTCTCTAATCAACTCTGACTTTTGAGTAATAATCCAACTAACATTTCCCATGGATTTGCAGCTTAATGCATCTGCCACCATATTAGCTTTGCCTGTACAATACTGAATATCTAAATCATAATCTTTAATGAACTCGAGTCATTTTCTTTGTCTTAAATTCAATTCTTTTTGTGTAAAGATATACTTAAGACTTCGATGATCAGTAAAAATTTCACATTTCACCCCGTACAAGTAATGTCTCCATATTTTAAGAGCAAACACAACTCTAGATCGTGAACGGGATAATTCCTTTCATGAGGGTTTAATTGTCTCGAAGTATAAGCAATTACTTTTCTATTCTACATTAAAACACAACCCAAAACTTTTAATAATGCATCACTAAATATTTGGAATCCCTCAGTTCCTAATGGAATAGGTAAAACTCGTGCGGTGGTCAAATATTTTTTTAATTCTTGAAAACTTTGCTTACATTCAGCTGTCCATTGAAATCTGACATCCTTTCTCATTAAATTAGATAGGGGCATTGCAATATAAGAAAATCTCTTGACAAACTTCCTGTAATAACCCGCTAAGCCTAAAAAACTACAAACTTCTGTAATATTTTTTGGCGCAAGCCATTCTAAAATTGCTTTTACTTTCTGAGGATCAACAAAAAGTCCTTTACCACTAATAATGTGACCCAAAAATGCGATACTACACATCCAAAACTCACATTTTAAAAATTTGGCATACAATTGATTCTGCTTTAACAACTCTAAAATAATACTTAGATGATTTGCATGCTCTTCATCAGTTTTAGAATAAATCAGAATATCATCAATGGAGATGATAACAAACTGGTCCACAAAGGGTTTGAAAATATGATTCATTAAGTCCATAAAGATTGCAAGAGCATTAGTTAAACCAAATGGAATAACAAGAAATTCATAATGTCCATACCTGGTTCTAAAAGTTATTTTAAAAATATATGCATCTTTAACTCTAACATGATGATATCCAGATCTCAGATCAATTATCGAGCTCCAACTGATCAAATAAATCATCAATCCTTGGTAGTGGATACTTGTTCTTGATTGAAATTTTATTTAACTTTCTGTAATCAATACACAATAGCATAGACCCATCTTTTTTTCTTAACAAATAGTATCGGTGCACTCTACGGTGAGTTGCTGGGCCTAATAAATCCTTTATCTATCAGTTCCTACGGCTGACATTTCAATTCATGTAATTCCTTAGAAGCCATCCTGTAAGGAGATTTATGTATAATAGTGGTACCAGGTTGTACATCGATCCCAAACTCTACTTCTCATTTTGGTGGCAACCTTAGTAATTCTTCAGAAAATAAATCAGGAAATTTAGAAACAACTGGAATGTTCTTCAGATCTAACACATCTTTATTTATCACATCTAATTTGGCCAGAAATATAATTTCATCGCTTCTTAAATATTTACCCAGTTTCACTGTTCTAATCAAAGAAGACACGACATTCTTATCACAAGAAAAATAAAATAATTTTTCACCAGGCACACTAAATTTCACTCTCCTCTTCTAGCATTCAATTATTATAAAGTATTTGATCAACCAATTCATACCTAGTATAATATCAAAATGTCTAATTGGTAAGATTATTAGTTCCGTAGGAAATTATTTATCTTGAATGTTAATGTCAACAACACATTTCCTATTTGTATTCAAACTATCATCAGAAGGCATCACAACATTTAATACATGTGTGAAATAAATAATATCAACTCATAAATTGGTGGAAAAAGAATCAAAAGTGAACGAATGCGAAGCACCAGAATAAAGTTGAACTGAACCCAAATGATATGAAATTTTAAGCATACCTGACACCACTCCATTTGATTCCTTCACTTCCTGTGTGGTGATAGTAAAAATTCTAGATTTTACTGGAGGGTTGGTTTTATGCTTTAAAGTTTCTCCTTTTTCTTGAATTGAAAGTTTTCCCATAAACTGAGTGTTGTCTGGCTTCTTACCTTCCAAAAACTTTCTTTGTTGACCCTGCCCATGATAATTGAATAATTTTATATCCTTCTTCTTCTTCTCCAATGGATAATCTATTGTATGATGTCTAATTTGATCACATCTGTAGCATTTCCTTGATCTAGCTAAACATTGTCCAAAATGTCTCTTTCCACACTTATCATAGATAGGTTTCTCCAACTGAATTTGCTTCTTTATGTTATCAAATTTAAATTTCTTGCTAGAGAAATCTGGCTTTCTTTCAAAACGTTTGCGCTTCCTCACCTACGAATCTCAATGTTGCTTGAAAAAGTTCAACTCATTTTCAATTCTCCTAGCCCTTTCAACTAATATTGAGAAACTCGATCAAATGGGCTGCTAACCTTAATTGATCTCTGAGGCCTCATAAAAATCTATGACATTTCTCTTCCTGTGTACTAATATAATATGGAGTATATCTAGAAAGAGAAGTGAAGTCGGCTTCATACTGTTTATAGTTTTTGATCCATGAATTAGATTAAAAAATTTGTCTTGTAAAGCAAGTTTGGTTGATGGTAGAATAATCCAATCCTTGAAAACTTTGACAAATTCATCCCATTTGATTTGAGTAATTAGTATCATATCAAACCTTTCCCTGTGTTGAGCCTGCCACCACCTTTCTACCTCCCCTTCTAAGTAGTACCATTCATCATCACATCCGTTTCCAATTTTAAGCGGCAATCTTCCGCCACTATAGGATCATCCTCAATCTTGCGAGCGATTGAAATATCCTCAAATCGACGACTTCAACCAAACTCGATCAGGCCCACTAGATTTTTCAATAGATGCTAGCTTATCAACTACCTATGAAATCAACTGAACTATCCCTTATAATTCATTGGATCTACCTTCACCACTTACTTTAGGTTGTATTCCACTCCTATTAGAATTATTTTTGGCATATAGTTTGGGGCCTGTAGCTAGTCTGAAGAATTGACCATCTAACATTTCTGGCATTTTCTCAGGCAAATTAATCTGTAATTACAAGAATTATTTTTTTGATACATATTTATCATATAATATTAATATCATGTATGCATGAGGGTAAGAATATGTGGATTACTAACCCAAATTAATCATCTTATAGCTCTGTATTGATCAATTCAATAATTATTCTAAATCCAAATCACGCTTCCATTGTTATTGCACATCAACTCTTTGTTTAATACCGCTTTCTATTACATCCCAAATAACCCCTTTATTCTTGGGTCAGCCTAAGGTATAACAGAATGGAATGACTCGATTAGACATAGGTTCCACCAACAAGTTCCAACATGTATCATTTTAGAACAACCAAGTACAATTTGTATCTCACCAAATCATCATAAATAAATTCTTACATTTCAAATTTCTCAAATAATTAATTCAGATCATATAATTGCAAGCATGAGAATTCTCAAGTTTGTACACAAATACAGAACAACTAAAGACATCAATATAAAAATTTGTACATACCCAAAATGTCTTTACAGTCTTCCAAAACTATACAACTAAAATTATACAAATTAACAAAACTTGACTAGCTTATACCCTCCTCACCCTTGCCTGAAATTATCAACGTGTAATATCATAAGCTAAAGCTCAATGAGACAAATAATATTAAAGTAAGCTCGAAATAAGACATTAGAAATAATCGTGCATATATATTTGAAATTTTCAAGACAGTAAAGAGTGGTAAAATATGCTGCAAAATATAATTAAACAATATTATGTAAAGTAGTACTATATAAATAATTTTCCATTGGATAT
Organism: Cymbidium sinense; assembly: GCA_021442155.1. Taxonomy (NCBI): domain Eukaryota; kingdom Viridiplantae; phylum Streptophyta; class Magnoliopsida; order Asparagales; family Orchidaceae; genus Cymbidium; species Cymbidium sinense. The sequence continues at coordinate 172,374,964 of CM038218.1, read as the reverse complement.
GAATCGATTATTTATTTCATTATTTAATGAAAGCAATTTTAGTTATATATCAAATCATTTTCCTGAAAATGTCATTTATAATTGTATAGGTTTTGACTTTCATAACATAGTCGCATCACTATCGGCCTAAAGTCGAAGATAAGGTAGTCGATTTTATACTACTCCTGCTGATACCAATTGGTCTGCCGAACCTCAATGTCAAGAGTCGGGAATACTAAGATCTCCTGTTAAATGTTAATCTCGTTAGAACTTTTGCGTCTGCGTAGGTTTTCATAATACAACCTTCCTATCATAAATTCCTGACATTTCTCTATTTATCACATTATATTTCCTTTAGCAATTAACAATACATGAGCTAAAATATTTCAATTTTGCATCGTAATATCATATGACATCAAGGCAGTTGACTGGCCTATAATTATTGTAAGTCAAGTCAAGTAATAAGCATTTGTATTTGCATAAATATGATGAGAATATCTATATGTCATGCATACAATATTCATAAAAATAGTATGAATTAATAAGAACAGTGGCATACATCAGATCTATAGAAACTGAAATTAACTTAGCAATTACATGTCACTCATTGATGTTGTGATGTACACTTGATTGAATAACTCTTATGAATACATGAAATTCATAATTAATTTAACTTAGTTCCACAAGCTTAAACTTTATTCTTACGTGAAGTTGATTTCTCCTCAAATAATCTTTCGAATTACATAGAAGTGTGTCTCCAAAGTACTCTTAACTAATGTCAATACTATGCTCCTGATTAAATTAGAATAATAAAGTTAACAAAATATAACATATTTACATAACTATACTTAACATAATTATAAGCTTAAACTTTATTCATCGAATTTTACAAGTTTTAACCTATCTTCCTCTTTCATTTAAATGTTACTATACATCCAATTAATCTTTTGTAGAAAATTATTACAATCCACTAATCTTTTCATGCATTTGCTGGATTAATGGGATGGGCTAAATAATGGCTGAATTAAATAGAAAATCATAAAGTAATCTACTTATATATTAAGAAGCCAACTCAAATTCCCCAATTCCAGTTCACAATCCAATTTCAGTCCTAGTAGAAAACAAGAACATAAATATAATTAATTACCCAATATTAATATATTTATATTAATACTTTTACTTTCTTCTATAAATCCCTACAACACTTGGTTAACAGTAAAAAAGCTATAAATAGGGTATGGAGTTATGCTTCTCTAAGTTCCTACAACACTCGATTAATAGCAAAAATGCTTATAATACAAATGTGTATTTGCATATGTATACCTATCTACATGTACATTGATTTACATATAAATACCTACAATTACATGAAAAAAATTATTTATTTTCACCTAATCAACCGCAGGAAATTCCCTCGAGCAACTCACGGGACTCGCCTTTCATATGCTTCTTGCTTCATGGGTGGCTGCTGCATCATACAAAGCCAGAAGCGGGGAGATAGGAAAGAAATTGTGTAGGAAATAGAATAAGAAAGAAAACAGATATATGCATTGTATTGGTCCTTTCTTATGATCCAAGCTCTACACGTGCTTATTACTTTAATCCAATCGATCCATGCATATTAAAGTGAAAGAATTAATTACTACAGTGCACACATTAGATAATTAGGTAATTAGGTGAACAGTAAATTTAAATGGAAACTTTAATTCACAAATATTTAGTAATTTATTTATACTTGTATATATAAAAATCAACTAATAAAAAAACAAGGTATATTTTAAATGCATAAAATGCAAAATTTACCTCTTTTTTTTGAAAGTTTTGGGTATTACAATCTTCTCCTCCTTATAAAATTTCATCCTCAAAATTTCTTTAACAAGCATTCGAACATGAAAGGAAGCTTCTATCTCATCTCTTGTCCAACATCCCAACTAGCTTCTTTAACTGGCCTATGCTTCCATTTAATTTTAACATAAGAAATTTGTCTATTTCTTAATCTCTTCACATCAAATTCCAAAATCCTTTCTGGCTCCAATGCATAAGTCAAATCTGATTGTATTTCAATCTTTGCATATGGAATTTTCTGGTCAAAATCGGTGATCCATTTTCTCAATTTTGAAATGTGAAAGACATTGTGAATGTCTACTAGTTCAATGGGTAAGACAAGCCTATAAGTCATATTACCAATCCTTTCAATAATTTCAAATGGTCCTTGAGGGGGAAATTTAACATTCCCAATGTCCTCTCATCTATTCCTGCTTTCCTTTCTGTGGTGGAAAGAAGAATAAATAAAAGAGAACACAGGAAAAATAAATCACATTGGTTGAACGTCATGCAGATCCACAGATGTACTTATTAGGGTGATCAAGTACGACATTGAAGAGAGGTGTACTATCTCGAAAGATAGAAATCATCACCCTATAATGGACCTAATCACCAAAATAAGGACTCTTAAGGACGTTGGGTCTTCGAGGTGTACCAGAAATTCTTTCCCTACTTTACATGGAAAAGTAAAACAATGTTTATTTTAAATCGGGTTCATTAAGTTCCCTACAAGGGCAACCCCCATAATTAATTACATACTAAGAAATAATGATTCATTAGGAAAACTCTCGATTAAGGTAAATGATCGTTGTCTCTAAAGATTTTAATAGAAAAAGGACTATCAATCGATTGATTCATTTTTGAAGATAAAATAGGATTGATCAAAGAGAGATTTATTATCGAAGCCAAATGGAGATAAGTAAGAGATGCTCACGATGATAGGAAACCTAACGAGCATCTCAAACTATCCTATGATTGGGCTTTAAATTTTTGAAAATGATTTAATTCATTTGCATTAAATTTTTCATTAGAATGTTAGGGCTTATAATTCCATAATACAAGGTTATGGAAATGCTCAAGAGATGATGATTTATGCTTATGGTTCACAAAGGGGAGAAGCAATCTCAGAACCTAAATCTAGAGAGTTTTGGCGAAGACTAAAACACAACCTAAATCTAAGGTGAAAATGGGTAATTGATTTACCTCCACAAGAGAGGACGAACCACCCAACTGTTTGGACTTACAATCACTTGGGGTGGCCGCCAACTAACTCCTATAATTTTAAATTAATGTAGGCAAGTCATATGTTTTATGCAAGGTAGCTCGACTGTTATTTATTTAGAAAGAAACTAAGTCCTTAAACTCACTCTCCTCAGAGACTAAATCATGTATGGGCATGAGTAATGACCTAAATTTAATGCAAATCATATTTCATTTTATTTTCATTTTTAGACAATCATTTTGACTCAGGCTAATAAGATTCATATGTCTAATGCAGAGAAGTAAGATTATTGGCCAAAATCAGCGAGAAAGGAGGATGTGTGTTTTCACCATGACTCTCACAGGTCAAGCTAAGTTTCTCTAACAAAGGTGGAGCCCTCCAATCAAGAGTGAAATAAGATGCATTTATGTATGATGTTATAAAAGAAATACCCATCCAGCTAAAGGGTTGCTAATTATTTTATCTTGATTTTAAGCCTAAGTTTTAGGTGAGGTTATGAATTTCTTATTTTAATTTTGAATTGTTAAATTTGGTAGAAGATTTATTTTTTCCTAAGAACCTAATCATCATCCAGGCCATACATAAAACAACGAAGAAACTAGGAAAAGGATGCCACTTAATGCATAAGATAAACAAATCATCAATCAATTTATAAAGCTAAGAGCAAAAGAATAAGAGGTCATTGTGGTCGGGCACCACCACACAAACCTGAAAAAAATAAATTTGATAGCCAAGCTCTACCCTTATTCAACCAGGATTACAAATGAATTAAATACAATTAAGCAAGGAACTCATTGTTATGGGGGTCTTCAAGCTTCATTTCTTCATTATTCTTCTTTTCTTCTTTCTTCTTCTTTTCTTCTTTCTTTTTTGGTTCCTTCTTTTGGATTGTTGGAAGGTGGATGCTCCAAAGGTTTGACATGGTACATAAGGCAAAGCCTTATAGCCAATGCTCATCATAATCTCCATAACAATCATTCTAAAATCTTAATTGCAAGAATTACATGAAAAGGAAAAAATGGGAATTTAATTAATACCTGTAAAATAGAGATTAGCTAAAACAAATCATACAAATCCTAAGCATATATATTGGACTTAACACCCCACACATGGGTGACGAAGTCCACCTGGCCTATTGCATTATGCTTAAGGGTACCTGCACAGCAAAATCATTTATATTTTTATTTATTACAACGCCCCTTAAGTACAATCTCCTGCAGAAGATAATGGTTAGACTAAGATCGCCCTACCATTCAGTCTACGCACATGCACCCTAACATCCAGTTTAAAATATTACATCACAAAATAAAAATAAACATCAAACCATGCACCGTCCTAACCTAAGGCCTAATGTGTGTGCTTTTAAGATTTGTGTGGTATGCTTAGTTATGACTTTAAGTTAGAGTTTTCTAAGTATGAAGGATGTTCAACTTAGAGGAGGGTTTTATTTAAGTGGTTTAATTATTTTGGGTTGATTTTATTTTTTATTTTGATTAAGTTCAAGTGAATCCTACAATTAATTACTAAGTTAGGGAAAGAGAAGAAAACTTCTCTTTTCTTCCCTAACCTAAGTAATTTCTAAAGTGGATTCATATTTTAGTTTTGTTTAGAGAATATCTTATTATGTATTTTAATTAATCTTAAGTTTAGATAAACTCTAAACAAACATATTCAAAAGAAATACATTTTAAGATTAAGTAAAGTGAAGTAAATTCATAAAGCACAAATCACTTCATTTCTTTCCCAACATGTATAACAAGCATATGAATAGATCATAAGCATATCTATACAAACCAAATGAGAATATTTAGCACACTTTATGATGCATGCTAAGTAAACTACTTAATAAAATTTGAATGCTTATGATGCATGATTTTCATTAAGTAGAAAAAATGCTTTCTTATCCAATTTTCACATGCACATATGAATGTATGAAAGCCATAAGTGAGTACGATGTCATTATTAACACCAAGGGTGTAAGGTACAAGACCTACCTAGGACTACTTAAAGTCTCGCAATCTCAGGGTTGTCCAGACTAATATACCACTTTCCTTAAATACAAATATGTGTACAAAAAAAATGAATGTAAAATAAATAATTCAAAAGTTTGTGTTAGTTAATTTTGGTTTGTTTATGCAATTTATATGTGTAAGTGTAGTTGTCCTTCTTAAGTTATAGCATAGGAATTAATAGGAAATGGAATTAAGCAAGTGTTGGGTTCTTTTCAACTGAACCATACACTTTGTCAAATCCTATTCAAAACTATACCAAAAAAGAGGAGAAAAAAAAACTACACTATGCATATTCTTATATTTTACTCACATGCAAGCTTATAAGTAAGATATAAGTAACACACTTTCAGGTTTGATAATTGATTCATATATTTTTGAAAATAATTTGGATTTAATAGTGATAATAGCCCCTCATATTCTTTCTTTAGTCAAAGCATGCAATTTTGATATAAAGGAAACATTTTTCATTTTAAATTTGATTTTTGAAAAGTATGAATGTATGAAATCATATGACACTCATATTTATCATGTTTGGAAAGAACTAAAGCAATGAAATTATGTAAACACATTCACCTTAATTAATTCCTAAAGACAATCATATGAAATAAGAAAGCTTAAAGCAAATCAAAGTTTGTTTAATGTGATTTTTATTTGATTTTAAATTTGATTTAATTTTAAAAATATAAATTAAGTTTGTTGTGCCTAACCCATTCATACATGTGTTTGATATTTTTGTTTAAGTTTTAGATGATTATATTCATTTATATTTTTATTAGGTTAAGGTATAAATTAATCATGTTCCCTTACCTACACCACCTTAGCATAACTAACCAAATAATTATGAGCCAATGGGATGACATAAAACCTCACAAGGAATTTAAATTTATGATGCACCTAGGAAAAAAAGGGTTTAATGCAATTTTCCTTATGATTAATGATTAATTAAGCTAAGGGGTTTAACTTAAGTAATTTCAAACACCCCTCATACATATGAGTTGAGTTTTGATTTTCTTAATTGTACTTAGACTCTTGAAAACCTAAGCATCTATCCCAAGTAGATTAATTAAGTTTTGGAAGATTTTAAAATTTTAAGAAACTAATTAAGAGGGTAATTAGTGAATTAGCTCTTAATTAAGAGAAGATTAAGAAAGAAAAGGGGGTTTAAGGAATAGCTTATGGGAAATGCCCTAAAATTATTCCTAAATCTCTTATTCACTGAAACCAACCTTAATCAACTTCAACAAAGGATTAAACCACTAATTAAACCCTTAATCATCCTTAATTACATTAAGAGAGTAATTAGAAAATGAATTCGTAATATCTCTAATTAAGCCACCAATAAATCCCAAGAAAATTAAGGGAGGTAGAAGTCATCCCCCCAAATGTACTCAAGAAACTTGGGATTAATTAGTGGACCAATTAAAGGGTAAATAGTAAATTAAGATTTCCAATAAAACTCAAAATCAGAGAAAGACACTAATCAAAATTCATTAAAACTAATTTTAGAATATTCCAGGTTGAATTATCTTTCATTGGCAATTTACCTCATATTTTTTTATTTTTTTTCAGAGAGATATGAATTTTAGAAGTTTAGGCAATTAATTAGAATTAAATAAATCTTAATTAATTCTCTAATCCCTACGGTGTGACACGCAAGCAATGGCAAGGCTGCGTTTTACACATGTCACTCCCTGAGCGGCCACTTAAACATCAGTATGCATGGGCGGTACGGGCTTTATCCCGATCAAGGATCGACTACCGAGGTTAAAGTCACATTCGAGGGGATAAAATAAATTATAAAACATGATTTAATCTCAACTATCCATCCAAAATGCATGAATGGACGACTAAAGATTCATCCCTTCCAACGCCTGTGAGCCATGGAGGTCATCCATGCTTAAGGCCATGATCCGAGCTCAATTGAGCTTGGATTGGGATGAAATTTTGCACACACCATCTAACCTGAGTGGCAAGCACATATAATGATTGAAACTTCATGCCATTAACATTTCTTTCACAAAGAACTAACACACATTGAGTTTAATGGTCAAAAAATGGCATACCTTACCAGAGGTGATCACCGGCACTCAATTCCCTTGGAGAAGCTTCGTCTGGTTGAGACGAAGCTTTGGTGAAAGTTTTAGCTCTTAAGGTTGAGTGGATAGCTCTATGGAACAACCCCTCCTTAGCTTGAGCTTAGTTTTGATGGAATTGGATCTCCCCTTGCCTTCAGAACTTGAGAAAGAGCAGCTTGCTCAGGTGTTTCTGGGAAGGCTCTCAAATGGTTCCTCCACCTTCCTATGCTTCGATCGATAGAGTGTGCGTGTGAATTGAAATGAATTAGGGGGAGTATATCTCCCCCTTTGGAAATCGGACGACCGAGCATATGCTTGTCATTTTGATCCAATTGCCCTCATACAATGGGCTGTTTGATTTGTTAGAGGCTTGCACATGGTCGGTTTGGCCATAGGAGAGGGAATATGAACTCCCCATCTGCTCAAAATAAGTGGAGGGAAGTTTTCCATGTAGCCAATTTGAGTCATGTGCTCAGTTTTGCTCTTAGGTCAAGTTGTTGACCCAAACCCATTGGGTTGGGTGCACCACCATCCCTAGGGTTCACTTGATCTATTAGGAGAGTATCAACTAGGTGTGAAGAGGAATTGACCAAATTCTTCATGGATTTGACCAAAATTTATCCTACGGACTAGAGGTAATATGGTCATTTGGATGATTTTTGAATTTGGATATGTTGGGTATGTTAAAAAAATAGGATTGGCCAAGTTTCATTGGATTTGGAGTTCATTGGTATGGTTTGGCTCATGTTGACCCATTTAGGTCAAAATGGGTCAAATTGAGTCAAACCAAGGGTTGGGTCAAGTTCATATGTCCATTTAAAATGTTTTGGTGGCTTTAGTTTGATTCAATTTTGTTTATGTTTGAATTTGGTTCATATGACTTCATTTAGGTCAAATGCGTCAAGTTGACCAATTTGGCCCATTTGACTTATTTGAGCTATGACATGGGTAGGTTTAGGTTTAGTTAGTCATATGAAGTGGATTGCTATCTTTGTTTTCAATCAATTTTGGTTAAGTTTGAATTTGGCTCAATATGACCCTTTAGGTCAAGTTAGGTTCAAGGTCAATTAGGCTAGGTTATGTTTAGTTGGCCAATTGAGCTTTGGGCAGGTTCAACAAGTGATTTGGAATGAACTTGACCTATTGGTTTCAGTCAATTTAGCTTAGATCAAGGTTTGACACATTTTTGACTTTTTAGGTTAAGTTGGGTCAACTTGGGTCAAGTGGCCAATTGGGCTAGGTTAGGCTCAAATGTTGACTTGATCAAGTTCAAACATTGGTCATGAATGAACTTAGATTAATAGTTTCAATTAATTTGGCCTATATTGGATTTTGGCTATGTTGGGTTTCATTTTGGCTAAGTGTTGATTTGGTCAATCCTTAGGTTTGACTTAGTTTGATCCAATTTGATTGATTAATCATCTCTTGATGATTGTTGATTTAAATCCAAATGTGGTTAGGATTAGAATTTAGCTCATAAGGGTACTTTAGATCACTTTGGGTTAAGTGAGCCTAAGTGGGTCAAATGGCTTGGTCAAAGCTTGATTTGAGTTTGATTGAACTTGTATATGGACTTATGATTGAAATATAAATCTATTTGCAAGTGGTTTGAAGTCAAATGAGTTTTGATTCATTTGATAATTTCATATTCAAAGGAAGAATATGAATGGATTTGGGGTTTGATTTTTGAGTTGAGTTTCGGTTAAGTGATTGAAGTTTGTATTTATATTTGGATTCATGATTGAACGATTGATTGAATCATGAAGGAAAATCAAGAGTTTGGCTTGATTTGAAGTTGATTTGGCTAAGTTCAAGATTTTGACTTGAAAGGCTTAGGTTGAAATTTGATTGAATTTGAGTTTGATTTTTGGAGTTGGTTTTGGTTGTTTGAATTTCTATCTCATTTATATATGTGAATATAAATGAGAATATAAATGGGTTGTGAGAAAATTTCAAGGATTTGAAGTGATTTGATCTTGATTTAAGCTAAGTACTTAAGAGGGAAATTAAGGATTTTGGAAAGATTTTGGAATTTGGAATTTGATTGTTGGATTTAGTTTGATTAATTTAAATTTATATTTCATTTATATATGTGAATATAAATGAGAATATAAACGAGTTATGAGAAAATTTCAAGAGTTTGAATTGATTTGAATATGATTTAGGCTAAGTCCTTAAGAAGGAATTAAGAGCTTAGGAAAGATTTTTGAACTTTGGATTTGATTGTTGGATTTAGTTTGATTGATCTAAATTTATATTTTATTTATATATGTGAATATAAATGAGAATATAAATGAGTGGTGAGAAAATTTCATGAATTTGAATTGATTTGAATGATTTAAGCTAAGTCCTTAAGAGGGAATTAAGGACTTAGGAAATATTTGGAACTTAAAAATTTCAATCATAAGTTTCAATCATGGGTTTCAATCATGGATTTCAATCATGTGATATTGATTTGAGTTTTGAGAAAATCAAATAAGATTGATTTGGAGTTTGAGAAAATCAATTAGGATTGATTTGGAGTTTGACTTGAAGGAAGGAAGGTGACGAATGGTTCAAGTAAGGGTAGGCAAATTTTTCTAACACCTCTAAGGCATGACCTAATCCTATGGCTAATCCTTCTAAGTCTCTAGGGCTAGGTTGAGTGTCCACCTAATCACTAGATGTGTCTTGAGACTAAGAATCTCTTAATGTCTAAGAGGAGTCCTATGTCTAAGATGGAGAGGGTTGAGAGCTCATCCTGAAAATTAGGTCAACAGTCCTATATACCTGGGGCTTAACTTACCTCCATGACCAAATCTGCTAATTTCTTTCATAGGTTTGACTTTCAAAAATACAAATTCTCCAACTTGAAATTCTACAATTTGGTGTTTTGAGTCGTAATACTTCTATTGACGATCCTGAGTATATCTATGATTAATTTGATCTTCTCTGTAGCTTGATCAACCAACTTTGAACCTAACAGTTGTCTTTCTCCAACTTTGACCCAACTTAATGGAGTTCTACACCTTTGGCCATATAGTGCTTCATACAGAGCCATCTGAATACTAGATTGGCAGCTATTATTGCAAGCAAACTTGATCATAGGAATATGCACTTCCTAGCTACCTCCAAAATGTAAAACACATAGCCTCAACAAAGCCTCTAGGACTTGAATTGTTCTTTCTGATTGCCCATCAGACTAAGAATGAAAATTCATACTTAAGTGTAACTGTGTGCCCAGGCCTCTCTGAATTCTATTCCATAATCTGAAAGTAAATCTATTATCTCTGTCAGAGACGATCACTTTTGAACACCATGAAGTCTTATAATTTCTTTAACATATAGTCAATCAATCCACAAACAACTCGTGATACTATCATACCTCACCGATTGAAACCAATCAAAATTTATTGCAATTCTTCCCAATTTACACCTGTGTACCAAAGGGATCGTAATAATTTAGCAATACGATGCTTAGCTTTAATACAAGCGACATTTAAAACATACTTATGTCTTTCTTCATACCTGGCCACCAAAATATAGCTTTCAAATCTTTATACATTTTTGCACTACCTGGATGAATTGTATATTTGGCCTGATGAGCCTTTTATAAATTGCTTTTCTCTCAATTGATCACTATTTATGATCCCAAACCTAAAATTAGGCGGTCCGACACGTAGACACCACATCTCAACATATGTTGGACATAGCGAAAAAGTGTCTGATTAAAATAATATTAAAAAATTAAAGGGACACGTGTGTCCGACATGTGTCCTAAATAATTGAATTAAAATTATATAAAAAATATTTTAAATATAGTTTATTATATTTTAAATTATTGTAGAGAGTTTTAGAAATTTTAAGAATAATATTTGAGCTAAAAAGAGAGAATAATAAGATATATTTAATACAAATAATTAAAATTATTAAAAATTGTAATTAAATTTATAAATTTAGAATTGATAATAAATTTTATTCATTAAAATTATTAAAGTATAATAAAATAAATTACTTAAGTTATATATAATTTAAGTAATTAATTTAATTTTTTTTAATTAAATGACTTATTTTTATTATTTTTAATATTTTATCTACTTAATTTATATACATTATTTTTAATTATTATTATTATTATTATATCGTGTCTAATGCGTGTCTGTGTCCTGTATTTTTAAAAATAGAAGTGTCCTGTGTCCGTGTCTGTGCATCATAGCTTGGTACCCATAATTGGAATTCTTTCTAATAACACCCTCTGCATCTACAGTAAAATTTTGCTTCTTACCAGTTTAGATTAGTTCAATGAATTTCTAATATCCATGATTCAATTTCTATGCTTTGATTCTGTCAATTAAAGTTGATTGCACTGTCAATCGATATAAATGTCTAGTATCACTGAATCTTCTAACTTGTAGTTATATAGCATCTAATTCTCCAATCAACTCTGACTTTTAAGTAATAATCTAACTGACATTTCCCATGGACTTGCAGCTTAATGCATCTGCCACCACATTAGCTTTGTCTAGACAATACTGAATATCTAAATCATAATCTTTAATGAACTCGAGTCATCTTCTTTATCTTAGATTCAATTCTTGTAACGACTCGACTCGATGATCGAAAAATTTCACATTTCACCCCGTACAAGTAATATCTCCAGATTTTAAGAACAAACACAACAGCTGCTAACTCTAGATCATGAACAGGATAATTCTTTTCATGAGGTTTTAATTGTCACGAAGCATAAGTAATTACTTTACTATTCTGTATTAAAATACAACCCAAATCTTTTAAGGATGCATCACTAAATATTTGGAATCCCTCAGTCCCTAATGGAATAGCTAAAACTAGTGTAGTGGTCAAATATTTTTTTAAATTTTTGAAAACTCTGCTTACATTCAGCTGTCCATTGAAATATGACATCCTTTTCTCATTAAATTAGATAGAGGCATTGCAATATGAGAAAATCTCTTAACAAACTTCCTATAATAACCCGCTAAGCCCAAAAAACTACAAACTTTTGTAACATTCTTTGGTGCAGGCCATTCTAAAATTACTTTTACTTTCTGAGGATCAACAAAAACTCCTTCGCCACTAATAATGTGACCCATAAATGCGACACTATGCATCCAAAACTCACATTTTGAAAATTTGGCATACAATTGATTCTACCTTAACAACTCCAAAATACTCAGATGATTTTCTTGCTCTTCATCAGCTTTAGAATAAATCAGAATATCATCAATGAAGATGATAACAAATTGGTCCACCAAAGGTTTGAAAATACGATTCATTAAATCCATAAAGACTGCGGGAGCATTAGTTAAACCAAATGACATAACAAAAAATTCATAATATCCATACCTGGTTCCAAAAGTTGTTTTAAAAATATCATCATCTTTAACTCTAACTCAATGATATCCAGATCTTAGATCAATTCTAGAAAATACAGTAGCTCCCTTCAACTGATCAAATAAATCATCAATCCTCAGTAGTGGATACTTGTTCTTAATTGTCACTTTATTTAACTCCCTGTAATCAAAACACAATCGCATAAACCCATCATTTTTCTTAACAAATAGCACTGACACACTCCACGGTAAGTTGCTGGGCCTAGTAAATCCATACCTAGTATAATGTCAAAATGTCTAATTGGTAAGAGAATTAGTTCCATAGGAAATTGTTTATCTTGAATGTTAATGTCAATAACACATTTCATATTTGTACTCAAACTATCACCAGAAGGTATCACAACATTCAATATAGGTGTGAAATAAATAGTATCAATTGGTAAACTGGTAGAAAAAGAATCAGAAATAAACGAATGCAAAGCACCATAATCAAACAGAACTGAACCCAAATGATCTAAAATTTTAAGCATACCTGACACCATGTCATTTGATTCCTTCGCTTCCTGCAGAGTGATAGCAAAAACTCTGGCTTTTACTGGAGAGTTGGTTTTACGCTCTGAAGTTTCTCATTTTTATTGAATTGAAGGTTTCCCCGTAAACTGAGTGTTGCCTAGCTTCCTACCTTTCAAAAACTTTTTTTGTTGACCATGTCCGTGATAATTAAATGATTTTATATCTTTCTTCTTCTCCAATGGGCAATCTGTTGCATGATGTCCAACCTGACCACATCTATAGTATTTCCCTAATCTAGCCAAATATTGTCCAAAATGTCTCTTTTCACACTTATCACAGATAGATTTCTCCAACTGAATTTGTTTCTATCTATTATCAAATTTAAATTTCTTGCTAGAGAAATCTGGCTTTCTTTCAAAGTTTTTTCACTTACTCGCCTACGAATCCCAATGTTGCTTGGAAAATTTCTACTCATTTTCAATTCTCCTAGCCCTTTCAATTATCGAGAACTCAGATAGCAAATGGTGCCAACAACCTTAATCTCTAAGGCCAGAATCTATGACATTTCTCTTCCTGTGTATTGATATAATGTGGAGCATATCCAGAAAGAGAAGTGAACTCTGCTTCATACTGCATTAGTTTTTGATCCTTGAATTAGATTGAAAATTTTGTCTTGTAAAGCAAATATGGCTGATGGTGGAATAAACTAATCCTTGAACACTTTGACAAATTCATCCCATTTGATCTGAGTAACAGGTATCATATCAAACCTTTCCTCGTCTTGAGCCTGTCACCACCTTTCTGCCTCCCCTTCTAGTACAAAAGTAGCCAATACCACTCTTCTATTTCAAGGCAAATCATCTCATACAAAATTTGTCCAATTTTAAGTAGCCAACCTTCCGCCACTATAGGATCACTGACTCCCTTAAAGGCTGGTATCTTGAACGATTGAAATATCTGTAAATGCTAATCCACTTCTAAAACCTTCCTGAATCTATGCCTACTTTCAAAGATTTTGAATATTAAATTTTTATCTCATTCCATGGTTCTCGTGGTCTAACTCAGTAAGACCAACCATCTAACCTTTATGGCATTTCCTTAGGTAAATTAATCTATAATTACAAGAATTAATTATTTGATACACATTTATCATATAATATTAATATCATGTATGCATGAGGGTAAGAATATGTGGATTACTAACCCAAATTAATCGTCCTATAACTCTGTATTGATCAATTCAATACTTATTATAAATCTAAATCACGCTTCCATTGCTATTGCACATTAACTCTTTGCTCTGATACCACTTTCTATCACACCTCAAATGACCCCGTTATTCTAGGGTCAGTCTGAAGAATAATAGAATGAAATGACTCGATTTGACACAGATTCCACGAATAAGTTCCAACATGTATCATTTTAGAACAAGCAAGTGAAATTTGTATCTCACCAAATAATCACAAACAAATTCTTACGTTTCAAAATTCTCAAATAATTAATTCAGATCACATAATTGGAGGTGTGAGAATCCTCAAGTTTGTACACAAATACAAAAATAACTAAAGGTGTTAATGTAAAAATTTTTAACCAAAAATGCCTTTACAGTCTTCCAAAATTATACACCCAAAATTATAAAAATTAACAAAACTTGACTAGCTTCTACCCTCCTCGCCTTTGTCTGAAATTATCAATGTGTAACATCATAAGCTAAAGCTCAATGAGACAAATAATGCTAAAGTAAGCTTAGAACAACACATTAGAAATAATCGTGAATGTATATTTAAAATTTGTAGGAAAGCAAAGAGTGATAAAATATGCTGCAAAATATAACTGAACATTATTCTGTAAAGCAGTACTATATAAATAATTTGTCATTGCATAAGAATCGATTATTTATCCAGTTATTTAATGAAAACAATTTCAGTTCTATATCAAATCATTTCCTAGAAATGTCATTTATAATTGCATAAGTTTTGACTTTCATAACATAAGTAGACACCTCGTCATTTAAAAGGTAAGGTAGATACCATACTACTACTACTATGCCTCCCTGATACAAATTAGTCTACCCAACCTCAATGTCAAGAGTCGAGAATGCTAAGATCCCCTATTAAAGGCTCATCACAGGTGCGCTCATGTTCCAGTAAGCACCAAGTGACTGACCCAGTAACCTCAAAATTTTGTGCTCGACATACCTACACATATTTGTGGCTATACCGCTTAGTCATAATCTTGTGCTTACATGAAGATCTGTCTCAAAATGTGGTTAATGGACCCAGATTTCTGAAGAATTTGTTATTATTTTGAAGTGCTTGGCACATATTTTTTGATGATTGAGATAATATCATCCAAAAATAGGAGGGCAACTGATATGACCCTGAAAATTCCTCTAGTCGAAGCACGAATCTTGATGCCAAAAGCAAGCTAATCAGAAATTGAAACTGGTCGAGATCAAGCACTTAAAATATCATTGGAAATTTTGAGACATCGCTAAATTCCTAAAAGCTCTCAAATATGGAGTGTTTATAGTCAAATGCGTCTCGATGAGCGGGTTCCAATAAGCCAAAGATCTTACAATTTCATTTCATTTGAAATATTCATACATACACATACATGATCAAGAGAATCCCGCCAGTCTTGGGGAGAGTGGTTCCTTTGCATGTATTTACAAAGACACCACTCTTCCACTATAAATAGCTCATTTCAGAGGGAGCTGGAGAGAGAGAGAGATCTTAACCATTTTCGCGCAATGGTTCACCATTTTCGCGATCTGTTTCATTCACGCGATTGTTACATTACATTCTACATTGAATTTGCATATTTATTTTCACAAGACGTTCCTTTTCATATACATGGGATGAAGATCTTGTACTCAAATGATACATAGTGGAAGCTTGCTGGTTTTCTTTTCAGAAAATTTTGAGTTTTATTGTTCACTCTTTAAATACCGTGTGTGTGTTGGATTTCACAAGTTTTAATACTTTACTCTACGAATTGGTTTTCAAATAACAAGGATATTGAATAGAAAGGGTACTGTCTAAAACAAAACTCATTTTTATTATTTATTCTTTAAAACATAAATTCAACTTCGACATAAAAATAAATCTAAAACTAACATAGGATTTAAAATCAATTAGATCATTTAAATCGAAATCATCCAAGGGTAAATTGAACAAACTCTGAATTCAAATTTAAACTTGAACATAAGGAAAGCCTAAAATAGACTTACCACTCAAGCCTTCTTTTCACACATTAAAATATGAGGTCACCAACCTTAGAATTAGGTTAGACCGATATATTGATTGTGGTGTGATGCTTTTTCTTGTTTTGTGGCGTACTCTTTTAGACTAGATGGCTATGATTGTTTGCTCACTAGTTTGGATGTTAGTGCGGTCTTTTTAGGCTAATATTATTTTCCCCAGGGGGCTGTGCTTAAAAAGATCACTGCAATAAAAATAAAATAGATGTTATTTGCTTGCAGGTGCCACTTAAGTCCTTAAGCATAGCCCAATAGGATAGGTGGGCTTGACAATCTCTGATGTTAAACTTGTATGTTTGAAATATAAATAGCTGGTGTGCTGAATGTTTTTCCTAATATTTATTTTGTAGGATTTAGGATTTTATTTTAAAATTTTAAAATATAATTTGAGCTTAGAATTATGTTAGGATCTATAGGGTTTATGATTAACAAGAGCTGTCTGTATCTATTTAATGGTCCTCGGTGGAGACTCAGGAGGTCCCTGAAAAAGGTGACGATCCTGGAGTTAATAAAGATCTCATAGATTAAACTTTTAGTTATAGGTCGAGCAGTATAAGGGCAGAGCTCGGCTGCCCATCTTTTTCTTTTTTTAGGGTGTATAGCGGTACTCGGTCACACCGACCAATTTTATTTATTTAAAATTGACTTGATTTATTTTGAGATGCACAATAGAATTACATGCTTTTTATAGGTTTCTTTTTGTGATTTTTATGTGGTGTGATGAAACTTAGATGCATTAGACTCTTAGAAAAGCTAAATTTTCTATTCCAATTAATAATTCTAATTAAATTTTAATTAACTCATAAACTTGTTTTAAAGCTTATGATCTTAGTCAATAAATAAAATATTTAGTAACCCCTTAGCTGAACTGTTGTATGTTTCAACATCATGCATATATATTTGATATGACACTAAAAATTAGTAAGACAAAATCTTGTCGAAACAATCGATCAATCAAGATTAACACAAATCAAGCGCTTATTATCAATCAACTCTTAAACATAGAGTTTTTATAGTCAAATCGAGCGTCTTGACGAGCTGGATCTAACAAACCCAATATCTCATAATTTTGACTTCATTTGAGCATTCAAATACTTAAAATATATCAAATGATCAAAGAAATCAGCCATGAAGTGGAGTGGTTGGATTTTGTAATGATTTACAGACGCCACTCCTCCATCTAAATAAATTCTCATTCCTCATATGAGGGAGGCTAAGCAAAGAGAGAGCTCTAAAGTTTGAAAATCCTCAACGCATAATCGTTACCACCATTCCACACCAGCCTTGGACTGAACCACCACTGTTACCGCCATCATCGATCTCGCCACAATCTCCGGTTTTCCATCATGACGCACCTTTATCGGGTCGTTTCGGCTCACTATCATCTGCTACTACAAGAATGTTATAACCTAAAATATTTGTTGTTATCTGATTTTGAGATTCCCATTGTCAGCCCTTCTCATATAAAATTATATATTTATATTATATTATTTTTGGTATCTTATATACAACTAATTATGTTCGTTTACCGATTAAAGTCGAAAAGAGAAAAGGTTCCTTTAAACTCTATAAAAAATAAATAAGTAAACTTATACAAGACGGCATTTTGACTTAATTTCAGGCCCATAATTAACAGGTGGATGGATGGTGCTGAGAGGTTTGAGAACGCCGTGGTCATAAGTGGGCGGCATGACCTTGGTCCGGCGATTTTGGGTGTGGGCCACTGTACATACTTTGTCAACTTTAATAAGAAAATTTTCTTCGTATTTATAGGTGTGCCGCATATTTTTTTTAATAATAATTTATATAAAATTTTTAATATTTAAAATTCATGAATATAGCACATTTTAACAACTTTTACTTATTTATAAGTTCATAATAGAGTTAAAATTATTAGTAAAGTCAAAATTAATCGTAAGGATATATAGGATTTATAATGTTTTTTTTTAATATTATGATTAAAGTTATTTTTCAATGGTGAACATGCTTTTATTTAATTATCATATGTTATAAAATAAACAACATACAAAAATTATATTTATTTTGACAAATTTACATACATACCATACAATTCTTATGTATTTACATATAAAATATTTAAAGTTAGATATTTACTTATCTAATACTTTTATATGCTTAAAAAAGTGCATTTCACTTTTAAAAAGTAAATGATGATAGTACTTTTGATGTGATATTAAAGATTAGGATGTTATATATGTAAAAATTAAAATTTAAGCATTAGATATATAAATACATAAGAATTATGTGGTATGTATGTGATATGACAAAAATACAATAAATTAATTCGACGTTAAAAGCAAATTGATCTGAAGTTAAAATTGGGCGAAATCAAGAACTTAAAATACCATTTGAAACTTTGGGATATCACTTAAACCCCTAAAAAACTCTCAAACATGGAGTATTTATAGAAATCGGGCCTCGACGAGGATCTAACAAGATCTCAAAATTCGACTTCATTTGAGCATTCAAATATTTAAAATACATCAAATGATCAAAGGGATCATTTTGAGTCAATGAAGTGGTGATTTTGCAGATTTTGAGACGCCACTCAATCTAAATAGCTCTCATTCCTCATGAGGGAGGTCGAAGAGAGAGGAGAGAGAGCCTAACGTTTGAAGATTCTCCGACAATCGTGCACCACTGACGTCAACCACCGCCGTGGCCAGCTGCCTCCTCGCCATCGCCAACTTCGCCGTCTCTCCATCATGCCACCTTCATCGTCCGGTCGCCTCATTTCTCCATCATCTCGCACTAGAATTGCTACATTAACGTGACCATACGTTGTCTTTCTCATATATTACTGTAATCCGTTATCGGGAAGATTTTGTACTTTGAAAGCAGATACATAGTGGAACCTTTTCTTAGTCCCCTGGTTTTTTCCTCTTTTGAGGTTTTCGTGAAAATTTCTGAGTTTTCACTCTTTAAATCTCTGAATATAGTAGGTAAACTTTACTCTACCGCAACTAGTTTTCTAGCACGCAAACAGTATGCAAATTCCCTTTTTATTTTTATAAATTTGTTTTACATCACAATTTATTTGTAGTGAATAAAAATATAAATACATACTAAAAAGTTTAAGTTAATATTTAATTTGAGAGGTATTTAATAAGTATCATATAATTCTTCTATATTTAAGCATATATATATATATATATATATATATATATATATATATATATATATATATATATATATAACACATTAAAATTATTATTATTATTATCTTTTAAAATGAATATATTTTTCATGTATGGATAAAATTTTAGAAATATAAATATTATATTTTATATATTAGAAATATAAATATTAAACTTTATATATGAAAAATATAAATATTACACATATAATATTTTAATAATGATTAATTGAATTACATATTTGTTCGATTGATAGAGTTATAAGCGAAAAAAACCAACTAAAATTTTTGAACGGTTCAACTTAAGCCTACTTTAATAACTAAACCCAGTCAATTTTTCAACATTTTTAATGGCCTTAACCCATAGAACACGGGACTTAGTCAAAAAGTCAAAACTCAATCACCCGCAATAGAAGAAAAAAAAAACGCACAATAAAAAAACCAATAAACAAAGTTATATCTTCAGTCGAATTCTCCTTCCCCATCAAAGTCTATATATACTGTTCTATAAGCCGAGACAGAAAACGAAGAAACAAAGAAGAAAACAGTACTGTAACATGGCTGTGCAGATCGAAGCTCTTGGTTCCGGCGATATCATGTTCTACGTAGTCCTCATATGGCTCTTGATCGTCTCGATGGTTATCTTCGCCTCGTTTAACGATGACGATCTCTTATATCAACGGTCAAAAACGACGGGGCAGAAGTTCGCCGGCGGCAAAGGCTGCGCCTGTGGTGGGTGCCGAGCTGGTGTTGGAGTCTGTGGTACATATCTTTCTTGAGGCTGAAGATTTTGAGCGGTTGTCTGTTAATATTATATGAGGGAAAAATTTGTGTTATGGGGAGTTTATATATCGTTAATATCAATGTAAATTAAATGACTCTCATAACTATTCTAATTCAAAGTTTGCATCAGCATAGTTTGAAGAGGTTTTTTTTACTGTTTTCGAGTTGTAAATTTGTATATATATATATTGAGACTGTGAGCCTCTGAGGGCAATTAAATTCATACACATGCACTTAAATGCGGGTCACAGCATTGGGAGGAGGCTCCCAATCAACGGGCCTCTCTGTCTCGCACTGTAAATTTGTATGTTGATCTATCTTCTGATCCTGATCCGGAAAGAAATTGTATTTTGACATTTTGATCAAATAAAATGAAATTTAAAGTTGTTAAATTTAAAAATATAATATATGTATGAATAATCGATCAAAATTTATATTATAATTTTTTAAAAGTTTAAATTTTAATTATTCTTATCACATTAGAGCCAACTATAAGATTTTGATCCATCTTATTAGGCATAAACACCCAATTTTTTAAATTATTGTGAATGTCTCTAATTTTAATAATGTTAAAAGAATGGATGACTTTAAAGGAGAAAAAACCAAAATTTAATTGGGTGTAGGATAATGTACTACTCTTAGGATATATGTTAATTCTAAAGATTAAACTATTATGAGTAAAATCATTATATAATAAATTATATAAGTTTATTATACTGCAGACACTTATAAAGTTATTTTGTACAAATACAAAGATATAAATCTCTAAAATAAGATAAGATGATAATATGAAAAAAAAAACTATACATAGGAAAGTAATATATGAATAAGAATTATGATCATTCTTACTCTATTACTTAGCATATGAAGCACTAATCAAGTGATTTGATATATAAACATGAAGGTATGTATATATAAGTAGCTCTATAATTAGATAAGTTAAATTATAGGGCACTTAAATATGGTTGATATTTATGATTTGGTCACCCTTTCATTTAGATCTACACCCTAACTCAACACTAAGATTCCCACTAGATTTTGTTATCATTAACAATACACCTTCATTGAGAAATTTTTTGTACCAATAGTCTCATTAACTAGTAATTGAGACACACATTATTTGTTTACAACAAAGCCAGAAGCAAGATATCATAGTTCTCTTTACTAGATCATAAACCTCATACTTTAAGTGAGTAACAACTCCTAATTATCACTAATAGTTTATATCATTTACTTCAAAGTGAGAAACCCTCACTTCTATCATATCTCATTAGATAACAAAAATTATCTTTGAAATTAATTCAAATCTTTAGAGGTGACTTAATACATTACCTATAACATGCTTTATACAAACTCTTACACAAAATTTAATTGTAAGATGACGTAATAAAAGAGCGAAGAAAAAAAAAACTAATAATGAGAGAACATTTTACAAAGGGTGAAAATGTTAATAGCAATTTATTACTCTTCCTACTTATAATAGAAAATGATATAATTTTACCTAATCATATTCAAGTTGTAAATACGGATAATCAAAATTATCTTTGAAATTAATTCAAATCTTGCTTGACTCTTAGAGGTGACTTAATAGTTATTACCTATAACTATGCTTTATACAAACTCTTACACAAAATTTAATTGTAAGATGACCAGAATAAAAGAGCGAAGAAAAAAAAACTAATAATGAGATAGAACATTTTACAAAGGGTGAAAATGTTAACTAATAGCAATTTATTACTCTTCCTACAGTTATAATAGAAAATGATCGATAATTTTACTAATCATATTCAAGTTGTAAATACGGATAATCAAAATTATCTTTGAAATTAATTCAAATCTTGCTTGACTCTTAGAGGTGACTTAATAGTTATTACCTATAACTATGCTTTTATACAAACTCTTACACAAAATTTAATTGTAAGATGACCAGAATAAAAGAGCGAAGAAAAAAAAACTAATAATGAGATAGAACATTTTACAAAGGGTGAAAATGTTAACTAATAAGCAATTTATTACTCTTCCTACAGTTAGAAAATGATCAGATAATTTTACCTAATCATATTCAAGTTGTAAATACGGATAATCAAAATATTCTTGAGTTAACTCACACTCATACTAAGGAATCACAACAACCTCAAATTGAAGTGTCATTAAGAAAATCCACTAGAGAGAGGAGATTAGCAATTTCAGATGATTATGTTGTGTATCTCCAAGAACATGAGTTTGACATTAGATTGGAGAGTGATCCAATCTCTTTTAGTCAAGTCAAACAAAGTGTTAACTCTCATAAATGGATAGAAGCCATTGAGGATGAGATGAAATCAATGAAAGACAATGATGTTTGGGATCTTGTCGAATTGCCTAAATCAGTAAAACCCATTAGTTGTAAATGGATTTTTAAAACCAAACGGGATTCAAAAGGCAATGTCGAAAGATATAAAGCACATTTAGTTGCTAAAGGTTTCACTCAAAAGGAAGACATTGATTAGAAAGAGACTTTCTCTCTAGTTTTTTCAAAAGACTCTTTTAGAATCATTATGACACTAGTAGCTCATTATGATTTAGAGTTACATCAGATGGATGTAAAGATCATTTCTCAATGGTGACATTGAAGAAACTATATATATGGTGCAACAGAAAATTTTCAATCTTGATTCAAAACACGATATGCAAATTAAACAAATCCATCATGATTTAAAGCAAGCTTCGTCAATGGTATAAGAAATTTGATCAAGTGATTACTTTTGGTTTTAAAGAAAATCTTGATCAATGCATTTATCACAAAATAAGTGGGTGTAAATTCATTATCCTAGTGCTATATGTTGATGATATTCTACTGGCAAGTAGTGATATAGGCCTTTTGCATGAAATCAAAAAATTTATTTCAGATAAATTTGAAATGAAAGATCTTTGGAATGCATCTTTTGTGTTAGGTATACAAATTTATCGAGATCGTTCTCATGGTATACTTGGTTTATCACAAAAGTCATATATTGATAAAGTGCTTAGTAGATTTGGCATGAAAGATTGTGCACCAGGATACACCCAATGCTAAAGGTGATAAATTTAGTTTGCTTCAATGTCCAAGAAATGAATTTGAAAAGAAAGAGATGGAAAAGATCCCTTATGCAGTAAGGGAGTCTTATGTATGTCAAGCAGCGTCCTGATATTTACATTGTTGGAATGCTTGTGATATTTAAGTAACCCAATTGATCATTGGAAAGCAATAAAAGGGTTATGCAGATTCAAAGAGAACAAAAGACTTTACCACATATCAAAGATCATATCATTTGGAGATCATGGGGTACTCGATTCGATTTTGTTGGTTGCTCGATTGTAGAAGTTTCACCGGGTTATATTTTCTTATTATTTGAGGAGCTATATCTTGAAAAAGTGTTAAACAATCACTTATAGCTTCTTCCACTATGGAAGCGAATTTATATCTTGTTATGAGGCATCAAATCAAGGAATATGGCTACAAAATTTTATCACTATGCTAAATATTTTTGATGGAATAGAGAGATCATTAAAAATAAATTGTGATAATAGAGCTGCTGAGTTGTATTCAAAGAACAACCGAAGTTCGTCAAAATTAAAGCATATTAACATAAAATTTCTTGTTATAAAAGAAAGAGTTCAGAGTTCTCAAGTATCTATTGAACATATTAGTACAAATTTTATGATTGCAGATCCACTTACAAAAGATTTACCACCTAAAGTATTTCATGAGCATGTGACTGGGGAGTGGTTTACTTTGATATAGCTACATAGTGGAGTTTGCTTATGTTGTTCAATGATTATAAATATATTAGAATAAAATATTGTTATTATCTTATAGTTGAAAACTCGAAATAAAGTTATGTAATTTCACAATTTAGCATAAATAAATGAAACTATATGTATACTCTTTTGAGTTATAACATAGACCAATTAGAAATGACGATATATGATCATATTACATAAATTTTATGCTACACATCCTTACTTGATCTATGCCATTAATTATATTGATTTAGTGATCACCGATCTTATTATAGAAAAATTATAATAAATATCACTTTGATACGTCAATATTATTAATTATCATAAAAGATGTTTCTTTAAAGATAGAAATATTAAGCTCTTAAAATATTTAATAATATATAATTGTCAAGCAATATATATATGTGGCTCAAGTGAGAGATTGTTGGGAATTTTTGAATGTGGGCTCACATATGAATTTAATTATACATTATGCGCTATCTTATTTTTAAGCTTATTAATTTTTGTGATCAAATAAAGATTAATTAATTTTACAGACATCTTATTAATTTTGTATGAAATTATCATGTGTAGACATTTTTTTATTTTAATGGTTGAAATAAAATAAAATGAACTAAGAATTCCCATTCTAGTGAAGTTTCTCATTTTTCTCAGATCCCATCTTGAGTGAAAAGAGTTATTTCTCTCTCTCTCTCTCTCTCTCTCTCAAGAACACCCCTTTAGAAGTGGAACAAAATCCTGATTAGCTTTCCATGTGATGCGCTCGATTACATCTTCTTGATGATTTGATATGAGATCTGGACTAGATAAATTTATTTTTTATCTTTACATATTTCCAACATATTACACATATAATATTTTAATAATGATTAATTGAATTACATATTTGTTGGATTGATAGAGTTATAAGCTAAAAAACCAACTAAAATTTTTGAACGGTTCAACTTAAGCCTACTTTAATAACTAAACCCAGTCAATTTTTCAACATTTTTAATGGCCTTAACCCATAGAACACGGGACTTAGTCGAAAAGTCAAAACTCAATCACCCGCAATAGAAGAAAAAAAAAACGCACAATAAAAAAACCAATAAACAAAGTTATATCTTTCGAATTCTCCTTCCCCATCAAAGTCTATATATACTGTTCTATAAGCCAAGACAGAAAACGAAGAAACAAAGAAGAAAAAGCTTTCACAATACTGTAACATGGCTGTGCAGATCGAAGCTCTTGGTTCCGGCGATATCATGTTCTACGTAGTCCTCATATGGCTCTTGATCGTCTCGATGGTTATCTTCGCCTAGTTTAACGATGACGATCTCTTATATCGACGGTCAAAAACGACGGGGCAGAAGTTCGCCGGCGGCAAAAGCTGCGCCTGTGGTGGGTGCCGAGCTGGTGTTGGAGTCTGTGGTACATATCTTTCTTGAGGCTGAAGATTTTGAGCGGTTGTCTGTGAATATTATATGATGGAAAATTTTGTGTTATGGGGAGTTTATATATCGTTAATATCAATGTAAATTAAATGACTCTCATAACTATTCTGATTCAAAGTTTGCATCAGCATAGTTTGAAGAGGTTTTTTTTACTGTTTTCGAGTTGTAAATTTGTATATATATATATTGAGACTGTGAGCCTGAGGCAATTAAATTCACACATGCACTTAAATGCGGTCAGCATTGGGAGGAGGCTCCCAATCAACGGGCCTCTCTGTCTCGCACTGTAAATTTGTATATGTTGATCTATCTTCTGATCCTGATCCGGAAAGAAATTGTATTTTGACATTATGATCAAATAAAATGAAATTTAAAGTTGTTAAATTTAAAAATATAATATATGTATGAATAATTGATCAAAATTTATATTATAATTTTTTAAAAGTTTAAATTTTTAATTATCTTATCACACGATTAGAGCCAACTATTGTGAAGATTTTGATCCATCTTATTAGGCATAAACACCCAATTTTTTTAAATTATTGTGAATGTCTCTAATTTTAATAATGTTAAAAAGAATGGATGACTTTAAAAGGAGAAAAAAACCAAAATTTAATTGGGTGTAGGATAATGTACTACTCTTAGGATATATGTTAATTCTAAAGATTAAACTATTATGAGGAAAATCATTATATAATAAATTATATAAGTTTATTATACTGCAGACACTTATAAAGTTATTTTGTACAAATACAAAGATATAAATCTCTAAAATAAGATAAGATGATAATATGAAAAAAAAACTATACATAGGAAAGTAATATAATAAGAATTATGAATTCTTATTCTTATTACTTAGCATATGAAGCACTAATCAAGTGATTTGATATATAAACATGAAGGTATGTATATATAAGTAGCTCTATAATTAGATAAGTTAAATTATAGGGCACTTAAATATGGTTGATATTTATATGATTTGGTCACCCTTTCATTTAGATCTACACCTAGCCTAACTCAACACTAAGATTCCCACTAGATTTTGTTATCATTAACAATACACCTTCATTGAGAAATTTTTTTGTAAATAGTCTCATTAACTAGTGAGACACATTATTTGTTTACAACAAAGCCAGAAGCAAGATATCATAGTTCTCTTTACTAGATCATAAACCTCATACTTTAAGTGAGTAACAACTCCTAATTATCACTAATAGTTTATATCAATTTACTTCAAAGTGAGGAAACCCTCACTTCTATCATATCTCATTAGATAACAAAAAATTATCTTTGAAATTAATTCAAATCTTGCTTGACTCTTAGAGGTGACTTAATAGTTATTACCTATAACTATGCTTTATACAAACTCTTACACAAAATTTAATTGTAAGATGACCAGAATAAAAGAGCGAAGAAAAAAAAACTAATAATGAGATAGAACATTTTACAAAGGGTGAAAATGTTAACTAATAGCAATTTATTACTCTTCCTACAGTTATAATAGAAAATGATCAGATAATTTTACCTAATCATATTCAAGTTGTAAATACGGATAATCAAAATTATCTTTGAAATTAATTCAAATCTTGCTTGACTCTTAGAGGTGATTTAATAGTTATTACCTATAACTATGCTTTATACAAACTCTTACACAAAATTTAATTGTAAGATGACAATAAAGAGCGAAGAAAAAAAACTATGAGATAGAACATTTTACAAAGGGTGAAAATGTTAACTAATAGCAATTTATTACTCTTCTAGGTTATAATAGAAAATGATCGATTTTACCTAATCATATTCAAGTTGTAAATACGGATAATCAAAATATTCTTGAGTTAACTCACTCATACTAAGGAATCACAACAACCTCATTGAAGTGTCATTAAGAAAATCCACTGAGAGAGGAGATTAGCAATTTGATGATTATGTTGTGTATCTCAAGAACATGAGTTTGACATTAGATTGGAGAGTGATCTAATCTCTTTTAGTCAAGTCAAACAAAGTGTTAACTCTCATAAATGGATAGAAGCCATTAGGATGAGATGAAATCAATGAAAGACAATGATGTTTGGGATCTTGTCGAATTACTCATCGATAAAACCCATTGGTTGTAAATGGATTTTAAAACCAAAGGATTCAAAAGGCAATGTCGAAGATATAAAGCATTTAGTTGCTAAAGGTTTCACTCAAAGGAAGACATTGATTAAGAGACTTTCTCTCTAGTTTTTCAAAAGACTCTTTTAGAATCATTATGACTAGTAGCTCATTATGATTTAGGTTACATCGATGGATGTAAAGGCGTATTTCTCAATGGTGACATTGAAGAAACTATATATATGTGCAGAAAATTTTCAATCTTCTGATTCAAAACACCTGATATGCAAATTAAACAAATCCATCTATGATTTAAAGCAAGCTTCCCGTCAATGGTATAAGAAATTTGATCAAGTGATTACTTCTTTTGGTTTTAAAGAAAATACTGTTGATCAATGCATTTATCACAAAATAAGTGGGTGTAAATTCATTATCCTAGTGCTATATGTTGATGATATTCTACTGGCAAGTAGTGATATAGGCCTTTGCATGAAATCAAAAATTTATTTGAGATAAATTTGAAATGAAAGATCTTTGGAATGCATCTTTTGTGTTAGGTATACAAATTTATCGAGATCGTTCTCATACTTGGTTTATCACAAAAGTCATATATTGATAAAGTGCTTAGAGATTTGGCATGAAAGATTGTGCACCGGATACACCCAATGCTAAAGGTGATAAATTTAGTTTGCTTCAATGTCCAAGAAATGAATTTGAAAAGAAAGAGATGGAAAAGATCCCTTATGCATCTGCAGTAGGGAGTCTTATGTATTCAAGTTTGTACGCGTCCGGATATTGCGTACATTGTTGGAATGCTTGACAGATATTTAAGTAACCCATGAATTGATCATTGGAAAGCAATAAAAAGGGTTATGCGGTATCTGAAGAGAACAAAAGACTTTACGCTCACATATCAAAGATCATATCATTTGGAGATCATGGGGTACTCCGATTCTGATTTTGTTGGTTGCCTCGATAGTAGAAGTTTCACTTCAGGTTATATTTTCTTATTAGCTGGAGGAGCTATATCTTGAAAAAGTGTTAAACAATCACTTATAGCTTCTTCCACTATGGAAGCAGAATTTATATCTTGTTATGAGGCATCAAATCAAGGAATATGGCTACAAAATTTTATCACTAGGCTAAATATTTTTGATGGAATAGAGAGATCATTAAAAATAAATTGTGATAATAGAGCTGCTGAGTTGTATTCAAAGAACAACCGAAGTTCGTCAAAATCAAAGCATATTAACATAAAGTTTCTTGTTATAAAAGAAAGAGTTCAGAGTTCTCAAGTATATTGAACATATTAGTACAAATTTTATGATTGCGGTCCACTTACAAAAGATTTACCACCAAAGTATTTCATGAGCATGTGACTGTATGGTGGTTTACTTTGATAATATCTTGCTATAGTGGGAGTTTGCTTATGTTGTTCAATGATTATAAATATATTTTTCTGATTAGAATAAAATATTGTTATTATCTTATAGTTGAAAACTCTGAAATAAAGTTATGTAATTTCAATTACAGTTTAGCATAAATGAAACTATATGTATAACTCTTTGAGTTATAACATAATTAGAAATAGACATGATATATGATCATTACATAAATTTTATGCTACATCCTTACTTGATCTATGTCATTAATTATATTGATTTAGTGATCACGATGATTATAGAAAAATTATAATAAATATCACTTTGATTCTATGTCAATATTATTAATGGACCAGATTGTCTAAAGATGTTTCTCTTTAAAGATAGCAAATATTAAGCTCTTAAAATATTTAATAATGTATAATTGTCAAGCAATATATATATGTGGCTCAAGTGAGAGATTGTTGGGAATTTTTGAATGTGGGCTCACATATGAATTTAATTATACATTATCTTATTTATTTTTTATTAATTTTGTGATCAAATAAAGATTAATTAATTTTAGCTTTGAGACATCTTATTAATTTTGTATGAAATTATCATGTGTAGACCTGACATTTTTTTTATTTTAATGGTTAAATAAAATGAAATGAACTCAAGTATAAATAGTCTAGTCATTCTAAAGGGTGAAGTTCTCATTTTTCTCATCCCATCTTTGAGTGAAAAGAGGCTATTTCTCTCTCTCTCTCTCTCTCAAGAACACCTTTAGAAGTGGGCCAAAATCCGCATTAGCTCTTCCATTGGATTCAGACGCTCGATTACATCTTCTTGATGATTTGATATGAGATCAATTAGATAAATTTATTTTTTATCTTTACATATTTCCAACATATTACACATATAATATTTTAATAATGATTAATTGAATTACATATTTGTTGGATTGATAGAGTTATAAGCTAAAAAAACCAACTAAAATTTTTGAACGGTTCAACTTAAGCCTACTTTAATAACTAAACCCAGTCAATTTTTCAACATTTTTAATGGCCTTAACCCATAGAACACGGGACTTCGAAAGTCAAAACTCAATCACCCGCAATAGAAGAAAAAAAACGCACAATAAAAAAACCAATAAACAAAGTTATATCTCTTTCGAATTCTCCTTCCCCATCAAAGTCTATATATACTGTTCTATAAGCCAAGACAGAAAACGAAGAAACAAAAGAAGAAAAAGCTTTCACATACTGTAACATGGCTGTGCAGATCGAAGCTTTTGGTTCCGGCGATATCATGTTCTACGTAGTCCTCATATGGCTCTTGATCGTCTCGATGGTTATCTTCGCCTAGTTTAACGATGACGATCTCTTATATCGACGGTCAAAAACGACGGGGCAGAAGTTCGCCGGAGGCAAAAGCTGCGCCTGTGGTGGGTGCCGAGCTGGTGTTGGAGTCTGTGGTACATATCTTTCTTGAGGCTGAAGATTTTGAGCGGTTGTCTGTGAATATTATATGAGGGAAAACTTTGTGTTATGGGGAGTTTATATATCGTTAATCTCAATGTAAATTAAATGACTCCCATAACTATTCTGATTCAAAGTTTGCATCAGCATAGTTTGAAGAGTTTTTTTTTACTGTTTTCGAGTTGTAAATTTGTATATATATATATTGAGACTGTGAGCCTGTGAGGGCAATTAAATTCACACACATGCACTTAAATTCGGGTCACAGCATTGTGAGGAGGCTCCCAATCAACGGGCCTCTCTGTCTCGCACTGTAAATTTGTATATGTTGATCTATCTTCTGATCTTGATCCGGAAAGAAATTGTATTTTGACATTTTGATCAAATAAAATGAAATTTAAAGTTGTTAAATTTAAAAATATAATATATGTATGAATAATCGATCAAAATTTAAATTATAATTTTTTAAAAGTTTAAATTTTTAATTATCTTATCACACGATTAGAGCCAACTATTGTGAAGATTTTGAACCATCTTATTAGGCATAAACACCCAATTTTTTTTAATTATTGTGAATGTCTCTAATTTTAATAATGTTAAAAAGAATGGATGACTTTAAAAGGAGAAAAAACCAAAATTTAATTGGGTGTAGGATAACTACTCTTAGGATATATGTTAATTCTAAAGATTAAACTATTATGAGTAAAATCATTATATAATAAATTATATAAGTTTATTATACTGCAGATACTTATAAAGTTATTTTGTACAAATACAAAGATATAAATCTCTAAAATAAGATAAGATGATAATATGAAAAAAAAAACTATACATAGGAAAGTAATATATGAATAAGAATTATGATCATTCTTACTCTATTACTTAGCATATGAAGCACTAATTAAGTGATTTGATATATAAACACAAAGGTATGTATATATAAGTAGCTATGTAATTAGATAAGTTAAATTACAGGGCACTTAAATATGGTTGATATTTATATGATTTGGTCACCCTTTCATTTAGATATACACCTAGCCTAACTCAACACTAAGATTCCCACTAGATTTTGTTATCATTAACAATACACCTTCATTGAGAAATTTTTTGTACCAATAGTCTCATTAACTAGTAATTGAGACACATTATTTTTTTACAACAAAGCCAGAAGCAAGATATCATAGTCCTCTTTACTAGATCATAAAGCTCATACTTTAAGTGAGTAACAACTCCTAATTATCACTAATAGTTTATATCAATTTACTTCAAAGTGAGGAAACCCTCACTATCATATCTCATTAGATAACAAAAAATTATCTTTGAAATTAATTCAAATCTTGCTTGACTCTTAGAGGTGACTTAATAGTTATTACCTATAACTATGATTTATACAAACTCTTACACAAAATTTAATTGTAAGATGACCAGAATAAAAGAGCGAAGAAAAAAAAACTAATAACGAGATAAAACATTTTACAAAGGGTGAAAATGTTAACTAATAACAATTTATTACTCTTCCTACAGTTACAATATAAAATGATCAGATAATTTTACCTAATCATATTCAAGTTGTAAATACGGATAATCAAAATATTCTTGAGTTAACTCACACTCATACTAAGGAATCACAACAACCTCAAATTGAAGTGTCATTAAGAAAATCCACTAGAGAGGAGATTAGCTTTGGATGATTATGTTGTGTATCTCCAAGAACATGAGTTTTACATTAGATTGGAGAGTGATCCAATCTCTTTTAGTCAAGTCAAACAAAGTGTTAACTCTCATAAATGGATAGAAGCCATTGAGGATGAGATGAAATCAATGAAAGATAATGATGTTTGGGATCTTGTCGAATTTTAAATCAAGAAAACCCATTAATTGTAAATGGATTTTAAAACTAGCGGATTCAAAAGGCAATGTCGAAAGATATAAAGCACATTTAGTCGCTAAATATTTCACTCAAAAGGAAGACATTGATTAGAAAGAGACTTTCTCTCCAGTTTTTTCAAAAGACTCTTTTAGAATCATTATGACTAGTAGCTTATTATGATTTAGTTACATCGATGGATGTAAAGGCGTATTTCAATGGTGACATTGAAGAAACTATATATATGGTGCAACCAGAAAATTTTCAATCTTCTGATTCAAAACACCTGATATGCAAATTAAAGAAATCCATCTATGATTTAAAGCAAGCTTCCCGTCAATGGTATAAGAAATTTGATCAAGTGATTACTTCTTTTGGTTTTAAAGAAAATATTGTTGATCAATGCATTTATCACAAAATAAGTGGGTGTAAATTCATCATCTTAGTGCTATATGTTGATGATATTCTACTGGCAAGTAGTGATATAGGCCTTTTGCATGAAACCAAAAAATTTATTTCAGATAAATTTGAAATGAAAGATCTTGGGAATGCATCTTTTGTGTTAGGTATACAAATTTATCGAGATCGTTCTCATGGTATACTTGGTTTATCACAAAAGTCATATATTGATAAAGTGCTTATTAGATTTGGCATGAAATATTGTGCACCAGGATACACCCATTGCTAAAGGTGATAAATTTAGTTTGCTTCAATGTCCAAGAAATGAATTTGAAAAGAAAGAGATGGAAAAGATCCCTTATGCATCGCAATAGGAGTCTTATGTATGCTCAAGTTTATGCAGCGTCCGGGATATTGCGTACATTGTTGGAATGCTTGGCGAGATATTTAAGTAACCGTGAATGGATCATTGGAAAGCAATAAAAGGGTTATGCGATATCTAGAGAACAAAAAAGACTTTACTCACATATCAAGATCATATCATTTGGAGATCATGGGGTACTCGATTGATTTTGTTGGTTGTCTGATAGTAGAAGTTCACTTGTTATATTTTCTTATTAGGAGCTATATCTTGAAAAAGTGTTAAACAATCACTTATAGCTTCTTCCACTATGGAAGCATAATTTATATCTTGTTATGAGGCATCAAATCAAGGATTATGGCTACAAAATTTAATCACTAAGCTAAATATTTTTGATGGAATAGAGAGACCATTAAAAATAAATTGTGATAATAGAGCGAGTTGTATTCAAAGAAAGTTCGTCAAAATCAAAGCATATTGACATAAAGTTTCTTTTGTAAAGAAAGAGTTCGAGTTCTCATTATCTATTGAACATATTAGTACAAATTTTATGATTGCAGATCCACTTACAAAAGATTTACCACCTAAAGTATTTCATGAGCATGTGGCTCGTATGTGAGTGGTTTACTTTGATGATATGTTAGCATAGTGGGAGTTTGCTTATGTTATTCAATGATTATAAATATATTTTTCTGATTAGAATAAAATATTGTTATTATCTTATAGTTGAAAACTCTGAAATAAAGTTATGTAATTTCAATTACAGTTTAGCATAAATAAATGAAACTATATGTATAACTCTTTTGAGTTATAACATAGGACCAATTAGAAATAGACATGATATATGATCACATTACATGAAATTTTTATGCTACACATCCTTACTTGATCTATGCCATTAATTATATTGATTTAGTGATCACTGATGGGTCTTATTATAGAAAAATTATAATAAAGATCACTTTGATTCTATGTCAATATTATTAATGGACATTAAAGATGTTTATCTTTAAAGATAGCAAATATTAAGCTCTTAAAATATTTAATAATATATAATTGTCAAGCTATATATATGTGGCTCAAGTGAGATTGTTGAGAATTTTGAATGTGGGCTCACATATAAATTTAATTATACATTATCTTATTTTTAAGCTTATTAATTTTGTGATCAAATAAAGATTAATTAATTTTACTTTGAGACATCTTATTAATTTTGTATGAAATTATCATGTGTAGAGACCAGGACATTTTTTTTATTTTAATGGTGGGAAATAAAATGAAATGCAAGTATAAATAGTTTCAATTCATTAAAGGGTGAAGTTCTCATTTTCCTCTTATCCCATCTTGAGTGAAAAGAAGGCTATCTCTCTCTCTCTCTCTCTCTCTCTCTCTCTCTCTCTCAAGAACACCTTTAGAAGTGGAAGGCCAAAATCATTAGCTTTCTTCCATGGATTTGATTACGATTGTCTTCTTGAAGATTTGATATGAGATCTGCAGATAAATTTATTTTTTATCTTTACATATTTCAACATATTACACATATAATATTTTAATAATGATTAATTGAATTACATATTCGTTCGATTGATAGAGTTATAAGCTAAAAACACCAACTAAAATTTTTGAACGGTTCAACTTAACCCTACTTTAATAACTAAACCCAGTCAATTTTTCAACATTTTTAATGGCCTTAACCCATAGAACACGGGACTTAGTCAAAAAGTCTAAACTCAATCACCCGCAATAGAAGAAAAAAAAAACGCACAATAAAAAAACCAATAAACAAAGTTATATGAATTCTCCTTCCCCATCAAAGTCTATATATACTGTTCTATAAGCCAAGACAGAAAACGAAGAAACAAAGAAGAAAAAGCTTTCACAGTACTGTAACATGGCTGTGCAGATCGAAGCTCTTGGTTCCGGCGATATCATGTTCTACTTAGTCCTCATATGGCTCTTGATCGTCTCGATGGTTATCTTCGCCTCGTTTAACGATGACGATCTCTTATATCGACGGTCAAAACGACGGGGCAGAAGTTCGCCGGCGGCAAAAGCTGCGCCTGTGGTGGGTGCCGAGCTGGTGTTGGAGTCTGTGGTACATATCTTTCTTGAGGCTGAAGATTTTGAGCGGTTGTCTGTGAATATTATATGATGGAAAAATTTGTGTGATGGGGAGTTTATATATCGTTAATCTCAATGTAAATTAAATGACTCTGATTCTTTGCATCAGCATAGTTTGAAGATTTTATTACTGTTTTCGAGTTGTAAATTGTATATAAATATATTGAGACAGATATGAACAGGGGTTATCGTGGAAAACCGGTTAAGGGAAAAAATCGCCTGCTCCAGAACTTTATATGTGTTAGATCTATCTTCTCCGTTAGTTGGAGAAGAATGTTCTTGACAATATTCTATGAAAAAATCTGATGTCTTTAAAAAGTTTAAAGGAACGATCTTAAAATCTTGATCTTAAAAAAGTCTTTCTATCCTACGATCTCAAAGCAGCTCACGATCTTGAGATTCTTTGGTCCATGATAGATCCTCATTTTTTTTCTTTTTAATCTTAAAATATTGGTACTAAGAAAAAAATAGATTTTGGGTGGCACTTATGAATTGGAAAACTCCAACCACTATGATTATCGATTATTTGATGATCAGCCTTAATGATATATAAGATTTATTATCTTGGCGAAACTTATAATATGTCATTTTGGTGACCATTTGGCGGATATCCATTTTTCTCGATAAAACTCGAAATAATAGATGATATTGATGTTGCTATGTTCACTCGCCATCTTTTGTAAGTTTGATAAGATTAGATAGCATTTAAAATCTAATTAATCTTGATCGATTAATTTTCGAGGATGTAGATTCAAGTTTGCATCCATAGTTTGAAGAGTTTTTTTTTTTGTTGTAGAGTTGTAAATTTGTATATATATATTGAGGCTGTCCTAAATTAAATTCATACACACCATTGTCACAGCATTGGAAGGAGCTCCCAATCAGCACCTCTCGTATCTTAAATTTGTATATGTTGATCTATCTTCTGATATAAAAGAAATTGTATTTTGACATTTTGATCAAATAAAATGAAATTTAAAGTTGTTAAATTTAAAAATATAATATATGTATGAATAATCGATCAAAATTTAAATAATAATTTTTTAAAAGTTTAAATTTTTAATTATCTTATCACACGATTAGAGCCAACTATTGTGAAGATTTTGATCCATCTTATTAGGCATAAACACAATTTTTTTAAAATTATTGAATGTCTCTAATTTTAATAATGTTAAAAGAATGGATGACTTTAAAAGGAGAAAAAACCAAAATTTAATTGGGTGTAGGATAATGTACTACTCTTAGGATATATGTTAATTCTAAAGATTAAACTATTATGAGTAAAATCATTATATAATAAATTATATAAGTTTATTATACTGCAGACACTTATAAAGTTATTTTGTACAAATACAAATATATAAATCTCTAAAATAAGATAAGATGATAATATGAAAAAAAAAAAAACTATACATAAGAAAGTAATATATGAATAAGAATTATGAGAAAAAAAAACTAATAACAAGATAAAACATTTTACAAAGGGTGAAAATGAGTTTTGAGATGTTGATGAATAATTTAAAGTTTTTTAAATTCTCTCAATTATATTCTTTAATATAAGCTCACTTTACTTAGTTTTTATATTAATAATTTCTTATTGAGCTTTTAGGTATGTATGGCCTTTAACACTAATAAAAATTTCAGCTATTATATATATATATATATATATATATATATATATATATATATATATATATATATATATATATATATATATATATATATATATATATATATCTTTTAAGTAGTTATTAGTAGCCATTCTACTTAATAGATCATTCAAAATCAACAAGTTTATGAAAATTATAATTCATATAGTCTTATACTTAGCCTATTATATAATTTGCATCATATAATATGATCTACATATGATAATATATAATTGTTTAATACATTATAATGGCTAGGTTAAAGACAAATTAAAACTAGATTGCATAGTTCATTTGTCAATCTTACTATATGATAGTAGCATTTGACCTAAATAATACTATAAAATACATATATCATATTATTTAATCTTGATTATATTTAGATGTTTCATATAATGCGACATAATTTATCTAATATTATATGATCTATATTGTACTATATTATTTATATAGTACTATACAAATGATTGTAACAAAAAGCCATAAAAATAAAATCTATAGCACTAATTAATTTCAATAGCCTAATTATTATGTCTAATGATCAATATAATAATTAAATTTATCAATTTCTTGTAATATAAATAATAAAAATAATTATTAACAAAATATAATTTAACATGTTTTAATTAATTATGTTCACGTCTCCTTCGAATGTTGATAAATATGGTCTTAAATATTTTTATAATGAAAGCTAATATTTGAATCTGATAAAAGCTTCAATCTTTGCTAAGCTGTTCGACCACTCCTGCCGCCCAAAATCTTCAAAATATTTTACATTATATTTTTTTTATCAAATAGAAAAAAAAATAAACTCATGTATTTCTAGAAGTTTCAACCAAGCAACCTAAAGTAATTTAAATATACTGCATTTTTTTTATACTGTATTACTTTTACAATGGAT
Organism: Cymbidium sinense; assembly: GCA_021442155.1. Taxonomy (NCBI): domain Eukaryota; kingdom Viridiplantae; phylum Streptophyta; class Magnoliopsida; order Asparagales; family Orchidaceae; genus Cymbidium; species Cymbidium sinense. Next base: position 172,337,378 of record CM038218.1, on the reverse strand, counting down.
TCCTTTTTCAAATAACCAAATAACCCCTAAAAAAATTTCATATTCTTCTTGATTATTTACGTCTATGCATGCTTATAAGTGAAACATAGGCATCTAGATATAATTTCTTAGCTCTTTGACTAAATTTGATTTTAAAGTTCAATTATAAATTCAGTTTTTATTTTGAAAGTTATTTAACAATATAATAAATCGATATATCTGATTATTATTAAGCGTAACTCATAGGGATGATTATTAAAATTTTTAATCACATTTAAAATATCAATTAATCATTATTTAAAATTAAAAAATAATTTATCACCAATCAACCACAGTATCTTAGTGATTTTACAAAAAATAAAAAATGCACAGTATCTTAGTAAAGCTCTCAACAAATTAACCTCTCATGCGACGTGCTACCCAATTCTAGCGGACTCTTTGTTCAATTCCGAATCCTCGTTTGGTTATTAAAACCTCTGAGGCTTTGCGGGAAGAGCTCAAGACCCGTGGGCACGGATGGAAGTTCAACGAATCAGGGAAGGTGATTGAATCGGTTGATTCGAATTCTCACGGATCCCATGCGTCGAATGGTAAAATCTCTCTGCAATGACTTCTCAGCTATATTGATCCGTTTAACTGAATTAGCTTCTATTCGGCATCCATTAAACTAGGTTTTTGAGGTGACTGTGCTTGGCGTCGCGGAGGCTGGTCGGCTGAAGTTCGCTTTGAGTTTGGCACATTGATAGTAGGTAAAGATCGAATATTTTCTTGAGGTATTGCCATCACTCCTTCCTCACTCCAATTACTATTGTTTTGTTTTTTCTACGAAGATGACATTAATCGTTTCCAAGATCTGATCTTTTTCACCACTTCTTTACTGGATATTTGTTTTTACGTAGATCTGCGCATGATCGCTGTGTTTTATTTTTTTCTGTAAATTTCTGCTTCATTATTTTGTTTCAATATTTAATGAATAATTATTTGCTGGATGGTTGTCGACTCTACATGCTTATTTGCGTTCATTCGTACACTTCCATGATTTCTTTTCAAGGGACATTTTGCTGTTGTTTCTTTCGGTTTTAATTACATAAATCTGTTAAATTTTACGTTTCAGAGATCATTTGTTTACTGAAAATGATAAAACATATACTGTAATGCGGTGAATTTATTGGATTCCATCATTTGGCTGAATGTTAGGAATTAACATTGGTTTTAAACTCTAAAAATGCCTTCAAGAAATTGATGATTTCATTTTTCACACACAAAGCGAGTGGAAAATAAATCATCCTTTACTAAAACATTTTTCTATCCAATGCTGCTTTTCAATTAGAAGTCAGACAATTTTGGTTAATTCTTGCATTTGTTGTTCTTGACTGCCCTGCTAACCATTAGGGATAGTTATAATTTCTTTATATGAGTTTACTCTAGAAAATTTTCTTTTCTTCTCAAGTCTATCTTATTATTTTTGAACTATTAATGAGTTAGGTTTGAAGTTTTTATGCCTTCAATTTTTTTGGCTATGCTTATGCGTGAACTTTAGGTGAAGATAGGCTCAACTTCATGATAAAAACTTATAAAAGGAAGGAGATGAGCAATAGCACTGAACATGAGAAGTCTTCACCTGGTATAAGTTATTATTTCATACCGTCTTGATCCATTTATTGCAAATTTTTTTTGTTAAACTTGCATTTTTTTGGGAGTAATGTCCTGGTTGTCTATTTGTCTTAAGATTGTGAGTTATACGTGGGCTGAACTTAAAAACCAAATGGTTCAACTATTTTTTATTTGAATTTTTTTTTAAAGTTTGATTGATAACCAGAGTTAGACAAGACTTTACTAGGAAAGATAATTAGCATATTAAAGTATGCAATTGATCCAGTAGGATCTCTTAAAATTGGGTCAGTTTACCAAGATTAGGCTATTTGATTCAACTCAATCTAAGTTGACTATTACTGCTAACCCAACCAATGGGTTAGGCTAATTCCAATGTTCAAGCTACTTAGACCTTATCCAGGTACATTAGGTTAACTCACAAAAAGACGCTTCATTGACATCCTTTAGGCAACTCTCATGTGGTAAGGAAGATAACATAGAGAAAAAAAAATCATAGAATGAGTGTGTGGAGGCAACACAAGAGCATTCAACCACTTCAAGGAAGAGGCTATTCCTTACCTAACCATGGTCTAGCTGAATTTTTTTTTTCTTATCTTTGTTGGTTAAAAGTACGTTTCTCATCCTATATCAATTTATAAAAAAAGAAAAAAAAAACCTTTTTTAGGTGCTGTTATGCATCTTTTGGTACTTGTAAAACTTTGTAGGACAAGAAATATGTTGCAACATGCATCGACTTTTCTATTGATATAGAGCTGTGGTTGAGGAGTCTAAAATGACAAACCTGTTCCTTTTCTTTTTCAAAATGATATTATTGTAGCATTTTCTTTGCTTCAATCGCCATGTACCAAGTAAGTTCCTCCTGGCCACCTTTTTTCCCTTAAAACATTGGTGGATTTAAAATGCAATAATAACAGTAGTCAAACAATTAAGTTTTATTTCTTCTTTTATTCATCACTTGCTTATGTCTTCTAGTCTTATATACGTGTACAACCTAATAAATCATGATCTTTCTCTAAGAGTTTATCTTACTATGATGGAGAAATTTGCTATGATTGTTGAATTTGGTTTCTATTATATATATATCTTTGCATTATTCCACAACTTAACTCTATAATATAGATTTCATTACTTTAGTCTTCATTATATCATTTCCAAATGCTGTTCACATTATCTCTATTTTTTGTGATCATAACCTTTAAAGTTATACTCATACCTAGTTCAAGAAAACATTTCGAAGACCATGACTCAAGTAAATAGGGATGTGCATTCAATCAATATGGATGGATTTGTTAATGAATTTGTTAAATTAATTGAATCAAACTAAATCATTGAAAAAAGTAAATTGATTACATTATAGGCATAGCCGAAATAAATTGAACTGAAATATAGTTCAATATATTTTGTTCAGTTTTGATCTAATCAAATTTTGAAAAATAAATTCAAAATTTTTATTAGCATTTCAGTTTTTTGGTTAAACTAAATTTTTTTCTATAATCGAACTAAAACCAAAATCTAAATAACACCCTTATTTAAAACATAAAATTAACTCATCTTTTAATAAATCAAATCAAATTAATTAAATATACTCAATTTGGTTAAAATTTTCAGTTTAAATTAATTAATACACACCCCTATAAAAATGCCATTGTAAATGAAGGAACAAATCTTGAACTTATGTTTGCTACCATTACATTTTTTTCTCCATTATGAATAAATATTGATTTTTTAATGTAAATATGTGGCTTTCGTCAATGGTTCTACTGTGTTGAGAAGTCCTTATCCCGTTCAATAATCTTTATGGTTTTGAATTTCTTGGTCTGGCAGGTGGTTTGATAGTATGAAGAACATATTTGCTAAATGTATGAAGCTAGTCTTAGAAGTGTTGAAAACCATTCATGGACCATGGTTCTTTGTCATTTTCGCTGTTTTGTGAAGCCTTTTATGTCTTGGATGATTGAATTGTGCTACAACTCTTGTTGTTGGAGAATCTTTCTATTTAAAATAGTTTATATGTAGTCTATCATGAAACTTATCAAAGTTAAATGATAGAGATATGTTTGTGCTAATTCTATGCATGATGTAGGGTATAAGCAGGCGAATCTTTGTTCATGTTCTCATTTGAAAATTACTTTGTTAGGTGTTATTTCGTGTTGAAATGGCTCGAAATGTCGTGTTTGTGTTGTTTGAAATGGCTCGAAAAATAATAATTCGAAAAATCTATAAGAGGGAGGATTTGAACCCGGGCAATTCTTTTGCATAACAAAAGTTCCAACCATTAAGCCATGCTTGCAGCTGTGATATCTGTGTGTGTGTGTGTGTGTGTCATACATTAAAATATGGGAGAGAGTAATTGAGCATAGGTTACGATGTGATACAAAAGTTTCTCACAATTAGTTTGGTTTCATGCCAAGTAGATCTACTATGGATGCTATACATTTATTGAGAGGTTTGATTGAGAAGTATAGAGAAAATAAGGAGAATCTGCATATGATATTTATTGATTTAGAGAAAATTTATGATAAAGTTTCAAGAAATGTTCTTTGAAGAGTTCTAGAAAAGAAAGGAGTTAATATTGGTTATATTCAAATCATTAAGGATATGTATACTAGAGTTGTTACTTGTGTTCAAACACAAGGAGGATTGACAAAATATTTTCCTATTTCAGTTGGATTACATCAAGGATCAGCTTTAAGCCCTTATCTTTTTGCTTTAGTTATGGATGTTCTTAATAGGCATTTACAAGAAGATGTACCTTGGTGTATGCATTTTGATGATGACATTCTTCTTGTTGATATATAGAGAGGAGTCAAGAGAAACTTGAATTATGGAGGTCAACCTTAGAGTCTAAAAGTTTTAGTTTAAGTAGATCTAAAGCGAATATATGGAGTGTAATTTTAGTTGTAGAAGTTCTAGTGGTAGTGTTGTGACATTAGGTGAACAAGTCATTAAAAAGGAATGGCGATTAAGATATTTAGGCTCTATTCAAAATGATAGTGAAATAGATGGAGATGTTATTAGTAGAATTCAAGTTGGATGGTTGAAGTGGAGGAATGCATCGGCTGTTGTGTGATAGAAAAGTTAAACTTAAGGAAAGTTTTATAAGATGGTGGTAAGACACGCAATGACTTATGGTGAGAATGTTGTCCAATAAAAGAGAAGCATAAGACTAAGTTAAGTATTCTACGAGATGAGGATGCTCGGGTGGATGAGTGACTTTACTCTTAAAGAATAAAATCTGAAAGAGTATGTTTGGGAAAAAGTTAGTAGCTCCAATGAGATAAGATTAGAGAGAGTCATCTTAGATGATTTGGCCACATAAAGCGTCGGCTCCGACGACCTGATTAAGAGAGTAGATGCATTAGATTTACCTTATGTTAAGAAAGGTAGAGTTAGACCTAAAAAGACTTGGTTAAGATGTATAAAAAATGACCTTAGTATACTTGAATTAAATGAGAATGTGACACATAATAGGACACAATGGAGACGAGGGATTTATGTAGCCGACTCCACTTATTGGGATAAAGGCTTGTTATTGTTGTTGTTGTTGTTTATATATATATATATATATAATAATAATAATAATAATAATAATAATAATATTTTATTTTGAGCTAAATCTAACCGAACACGATCGAACAAAAGATTGTTCATGTTCGGATCATTTATCAATCGAGCTTGAAATTTTCGTGTTTGGCTAACGAAACGAAACCACAATGAACTTTTTTTGACAGCCCTGGCATGATGAGTCAATCTTTGTTTCATTGTTCAAGTAACTCTCGTGCTACTTGTTTTACTTCACAAAGTATATACATTAGGAAAATGAGGATTGTTTTATGCTTTTATATCACGCCTAGTCCTGACAAAAATAATATTTATCGAACTACATGCTTAGAAATTCATGACAATAGGACACGTTAAGAGTTCTTAATATGCCATTTTAGCTAGCGAATGCCTATGTAAACATAAGGGCAGACCTGGGGTAGCAGTAAGTTGCATCGATTGTAACACTAGAAGTCTTAGTTTCCAGTCATAGAAGTAATCTTTTGATAATGTTGGATTAAGGTCGCTTGCTTTAACTTTCAAAACTTGCATTGGCAGTAGCTCCGTGCACTTAGTATGCCCTTTTAATGCCTTTGTAAACATAATAGATATTTTGATGATGAGAAATATGTTATTCATTTAGAACTACATTTCTTTTGCTTATGGCTTATTGTGCACTCATCTCATTCTCATCCTCACTTAATATCACATCATTAGTGGCTCTAACGTTATGTGCCAAGAGGTGTGCACCTTATTTAGTGGCACTTCGAATCATTCTTGAACTTGCTTTTATGCTTTTAAGTTAGATAGTTGAAACATGCCTATGATGTAAGAAAATTTGAGTTTTTGTTAAGAAAATTTTTTTGGTACTTAAACATATTATGCTTTGGGCATAATCTATCCTCTTCACAACACTGCCTTTGTCGAGTCTCAAGTCTCGGATAAGAAAAATGGATGGTTGCATTAGGTAGTCGACATCCAACATAAAACTTGTTGAAAAGTTATGACATGAATTATTTAATACATTGTGTTAATGCTAAGGCGTTCCTTGGAAGCGATATGCTATATGACTTGAATCCAATGAAAAGTTTGTAAGGGATACTACATTGACGCCAGGATGCAGTGTTAAATAAGCAAGTGTTCTCACATTATGGACAGATGCGGGCAAATGAGTTAGTCCATGATATTAAAATTAGGACAAAATTTTGAAATATAGGTACTCTTACAGATAAATTAATAAAATTAATAGATATTACGATTCATAGAAGATAAATATCTTATATATTTAAGAAATTAAATGGGTTAAGGAGAAGGCCAAGGAAATTGATAGTTTATGTTTCAAACTTTGGTATTCTGGTAGGAGTCATACTAGAAATTGTATGTGTGATTATAAATAAGAGTTGGAAGAATATTATGGAAATTGATATGATTAAATATATAATTATAGTTTTAAAGATTATTATTGATTCTAAGATTATTAATATTTTAAGCGATTATGCTCCTCAAATAGGCTTGGATGTATGCTAAAAAAAACAAAAATTTGCAATGACCTTGAGGGATTAATACAAAGGATATTGCTTGAAGAAAGAGTATTTATTGGAGGTGATTTAAATGAGCATGATGGTAGAGTGGTAGCAAATTTTAAAAGCATTCATAGTGGCGATGGATTTGGAGTGACTAATGAAGAAGGTAGGATTATATTAGATTTTATTTTAACTTATGATTTTGTAATTGCTAATATTTTATTTAAAAAAAATAGATGAGCATATTATCAATTAAAAGAATGGACATAGTAAAACACAAATTGATTATTTTCTGATAGGAAAAATAGATTGTTTGGATTATAAGGATTATAAGGTCCTTTCAGATTAATATTTAAGTACCCAACATTGATTATTAGTTTTGAGTTTTTAGATGAATGGTTGAAAATTGAAAAATAAAGTAAACCATTATCATTCTAAATGAAGATAGAGAATTTTATTTTTATTGTCGTATTAGCAAAATCGAAGTTGAAGAGGGTTTAAAGAAAATAAAATGTGAAAAAGTATTAGGACTTGATGATATTTTAATAGAAGTGTGGAAATGCTTAGGATATCAAGGAATTTCTTAGGTTATTAATTTTCTTAATATTATTTTGAAGATCTAAAAGATGCTTGATGAGTTGAAAAAGAATTTGTTGATTCCTACTTTTAAGAATAAAAGTGATGTACATGAATGTGCAAATTCTAGAGGAATTAAGTTAATGTGTCATTCATATTGACCTCCACATATGTCGTCAACAAATCCATCAAACCGAGACTTGAGATGGCATCGCGCAAAATCCATGGATGTCAAAAATGATCGAAATGACCTCCGATCGACGAACGGACTTAGCGTTGAGCGTCAGTGATCATAATATAAATATCTAATCTAAAGATTCGCTCAGCTCGGTATCGATGTGTTGGCATGCTCGAGTTGGGAAAGCTACGGCGATGTCGAACGACTCGTTTATGAAATTAATCGCGCCGTTACAAATATCAAAATTATCAAATGAGGGTGCGCTCGATTGGACGAGTCATGCAAATGTTGAATGATTGGTGGCAGCTCGATAGAAATCTGCGGATGTTGCCAAAATCAACCCAAATGACCTCCGACGACGAACGCCCGTAGTGTTCGAGCATTTAACTGGTTAGAATATAAATATTGCACAACGCGATCAACCGTCAGCGTCGAATCATCAACACACGCATGTCGAAGTCGGGAGCCGTATAAACCAAACAATATCCATTCGTGAAATTGATTGTGCCATTAGCTTTAAAATATCAAAATCTATCAAGTACTGTTACTAAATCCGAATGATCACGAAAATCGAGTGGTCAGCGCGTTTTTGAGTTAAATTATTTCAATTTGGCCGACCAATAAATGGCCCGATCTAGCGATCGCCGTTGTGTTGAATATCAATAACCTTGATATATATATATATATATTGATTATCTAATCATGTCGGCGTAAAATTCACATTAAAGTCGAAAAGTCAATTTAAAAATCAATTTAACCCTAACCTAAATCCCTAAATTACCCTAAATCCCTAAGTTACCACTCAAACGACCTGTTCGGTTCGTTTTTTTTCTCCCTTCACGCACGACCTCACTTACCCGATCTCTCTTCACACTTGAGTCGCTCGTTCGTCTCCGTCTGCATGCACGAGAAGCCGAAGCTACTCCACGGCTCGATCCCCCCTCTTCACGCGATCGAACGACAAGGGTTTGGCTCTCCTCCACACACGCAACCACACGGCTCAGCCAACTGTTCCCCCTCCCGCTCGATCTTCTTCAAAGATACGCTCCAACCGCAAGCAACAGAGGCTCTCTCATTTTTTTTTTCACTTCCGCTCCCTTCTCCAAACCGCAAGGAAACCTTCCATTTTTCCTCTTCTCTCCCAAAATGCGAGCAAAGGTAGGATTGTTTTCCTTCTTCCTCCTCCTTGTTTTCTTCCTCTTTTCAATTTCTTCTTCTTTCTCACCCTTCCAATCCGAATTTCCCATTATTTCCCCTAGCTTCCCTTGGCCGAAAATCATTCTCCCTTTCTTTCAATTCCATTTCGGCTCTTCCATTTCCCTCATTTTTCACCAAAACCTGAAAATCCACTCTCCCATTTTCCTCATTTTCCACCAAAATCGAAAATTCACTCTCCCAATTTTCCCTGTATTGCCAAATCTGAATTTCCTATTTCATTTTGCATGAGGAGAAGAATATCATCATGAGTTCTTCTTTTCGGTTTCCGTTCTCCTTCATTACCTTCCACTTTTCACTAATCAGAGAAGAATATCGTCATTTGGTGGGTCATTCTCTTGGTTCTCCACGTCTCCCATTTCTGTCCCCTTGTCGACCTTTCTCTTCCCCGCAACCGAAGAGAAACACCATCATTAGGCAGGTTCCCCCTTTGGTTTCCGGCATATCCAACCCCATCTCTTTGCCGATCATTGCAATGTGCAGAAAAAATAGTCAGAATATGTGGGATCAATGTGTGAATGTGGATATAAGCATGCTTGTGTTTCTTTGTAAGTTTGAAGGCCTCATCGTGCTCATGCGCGAGATGAAAAATGCGGTTAGCGACATCGCCCTACGATTGCATACCAGTAAGACGCATCATATCATAAGGCGGACGAAATGAAAAAAATTTGTTGTGCATGAAGACGTCGCTATTCATTTCGTTAGATCAGTAACCAACATCCATTAGATGTCGCCATCCCTAGTCGAAATATTACCAAAATTTTGTCAAATTTCTAGACTTAGAAAAAAAAAAAGAGAAATGAATATAGATATTACCCTGCGTTTGTCTTCTTTCATGTGTAAAGGCCTATTATCGTTAGAGATGATCATCGATTGTGGTGTCATCATACTCATTACCTTCATTAAGCATCGTAAGCTAAACACTCCGTCGACCCCGCTGGGGATAACGCCGGAAGGCCATCGAAATTTCGTCGAATTTCTAGACTTAGAATATAAAAATGAGAAAAAAGAGACAATCAAAGAGTCTAAATAGAATTAAATAAAAGACTTAAATCGAAATTTTGAGCATAACAAATGTGAAGTTACAAATGCATAAAAGAAATACAAGGGCTTATAGGGAGTCTGATAGTTTGCTTAAAAACACAATCATGCAACTTATCAATGAGCATGTTTCATAGCATTTCTAATGAATGTTTAAACAGTGTTATAACATATGTTTGAGCAATAGAAGTAGTTAAGCAAAATACATTGAGTCGTAAAGTGTTAGCTTTCAAGTGATGATGTAATCCATATCAGATTTCAAATGAGATTATGTTCAATTCAATAGCTCATTAAGAACAAGAATCACTTATATGTATAAACATGGCTCCTTAAAGATAATTCAAATAGAGTTTATCATCACGATACATGAATTGAAAGCAAATAAAAAAAAGAAGTTTAAAGAAATCTAATAATGAAGTTGAAAGTTCAACAACAAGCATGTAATGAAATTCAAAGAAACGTGATTGCACATGTTTCGAAGCGATTTTCGTCTTCTTATTGCAAACTTTTAAATGTAACGATGTGACACTTTCATACATTATGAGATATGCTCACATTCAACTAGTTGCATTAATATATATATGAAAAGTTTAAATATACGATGTGACGTATATTTCAAGGCAAATAATCTTGCTTCAAGCTAGATATTTTAAAATCCACATAGCATTTTAAATGAAATAAATATTCGTGCATATGCTAAGACAATCACTTTCTTGATTTAGATATCTTGAAATACATGTAAGAGCTTGAACAAGAGAATAAGTACTTACATATGTTTTGAAGTAATTATATGCCTTGTCCAAGTGCTTCAAAGCTTGTTAAAGCCTTCAATGAATGAATTGAATACTTGCAAGATATTTTTATATTCAATTCATCAATCGCCACCGGATCTGCAATTTTTTGTGCAAGCAGACGGAAGACGACAATAAACTAAATGCTGCACAAATGAAGGAGCTTTTTTTCAATACAAAAAATTAAGGAATTTCATTTCTAAATTATGATTTTCAAAATCAACGAAATCATTAATTAGGTGAAATTATCTAAGCTATAAATACCTGTATGTGCTTGGACATAGAGATTTAATGTGCAAATTTTAATGTCTGAAAAGGCCAAGCAGGCTAAATAGGAATCAATTAAATAAAAATCTGAAATCAATCTCATAATTCAGAAATAAATACTACATATAGTTTTAAATACACCCGCATGGGCTCCAACACTACGCTAAATATTTAAATTTAAGTGTTTGAGGATGCTGCATAGGTTGCGATCCCGGTTTAGTCTTGGGCTGCAAAACTTAAAATCTATTATGAATTTCAACTTAAGTAAAATATCGGTAGTATTCATGCGAGATCCGATCTCTGTTAGAAACAGTTGACAGGATCTAAAGTTCTCAAATATATTCGATTTAATCAATTAACTACCCCGATGATGGCCGCGTTGAATGGTGATTTCAACCGGAGGATATATTTCCATCAAAATATGATTCTAATTTCAAATCAAATTAACTCAAATTCGGTGTTAATTTAAAAACTGTTTAAATGAAATTCAATCATTAAAAGCTTAATACAAAACTTCAATCCATTATTTGTCGGGGTGATAAATTAAAACTCTAACTCACAAGGAGCGATGTCATCAATGTTACTCATGTTTCTCATTCTTCTTAAGAAAGAAAGGCGTGGCTGTCGGCTTTTGCGTGACCAGTGGCTCAAGCAGATAAACGATTACCAATCTAATCGTGATTTGGCTGGTAAGACTCAATTATATTACGATCATACCAGATATACTCCCGATGGCTCGCCCTTTGATTTTGTGAATCATGTATACTTGATAGACAAACAACCCTTTGGGTAGATTTAAGATTGCTCCTTGACAAACACCCAGTCTGAGGATTTCTTCGACCGTAACACATGTTCTGATAAGGATCCTTCTTGGGTTGGGTCATTCTATCGACTAAGTAGACAGGACTACTGACTGGGATAATGGAACCATGAGATCTAGATGCAGCGTCATTCCCCACCATCCGGTTTAAGTTGAAATGATCAATTTCATAATCTTAAATTCTAAAACTCCATATGTTCTTCTTATACATTAAACTTAACCTAATAATGTCAGTTCTCTCACTTATTGGGAGGGGGTAACTATAGGGTTGCCTATAGAAAACTTGGAACCAGATCTAAAGTCCTCACCAAATGAAAGCGAAATCTCTGGGTAGTGTCTTATCTACTATTCCATCCGCCTTCTGAAAATTACACCGACGCATAAATCATACTCTTTTCAATTCTTCAGTTGTCGAGAGGTCGGTGGCAAATTTTCGGAGCCCACAATTCATTAAAATTATGGAGAGAGTAATTGAACGTATGTTACGTGATACACAAGTTTCTTAAAATCAATTTGGTTTCATGCCGGGTAGGTCTACTATGGATGTTATACATTTGTTGAGAGGTTTGATGGAGACGTATAGGAAGAGGAAGGATGATCTACACATGATATTTGTTGATTTAGAGAAAGTATATGAAAAGTTCCAAAATTAGTGTTTTTGAGAATTCTAGAAAAAAAAGTTGCTTATATTCAAGTCATTAAAGATATGTATATTGGAACTGTTACTTGTGTTCAAACACAAGAGGGATTGACCAAGTATTTTCTTATTTCCATCAAGGATTGACTTTAAGCCCATATCTTTTTACTTTAGTTATGGATATTCTTACTAGACATTTACAGAAGATGTACCTTGGTGTATACTTTTTTGCTGATAATATTCTTCTTGTTGATAAGACTAGAGGGAGTTTAAGAGAAGCTTGAGTTATGGAGATCAATCTTAGAATCTAAAGGCTTTCGTTTAAGTAGATTTATGGAGCAGAATGTTGGCTAACAAAAGAAGCAAAAAATTAAGTGTTGTAGAGATGAGGATGCTCAGGTAGATGACTGACTTTACACTTAGAGATAAAATGTGAAACAAATATATATGTGCAAAGGTTGGAGTAGCTCTAGTGATGTATATGATTTGAGAGAGTTGTCTTAGATGATTTGGTCACATAAAACGTTGGCCATGATGACCCAGTTAGAAGGGTCAATGTATTAGATTTATGTGAAGAAAGGTAAAGGTAGAGGTAGGCCTAAGAAGACTTGGTTATGTAGTATAAAAATTGATTTTATTTTATTAGAATTAAATTAGAATTTGACACTTAATAGGACTCAATGGAGAAGAAGGATTCATGTAGCCGATCCCACATAGTGGGATAAAGGTGTGTTGTCGTTGTTGTTGCTGCATTTGTACTATTAACATGATGCCTTTGTTAGGAAAACATACTTATTTGGAAGCACCAACTCAGTGAATGCACAAATTAATAAAAAAGAGATCAATTATTTATGTGATTTGGCCAACTTAATAACTTACATTCCCAGGAGACAAGATGATCTAATTTACTTACAAGCCCTAGATGTACAAACAAAGGGGGCACACATAATGCTCATCTCTAAACCTAGGTAAATCAAATCTTGCACTAAAAGAGAAGTCTAAAACCTCTTAAGCTAAATAAATAAAAAAACATCATAGTATTTTGTTAAAATTACAAGAACCAAAGAGATCTCCATTTGGATGCTTCTTAAAAAAGCTTCCTTCTCTTGGTTTCTCTCTCCCTTTTTGGTTCTTAATATTAATTGTCTATAGCCCTCAAGCACACACACTCTCCATACTTCTCTTCCTTTTCTTATTTATAGGAGTTGAAGCCAAAAATTGAAAGCACCTTCTTGTTCAAATAACAGGATTTGTAACTTTCAAATCAAATCTAATTCAAGAATAAAAGATAATCAAGCCATTTGTTTTAAATTTGTGCTTGTTCTCATAAATTATAGAGGCAATATCCCAAGAAGCTTTATATTAGAATGTTGGTAACATAGCTTTTAGTCATTATAATGTACTAGGGCATATCTAAGGAACATGTGGTCGATAATGCCTGTACTTCATATTATATTACTGCATTGGCTTCACAAAGTGCATATTATCAAGAAGCATGTGAATCCAAAAAGAAGAATCTATGGCTGAGTTGCCTGAATTCATTATAACTGTATGCTTCTTATTGAAGGCTTGAACACTTTTTCATGGATATTTATAGGTTCTCGAAATTGAAAATTCTGTTATAACAGTTTGTCATTTTAAGCTTGACTTCTCTGACAGGTAACAGGAAGAAGCTGAAGGAGTTATTGCATAAAAGTGACAATCGCATTTGTGCTGATTGCAATGCACCAGATCCTAAGTGGGCGTAAGTGACATCTTTAAAGAAAAAATATTTATTTGTTGCTCTGAACTTAAATTATCCCTGGGTGGTTTAGCTATAGTATAAGCATACCATATTTTACCAAATTTTTTGACCTTTTGGTTAGATTTAGATTATATATTTCATCTATGCTAATTATGGTGTTAATCAAGCTTTCTGGAATAGTGAAAACTGCATATTATTTTAATTTTAGTATACTTTCCTTATTTTTTACTAAAAAAATGCAGGCCTGTGTTAATATTTTCAATAATCTATTATATACCTATATACATTTGAATTTTAAGGGTTTTAAGTTTGGAATAAAAGTATGAACTCATTGGGAATTATTTTGACATTTCCTTGGTGTTAACGCAACACAAAACGGTGTTTTTTTTATTTTTTATTATTAAATTGTGAGATTTCTTGGTTTGAAATAAAAGAAATATATCATGGGATTTTAATTTGATGTTACATTGGTACTAATGCAAAAATGAGCTTTACATCTTCTGAAGTTCACTAGTCTCATCTTATTGAGTGCCTGACAAAGAACATCGGCCAAAATTTTTTTTACTTTTCTCATATTTGAAACTCAAAACAAGCAGACTATCTGTCATACCTTTGGCCTTGAAGGCGGTATACCCTAGCAATATAAGATGCGATGAAAAGAATATTAAACCTGTCATGTACTTAAAAAAATTTCATACACAAAGAATATAAGTAGTCAGAGCAATCAAGGAAAAATAAATATTATTTCATTTTATGGATAACATCTGGAATGTAGATCTATCAAAGGAAAAGCAAATAACAACTCATAAAAAAGAAAGTCATATGAAACAACTGTGGAAACCAAAACTAGCCAATGCTCCCAAAAAACAAATAACTGCTAAATAAGCTTAAAAACAACAAAGATATTATTACTGTTGAGGAAACTGCTCCTATGGTGAAGGTCCACCTATCACTTTGATAAAACTAAGACTACAAATGAATTGAGTGTTCAACAAGCTACTCAAAGCTCGGCTCAATTCAACTCGTTAATTATTGTTTGATTAACCAAACGAATGAGCTTGAACACTTTTGTAAATATTAGGTTGTTATGAACAAGCTTGAATAGCTTATTATTTGATGCATTTATGTTCATGAATAGTATCGACTAAATCTTGTAAAAAGCTCATTAAGAAGTTTGATTAAGACCTTTTTTTTGTAAACAACACCTTTTAAAGCTTTGTCTTAGCCTCAACAAGTTTTATTTGATTCAACTCATTTATATTTCCTAACGAGCTATTCGTGATCTTGATTAAAGTTCATTTATTTCGTTAAACAAGTTGCTCGTTAATAGGCTTAATAATCCCAATATGAACCAAGCTCAAACAAAACTTTTATAAACAAGTTTGAGCTTGAACATAATACTTTTTATTGAGTTCAAATAGGATGTTGATAAATTTGCTCGAGTTCTAACAAGGATTTGCTCGGCTTAGCTTGGTTCATTTGTTACCTTAGATATATTCTATTATAAGATAATTTTTAATGAATGAGTTTGATGAATCAAACCTAACGAGCAACTCATATATATTAATGCATAAATGGCAATATAATGAGGTATGTAGTATAAACAATGGAAATCACTATATAATATTAAAAAATAAATGTCATCATATTAGCATGTAATTGGGATGATGCAATGCATAAATAAGACTCAATATATGTTTTAAATTAGTTTTAATATGATGATGTTCATAATTATTTGCATGGCAATGTGTAAACAATGTAATTACATTCTTGCATATTGATATCAAATCATCTCAAATAAGAACACACAATCTTCATATATGACTTATTTGTCATGCTTCATCTCATTCTAGAATCAATTTAATGTTTAGTTGGTTTCATCAAGACATGAATTGAGAAATTAAACACCAATAAGAAAATCCAATGATTTTTTATAGTAGTCGTCACGTGGACTCGCTTTGCTTGGATAGCCAATATCCAAAAGGGTTTTACTAACATACACACCACATATTCACCTAGATTTGGTTGATTATCGCCTTTGACTATGTATATTACTATGATAACCCGACAACGATGTCATGGGATCTTGATTGGGCATCATTTTTCCAGATTCACTTTAAGCTGAAAATGATAAATTTTATAATTTCAAACTTTAGATCGTTACTACTATATGCTAAATATTTGGCCCAATGATTAGCCTTGATCAAAAGTTTTCTCTTATCGTCAGAGGGGTAATTGATCATAAGCGGTTGCACTTATGGAAATTTGGACTAGATCTAAAGTCCTCATAAAATGAGAGTGAAATCTCTGGGTAGCGTTTTATCTGTAAATTCATGTGCCTTTCAAAAATCTGATATAAACATAATCAAAACCTTCTCATCAAGAGGCCGAGCACAAATTTTTGGAGCCAACATTAAGTATCAATCCACATCATGTTATAATATTGTAAAGAAAATTGCCAAACTAAGTGCCTTACATGCTATTCTAATATGCTAGGAAAATTTATTAAATTAAGTACTCATACATGCTATTCTAGTAAATGAGAAATTTATATTTTCATGTAGATATCATTTAAGTCTCTGAATGCTATTTTAAGCATAATGAATTTAAAAATATTTTGATCATACTGTCTCACGACATTGACCTTGCATATTTTTTGTGATGGGAAAATCTATCACTTCCCATGATGCCTCCTACGCTAGAGAGAATTTGGGAGACTAACAAAATTAGGAATGAATGCCATTCAAAATGACAATACAACAACAACAACAACAACAACAAGCCTTAATCCCACTAGGTGGGGTCGGCTACATGAATCCCCTCTCCATGTCCTATTATGTGTCAAATTCTCATTTAAATCAAGTATACTAAGATCATTTTTTACATCTTAACCAAGTCTTTTTTAGGTACCTCTACCTTTCTTAACATAAGCAAATCTAATGCATCTACTCTCTGTCGTCATCTGACGACGCTTTATGTGGTCAAACCATCTAGGCGACTCTCCCTAATCTTATCTACCACTGAGCTACTCCAACTTTTTCCCAAATATACTCATTTTGCATTCTATCTCTAAGAGTAAAGTCACTCATCCACCTAATCATCCTCATATAACACTTAACTTAGTCTTATGCTTCTCTTTTATTGGCCAACATTCACATAAGTCATTGCAGATCTTACCACCATTTTATAAAATTTTCCTTAAGTTTAAGTGGAACTTTTCTATCACATAATAGGGATGCATTCCCACTTCAACCATCCAACTAGAATTTCGCTAATAACATCTCCATCTATTTCACCATCATTTTGAACAATAGAGCCTAAATATTTGGCCACTCTTATTAATGACTTGTTCACCTAATGTCCACCACTACCACTAAAATTACACTCCATATATTCAGTTTTAGATCTACTTAAATGAAAACCTTTAGACTCTAGAGTTGACCTCCATAATTCAAGTTTCTATTGGACTCCCTCTCTAGTCTTATCAACAAGAAGAATGTCATCAGCAAAAAGCATACACCAAGGTACATCTTCTTGTAAATGCCATTCAAAATGACAATAAAAAAAAAATTGACTACCAGCATTATAAAGAAATAAATGAAATTTTAAAAAAACTGTCATTATATTCATGAGTGAAAATGAAACTAACATTCAATTTTGCATCAAATGAAATAAAAGATTGAAGTTAAACATAATCAAAACCCATAAGAGGCTAAATTGCTTATCAATGAGTGGAAACATAACTTTTTAATAAATGCTAGGATCATGCCATATCTTGTATCTTGTATCAAATAATTTGAAAGAAGCAAAAACAAAGTTCGATAAGAAATTATAAGTTTTTTGAAAGGTTGCTAATGAGCATAGATATGATTTCTTTAAGTGCATTACTAGAACTATTCTAAACAAACTATCCACTGAATATGAAAAAGTACCATTATTTTAAGTTTTAGCTTGCAATCACACGCTATTGAATCTACAACACTTTGTACAACTAGACAAAGGCATTTTTAAGAAAATTTGAAAATAAAATATTGTGTGTAATCTAATCACATTATATTCATGAGCAATTTAGAATCTTGCATATTTTATGAGATAACTTTCAAGTTTAATTATAATGTTTCGTGCAATATGCAAGTATTTTGGAAAGTGTGCAAGTACATAAAATAAATATACTAAGAAGCATGTAAAAGTAGTGTAAATGTATTGAGAAGAATTTTAGTACACAATATGAATCCACTGAAAAGTATACATGTGCAATGCATAAATGCATTGAATTTTATGTAAATATATTATATAAATGCATCAAAATATGTGGTAGCATATTAAGAGATTAAATGCCTGCATGTGCTCTGATAAACACACTAAAATACTTAAAACACATTTTGAGAACTTTGTATGGATTAAAATAAAATTTTAATTCAAATTAATCTTTTTTCAAGAATTATATAAATGTTTTAAAATGCTTGCAGTTATTTTTAAAGTGCAAAAATCTCTTTTAAAATTAAATTCAAAATTTGTCAAGTTATATATGTTTTCAAACGAGATACATCAGCCATAAGCTAAGATCTTGAGTATCATTTAATCAATTTGATCCTTTTCTTTATTATCAAATAAATAATAAATATAAGTATCTCAAATATCCCACGCCTATGATTGCCGTGTTGAGAAGGGGACTTTATTATTAAAATGTTCTTAGATTGTCATGCAAAATGCCTTAATGATTAAGTCAAGATAAAACTATCGAAAGTTTAAAGATTTTTTTTTAAATTCAAAATATTTAGGAGAAATCTTTCGTTTAAAATTTAGAGAAAAATTTATCCACCTCATGTAATAGTTTATTGAGGGTAACAAATTTAACCTTAATTTATGCTCAAAAGAGCCAATGTTGTATCAAATGTGCATTTATGATCACACTTAATAAGAATGTAGTTCGTGCTCTTTGTTTGTATAATTTTGTTGCAATATATCACCACAAAAAATAATAGTTATGATTAGAACCCTCAAATCAGATGGTTTGCGCAAAATGATATTCTTAAATTATGAACATGACTAGTCTATAAGTTTCTAATGACTTCACTTCTTGAGACATAAATCATATGGTATATTCATAGGGCATAACACCCTTTGTTAGCTAAGGTTGCTTTATAGTTGTTTTCTTAAACAAACATCTACTCAGTTTTATAAGGTCTCATTGGACGATGCAACTTATTGGTATTGACAAGGATTTTTCAATAATGTTGGGTCTACTACATCCTTTGATTAAGTAGGTTAAAGACCATGACAATCTGGAATGATAGAATCATAGAATTTTAATCGGTTCAACATAAGTTCTCCCACCATCTATTCTAGGGTATGACAACAAATTTTCTTATTCTAAAACTAAAATAGTTGCTGCTATATATGCTAAGCAATTAACGGTTTAATGACTAATCCTAATGGAAAGTTGTATTTCATCATTGAGAGTGGTCATTAACTATAGGTGCTTGCGCTTACAAGGAGCCTAGAACTAGATATTAAGTCCTTTTAAAATGAGGATGAAATCTTTGGTCAATGTATTTTCTTAAATTTAATTTTGTGTTTTAAAATTTTGACCCCGAATCAAACAAGACTCTTTCTTAATGAGAGGACTAGGTGTGAATTTTCGGAGCTCCCAATTACATGTCAAATGCAACATTGCTATGAATGTGATTGCAACCCATCCACCATTGTCCTCGCTGTGACCTTGCTTGTGACTGGCTACCTAGGTTTTAGCCCCCGCTCCACATGCTTGCTACCTCACTGGAAACTCCACACCTTTAGCAATGCGCAGGGCCAAACAAATTCTCACCCACTTCTCCACTGCCCAAATCATTCTTACCATCAGTATGCTCGTGTCATAGAATTGATTTCATTTGCATTCAACCAAATCCAAAAAATGGATTTTGTTATTTTATTTTTCAATCAACCCAACAATCTTAAAAAAATCAAAATACAATATATTTAAGTTAACATTGCATTTGAAATATACCAATATCCAAATACATCGATATCCTAGATACTTGCAATCAAATAATATCTAAATTGATTTTGGTTAGATCTGTCATGGTTTTGCGAGATTTTATGTTGTAAGTTTATTAATGAAAATTCGCTTATTTATCAGTTTTGCTCAAAATTTCATCTTGCTGCCAGTATTTTAACTGAGTTCAACTTTGCTATTTTACAACAAAATCATGGTTTAATATGTTTCCTACTTTGCTTTGGCAGGTCAGCTAATATCGGTGTATTTATATGTGTAAAATGTTGTGGTGTACATAGAAGTCTTGGTACCCATATATCAAAGGTAATATTTACTATGATTTTGTAACGTTTGTTGAAGTTTCCATTCAATTTATATCGAATATGTCATACCTCATCATATCAATGTTATTGTGGTATCTATGTTGTCCTCGTTCTGAACTCCACTTCATCATGGTTGTCACATTACCTTTCAATTTCCAAGCACTAATCTGACTATCATGCAGCAATTAATGCTAAAACAACAATGGACTCAGAGCACGCCAGCAACAGCGATTATTGATGAATCATTGTGTTATTTGCAGTTCTGACGATCTTATAGCCACTCATGGAAAAATTCCATCACATAAAAGAATTTAGCATTAATTTTGTGCGGCTTCTGTTGGCATTTTAATTTTTGATCTTCTTCATCCTACTGGCAACCTTAATTTTTAATTCGATTAAAAAAGACTGTATTCATTTTATTCGCCTATATCGTCATTTATTTACCTTTCTCATTGTTTTGCAATATATCATAACATCAGGTTTTATCAGTGACGTTGGATGAATGGTCAGATAAAGAAATTGAATCTATGATAGAAGTTGGTGGTAACTCTTATGCAAATGCTATATTTGAAGCGTTCCTTTCTCAGGATTTTGTAAAACCTACGGCAGATTCATGCCATGAGGAGAGGGCTAAGTTCATCAGGTGAAATTCTTATTCATTGGGCTATTATTGTCTTTTTTTTCTATTGTTGGACACTTATTGACTGAAGTACCTTAAGCCCTCCCATAGATCCAAGTACGAGTTTCAAGATTTCATGAAACCAAGCTTGCGCATTGTTTCTTCAAAGAGCTCTTTTAGGCCATGCGACTCTGCAAAGGAAAGCTGTAGTGGTTTGGATTCAAACATCTCAGTAAGTCTTACCTAAGTATCCGTGCACAATAGGGGAATTTGATGGGATTTTCCATTATTAGTTTCATCTTAAATGCTATTCTGTCTGCTATTTTTTTCTTAAAGTTAAGCTAGTCTTAAAAATGTTTTGTGCTTTTGAGTGATCACAGCCAGCTATGGTAGAATTCATAGGAATTCTGAAGGTCAAAGTGGTACGTGGCAGGAGATTGGCTGTTAGGGATATGTTAAGTAGCGATCCATATGTTGTTTTGACCCTTGGGAAGCAGGTTTGGTTTGTGTTTCTTTTTAGGACAAATTAATTTTTTGTTGAAATAAATAGCACCTTTATTTATGTCAATTGTAGTATCTCATTGAGAATTGGTTGCTGCAGAAAGCCAAAACCTCTGTTATTAAGAGCAATCTGAACCCAGTTTGGAACGAGGAGCTTAAACTTTCAGTTCCACAGCATTATGGGCCCCTGAAGCTGGTGAGTAGCAGGGAACTGCTTCCTTCTGAATCTTTGCAACCCTTTATTGTTTTTAAATTTTCCATATTAATGTATACTTCTAATTAACATGTAAAGCTAGTAGAATGTATATAGGGAATTGGTTGCACCCTTTTTAGTAGTTTTGGTGAAATATAAATGCATAATTAGGTGACATGATTGGGCATTGTAGGATAATCAACTCTTTTCCTGTTTGATTTATTTAGATAGACTGTTACATTAATTAGCCAAAGAAACAATAGCTGTAGATGGATCCCAGAACTTTCAGCTTCCTTGCATTTTGGAAATGCCTTGTTTTCTATGAAGCATTTTATTAAATATTGGTGATGCATTAGAAGTTTTGGGGTGCAACTTCAGTGGAGTTGGCTTCATTTCTACTCCATGTGAGAATAAACTCAAACCAAGCTTGTGGAATTGGATCTGAATCTATGTTGACCTGAATCAAGTATCATCGGTTCAAGTTGGGTACTTGGTTCATCATCTTCACATTGTCAACACTCCCTTAGAGAAAGTAGATTTGGGGCTGAGAGGGAGCGGCAGAGTAAAAAAATTGTTTGTGGCACAATGAAATCAATGAGATTTGGATGTGATGATGACAGCTCTTATAAAATTTAGGCATTTTGGGCATGATAGTGAAGATGTTATCCATCCTCTCCAAACTAGAGATGATTGCAGCATATATCACAATGGATGATGCCAATCATGTATCATCATGGATGATGGCAAATGTGAGATGTGCTCATAGTAGCAATGATGGAAATCATATTTACGCTTAACTACTCAAGTGATGCTGATGACAATATGAGAGTGATTAGCATGGCGGTGATATAGTAAATATGGTGGGGCAATATTGAGCATGACAAGATCTGTGATTGCATTATTAAGATCTATTTTTGCAGTTACGGTGACTAGGTTAGCTGTGAGATTGGCTGGAGGGATAAAAGGGAGAGAGGAATGTTGTACTTATTAAGAGTTTTATGTTGATGAGTATTTTGGTTAGGTCATTTCCTGGTAACCAAGTGATAGAATCGAGAATTAAGGTGAAATGCCATTCTCTTATTGTAGGGACAGAATTTGAGCCTTCTATTGTTACGATCCAAGTCACCTGATTGATTTAAATCGTGTGCTCAATTTAGTCTGTGATGGATTTCATTATTTCACTACAATCTTCTTTTATCATTTCTTCGTAAATGTCTTACTCTGACCTCCTTGGCCTAGTCAATCATATCTTTGAGATATATAATCCTAAACAAAATTCATCATAATTTCATATTGAACAATGGAGATTTTTAATCGTAGTTGTCTTGTGCTTGCATTCTTTTCATCACGTGATGTATGCACTCTTGCTTGGTCTCTAGTTTTCAATAGCATATTGTCCCCTTGTATGGCCTCACTATTTTGGCCGTTTGTGTTATGGTTCTTCACCTTTGTGCATCACCACAACCTGCCATCCCCTTATTAAGCTATCATCTCTTTTTTTCTTTATATTTTTTTACTAACAAGTTTTCTTAAGATTGCCTGAGTATGAACATTATTTGATTTATGGTTGACTTGAGATTGACTGGGAATTATTTAATTGGGCTTATTTCCTATCATCATGTGTTACCAAGTTATCCTTACGAGTTGTTATTCAAGATATTCTCAAGGAGATCATAAAATTTTGATGTGGGTTCTCAATGTGTTTGTTTATGTTGCCTTCTTATTTTGATTATGTAAAGAACCTCTTTACTCTATTTAGGTTGCTTTTGATGACTACAAACTCACTATTTCAACCTACCCATCTTATCTATGATTTTTTCTTGTCTCAAATTTAAGTAGACTATTTTAGGGGATGCTATTACTGCTAAGTTATATAGATCATTAGTGCCTGGACTGGTTGCATTGATGCTACTATCCCTATGAACATAGGGATTGGTTCCACAACTTATGGATGTTGGTAGAAGTTAGAATTTGAAGGTAATCCTTCATGTTACTCTTCTTGTAAAATTTTTGGATATAACTTCTTAAGATGCTTTGAGGCATATACCTAAAATTATTAAAATATCCTAATAATTATGCCAGTGTGGGCATTCATTTGATAAAACTTACTTTTTAATGCTATAGTTAGGGCTGTAATCGAGCCGAGCTGAGTTGAATATTTTTTAGATTGGACTTGGCTTGAATAAATTAAAAATTGTTCATGTTCGGTTCGAGCTCGAGCCGAGCTTTTATATGGATGTTCAAATTTGGCTTGCTTAATTTTATCAATATTCAAGCTTGATTTGTACTTGGCTTGTTTGAAATAATCGAACAAATATGAATTGAGTTAATTAACGAGTTTTAAATGAGTATTCAAGTTTTCTTTATTTTTTTGCTACAGCTATGCTTTATAAATCTCATACAAGTTTTCCACACAATACAAAATCTAGATTCTAAAAAGAAATTAAATCATGAAAAATTTAATAAGGGGTAATTTGGCTAAAGCATATATAAAAATTAAGAGCTAAATGTCCTGATAATATGATGTGGCCGATGGAAGTTAATGTGAAGACAAGGGAGTGGTCGGTGAAATTTGACGTGAAGACAAAAGAATGAATGGTGGAAGTCGATGCAGAAGAGGAGTTAGAGATTCGATTCATGGGACGAAGTCGGCTTAGAGCTTAGGGCATGAACTGCAAATACGAGAATAAGAGAAAATCACGAGATCTGTGACTCTCAACTTCTAATTAAGCCCTGAGCCCGTGAGCCGTGATTTGAGTTTGTTGGGTCACCAATTTAAAAGTAATTTTTAGCCTTAGTTAAAAATTTCTATAATTCATATGTGTTTTTAAGTTTTTTACTTTGAGCATTTATCCTATAATTTATAAAGTTATAATCTCAATTATATTATTAAAATATTTAATTAAATGTATAATATATTTATAAATTATACTACTAAATTATATAATATATTTTTATTAAATATATAATTAAAAATTATAAGTTATATTTACTCATATTTTTAAGATAATAAATAAATTATTAACGAGCTTAATATTAAGAATTTAATAAGTTACTTGTCGAACAATAAACGAGTATGTTCATGAATATAAACAAGCGAATACGATCATGTTCATGTTTAGTTTATTTAACCTTCGAGTTTCAAAAAATGTTCAAGCTTGTTTGTTTATTAATTTGAACAAATATGAACGAGCATTAATTGAGCTAAGTTATAATAGTTCAACGAAGTTATTTATTAGCTATAGTCATACTTTTGAACACTTTTAATCTAATTTATATGCAAAATTTTAAATCAAGTTTTGATCTTACCTTGGATTTAGTTCCCTTTTTTTGGATATTAACTCAATGATATTGATGGACCCTCATCTAGTCATAGATTATGGATTTAGATCATGCATTGCTCTTGCTCTGAACACGAACTATGGTGCAATGCCAAAGATCTTACAAAGGCGATGCACATGGCACTCTATTTTAAAAAATAGCACAAAATATTAATAAATCATGAATTATTTATTAATAATTTAATAATATAAGAGTAAATTTTTCTAATACAAAAATAAAATATCAATATCATATCAACAAAACATAAATTTTTTTAATATGCATGAGGGTTAAGAAATTATGACCTAAATTTGACATTTTTGTAATTTTTTTTTAGCTAATGAATGACTAATATACCTTGCAATAAGATGATAGTTTTGCATATTGAATAGTGTGAGCTCCGAAAATTCACCACTACCTTCTTAATTAAGAGAGTTTGATTTATGTCAGTCAAATTTTCAGAAGGCAGATGAAATAGTAGATAAGACGCTACCCAGAGATTTCACCCTCATTTTGTGAGGACTTTAGATCTGGTTTCAGGTTTCCTATAGGCACAAGCACTCATAATTAATTACCCCTCTTAATGTTGAGAGAGAACTTTTGATAGTATTAGTCACTAATGCTTGGCGATAATAACATCATGTGGAGTTTAAAATTTAAGATTAGGAAATTCATCATATTAACTTAAAGCAGATGGTTGGGGAATGACGGCTTCAATCAAGATCCCATGGTTATGTCATCTCTCGAAATCGCTGGTAATCTACTTAGAGGAGGTAGTCAACCCAAAATCGAAAGATCCTTATTAGCCAGTAGGTCGCCCAAGAAAATTTTGTATACTGGGTGGTGATTTGTGGAGATAAGTTTAAGTCACCGACAGATGACTTTTGCTATCGTGTGTCACATCCTCGAGAAAGCCATCGAGTACATGCGGCTACAACCGTACCGTAATATAATGTGTTTATTAACGCCACCCATCGTGACTCGGTCATAACCGCATCATATGTGGAGTTTATCAAACCACGCGACAAAGATACGGTCACGCCCCACTGCTAGATTGATTGAGAGTGAATATAATTACACCTAATTTTCATGTAGTTTTTTTAATTTATCACCTTCAACAAACAATCATAAGATTTTAGTTTTAATTTTAAGTTTTAGATAAATTTCATTTAACAATTTAAAACGGTGATTTGTCCGATTTTATATTTATATTGATAATTAATTTAGATTAATCGATTTGAGCAAACGATTTGATAAAGTATCCCTTCCGGGTTTCCATTCAATACATCAACGGTGTTGATCATTCATTTTGTTATTCGGATCGCTACTCTATTAATTTAATAATGAGATCTAAATTTATATTTGAATTTTGAATTTGAGATTATTAAATATAAATATTTTAGATATTTTGAATTCCTCTCCTGATATCCTCAATCAACTCACCATCATCGAGATGAGATTATATTCATACGACAAAATTAACTTCTGAGATTTTTTCGGTGGAGAAAGTTTTATAACAATATCATTAGTTAACCTGACTGTGCAGAATTCAACCTAATTAATCCCACGATCTATTATTGATTCATATTCAAGATAGTCGAGGTACGCGTGTGTTTAAATCATATAAAAGGCACTTGATACAAGTATTTCTATTCAAGATATAATCAAGAATCTTGAAGTGTTTGAGTTTATCTATAAATCAATTTTGAAGTTTATGCTAAATTATCTCCTTTAAATCTTTTGTATGAATGGTGAGAGTATGTACTCATCTTGAAATTGAAAGCACTCTAGTCATTCATTTAAAAGCTTGTATAGATTTTGAGGCATTTGAATGAGATATAGGATTGATTCAAAGTTAATGTAATATATAATATTTTTTTATCTGAACACTTATGTTTATCTCAAAGACATAGACTTAGTGTATTATTTATCTTATGCCACATGGGTTTCTCCTTCAAACACTTATATGAATCATGAAGCATTACAAATATGGATCTCACTTCATTTGAGCATTTGCAAATCCATCAAAACACTTAGATTAAATGATAACACTTAGTGATGCACGCAACATCCACCTAAGGTCATCTAGTGAGTGTGATATTTATATGCCTACTCAATTTAGCCCAAACATGCTTAGACTTTGAATATTTAGTGACTAATTTATGTTGATGAGTTTCTAAGCCGAGATCTTTAGATAAATACATATTATGATTGAAAACATGTCTATTTTACGTTAAAGGAAATCAAGCTTTGTAATATATTTTTGAATTAGTCTGCAATCCTCCTATTAGACATGAGACATTTTTTTATGATCAAGGTTGTTCAATCCTCTCCTGCGAAACAAGAAGTCTTCTTGTATATACATTCAGGTTGACATCGAGCTTATGCTGAGATCTCTGAATATATCTATAATTGTTATTATGCAGGCTCTTGCAAGAACAAAAATAATCCATTTCTATGCATGAAATGACAGCTCTAAATATTGAAAGTTTATCTCCAAGATTCATCATCAAGATCAAGTTAAGAACTCAATTTCTAAGCTTCAATTATGGAAAATCATCAACCTTTATATGTTCAAGTCTAGACTCGACGCTTTTAAAGGTCGAACTCAACAGCTCATAAATGGCCGAGTTGTCGACGCCCCTCACTCAACAAAGAAGAAAATACTGAAAGAGCTGCTCATTAGACTAAGCCATCAATCCATCACAACTTAAGTAGAAGACTTGAGTAGGTTCTAGATGTCGGACTTAACGAGCCCAAAAATGACCGAGGCCGTTGATGCTTCCTCACTCAACAAGCCATGAAAGGCAGTAGTGAAAGAGCCTCATCGATGATATTTGCTCAATCTCAAACTAGATCCAAATTTTAGTGAATACAAAGAACCTAATCCAAGAGATCTTTCTACTGATCGATTGACCAAACAATCTGAGTAAATAACTCTCAATGAAATTCTCAAATTAATCTCTATGCCGCTGACCTACAACTATACATTAAATTAAATAAATAAGGTGGATTTTAAAATCCCTTAAATCGCGATCCGAACCGATCAAATTGCTTTTAATTCGACGATTCGACGCAATGCTAAAAAATATTAAAATGAAGTAAAATTTTGAATCAATTAAGGATCGACGGATAATTAAAATCAAATTATCATTACAAGATATCGGTCGGAAGCCGACGACGCCTAAACGACCTCCGCTGAAGTTCATCGGCCGTTGTCGCCAAACGTAAACCTATCAACGACGCTTCGGCTTCGAAAGTGCGCAACATCGATCAAATCCAAACGAAAGTCGCATAATTTAAACCTAATTTCACCACGACCATTGGCGACCTCAATAAAATTGACACGTTGATCGATTGCGTCGACAAAAAACAACTTAAATTGACACCCATATCGCTAGGTTTAGTAAATTAATATCACATAAAATAATATTAAATTATAATTAATTTGCCTAATCTCTTAATCCACTTTAATTCCCTACCTAATCCGCTTCCTTCGACCAATCGAGCTGGCTTGTGGGGGAAAGGTTATCCCTCGTTGATTTCACTCTCGACGATTTTCTTTCTGTTTCACTGCTTCTCCTCTTCGACTCTCCTCTCTTTCGACTCTCGCCTCTCCTGAAGCGCGAACTCTAGCCAGCCTTCTTTCTCCTTCTACTAAGCTCCTCGCTTCCTGATGAAGCTAGACCTAAACATTCCTCCTCGTGACGAAGAACTTCTCGCTTCCTGCTTCTTTTCTCCTCTCATTTTCCTTCCTTCCTCCTTCACACGACATGAAGAACCGAAGGGATCGGATTTTAAACCCTAAAGAAACCCTTTCCTCCTTTCCTCTTAGCATTCAAACCTCCGGTTGTTTCTCTAACCCTAAGCTTGTTTTATGCATTTAAGCTTTTGAAGTTAGGGTTTTTTGAATATGCTATATCTTATGCTGATTAAGAGTTTAGGATTTGGGATGATGTATAGCCCAAATCTCATTTTATTTCCTATTATCTTTGATTTTATCTTTTCAATAAAAATGCTGGGATATGGCCCAACCATTTTTCTTGCCATTGCTTCCTATAAATTTCATTTGTTCATCTTGCTTGGTTTCCTACGGAGAAATGGTACATATTATGCCTCTACATGAGGATTGAAATCTAAAATTAAAGAGGGTTTTCAAATTATGTATTGGCTTAAATCTGTCCCAATGATGACTATGTTCTATGGATATCTATGCATTTTTTATCTCAAATCAATGATTGTTTGTCATTAGAAAGTATGTTCAAAAAATTTCATGTGGGAAAATGGCTGAAATTTGTTTTACCCAAGAGAATTAGATCATTTTGTTATCTAAGGCATATACATGCTGAAAATATTTTTACCTAAGGAAAATCATTATTATGGTCTGGGCATGAAGCTAAATTTATTTTTTTTTGGGGAATCAATCATTTGGTTATTTGATAAGGCATAAACTTTCTTATCTAAGAAAAAAAAAAAAAAAATCAATTATCTTGTTTCATGAGATATGATTTCCTTTGAATTTCTCACTTTGCCTCTTTCCACTATTTGATTGCATCGAGAGTGCTAATTTATAAAGGGAAGAGTTGGGTTGATTTATTAAACATAGTGTGATTGTTTAATCTATGTAAAGTAAATTTCATATAATCATCGTTAAAGGAGAGAGGTTGATTGACTCATTTGTTTTCTCTTTTGTGATCACTAAGTTAATTAGCCTTTGAAATAATGAATGCAAAGTTTAAAGCTCTCATTTTGGTGCTTAGTTTCATTAAAGTTGCATCTGCTAAGTTTGTTCATACTTTACTCAAAAGCAATTTCCATGTCTCTCTTGCATTAAAACAATTATATGTCGAGAGAGGTTATAGGTTAATGCAAAGATACATATTTACGCCTTTTCTCTTTGAATTAGAGAAATGATAAAAGCTCAAAAATGTCTTGTTTAAGATATATGCAAACACGTTCATATTAAAGCTTTAAATTCATGATATATATCACCATCAACATTATAAATGCTATTTATCGTATTCTCCGCAATTCAATGAATACACCTATACATGTCTTTCGACATGGTGGCGCCTGCCTCTATGAACCCCACTCATGGGAAGAGCCATTGTAAATTACGCTCCTAATCAAATTTATCGCCTTTCTTTTGTTTATACGCAATGTGAGCTTTATGATATAAGATCACCATGTTTTCCAACATGTAGGAAATACGCTATCAAAATACGCTGTCTCACACATACACCTATACGTCTTTCTTCATCGTTTTATAAGAACCCCCACTTGAAGAGCGGTCGAAATTTTGACGCTCCTAATCAAATGTTTAATGCAGCTTTCCTTTTATTTATATGCAAATTTTTAAATTTACGATATAGCATCACCATGTCTCCAACATGAGTGAAATTATGCTCTACCGTTCTCACGACATACACCTATACATGCCTTTTCTCGACATGCGTGCAACCATTCAAACCCCAAAAAGATCTATGTAGAATTTTGATTATTTTTGTTTACGCTTATAAACTGCTCACATTGTTCCAATGCTACGGAAACTGATAGACTGTTCACGCTTGTTCCAACGCAGAAATCATAAGAGATTGCTCACTCCAACGCCAGGAAATCAGGTCACAGAACCCATACACTTTCGCTGCAAATCGATCGCTGTCTCACGACATACCATACACGCCTTTGGCGTAGAAGACCCACCGCAAGTCTGATGACGAGCCGAAATTTTCAAAATAAAATAAATGTCATATAAATGCTTATACTTTAATTTCATATACATGTGAATGCAAATTTATCGCTCTATGTTATAGTATCTGCTCACATCGTCTAACGCGAAACTGTCGATAAAAGATTTTGCTAAACGCGTTGTGCGAAATGTGTCGGTCAGAACCCATACACGCCTTTCAAAAATAATTTTCGGTCATGGTTCACGACACCTACCATACACGCCTTTCTCGTGGAAGATCCTGGCAAATTTTACGGGATGACGGAGTACCAAATTTTCTTAAAAAAAAAAGGATGAAATGAGTTCACATGTCGGCTTAAAGTTTTTTTAGGTATATAGAATACTCCTCTACTTTACTGTCACACCGCGATTTACATACATAAATGAGATATACAAGACTAAGAAAATACATACGAGATAAACTAAATCTATCATATAACTGACATATATCAAGATAAAAAAAAATCATTGAGTAAAAGAAACTCACAAGTAAGACACCTTAATCCTCCTCAAGGTTGAAAGAACTTAAACTCAAGGAGAGAGAGAGTAGAAATGCGATTTGTAAAAGGAAACCCCTCCCATTTATAGTTTTCTTCCTTTTACATCTACTCTTATGGAATCGATATGCGCTACATCAATGACATTTTAACTAATCCATGCTACATTATTACTTAGAACATGACGACATGCTCAGATCCTTATCCCTTTTGAAAAGGAAAGTAAAGTCTTCTTCCTCTTAATAAATTTAATGAGTTTGTTTCCCCCCACTGCTACATGAGCATAGGTGGATTTTAATTAATCCACTTCTTAAATGAAATATGACATCTACTCATATTTTATATTCCCTTCCTTTTCAAGAGAAAGAAGATATATATACGTAAATCAATTATTTTCATTTTACGTTGATTTAACATAAAGAGAGTATTAAATCAAATCAAAGTTCATTTTTCATTATTTACTTAGATCATAGCCTCTAAATCAATTATTTTCACCCCTTTATGCTTGCTGATTTACATAGTGACATGCAGTTAATAAATATAAAAAGAACAGATATATCCTTGCCGGCTTCTGACGGCCCCAACACAAAACTCAAAAATCACATTAACTATTATTCAACGTCTCATAAAAGAATGATATCAGAAATGTCAAACATTACATACGCAAAGCATAAAAATAAAGAATGATACTACATAATCCCTGCTTTGTGACCGTCCGTTAACAAAACCTAAAATGTCATAAAATCAAGCCAGAATCAACTATATTTCAACTGAGACCAATGCCCATACAACATTTTAAAAGAATGATACTGATATGAAGTTTGCTCAAACAATAGACACGCAAAGCAACAAACAAAAAAGAACAAATACTCGGCTTGGTCTTCTGACCGTCCCGTTAACAAAACTCAAAATCAAAATTTGACATCAAAACTTCAACATTAGACATCTTAATGTCCATACAATTTTCAAAGAACGATATCCATATGCATGCCGGAGTAAATACTAAGTCAAATACAAGAATGATGCTACATTAATCCTGCTTTCTGACCGGTCCCGTTAACAAAACCTAAAATTTGATATTATAAGAATTTCAAATTAATAATATCCGGTAGTTTAACTCACATATAATACAAACCAACCAACATACTTCTAAAATTCAAATTCTGAAGAAAAGTCCCAAACCCGATCCTCTATGCTCAAACTAGACGACAAGGTTAAGGATTATACTTTTGAGATTTAATTTAATTCGATCCTCAAAAAAAGTAGACAGCCTATCAATCGATATTAACGATCGGTATGTAATTATAATTAAGATTTCAATGATAAATGATCATATATATTCAAATCTAAAATCAATCATAAAATGATCAAAATTCAAAGAAAATAACAAAAAATATAAATAAAATAAATGAAATTAATTATTAAAAAAACTAAAATAAAAATAAAATTAATTCACCCTCCGCAATTTGTCTTCGACAAATTAAGAAAACTTTGCTCACAAAGAGCCAATCGCCAAATTAAATACATAACTACCTTCACACTCAAATATTCCTAAAGTTCGTAAGCGACGCGCCCGCCCTCTCCGTTTGCCGCTGAGCATAAGACCACATAAATGGCTACATGACTGAGTTCGACGGGTTCGCCGCTGATATGACCACTAAATTATTTGCCACTACGCACCCAGATGTTCTTAACGGCTTTTTCGAAATTGAAGAATGTATTTGGCAAAAAGCCCTATGTTATTTAAGGCCGACTTATATTTGTCCCCTTAGACAAACTCCACCCTGTCTACAAGGACACCTTGACGACGAACCCATGTGTTACCGAAGGCGATCCTTCTGTCAATACTACTCCTCCTCGACTGTTTAATTGGACCACGATACCGGATGACTAACCATGGGATCTCGACGCGGCCATCGCTCCCCACAAAAGTTTTAAGTTAAAATAATAAATTTCATAAGTTCTAAACTCCACTCATCGCAATTATATACTGCTCTTTAACGATTCATCGACTAAATTTAATCGAAAGTGCTCTCTCAAGACGGGAGGGTAATTAACTATAGCCATACCATAGAAACCCGAATCCAGATATAAAAGTTCTCACCAAATGAGAACTAAATCTCCAGAAGGTCTTATCTACTATTCATCCGCTTCCAAATTATCACCGACACTTAAACAACTCTTTCCTTTCAAAAGATGTGAATTTTCTGATCCCACAGATTTCACGACTACTGGGATGTTTTCTTCCATTTTGCTACCAAATCTAAGTTATAATCATAGAGTATAAAAAAAAAAAAGATAAATGAAAATGAAATGAGAAATGATAAGTTAAATTGACAAATTTAAAGTTCTAAATAAAAGTCTTAAGTCATTGAGATTTTATTTAGTATATGCTTAGTATGTTTTATCTTATCATATCCATATTTTGGAAGTAAGGTGATAAGGCGCTTATCTTAATTGCTAATTTTACCTTTAAATTCCGTGAATGGCATTACGTAACACAATCATCGCATTTCTAGCCGCCAACATCCACAAACGCTTGCCATTAATGCTTGAAGACCGGCTACCATCCGCAGTGGATTTCCTACCATCAACGAAGTTGAGCAGCCACTAAGTGTAACTCGCCCCGCACGCCATGAAAGAATCTGGGTTTGAGGGACCCACCGCCGTAGGTCACTTCAAAAGAAACACCGCCTGAGAGGCCCTGAGACACCAATCAAAAAGAAGAGGGCGACGGCCTTTTTGTCCTCGACATAATCCACCCAAATGAACCATTCGCCCGGAGGATGACGTCAAGCTTCTTCATCTGAGGCAGAAATTTAAAGAAAGAAGAAAGAAATCTGATGCTCAACATGCTCAGGTACCAACTGCACAACCAATCTGGAACCAAGAAGAGTGCTCCCAATAATCGGTTTGATAACCTTAAGTGGTTAAAGTTAAATGCTCTACTGTCCAAACCCTTCTGACTTACAACATCAAGTTCAGCCTCGAGGAAACCCAAACTATATCCGACGAGTATCGTTCTCCAAGTGAGAAAGAGAAAAGAAAATACCAAGTCCCTGTATTAAGGATGCTGCGCTCCTCCAAGGAGACCTCATCCCGAACTCAAATGGCAGACGCCAACATATTCATGTCCCACACTGAACATCTGGTGTGACACTTGGACAAGGCCAGAATCCACCACCAAAGGTCCCTGGAAGGGTGGTAGATCTGAGGCTCAGGCCTCAAAAAAGAAATTGCTCAGAAAGGCATGGCGTGACATCTGTGAATTCCTGAGATCCGCCCAAACTCAAATTTATCATGAGCCAAAAAAGAGGCCCCATATGATATATATCTTAGACACCTTGGAGAATCCTCCGTGGGATCCCGCCATCAATCAACTCATCTCATCAAGAGGAGGTTAACTCATCAAGCTCTAATCAAGAAATTTCATTCCACACTGAATCTAAGTTCATGCCGACTGAAATTGCGTCCAAGAGAAAGAAGAGAGGCAACGATCCAAGAGTGTATATGGTGCATGCGCTCGGAGCCATCCGGCCAATATCAACCTAAAGGCCGCATAACAATACTCTCCCTCAACCAAGAACAACAAAATGTTCAAATAGAGGAAGCATCCTCTCGAAGTCTTCGTGAGAGCAACAAGAAGGAAGAAGAAATGGAAGAAAATCCCACCTTCATCGATACTACTACAGCGACAAAAGCCCAAATTCGATAAAGCCAAATGAAATGATGAAATGACGATGATGACGATGAATGAATGATGAATGCAGATATATCCAACACTGCCCCCCAAATAATCATGAATGCCAATGAAATCCTCCAATTTGATCTCATGCTTCAAGGGTCCAAATCGAGCTTAAGGATTGAAATAAACGAAGTCACAGAACTCGCTTTCGTAATATACAAACTATATCTCAAGCCGTGATTCAACTTGATGATTGATTAAAGAAATAGCCGCCAAAGGTGCAAAAATTCCATATCCTGGAGATCAAATTCCATATCCAAAGGGATATTCAATGCCAAAGTTCAATCTATTAGAATGGTAATCCCAAAGAGCCCAATTCAAAGCATCCGCTAACATGGGGTAATGATGCATTATTATTCCGCGCCGTCAAGAGCCTAACTGACCGCTGAATTCGAAGTTATCAAATGACTCAAGACTTGCCAACTTGAAAACATGTTCGTTAAAAGGTTCGCGCAATACCAAAAGACAACAATTGCCGATCTCGCCTCGAGAAGAGGAAGAAAGACGAAGTCACACTGATATATTACGCTCAAATTGAAAATGTGAACAACAATTAAGAAGAATTCAATCATCGCAACATCGATGATAAGATGGCTTTATCTTTGACGGCTTCAATTACCACATTTCAAGAGCTACTGATAGGTGGCTAAATTTGAGAAATTAAATTTATCCCGCCCACGATGGCCAAGAAGATAAATTCAAAAAGAGCAAAAGCTGACTCAAAGAAAGGTGAAACACATTTCACCTCATACAAGAAGGATACTGTATTAATCTATAACGTAGACAAAGAAAGCTACCTGCCTATCAAGAAAACCAAGCGTATTCAATCCGCCCACAACCCAAGCTACTCTACTGAGGTAATGATTCCTCGAGGTCGCTCAAGAAGCGAAATACCAAGAAACAAAAGGAGCGAATGACTTAACCCCACCCTAAAAGAAAAGTCGAACAAAGAGTATTCTTTAAGGGAAAGTGTGGCCAAATTGTTTAAACATGACTCAAAGTAGTCTCCAACTACTGAGTGTAAAAGACTAAGAGGACAAGCGATAATCCTAACTATCCCCATATCATCGGTGCTCGCCATCCCGTTGAAGATTGCTACATATTCAAAGATTGAAAAATATAAACGGTGAATTCACATTATCTGGACAGATTGCGTCCAAGAAAGAATCCACCAGTAATCACCACCTCATCTCCAGATATCAAGCAAAGGCAAAGAGAAGGTCGATGATGAAGGATGAGGTGCAGCCTCTAAAAAAGATCAGAAAATGTCAAAAGAAGGGCTGCCTGTATTGTGGAAATCACCACTGAGTCATTGAAGAGACAAAACCAAAGTTATGGGAAGGCTAGTCATCTCACCTAAAGAGCCTCCAAATAAATACCGAATGGAAGGCTAAGAAACCCGCCAAACAAAAAACAAATTAAATAAAAGAAGAAGACAAGAACGCAAAATGTTACCACTATCGGATGGTCGCATAACAAAAGATCATCAATAATAAAGATTACATACAATCAAAAGACGACCTATCACGCTGAATTCGCTTTCAAATCTTCGATCAATGAAGAAGGGAAGAAGTCAAGAACTTCCATCGAAGTCTGCTGATGATGCATGAAGTTGATAAGACTAAGAACTCTTTCCCGATGAAGATGAATCGAAGCTCACCATATATCAACCGAACATAAAAAATATAAAGTTAAGCTGATTACGAATCAGTCTATCATTAGGCGGAAGGCGGAATCTTTGAAGCAAGCGAGTCATCGAAGATTGAGATGCAAATGAAAATGCTTCAAGTCTGATTGAGGAAGTGGTCAGTCTTACCATCTCTGAGGAAAGAGCGATGAATAAAGATAAAGGAGAAATTGAAATCTGATGAAAAGTTATCCCTAAGGATTCAAATAAGAAGCCTTCATCAAAGGGATCATACAATATTCTATCCCATCTAAGGAAAATTCGGCGCGACTTAGTGTATCTGAAGCACAATGTCGGAAGATCTCAGTAATACCTAATTGAAGCTCTCGAAGCGGGAAAGTTGAAGCATATTTGACTAACGAGACCTTGCATGTTCAAGAGCCTCACATTTTGAAGATGATCTAATGCTGGGCTGCGCGAACCTGTCCTCTGTATGTTACGGTGAAAGTGATGAAATTATAATAGATCTTAATTGATCCGGTTCCTCATGAATCTTATGAACTTGAGAACTCTTAGATGGTATCTCTAGATGTACAACATCAGGGGCGAGATAAAGTCATGGTTCAAGGTTTCAATGAGAAGGGACAGAAAACTATGGTCATTAGGTCCTCTCCTCTTAAATTTGGAGACTCTGAGCTAAATTTCATGTGATCGATCCAGATACTTCATTGAGCCATACGGGTGACCATGGCTTCATAAGTATGGCATTGTCCCATCTACATTGCATCGATGTATGAAATATACAAAGGATGGAGAAGAATGCCAAATTGTGGCGACATGCAACCTTTTGCGGTGCATGAAATGAAGATTTATCAAGATGCGGTTATTTCCTTAGGGAATCAAAGATATAACAATAGCAAATCTGCATACTTCAAAACCCATAAAAGAACAAGTTAAGAAGAAGGGAGATAAAATGAATAAAGGAAAGAGGTTGTTCCAAATATTCTAGGGATATAAAGAACAAGTCCAAAATCAATAACATCCTCATCAGCGGTGATCTTGAAAGAAGAAGATGAATGTTCCTTCTAAATCCAAAGGTCCGTGACTCTTGAGCTCATGAAAAAACATTTTGACTCGATTATGAGTTGAATCGCTTTTGAAGGTAGGTGCAATGCACTACTTTAAAACAATCATAGATCCATCGGCAGTACACTCATAGTCACTCCTCCTCCCAGACATTTTAAAGAAATCACCCTCGAGAAACTCATAAAGTCGAGGTGGTGACCTTCTATGTACCTCCTCTCCACGGAAACACGGGCGGAAGCTTTTATAAATCAGGGGTGTCGAAGAAGATCTGATTGGGTAATCTATCTCGAAGAAGAAATATGCATAAGGATGCCAAAATATTACTCTCAGATGCAAAATCGATCGCATGACATGGGGTCAGTTTGGAGCGAGTAAGGACTAAGCTCTTTGAAATGATGTGGTACCCAAAAGGTTCTCAAACCATTGGTAAGAGAAATAAACACCAAAAGGCCTTGGTTTTATCAAGACAACGGTCCACAAGGATATACACATTCGTTATAGATAGTTGAGAGTGATGATGAAGATGAGAATGTCATTTTAACGTTAGTCTCACATAATATGAAGAAGTAGAAGCAGGGCCGGCGAAGAGCTTGAAGATGGTGGGGAGGCATTCTTATGGATGAACTTAAAGAAGTTAATTTGGGGCGAGGAGGATCCTGCGCGTTCATCGGTGCTCTACTTCGAAGATAAAATGGAAGAATTAAAATCTTGCTCTGTGAATTGAGGGGCTTTGCTTGGACATATCTTTGAAATCGCTTACGATAGCGGTTCCTGGCTAAGCGAAGACACCCGGTCAAGCAAGCGAATGAGATTGGAGGTTGAAGAAAACGGTAATTCGAGAAACCAAGCTCATTGAAGGCGGTTTTATTCGAGAAGAAAAATCTGGGGATAATATTGTCCGTGAAAAGAAGAATGGTTGAGATTTATCGTATCGACTTGATTTAAATAAAGCATGTCAAGGATGACTTTCCTTCTGTTGGTGGATAACACTTCAAACCACGATGTTCTCATTTATGGACGGATCGTCGAGGTTACAATCAAATCAAGATGGCTCACGAAGATGAGAAGCATACCTCATTCGGGGCCTTGGTATATATTGCTACACGTCATGCCGCTTGAAGAATCTTTGGGCTACATACCAAAGAGCTATGACGAATCTTTGAGTTGATTCATCAAAAGTAGAGTCTTATGTTGATGATCGTTGTCAAGATATCATAAAGAATCTCGATGATTTAAGGATTGTCTTTGAAAGAATCGAGAAAATATGATCTCAGATGAATCCTCTCAAGTGCGCTTTTGGAGTCTCTTGGAAAGTTCCTTGGATATGTTGTGCAGTGGAGGATTGAAATCGATCCCAACAAAATCAAGCGGTCGAAATGCCTCCTCGAGTCTTTTCGCTGCTCCATCTGAGGACATCTCGCATTCATTAGAAGATTTTATATCAAATCTGTCGAGGCGGATGTCGACTTTGCAAAATTAATGAAGAAAGATACTCCTTTCAAGTGGGACGAAGAATGTCGAGGCGCGGTATCAAAACATATCTGTTGAATCCACCCATTCTTGCAGCTCCGATCCCAGGAAAGCCTCTCATCTTGTACAGTGACCTTTGAAGAATCTCAGGTGCTTTGTTGGCATAATGAGGAAGGAAGGAGAATGCTCTATCTTATTAGTCGAAGACTAATAGGAGGCGAGCGTTATTCTCAATTGAAGCATTGTTTGGCGTTAATTTTTGTTTGCCCAAAAGTTCGTCATTACATCTTATCTCATAAAATTACCATCTCAAGGATCGATCCGTTGAAGTTCTTGATGACAAGACCAGCGTTGGCAAGCAGCGCGATGTTCCTTTCTGATTTGATATTACATATGTTCCCGAAGCGGTGAAGGGGGGCATTTTCTTGCTCATCCCCATCTGCGGCGGACTCATTGCTTAACGATGATCTTCACGATGAGCAAATCATGCACATATATGAAAAGAAAAGCAAATTGTGATGGAGCTTCGTCCATTAGAACTCAACCCTCAAATCTCCCAAAGGCTCAAGCGGTATCGGTCTCATCTTGATCACACACACGAAGGTGGCATCTTGAGACATTCTTATAATTCTAGCAAGCGAGAATATGAAGCGTTGGTGGCGGGTTTAGAAAGCCATTTCCATGGGAGTCGAATTTGCAAATTTATGGCGATTCTCAACTCGTCATTAATCAAGTGTTGGGCCTTTACAAAATCAACAAGCTTGAATTATCTTATCACAAGCGAGTTCTCGAGCTTATGAAGCAAATTCAAATGTCATTATTTCGAGTCTCGAGCTAGGAATAGCAGTTGCTTAGCTAAATTAGCTAAAGAAATGGCAGTATGGATGACGGCGATTATACTAATTAGTTGTGCGGTCATTGAGTCTAGAGCGAAATAATCCCGGAAGGGGTCATCAAACATAAATCAGGTGCGACTCATGTTGCTCCTTACACTCCACAAATTTACAAATTCAACAGACAAGACAACCATTCGGATGAAGCCTCCAACCTGCGGAAGCGCTAAAACCACATGATGAAATTCTTATAGTAGAAGAGAAGGAAGGCGGAGCGACCGTTCATTACTTCAAGGAAGGCAAATTGCCAGTAATAAGTCGATTTGCACAACTTGAGAAAAGGCTTATTATATACTTATGTTGGCAATACTACGTATCGTAGATCCTTGAATGTACGATGTTTGGGAATAGAAGAAGCCAACAAAGTAATTGTTGAAATCCATCAGGACTTTGTGGTGCACAAATCGTCCAAATGGCTTTCAAAATTAAAAGAATTGGATCTTATTGGTCATGGTAAAGATTGTATCAATCATGCAAAGATCATGAATAGTCCATGGTAACATAATTCATCGACCTCAAATCGTTGCATCCAACGATAGCATCTTGGCGTTTGAGAGGCTGGGGATGTAATTGGACCAATTGATCCATCATCATCGGTGGTCCCGCTTCATCTTAGCGACCGATTATTTCTCCAAATGATTTCATTTAAAAGTTCTGGTGAACAAGTGACTTCTTTACCCTGATATGTTTATAGATTTGGTGTACCAGAATCATTTCGGAATAAGTTCGGCCTTCAAAGCCTAAAGTTTATAAATTTCTTTGATCGACATAAGATTGATTGGCGATATTCGTCAATTTATAATCCGAGCAAATGGCTTGTGAGGCATTTAATAAAACACTAGTCAAATTGCTTAGAAAAATTCACAAGAAATAAAAGTGGCATACCAAACTTGTAGCGTTATGGGCTTCTGGTACCACTTACAAAACTCCTAGTCACTTATGCACTTGGTGTTTTGGGCGATTTTCAGTTGAGCTACCTTTCAGGTAGCCATTCAAAAATCTTACCCAAGATGAGAATGCTTTCGTCTACGGATGGAAGAGCTTGATCGCGGCTGGGGCTCCAAGCTCAAAATCTAGAAGTATGTCGGAGGAATGTCCAGGCATTCGATCATCTGATGTCTCGAGCTTTTGGGAAGGAGAGTTGGTCACGGTCTTTGAGAAGACCAATCATCCTCATCCGAGAATTGGCGGTAAATTTGAACCTAATTGGGAAGACCTTTTGTTGAAAAGGTATATCGAGGAGGGCTATCGGCTGTGACTTGAGGTGAAAGACCAATGCAATCAATGGCGGGCATTTAAAAAATATTACACATGAAAGTGTGATTGGACAAATCTGCATTTGAAAATCTTTATTGAAAACTTATGAAAATTTTCATTGGAAATTCTCTTGTAACACGCATTTCCAAAATAAAATAAAATCCCCACAGGCAGGGCATTTTTTAAATTTTATAGTAAAGTATTGGCGTTCACGTAAGGCAGCCTTTCTTTCTCTTTGGGTTGACATTACTGTCAGAGATCCCCATGCATACTCAAAATTATGTATTCAAATGCTCAAATTTAAAGTCTTCTTGACCAAGAAAAATTTTCAAGTGCACTTAACAAACCAAGTTGGAAGGACATTTTTTATCCACCCCAAAAAAGGCTCGAGTTGGTGTATAAGGTGGGACTCAACCGCCAAAATGTAGAGTCGCGTGCGCGCCTCAACGCATCAAAGGCGTAAGAGATCCCATCTCGTTGCAGAGGATAAAATCCTTCATCAATTGCTCAAGTCCACGACTCAGTGGGTGTATAAGGTCGGTTCAACCATGCATATGGTAGAATGACAGTCACTTACTCAACCGCCCAGAGTAGTAAGGGATCCTCTGCCGTTAGTTCAAGACAAGAGCATCCAAATCCCCAAATCTCTCCAACTTGGTGAGTTTAAGTGACGGCGGGAAATTATTATTGGTAGGTCTTTCAAATTCTACAACAACAAAGATATCCTTTTCGAGAGCGAGTTTGGAATCAAATACAAATGTAAAATCTCAACTCCTTGATAAGTCTATCAAGCAAGAGAGGAAACTTCGATAAGTCGATAAAAAGCGGAGGGGCCAGAAGAAGGTATCCCAATGTTAGAAAAGCTAAATCAATAACTAAGAGTTTTGTCATCAAGATGTTCATTACATGTGCAGGCAGGGGACTCTTTGCCATTGATCAACACAAGCTCACGAGGCTGGGTGGCATTTATCCTTCTACAAGCGGAGGGAAGGTAATTTTATCGACAAATCTCGATAATTGGGTTTTACTCCATCAAATCCATGAGGCATGAAGCCGGGATAAAGGAGGCACAAGATCACGAATCTGATGAAATCTTCAACAAGTCAGTCAAGCACCGCAAGAAGATTCTATCTCATCAACTCCATTAGTCCGCAGCCTGCAGGCGGAGGAAAATACAAATCCCAAATCTAGATGAAATCTTCAACAAATTAAAAGCCAGCGGGGGAAGACATTCTTATCTCAGACTCCATCAAGTCATCGAGGCACAAAGCGGAGGAATCGAAATCCCAAAGTTAGAGATGAAATAGTCAAACAAGGAGCCAGAAGATTTCTCTCTCTCCATCAAGACAAGCGGGGAGGAGAAAATCAAATTTTGATGAAATCTTCAATAAGTCATCAAAAGCAGAAGATGTTCTCATCTCATCAACTCCATCATCCCCAAAGCGGGGACAAGAAAAATATAAATTTCAAACTCTAGGAAGTCTTCAAAGTCCAAAGCATAAAACATAGGTGAAGAAGATCAAATTCTCGGTTAATGATGATAAGTCATTTCTTTCCATCAGACAAGCATTGAATAATGACAAATACAGGTTCAATAGCTTGCTTGAGCGATGAAATCTAAATGCTTGCCAACCAAGTTATACTCACTTCCATCAAGAACAGCGATGGTATTATCAAGTTGTAGAAATTACAACAGCGTGACATCGGCAAATCTCTTGGAGAATCCATGAGTCAACTAGTGTACAAAAACGGTCAGCTCCATGCGCACCATGTTTGTTGGGGGGCATTGTTGACTACTATGTGCCACATTAAATTAAATAAGGTGGATTTTAAAATCCCCATCGCGATCGAGATTCGTTTTAATTACGATTGGCGTGCATCGAAAATATTAAATAATTCGAAAATTGAATTGGATCGATCGGATAATTAAAATCAAATTATCATGAAATGCTCGAAGTCGGAAGCGACGGCGTCTAACGACCTCCGTTTGAATTCATGTGATGTCGCCGGCGTCGAGATATCAAGCGGCGCCTTCGCGGTCAATTCGGCAAAGTGTGCGCGAATCGATCAATCATGACGTCGCATAATTTAAACCTAATTTCATCGGCCGTCGGCGTTGTCGAGACCTCCGATCCGCGAAATTGATCGTTCGTTCGGCATACTTAAATTGACACCCATATTGTGGGGTTTGTCTAAATTAATATCACATAAAATAATATTAAATTATAATTAAAGGACTAATGGTTGCTAATCTCTTAATCCTTTAATTCCCTACTGTCAGCGGCTCCTTCGACCAATCGAGCCGCGGTCAAGAGAAAGCGAGGGTTATCCCTCGTTGACTTCACTCTCATTTTTCCCTCTCTCGTTCTCGCTCTCTGCTCACGGCTCTCCTGATTGACTCTCCTCTGCCTGCGACTCACGCGCCTCCGGCGCCCTCCCTCGGCTCCTTCTCCCTTCTCTCTCTTCTGCTCTCGGCTCTTCAGGGCATCCTCCTCTCGAAGAACTCTCGTTCTCTTTCTCTCGGCTCTTCTCCCTCTCCCGATTCTTCCTTCCTCTCTCCTCTCTCTGAAGAGAACATCAGAGCAAGAACCCTGAATCCTTCTCTTCCTCTTAGCATTAAACCTCAGGTTGTTTTCTCTCTATGCTTGTTTATGCATTTAAGCTTCTTTGGAAGTTAGGGTTTTTTCTTGAATATCTATATCTTATGCTTGGGATTATCTTTAGAGTTTCCTTTAGGATTTGGGATGATGTATAGCCAAATCTCATTTTATTTCTATTATCTCTGATTTTATGGTGTTTATCTCTAAAATGCTTTGGGATAATGTATGGCCCAACCATTTCTTGTTGTTTGTTTTTTATAAATTTCATTTGTTATCTTGCTCAAATTGGTTTTAGGAGAAATGGTACATATATACCTCTTGCACATGATTGGATTGAAATCTAAAATTGGTTTTCAAATTATTGCATGGAAATCTTGGCCAACTTTGATGCTTGCTATGTTATGGATATCATGCATTTATCTTCTTTGAAATCAAATTGTTGTATTTTCATTGTTAGTAAGTATGTTGTTTGGAAAAAATTTGCATGTATGGTGAAATTTGTTTTATAAGGAAATTAGATCATTTTGTTATCTGCATAATACATGCTGAAAATATTTTTACTAAGGGGAAAATCATTGCTTATTAGCATGAAGCTTCTGAAATTTATTTTTTTTTTTAAGAATCAATCTTTGTTATTTGATGAGTATAAAATGCTAAACTTTCTTATCTAAGATCAATTAGCTTGTTGTTTGATGAGATATGATGTTCTCTTGAATTTCTTGCTTCACTTTGCCTCTTTCCACTATTTGATTACTTGCAATCATGAAATCTTATAAAGGAAGAGTTCAGTTTCTTGGATTTATTAAACATAGTGTGATTGTTTAATCTATGTGAAGTAAATTTCATATAATCATCATGTTAAAGGAAGAGAGGAGGGAAGGGTTGATTGACTTTGTGCTTGTTTTTTCTCTTTTGTGATCCTAAATTAGAA
Source organism: Cymbidium sinense (assembly GCA_021442155.1). Lineage (NCBI taxonomy): Eukaryota > Viridiplantae > Streptophyta > Magnoliopsida > Asparagales > Orchidaceae > Cymbidium > Cymbidium sinense. The sequence goes on along the minus strand of CM038218.1, from coordinate 172,292,667 downwards.
TCTGAAATGTGGCTTTGTGCAAGTTTAAAGCTCATTTTTTGGTGCTTAGTTTCATTAAAGTTGCATCTTCTAGTGCTTGTTCATACTTTACTCAAGCAATTTCATGTCTCATCTTGCATTAAAACAATTATATGTTTGTCCATGTATTTGGAGGTTGGAATGCAAGATACATTGTTCATGCCTTTTCTTGCTCTTGAATTATGAAAGTGAAATGATGAAATGCTATAAAATCTTTGTCTTGTTTAAGTATATATCAAACACGATATGTAAATGTGAAACTTTTAAATTTGTGATATAAGTACCATGTTTTTATGGTAGGAAATCTTATCTTATCAAAATTTATGATTGTCTTCTCACATGTCTTTCTTGACATGGTGTGCTCTCATGGCAAACTTGTGAGAAGAGGAGGCGTTGTAAATTTGATCTCTTCAAATTTATTATGCGACTTTCTTTTGTTTATATGCAAATGTGAGCTTTAAATTTATGATATAAATCTACCATGTTTTTATGGTAGGAAATCTTATCTATCAAAATTTGGTGTCTCACGACATACACCCATACATGTCTTTTCTTGACATGGTGGAGTCTCATGGCCACTTGTGGGGAGAGCGGGAGGTACATTGTAAATTTTGATGCTCTGTCAAATGTTTATCGCGACTTTCCTTTTATTTATATCTGAATGAGCTTTAAATTTATGATATAAATTACCTATGTTCCGGCGTGGTGAAATCTATCTTATCAAAATTCTAGCGGTGTCTGACATACACTATACATGTCTTTCTTGACATGGTGGGTGACCAGATCTCTCATGGCCACGTGGGGAAGAGCCGGGAGAATTGTAAATTTTGATTTTTTATCTTATAAAATGCGTTCACATTGTTCCGCGGTAACTGATAAATCACGTTGTTGTTCCAGCGTGGCGAAATCTGTTCTTGCTACTTTGCTGCGTTGTTGCGTGCAAGGAAATCTTGTCTTTGTCACCCATCACGCCTTTCTTGGCGTGGTGAATAAATAAATTCGGTCGCGGTGTCTCACGCACCTCCTGCCTTTCTTGGCGTGGTGGGAAAACCACAGCAGTAACTATGTGGGATGGCCGGGAGCTCGAAATTTTCAAAATAAAAGTTGAAATGAAATGCTTATACTTTAATTTCATATACATGTGAATGCAAATTTATTACTATCTTTATAAGTCTGCGTTCACGTTGTTCCGTCTTGGCGGGAAATCTGTGATAAGTCTTTCACGTTGTTGCGAACGGAAATCTTTGTCTTTGTCACCATACCTTTCTTGGCGTGGTGGGAAAATAAATTGATTGTCTCCACACCTGCCTTTCTTGGCGTGGTGGGGGACAAGTAACTCTATGTGGGGATGGAGGGAGCTTAGAAATTTCTTAAAAAAGAAGATAGAAAGAAAGGATGAAATGCTTGGGTTCACATGTTGGCTTAAAGTCTTTGGGTTATATATGAATACTCTCCTCTACTTTCTCTTGTCATTCAGTGATTTGTTATCATGAGATATAGTGAAGGAAAAAAAATCTATGGATATAAATCATCATATAACTTATATATCGAAGATAAAAAAATTGTTGAGTTAGAAAAGAAACTTACAAGTATGTGTGGCACACACCTTAATCCTCCTTTCAGGTTGAAAGAACTTAAACTTGTGGCTTAAGGAGAAGAGGAGAGTAGAAAATGTAAGTCTTTGTAAAGGAAACCTCCTGTTATAGGCTTTCTTGGCTTTCCTTTTCTTTGCCTCTTATGGAATCGACATGTACCATAATGCGTCTGAGGGGAATATCTAAGGTGATCACTTGTCATGTTAAATGCATACATGGACATGTAAGCATCTCATCCTTATCCCTTTCTTTTGAAAGGAAAGTAAAGTCTTTTCATATTCTCTTTAATAAATTTAATGAGTTTGTGTCCCCCCATGATGAGTTTGCATGAGGGAGGTGGATTTTAATTAATCCACTTCTCTCTTAAATGAAATATGATCTCTTCGTATTTTATATTCCTCTTTTAGAGAAATAAATGGGATATGGTATATATCTATGCTTCAATCAATTATTTTTTCTTTATGTTGGTGATTTGCATAAAGAGAAATTTGTGCTTTAAATCAAATTACTGCGTTTTTCATTACTTATGATCATGCCTCTAAATCAATTATTTTCACTTTATGTTGCTGATTTTGTACATGACATGCAAGTTAGCAAATATAAAGAGCAGTACTACATGTCGGTTTGTCTTGGATTCATTAACAAAACTCAAAAAAATCAAAATTGAACATCATTTCAACTTTCAATGTCATACAACATTTTAAAAGAAACGAATACTCTATGTATGTTGAAATGTTGAACATTAGGACATGTGCAGTTAGATAAAATAAAAGCAAGATTCTTATGTCGGTTTGGTCTTGATAGATTAGGGTTAACACCAAAATGTCATATTAAAATCTAAGCTGCAAATTACATATATTTTAGACATTCATATACAACATTTTAAAAGACAGATATCTTTCGTATGTATGTTGAAATGTTAAACAATAGAAAGCAGTTAGTATAAACAAAAAAAAAAAACAATCTTCCTTGGTTTGGTCTTGGGGTCGGGTTAACAACTCAAAAATCAAAATTTGGCATTACTTGACATTAGACATCTTAATGTATACAATTAGAAAACGGTATCCGTATGCATGTTGGAAAATCTTAAATCAATCAAAAGAAACGATCTTACATTAATCGGTTTGGTCTTGAGGTGGAGTTATAACACAAAATTTGATATTATAAAATTTAATTAATAATATCGAAAAGCTTCATATATACAATCAACTAACTAAAACACAAAATTCAAATTCTTAGAAGAAAAGTCCAGCCGATCCTTACTTCAAACTAGAGTGGAGGTTTTGAAGGATTATACTTTTGAGATGATGAATTTAGAGATCCTGTAGAAAAGCGGGTGAGTAGACAGTCTATCAATTGATATTAAATGATCGAAGGGTAATTATAATTAAGATTTCAATGATAAATGATCATATATTCAAATCAAAATCGATCATAAAATGATCAAAATTCAAAGAAAATAACAAAAAAAAAGGAAATAAAATAAATGAAATTAATTATTAAAACTAAAAATAAAAAATAAAATTAATTCACCATGATTGTTTGTCTTGGGTGACAAATTAAGAAAACTTTTCTTCGAAAAGCGTCTTAAATACATAATACTTCCTCAAATATTCTAAAGCGTGGGGCGTGGCCGTGTCTCTGTCGTGGTTTTTTGCGCGATATCTATAAATGGTTCTGACACAGCCTCGGCCGGGTGGTTCGCCGCGATATAACCACTAAATTACGGTCGCGGCCAGCCGTATGTTCAGCTTTTCTCTTTGGGTGAAATGTAGAATGTATTTGGTTGGGCAAAAGCCTATGTTAGCTAGGTTGACTTATATTTGTCCCGACAAACTCCACCCAGTCTCTGAGGACGGGCGTAACCGTGTTCTTGACAAGGATCCTTGGTCGGGTTGGGTCATTCTCCTCTCATTAGCGGACCGGGGGCGGCATGGGATAAACCATGGGATCTTGATGGCGCGTCATCGTTCCCCACAAAAGTTTTAAGTTAAAATAATAAATTTCATAAGTTCTAAACTCACTCAGCGATTATATACTCGTTCTTTAACGATTCATTATTAGCGTCGAAAGTGCTCTCTCGTATTGGGAGGGTAATTAACTATAGGGGCTTGCGCATAGGAAACCAATCAGGATATAAAAGTTCTCACCAAATGAGAGCGAAATCTCTGAGGTAGTATCTTTATCTACTATTCATTCATCGAAATTATGACACTTAACAACTCTTTCTTTCCTTCTTTTTTTTTGAAAGAGGGTCGGTGGCAATTTTCGGATCCACACAATTGCGGGTGATATTTCAATATCTTTTCAAATGATCCGAGCATAAAGTACGATCAAAGCCAATTTTCTCGTCAGTCAACAAAGACCTAATAATGATTCTATAGTTCACACAAAGGCAATGGCTAAACTAAAAGAATTATGTGATTATTCAGTCTGTTAAAGCACACATTGCTTGACTGATAACTCAACATTATAGACCTAATATAAGCCAGAAGGTTGGGTCATCTATACACCCCCAAAGTCAAGCAACAATCACAGACTTAGGGTACATGCATTTTCTCAATATGGACAAATCATAATCATTCATCGTCAGTTTAAAGTTTGGATAGAAGGAATTTCAAATCTCAAAAAACAAACCAATTTCTCCATTCGATCAAGAAGCTTTGGGGTTGGAGGAAATCCAAATTTATAAAAACACAAAAAAGAGATCTTTAAGCAAACTTATTTATCAAGAGTAGATGGTGGAAGAAGCTCTTATCCATCGCACAAGTCAATCGGACAAATCGGTCAATCATGTTATTTAGCTCAAACACAAGGCATTATACTGATGATTAGTCAAAGCTCCATAAATTATTGAAATTGGCGAAGTGATTCAAGATCCATCCAACTCAAATTCACCAATTTTCAACATATGATTCTCGATGCAAATCACATTTGTTGGGGGGCATTTGTTGACCACACATAATCCACGAGTCGGATTGGATTTATGGAACAAGTTCGATGGGCTTTGAATGCGATATCACGTAAATCAAAGATGAAATACACTGGACGTCGTCGAAATTGTTTGAAATGATCTCCGATCGACGAAAGGACTTCGTCATCGCGTTCAAAATGTCAAAAATGATTGAAATATACATATTACATAATCCGGTCGGCCGTCAATTGAGAGTGAAATATGCAGATATTGAGCTGCTGATAAACGACCTCCATTCGTAAAATTGATTGTTAATGTCGCCAAACCTATCAAATGAGCTTTGCGGTGTCGGCGATGAGAAGTGATGACGCAATTTTTTAATTTGAAATTGACGTCGACTTGAACGGAGATCGAAGCGGGACCGCCGTTGCATTTAGAACATCAGAATAACTTACAATTAACATGTATATTAACCATATAATGATGTTGCCGCCAAAAGTTCAATTAAGGTTGATTTAATTATTTAAAATTCATAAAAAGGGAGCCCTATATAAGTATATGCTAATACCTAATCCTAAGTCTCCTATTTGTAGCCGACCCTAACTCTCTTATTTGGATTTCCTCTCGATCAAACAACAAGCCGCACACTCACTCCTCTCGGTTCGAGCTCCTAGCCAATGCATTCCCTCTTGCATGAGCTCATCCGTCCCTTATGCTAGCCACAGCCATCCCGACCTCCTCTCCTCCAAAGCCTAAACCAAAGGAACTTTCTTACCCGTCTCCTCCTCTACCGAGTGAGCTGCTAGCTTCTAGCATTAGATCGAGCCTAGCTCCTCCCCTGTTGAATGCACGAGCCACGACCTCTTCTCTACTGGCCTAACTCTCCAAAGAGCTAACCAAGCTCCCTCCTTCCTCTTCTTCCAATCAGATTTTCAGGTTGTTTCCATCCAACCCTAAGTTCCCTATCATTATTTCATTCCCTTCTGCTTGGATGAAATGAATTCGGTTAGATTTTCTTTCATCTATGTGTTGTGCTTGGGCTGTTCTTTTATGCAATTGCAATAGAATGGGGAGGCGGTGTTTGATATGGCATGGTTCAGATCACTTTGCTTTTGTTACTAAGCATTCCTATGGTGCATTTATTTGAGTTAAACAAGTGAGAAATGAAGAATTAATAGGATTGTGATATTTCATAAGGATTACCTCGTTTTGTTTTGCCTCTTTCCTTTGTTTGATTACTTGCAATCATGAAGGGAGGGGATGAAGAGAGGGTTGATTGGCTTTGCTAACATTGGCCTTGTTTTTCTCTCTTTTGCTATCACTAAGTTAATTAGCTTTTGAAGTGCAATCTAAGATGAGATTTTGTGCAAGTTTAAAGCTTTCATTGTTGCTGTTTAGCTTCATTAAGGTGCATCTTGCCTAGTGCTTGTTCATATTGTGATCACAAGCAATTGTCAAGTTTTTATCTTACATTGGAATTGAAATGAGTTGGCATAGATGTAGGATATGATATGTTTTCTTGGTTTTAAAATTTCTTGAAAAAATTGCTTGTTTTATGTAACTTGAATTCTACTTGGTTTTAAAATTTCTTGAAGAATGATGAAGGGATGAAATAATGATAGAAGTCATGGTATAATGGAGCACTAAGGCTTATATTTTAATTATCTTACCCTAATGTGCTTGCCAGAATAAATTTATAAGAAATGCTATAATTTTAAGTTCCCACTCGTGATTGTTTCAACACGGTGGAGAAATTTGCTAGACATAAATACTTGTGCATCCTACTTCAGCATGACGAGAAAACTAAGATGTCTTTTACATAAGTATTGAAGGTCTATGCATGCTTTTTTAAGCGTGGTGGGTTTAGAAGACTTTTTAAACCGTAGTGTCGCAACACACTAACTATGCATGCTTTCTTAATGGTAGGAAGCTGCCTCATCTGATCCTTACATGGATGACTTGAGGTTGCTAAATTTCATTCTAAAAATTTGTATATATACTTGCTTAATGCATGAAATTTTTGTAATTCTGCTCCAATAGAATTGCAAATATATGCTTTAATATAAGTACTCGTGCGTGTTGTTTCAATGCGACGAGAAAATCCTATTCTTGCCCCTTTTTCGCAGGTATTGAAGGCATGCGCTTTCTTAAGCGTGTTTAGACTCTAAGGCTGCGGTGTCACAAGACACGCTATGCTTTTTTTAAGTATGGTAGGAAGATCTAAAAAACTCTATGTGGACGACGTAAAAGCAAAATTTTATCAAAATAGAGATTGATAATTAATGAAAATGAAATAGTTAAATAATAATATTTAAAGCTTAAATGAGTAATAAGATCAATAATTGAACTAAGTATAATACACGAAGCTACTGAGACAAGATTGGGGTTACAATCATCTTATTGAAAATAGTCTACAACAAATTAGATGTCCATCCAATGCAAGGAAAATACTTGAATGAATAAAAAATCCACTGTGCAATGAAGCATTCAAAAGAGTTGAAGCTAATATGAATGAAACCTACAACAGCCAATTCAGCACATTCGTAATAGAAGGCTAATAAAACACTTTAAGGCAGTCTTGCATTGGAATATGACTCATCAAAATAATGTAATTGATTATCAATTTTTAGATGAGATAAGCAATACATGCATAACGATATGATCACACTAAAATTCATGTGTTATATAGATGCAATGAATACTATACAAATTTGCAACATCAGTGTACCAAAATTTGTTTAGGAGATAAATTTCTTACAAATCTTTTAATGTCATTTTAAAGACTAAAGATGTCGATGAGTAGAGAAAGAGTTTGTTGGTTCTTATTTAAGAATAAAGGTGATGCATAATTATTCAATTTATAGAGGAATTAAGTTAATGTACATTAAAATTTGGAGAGAGTAATTGAGCATAGGTTACGATGTGATACAAAAGTTTCTCACAATAGTTTGGTTTCAATGCGTAGATCTATTGGATGTTATACATTTGTTAAGGGTTTGATGGAGAAACATAGAAAGTAAGGAGGATCTACATATGATATTTATTGATTTAGAAAGCTTATGATAAAGTTTGAGAGATGTTCTTTGGAGAGTTCTAGAGCGAAGGAGTTAATATTGATTATATTCAACTCATTAAGGATATGTATACTAGAGCTTCTTGTGTCCAAACATAAGGAGGATTGACAAAATATTTTCTATTTGGTTGGATTACATCAAGGATCGCTTTAAGCCCTTATCTTTTACTTTAGTTATGGATGTTCTTATTAGGCATTTACAAGAAGATGTACCTTGGTGTATGCTTTTCGATGATATTCTTCTTGTTGATAAGACTAGAGGAGTCCAACATAAACTTGAATTATGGAGGTCAACTGAGTCTAAGGTTTTCATTTTAAGTAGATCTAAAGCGAATATATGGAGTGTAATTTTAGTTGTAGAAGTTAGTGGTAGTGTTGTGACATTGGGTGATCAAGTCATTAATAAGAGTGAGCATTTTGATATTTGCTCTATTATTCAAAATGATGGTGAAATAGATGGAGATGTTATTAGTAGAATTCAAGTTGGATGGTTGAAGTGGAGGAATGCATCGGCCATTATGTGATAGAAAAGTTCACTTAAACTTAAGGAAAAATTTTATAAGATGGTGGTAAGACCCTGATGACTTATGGTGTAGAATGTTGGTCAATAAAAAAGAAACATAAGACTAAGTTAAGTTCTGAAATGAGGATGCTTAGGTGGATGAGTGGCTTTACTCTTAGAGATAGAATGCAAAATGAGTATATTCAGGAAAAAAAATTTAGAGTAGCTCAGGTGGTAGATAAGATTAGGAAAGTCGCCTTAGATGGTTTGGCCATAAAGCGTCGGTCAGATGACAGATTAGAGTAGATGCATTAGATTTGCCTTATGTTAAGAAGGTAAGGTGACCAAAGACTTGGTTAAGATGTATAAAAAATGATCTTAGTATACTTGATTTAAATGAAAATTTGACACATAATAAAATGATGGATGAAGGATTCATGTAGTGACCCCACCTAGTGGGATTAAGGCTTGTTGTTGTTATTGCAGTGTACCAAAATTTGTGCAACTATATATTATATGTACACTGAAAATAATATAAGAAAACTCGATATACGCATCATTTATTACATCCATAAATCTATAAATCTGATTGATTCCTGATCTGATTTAACTTAATGATGTTGTTATCTTTCCACTGAGAAAATCATGAAGTTAATTATATATATAGATTATCTTACAATTCTTAGTTGATTGAAGATCAATAGGATGATTCATTATTATAAAAATATCTATGATATTTATATTCAACATTCTTAAATTTAAAATTCTCAAAATATAAATCTAGATATGATCCTCTATTGTTAAAGTATAACGATTATCTCTAACATGTTGTGAGTTGATTGAAGATATCAATATGAGTATAATATAAAAATATCTAAGATATTTATATTGATATTCTTAAATTTAAAATCTTGAAATATAAATCATCTCATATTATTAAATTAATAGAGTTGACATCTAGAAACATAAACTAAATCAAATAAAATATCTAATCTTGAATGAAAATTTCTAATTTTCAAAATAAACTACAAATCATTAATAAATTACTTATCAATATAAATCTAAAATCAAACAAATCACTAAGTTCTAAATGGTTAAATGAAATGAAATATCCAAAACTTAAAACTAAAATTCAATCCATCATGAAATTATTTGTCAGGTGAATAAGAAGAAATTCAGATAACGAGAGTCAATGTCAGTCAGTCTATTATGTTTCAAACAATCTCATGCTAGAAGAGCGTGAGTATCTCTGTCATGTGGCTTGGTCAGAGCATATAATCTAATTATGGCCGAGTATTACATCGTGGCGTAAATGACACCATTATATACATCGACATATGTTCTCCAATGGCTCGCCTTGAGATGTGAATCATATGTCGATAGCAAAAGCCCTCTGTTAGCTAAGATGGACTTAAACTTGTCTTCTTACACAAACACCATCCCATGTATACAAAGTTTTCTTTGTGGCCCATGGTTTCGACGATCTTTTCGGTCGGGTTAGATTACGCTCTCCCAAAATATTAGGGGCCATAGCGAAGATCGAGAACTTGATCGAGCGTCGCGTTCCCCAACCATCTGCTTGTTAAAATGATAAATTTCATAAATTCACAATTTTATATTAAGCATGCTGCTACTATGCACTACGCATTTAACAATCTAATGACTAGCCTTAATTGAAAATTCTCTCTCAGTATTGGGAAGGGATAATTAACTATGGGTGCTTGCCCCTATAAGAAACTTGAAACCAGATCTAAAGTTTTCATAAAATGAGGGCGAAATCTCTGGGTAGTGTCTTATCTACTATTCCATTTGTCTTCTAAATATTTGACCGACATTTAATCTACTTTCTTTATTGCGAGAGGTCGGTGGCAAATTTTCGAAGCCCACATGGCGTGCGATTGGTTCTCGATCAAGATGCTCGATCTCAGCTTGCTCGCGTGCGGATGACGGGAAGGAGACTCGCGGCTAGCCTTCGATCGGGAGGCAACACAAGAGAGGGAAGAAATGTTGAGAGGGAAGAGTGGGCTATGCGGTGCATGTCTATGAATCGAGAGCTGCTGGGAAGTGTTATGAGCATTAGGGTTGGGTAATAGGGGTATTTATAAATGTCTCTTCTTTAAGTGATTAAATTAACCTAATATGGACTTTATGACGACATTATTATATGAACAATATAAATGCCAATTTTGATTATTTCATTATTCCGAACACGGCGACATGATCGGTTTCACTAACGGAGGTCGTTTGATTTAAGTTGTCATCAAATCGGATCAGTTTCGGTTCAAAATGCGCATTATCTTCCAACTCGGCGTTCGTAGACTTCGTTCAATCGATCGTGGGCCTTTTTAATAGATTTATGTTTTGCTAACACGCGTCAATTTCGAGTTATTTGATTCAAGTCAACATTGAATCAGATCAATTTTGGTTCAAAACGCGCGTGTCGCTTTTCCACCGACATTCGCATATACTCGTCCTCGGCAGGCGGTCGTTAATAGCGTTTGGCGTTAATGGCTCAATTTTGCGAGCGGAATGCGTTTGTGAATCGCTCGTAACTCCGATATGCGCGTTGGCGTATTTACCGTTCGATCACTTGATCGATCAACCTTCAAATTGTGCAAGATGTATATTTTGATCAATTTCTATATTCTGAACACGATGGTGAAGTCTGTTTGTTGATCAGAGGTCATGTCAACTAGTTTCGGCGGCGTCCAGTATTTTTCAGCTTCAATTTGCGCTATATTGCATTTGAAATCCGTCAAATTTATCTTGTGAGTTCGACTCGATTTATGTAGCACATGGAGGTCAACAAATAGTATAAATAATAATAATCAAACAGCTCAAAGTAACAATATTTTGAATTAATATAACTTGTAACCAACTTAATTAGATTAAGCAAAGATAAGGATTAAAAGTTTGAAATGCAATAGAGGAAGAAAATACATAAAAATAATAGGAAGAGAAACATAACTAATTACTTAATGGTTTCGTGATAGAGCATAGAATTACCACTATTAACATAGCGAGCTTTATGAATGAGATGCTGAGCTATTTATGAACACATAGTGCATGCTATTTTTTTTTCTATGCCTAACCATATATATAACACAAAAGTGTACTATGCCACATTATGAGCTATGGTGTGGGTTATTTTGTGCGGCATGTATGCATAAATTATCAGTAAATCTGACAAGGTTGGTCATCAGATTGGTTATTTTTAATGGCCCCAGGCCCCCAACACAAACTAGAATACCCTAAGCTAGAACGTGTTATTCAATTCTACGCACCGTTGTTACAAGGCTACAAATTATTACAATCCCTTTTATGATGATGATTATGTTGAAGAATTTCTTGATTAATTTCTCACACTTTATCAACCAAATATTAATCCTTAGGCCTATCATAATTCACTTTGAGGATGATACTATGGATCATATTGCTTTAATCAAGCCAAATTCATTTGCTATCATCTAATATATTTCCTTTGCCAATAGTTAGGTACTAGGCCGAGCTGCTTATACTAGTCCTATTGATAATACTATGACCATGGTCTCCTTTACGAGGATGATTATATGGTTGATCCTTCTATGAACTCAGTCCCAAGTCTTAAGATCGAACCAAAACTTGCTCTTTTGCCTACAGTTAATATCAAGCTTCTATCTTTTTGAGCCTGAATTCTTCTTTGAACTTAGGTTTAGATTCAAATCAAAATAGTTGCTTCATTTTCTGCAACCGAGCAATCTGTCTGCTTCACTGTAACAACTTCACTGTAACAACTACATGGACTGACCATTCTGTTGTCTGTCTGCCTTACCAGCAAGTATTTGATCACGACTTGCTCTCTGCTGATGATATAATGGGTGAGGCAGAGGTCGACCTGCAACCATTGATCACATCTGCAATGGCATTTGGAGACCCTGACTCGCTCTCCGACATGCAAATCGGCAGGTGGTTGAAATCGCACGACAATGCCCTCGTCGAGGACAGTAGCGTCAGAATTGTTGATGGAAAAGTGAAGCAGGAGATGTCTCTCAAACTCCAGAATGTGGAATCCGGAGAGATCGACCTGGAACTAGAGTGGATCGCTTTGAGTGAATGAGTAAGCTTTGATTCCTCATGCAAAATGGTGTTGCTTATGGCGGCATTTCTGTATTGGATCATCTGTGTTTTCCACTGGAATTTGCTGTGTTCAAATTCTTGACAACAGACAAACCTTTAATAAAACTGAAGACTGCTCCTGCTTGTCCAGTTTTCTTTTTCTGGGCTGATAAGTGTTGTTATAATTCATAAAACACTTGGTAGAAGGTAGAGTGGATGGTTTACATTCTATTTTGTCAAAATGTTATTGGGAATTCAACCAATAATCTTATATTGAAAATATTTTGGTGTCTTGACCTTTATAAGTTTCTGTATCTCTTTGTAGAGATTATTTGCAGTGGTACTTTAATCAGAGGGATGGACATAATACAAAATTTCACCGGCTTTATGGATAATTCACTCTGTGTTCCGTATGAATCTAAGCTAGATTGATACACTATTTTTTTAGACTTTTGTGGTATATATATATATATATATATATATATATATATATATATATTATTCTTTTCATTTGAATAATTCGAGAACACTAACAGAAAATTTGAATATTTTGAGCATTCACAAACAAATAAATTTTCAAATGAGCTAAATATGAATAAGGATTCGGCTCGCTCAAACTCAGCTCGTTTACACCCCTAATTCTATATTGTGTTGCATAGTTGCTCCAAGGCTCACACTATCAATCACTTTGTTGTGGTATTATACTGTCCAAAAAGAAAAGAGGATTCAATAGCAATTGTAGATGTGACACAGAAGGGTGTTATTTTTATGGGAGATTTTAAATTTTATGTACTTACCTATCTAACACTTAAAATTTTGATATTTATAAATATAATATTTTTTTTCTATGCATGAAAATATGCATTTTATTTCAAAAAATTAATGATAAGATTATTTTTTATGTAATGTTAAAGATTTGGGTGATATTTATATAAAGATTCCTACTTTTGTGCGTTAAATATGTAAATATATAATAATTATTTGTTATGTATGTAAATATTCCTACTTTTTTGTGCATGTTATTACGACCATCTTTTTAGATATGTTTCTAAATAACTGAAAAATTACTACTTCATTGTTACAAGTTAAAAAGAAGGGTCCGTAGGCAAGTTTATGTTATTTTAAACTAATTTTGAATGAAACATAAAAGCACATATATTATAAATTAACAATAAAAGACAATCAAAATGTAAGCGAAAACAAAGAATCAATTTTTTTTTTTTGAATTACTGAAAATAATTTTTTTATTGTAGCGAAAAATCATATATTCTTACCACATCAAAGTAATTTTGTGATGCGACGATATTATTTTAGAGAGACGCTACAATTCCATATAAAACAGATTAAAAGAAAATGTTTTTCCACAAACATTATGAAAAAACAAATGCAAAATCATTCATGAAATAAACTCAAACATCAAAGAATTTATACATTTATACAGTCATATTAAAAATTGTAATGATCAGTTTCCTTCCTAATCTACAATCTTTCTCAAAGTTCATATTAACATAATGTAAAATTTATTTGGTTCAGTATTTAATCAAAAAATCTATAAAAATTGATTCATAAAGATTCTTTATAGTTGTTTGGTTAGAAATCTAATCTAAGATTTTTTATTTATTGACAAATATAATATAATTGAAGGTTTGACTTTCTTTCTAATTCTAAAGAGAATAATGACATAAATAAAAGCGATTGAATTAAAATAATAAGAGAGCTAAGAGAAAGAATAAGAGAGACATTAATAAAATGTCGATTTTGACTAAGCGGCTGTGGAATGGCGGCAGATTCTGTAAAATCTTTGATATTTATTTTGAATTATATCTCAAATGTATTTTATCAAATCTTAAAAATTCTAAACGTTATTTTATCCAAACAAAAAAAGAAAGCATCTAAAATTACATTTTAAACTTTTCAAAACAATAATGTAAAAGCGATGCTACTAAAAAAAAATATAGCTATTAATCATGCCTAAATTTGGAAAAATCTATAAAATTCTCACTAAGATAAAAATATAATTTAATAGACATACTATAACTCAAGAAATCTCTAAGATTTTCTTTATTAAGTATTATTATATGACCATTGATGTAATAAGGTATTGACTAATTTGTGTTCTAATTGCTATATTCATTGAAGTAAACATGACCAAGTAAATCTTTGAATCATAAAGTAAGGTCGAGCCCATAAAGGAGATTGTTAAAGCACCTAAGAATATTAAGTTTATTCAATCATCTGTTGAAAAACTAAGTTGATTTAGAAAGGCTAAGGTTTTAGTTTGTTTCTTTTGGATTCAGAAAAGGCTTTAAAGATTTCCAAAAGTTATTTGTCTTTCTTTTGAAAATGAAATTTTAAAGAATTCCAGTAGAAATGGAATTTAAAACTCATTTCAAGCAATTCAAATGATTATCAAAATTAAAATGCTCTCAAGTAAAAACACTAAAAACTTTAGTAACAAAAATAGTTAGCCTTAAATAAAGGTTTATAGATATATAAGGCCCAACTCGATTCACTCTGCAACACTATCAACTCTCTGATCACCTCTAGAAAGTTTTGGCTTAAAGGAAAAACTTACAAGATGCCACGGCGATTGCCATTGATGAGAAAAATTCTTGGAATCTGTAGCATCTAATAGCTTTATAATAAATACAGAGTCGCCATTAGAGCTCCCCGTCGGCATGAAAAATGTTCTTTAAGCCTCACTAAAGGTTCATTGAACTTTCACAAGATCTAAGGAAGAACGTTAGCAAAAAAATTTATCCAAGGCTCATGACTTATTTCTTGATTGTGTTTTTTTTTTTTTTTTTTCATGGTGCTTGTTATAATATTTGGCATGATGGGCTGGTGGATGCTTCTTCTCCAAGCATGCAAGAGTTCTTTGAAGGGCAGGCGCCTGAGTTCGAAGATCGAATTGGCCAGTTCCATCAGAAGGACATTTCAACCAAATCATTTTCGCATCGTTCTTCAAGCACAAAATTTCAGGATAAGACATGCATGATCAAAACCATAAGTAGCATCCTTCATATATATATATATATATATATATATATATATATATATATATATATATATATATATATATATATATATATATATATATATATATATATATATCCTTATGTCACAGTTTAAAGAAGGCTCCCACATCATCATTATCTTCTATTCCACCTCAAAGTTCTTTGATTTTTATTTTTAAGAGAGATTAACCACCCCTTAACAAAAAATCCTCTTTAAAGATCAGAAACTCAGGTCTTCTTAACCACAAATCAAGTCCATAAGCAGGTTCAATTACATTCACTTAACCCAAATCCCCTTCCAACAAAAAAAAAACACTTAATTATTCAACCCAATGAATGTTTTGATTTTTTTTTTTTTTGAAATCTAAAAATTAGAATTAATAAAAAAAATTCAAGGTGAATTGAATGATCAGGATTGATGAGTTCAGGTCCGCCTGCAACTTTTCATAAGAATGGTTATAAACCTATTGTTGAAGAAACAACTAGCAAAAAATTTTTGACAGCTCTCACAATTTAATAATTTATCAAAAATATTTTTTTTATCATAAAATTTTTAAAAAATAATTATAAAATTTATAATCAAACACAATTGTGATTATTTTCTAAAAAATAAAATAATCAAAAAATTACCCCAAAAAGACTATCTCCCACAATAAATCTGAGGACAGTTCCTATTAATTCATCCAGTAAAATTACATATCCATTCCAAGGTAATCGATCGTTGGAGACCTCTAAAGAGCACCAGCCCCCTTAGAAATTGTTTGGGATGATTATTTGCATGTAGCAGTCCTTAGATGCAAGAAATGCCATTTCAAACTATAGTAGCAGGTGAGCCATTATGGTACCCAACAGTTTATTAGGTAAAGGTCTTATTTTTTTTATACTAATAATAGTTGGGGCATGGGAACTGGAGACATTAAAAGAGATTATAAGGCCCTGAAGACAATTTGCTCTGAAAATAAATTTTTTAAAGGAAGTCTTGATGTTGTAAGAAATGCTATGAGGCTATTGAATCCAGTGAGAATTCTGAGACCTTTACCAGCCAAAGTACTAAGAATTCAGAAAATGACTAGAAATAAAAAGGTCATGGTTACATGAGAAATTTATAAATTATAAAAAGCTTCTTATAAAATCATATATTCCAGTGGAATTTTTATGGCTAGTGCCATCCACAACTAAATTTTCAGTTGGGTATGAAGAAATGACACCATAAGCAGCTTGAAGGCAAGTCACCAACTCCATTGGAAGCAAAGAAATATCTGTACAGATGGTGCATACCGTGAGAAAGAGAGAATCTCACTTCTCCTGATGAAGTCACAAATTTCAATTCCATATATTATTATTTAACCAAACCTTGAGAACGGCAACCTTAAGCCACTAACCCAGCTTCTTCACTATCTGGAACTACTATATCCAGTCTCATCATGGCCTATAAGCATCAGGGATCTCTGCACCAGCCTGCACACAAACCTCTACCACAGCAGGAGCCTTCCCATAGAACCTCTTGAGAGCACGACTTGGTGGCGGCCCCTTGGGGTCTTTCAAATGCCACACAAAGTTCGGTGGGATCACCTCATCAATTGTTGCATCCTGCCACCCGTGCTTCCCATCCCTCCACTGGTGCTTAAAGGCCCCACAGAGCTTCGCATTGTGCCCCCATGGCCCAACATGGACCTCCGAGCAATACCCACACGCCTTCACCGTGTACTTCCTCATAAGCTGCCGGATGCCACTCCTCACTGTGCTGTATGCCTTCAAAGTCCTTTCAGCAACCTTTCTTGTATCAGCTGGTGGTGAGATTAAGTGACCGTTGAGGACTGAATAGGTATCGATCTCAGAAAGTAGGGCCATTGCTTCTTCAGATCTGCATGGCTTCGGCTCCTCGACGAATCCGCCGTGGTCGATGACCTTCTTGCCAAGCATTCTGACTGGAATGGATCGCCGTCTGGAAGGGTATTGAGGCAACTCGACGCCAGCTTGAACGCAGAGCTCGACAACTGCAGGTATTCTTTCATAATTGAAGCGAGTCGTGTTTGATGCGACGCCAAAGGGGTCGAATAGGTGATAGGATTCGATAGGGATGAGGACATCATTGATGGTTCCTCGGACCCACACATGCCGACTTCTTCGTTTTACATTTTGAGGACCACTGCAGTCTTGTATCAAGTGGCCAGTGGAGCCAACATGGACTTCTGGGCATTCACTGTGGTGCATCAAGCAAAGTTACTTAAGAGTGTGCTCGCTGGAACAGTTTGTTTAGGACCATGGGCACTGGCATGGAAAGCACGTAGACATAAAAACTAGGATAAACAATACCCAGCGTTTTTTTTAAAGAAAGCTGCTAGCCAATTTCAAAAAGAGAGCCTTCATTGCATCATTTAGCAATCAAAACACAACATTTATATAAAAAAAATGACAATTGCATAAAAAAATGTAAATCCTTTTCTTCGACCTCAAAAAAAATCCTATGAAATACAATTAAACATGGTTTATGAAGTACAGAAAATTTCTTACTACATAGTGCACGATATCGACCATGACTCATAAATAAGTTTGCAGAGTTTAAAATAAAAGCATACTAAGGGGCTGTTTGGTTGCCTGAATTTTGAGTGTAAAGTAAAATAAATGCAGGGGTTTTAACCTTTTTTTTGTATTTGACACAGTGCAAAGTAAAATTTCTAAGATAATGTAATGTATTTAGAATACATTACATAGGTCATTTTTGATGTATTTGGAATTCGCCCGATTTAAACGAATTTCAAATACACAAATCATCGAATCGGCCGCCGTCGCCGCCGCCGCCACCATTACTACTTCCACCACTGCCACTGCCGCCGCCACCACCTGCCGCCGCCGCCAAACCATCGTGGCCAAAACCTTCAAAATACTTTACATTACATTTTGTTTACCAAACAAAAAAAACAAAATCATGAATTCATAAACTTCAACCAAACAATCAGAAAAGTAATCCTTACATCAGATTTTGTATTCTTTTACATCGTGATTCCTTTTCAAATAACCAAACAACCCCTAAGTGATTACTAGGGGACTAATGCATAGACATAGACGTGTGGATATGAGCATAGCACTGATACAATAATAGTTCTCAATTCTTCATAACTCAAACCACCAAAAAAAATAAAGGAAAAAAACTTCCTATTACAGTATTTAAAGGGCTAAAAAAACTCTAATAAAAGCAAAAAAAAAAATGACAAAAAATGCTAATAAGTATTGACATGGTAGTATTGATCTTGGATTACCAGAAAGAATGTGTGATTATAATTATCTAATTAAAACACTAAGGGCCCATTTAGGATCACTTTTATTTTATATTTTATATTTTGCTTTAAAATAAATTTGTTTGATTATACTTATTATTTTAAGAATACTCAAAATACCTTTTAGATGTTTAGAGTGTTTTAAAAACATCATTATTTGTTTCTGAAAATAAAAAATAAAATTATATAAAAAAATACTCTAAACAAACATATTTTTAAAAATAACATAAAAATAAAAACAAAAAACAGAAAACAAAATTGATCCCAAACAGCCCCTAAGAAAATGATAAATTTGAGAGTCATGTCCCAGCTTATCTCCGACACATCCCTATCACGTTCTTCCATATTGGACATTCATAAATTTTAAAGACTGATTTCGCAATATGACTATATGAGATATGTGTCCTTGTCATACATGTGATGGTGTTAACAAATATGTTGTCATTGCATCCTCCTATAATTTGTGGCGCCTCTATATCCTAGATAAAAAAAAAAGTGGAAAACAAACAATTTAAAACTTTGATTTGAAAAAAAAAAAAAATCCTTCAACATGCCTATGAAATGCATCACAATAAAAATTAGTAGTATAACTAACAATATAAATAACATGTTGACCTCATTTTTGAATAAGGTTAATATCATCTCTAATTCTAATAATTAGGTCCCCTAGTCTTAGAATAGGAGTTCCCTAATTAGGCACTTAGGACACTATGCTTAGTGGCTAGGTGAACAAACCAGAATAAAATAACAAATCGAATCAAATTTTAAAACTTGAAACTAAAATCAACTTTGAAATCAAATCAAACTCAAGATGCTAAAGTGAGAGGCTAGGTCATCTTGATAGATCCTTTTAGGACCTGTCCTAACCTAATCGGATCAGATGAACCCAGATTAAACCCAAATTTAACGAAACTCAACAGTAAATTTAAATCAAACATATTTCAATTAAAATCTAAATTAAGCTTGAGTTGAGATAATTAGGTTGATTAACTCAATTAACCCGTTTAAGCTCAAAATCACTTAAGTCCAAATAAAATCAAATCAAACTAAATTGAACCAAAAGAAGTAATCAATACATAAATATAAATAAAATAAAAATAAATAAAATGAGGTTCAAGTAGCAAATAGGTCATTTGACTTAAAGTTGATCCATGCGGCCCCATCAAGTCAAAGTCAAGTCAACGAACCAAAATTTCAAATTGAATCACTGAAAGCTCAAAATCATCAAATGAACATGCTTAAACATAAAACTAAATAAATCTAAATCAAATAAGATTTCAAATGGGTTAATTGAATCAAACACAAATAGACTCAAATGGACCTTATTGAAACTAAATCTAAACTAAATTAAAATTAACTTCTCCAAATGTCTAAAATCATTTAAAATTCATAATTAAGCATATTTTAATCAATCATAAGGTTTTTATTGACTAATTTGATCATTTAGTCCAAATAAATCCATCAAGCTTAATTTGGGTCAAAGTGAGTCTAAATTCAAATTAATTTCAAATAAAATAAAATTAATTGCTCAAACACTTAATTAAACATAATCAAATTTAAATATAAATTCATAACAAAAAAAAATCCAATTTGATCAAGAAATCCAATTTAATTTATTGAGTCAAATATATCAAAAGGGTTTAAAAATCATTAAAGTCATATCAAATCTAAACTAAAAATAAATAAATTAATTCATATAAAACACACAATGAACAAACAATAATAATTTAAATCTAAATCTAAACTCAATTGATCAAACAAACTCAATATAACTCAATCTAAACTCAATTCAAACTCAAATAAACTAAACTAAAAAAAAAAACACCAAACTCCAACTCAACTTAAATGAACTCAACCCAACCCATAGCCCACTTGGGTTTGATTTGGGCACCAACCATCATGTGGAATGAAAGCCATGGAATGAAGATGAGGGTAATCATGAGAGAGAAAAATTCTAAACACCCATGCATAAAGTCAACCAAATCCACCTTCTCCCCACTCCTCCATTGAATAGAGCTAATTCTACAGCCAAGAGGAAGGACTTTTGGAAGTAAGAAGACAAGCTCCTCAATCAGCCAACCAAAATGGACATCTCCTCCATGGAAACTCAAGAGAAAAGAAGAGGAAGGGAGAGCTCCATGACTCATTCCAACCACCCAAACATATTCAGGAAGAGAGAGGTGAGTCAACCCCTTTTCCCAAGTCTCTAGCCACTGCCGGCAGGATTCCGACCATCACAAAACCTCCCTTAGCCATAGCTCATGGCCATACAGAAAGAAGTGGAAGGAGAGCTCAAACTCTCATTAGATCCATTTCAACACATTCATGGAGGGAGGAGCTAGACGGGCCCTTTTCCAAGATCCCCCGCCACTGGCAAGCCAGAATTTAGCCTTAGCCGGCGGCTAACCTCACGGCCAAACTTGGAAATGGGGAATGATTGCTCCTTCTCCTAAATTGACATTCCCTACACCTTCCTTGGATGGAGGCGAACCTAAACGAATCCTTCCCCGAGTCTCCCATGGCGCAGCCAAAATGATGGGCGGCGACAGGTGGATAGTTGGCCTCCACGGCACCGGGAGGCATAACACAAAAACTTCTTCCGAGCCAATAAATGATGACGAGGTGAGCACTAAATCGGACCACCCTTTAGCTCGGTTTGGCCTTTGTGAAGCGAAGTTACTCACCATCAAGATCCAACCGCTTGGATTGGTTGCAAATCAACTCTTGATCGATTTGCAACCGAAATCAAGCGCCTCCGCCGCCTAAATCGCCGAAGATCAAGCTCAAAGAGCCAGCTCTCGGTTCTAGCCGCGAAAGTAGGAAATCGAGTTCTTTTCATTTAGAGATGATGACTAGCCGCACCATTCGATTTAATCCACAGCGGAGTCGCCAGAAAAATATGTGTGAATTTTATTTGGAACAACATGCAGATCTCGGGAGCACCTATTTAGGTAATCAAGTACGTCATTAAAGATAAATATATTATCTCGAAAGATAAACATATTATCTATAATGCTTATTTAATAAGGACTCCTCCGAGTCTTAGTAAATTCTTCCCGAACTACATAAAGAGGTAGAACATGATTTATTTTATTGTAGGTTTCATAGTTCCCTATAAAGGCAAGCATTTCTTACTCAATCCCATTTGGCTTTCGAAAAGAACTCCTCCTTGGAGCGTTCCCTTTTGAATTTCTAAATTAAACATCCTTTAAGATAATCTTTGAAATCCATAGAGATGAAAGTCAATTTCTTTAATCGAAAAAATTCTTAGAATAAATTCTTTTCCTTCTAAGATGTAATTAACTATAAAGGCTTACCCTTATAAGGAATTGCGAACCCTACAATAAATAAACTCTATTTTATCTCTCCATGTAGAGAAGAATCTCGTATCAAGACTCCATCACTTACAGTCTTCATTAAGTAATATATATAGAGTAATATGTTTATCTTTTAAGATAATATATTTATCCCTTAATAAATTTGATTACCTAAATAAGTGAGGCGTAGTGTTCAAATAAAATTCTATAGATTTTTCCGAGACTTCTGGGATTAAATCGAACGGTGCGGCTAGATCAAAGCCATCCGTTCTAAATAGAAAGAACAAACGGCTCAGATTTCGTCCCTATTCTCGCCAACAAGAACCGAGAGCCGTTGGCTCTTTGAGGTTGATCTTTGGCGATCTAAGCGGAAGATACGCTCGATTTCGGTTACACATCGATAAAGAGTTGATTTGCAACCAATCCAAGCGGTTGGATCTTGATAGTGAGCAACTTCGATTCACAAAGGACCAAACCAAGCTAAAGGGTGGTCAGATCTAGTGCTCACCTCACCGACATCGATTATCGATGGAATTTTCGATTAAAACGCCACACGCCGGCTGCTCGAAAAAGTTGCTATGCCTCCCGCCGACGTGGAGGCCAACGATCCACCCTTGCCACCTTGGTCGCTTTCGCTCGCTGGCGAGAGACTCGGGGAAGAGTTCGTTTAGGTTCGCCTCCATCCAAGGTGTAGGGAATGTCAATTTAGGGGAAGGAGTGATCTTTCCCCATTTCCAAATTTGGTCGTGAGGTTAGTCGCCAGCTAAGGTCGAATTCTAGCCTGCCGGCAGCGGGAGATATTGGAAAAAGGCCTATCTAGCTCCTCCCTCCTCGGGAATGTGTTGGAATGGATCTAATGAGGGTTCGAGCTCTGCTTCCTCTTCTTTCTCTCTTGGTCATGAGCTATGGCTAAGGGAGGTTTTGAGATGGCCGGAATGCTGCCGGCGGCGGCTAGAGACTTGGGAAAAGGGGTCGACTCACCTCCTCACTTCCTCTGGAATGTGTTGGGGTGGTTGGAATGAGTCATGGAGCTCTCCCTTCCTCTTCCTTTTCTCTTGGCCATGAGCTTCCATGTAGGAGAGGTCCATTTTGGTTAGCTATCCAAATTGATTGAGGAGCTTGTCCTCTTGCTTCCAAAAGTCCTCCCTCTTGGCTATAGGATTAATACTATTCAATGGATGAGTGCGGAGAAGGTAGATTTGGTTGACCTTATGCATGAGTGTTTAGAATTTTTCTCCCATGATTACCACCTCATCTTCATGGCTACCTCACCTCACATGACTTCCATTTCACATGATGGTTGGTTGCCCAAATCAAACCCAAGTGGGCTATGGGTTGGGTTGAGTTCACTTAAGTTGAGTTGGAGTTGGGTTTTTTTTTTTTTTTTTTTTTAGTTAGTTTATTTGAGTTTGGATTGAATTTGGATTGAGTTATATTGAGTTTGTTTAATCAGTTGAATTTAGATTTAGATTTAAATTATTGTTGTTTGTTCACGTGTTTTATATGAATTAATTGATCTATTTTTTATGATTTGATTTTAATGATTTTAAACCCTTTGATATATTTGACTCAAATAAGTTAAATTGGACTTCTTGATCTATTTGAATTTTTTGTTTTGAATTTAGATTTAAGTTTGATTATATTTAATTAAGTGTTTGGGAAATTAATTATGTTTTATTTAAAATTAATTTGAATTTAAACTCACTTTGACCCAAATTAAGCTTAATGAGTTTATTTGGATTAAATGATCAAATTAGTCAATATAAACCCTATGATTGACTAAAATATGTTTAATTATGATTTTTAAATGATTTTAGACATTTTATTGAAATTAATTTTAAATTAGGTTGGATTTAGTTTCAATAAGGTCCATTTGAGTCTATTTGGGTTAAATGATCCAATTAACCCATTTGAGATCTTATTTGATTTAGGTTTATTTAATTTTATGTTTAAGCATGTTCATTTGATGATTTTGAGCCTTCAGAGTAATTCAATTTGCCAAATTTTAGTTCGTTGACTTTTGACTTAATGTGGCCCACATGGATCAACTCTAGGTCAAATGACCTATTTGTGACTTTGAACCTCATTTGGATTTATTTTTGAGTTCATTTATATTTATGCATTGATTTTGTGCCTTTGGCTCGATTTAATTTGGTTTAATTTTAATTTTATTTGATTTTATTTAGACTTAAATGATTTTGATTTTAAACAGCTTTAATTGAGTTAATCAACTTAATTATCTCAACCCAAGTTTAATTTAAAATTTAATTCAAATATATTTGATTTAAATTTCATAAATTAAATTGAGTTTAATTTGGGTTCATCGATCTAATTGGTTAGGTCCAAAAAAGGATCTATCAAGATGACCTAGCATTTCACTTTAGCATATTGAGTTTCATTCGATTTTAAATTTGATTTTAGTTTCAAGTTTTCAAGTTTTAAAATTTGATTTAATTTATTATTTTATTCCGGTTTGTTCACCTAACCGGTAAGCATAGTATCCTAAGTGCCTAAGTAGGAACTTCTAATCTAAGACTAGAGACTAGATTAGGGATGATGACCTCATCCAAAATGAGATCAACACAATACTAGTCATAAAATTCATTAAGTTATGATGATTAGATAAGTCTCTACTCGCATTAGAAAAACATTTCGATTCTTTTCTTTCTTGAGTACAGTATAATTGAATGACTAGCAAAAAAAATAAGTGTAAATTGAAAACTAAAGATAAAGAGATACATCAAGGTATAATATTAAAAAAAGATAACATTTCAATCTATCTTTGTTGCTGCTTAACAATGCATCAAATCTCCAAAAAATGCAAAAAAAATAAAAGAATGGTGTTTATAATCCCCAAGAAATTTAAATAGAAAGCAATCATATACCATTTTTTTTGCTCACCTACATCCATAGACTGGAACCACTGTCAAAAGCTGAGCAAGTCCTTCAATTAAAACTTTCCATGATTCGAAAGTTTGATAAGCTACTGGAATTAGTTCAGGGACCAGTAATCCATTCTTTGGGGGCTCAAGATGCTTCTCAATTCCCATATGTGCTAATTTTTTATCAATCCTTGCTGCTCGTAGCACCTTGTGGATTGGAATAGGATATGGTTTCTTTTTCTTTTTAGGTAGAACTGGCGGAAGATCCACATTTTGAGGATGTCTGTTATACTTCCTGGTTTCGGAAGTATGTCTAGGCTCTTGAGAAGCACACCCAAACACCTGATTTTTTGTTTGTCCCGAACACTGTAGAGGCAAAAACTCAAACTGAGATCAAAACTTCCAATGACATGTAAAAACCAGACTAGGCAAATGGAAATGTCTGATTCTTTCAAAATTAGCTATATCAATATTCTCACCAATCAACATCGAGTTTCAAAATCGAATTACAGGGTTAATCAATTATTGGATTACAAAAGAAAATTCGAGAAAGATACCTACACTAATCATACAATATCACAAAGAAACCTGCACTAGACTAGTTAGTGATAACAACAGTCATCTACAAAAAGTATAAAGCAAGGCACCCGACCTCAATAACTTTTGCAAGTATCTACATAACTAATGTAAAAAATACAAAAGCAATGTTGATTCTTGATGCAATTACAATGTAATTGAAAGTGCTTTAGTAACTTAGCTCGAAACCAAATTAATTCTCAAAATAACAATTTTTTTTTTCAAGTATATGTTATATCAATCTCTAAGAAAAAAAATAAATCAAATTATTGTCAGGATTAAATGGATATTTAAAAACACTAATAAAATATTTTAATAGCAAACTACAAGAGCTTAAATTTTGGGATATTCATAAGAAAGTTAATGTTATGTGGAAAAAAAATAAAATTAAAATTAAGTACAAAAAATATACTTGAAGAATCAAGAAAAAAATTTATTTTAATAAAAATAATTGGAAATGGAGTCGAATGCGAAAAAAGATAAAATAAGAAACATTATTATAAAACTTGGTTTAGATAAAGAAGGGAAAAAAAATAGTAGAGATTCTAAGAAAGAATATATGATACAAAAATTTAACTTTTAGTGATTTATACAAAATTGGATACCAAAAGAATTTAACCAAAAAGAGATAGAAAGATCTAAGTGGGGTGTAAGATTAAGGATAAATCATAAAGTATTTTCTAAAAGATAAAAAATATAAAATATGGATGATGTATTTTGATAAACCTTTCAAGGATCATAATATGATTGATTTTAGAAGCTTAATACTCTAAACAAAAATAAAGAATTTTATTTTATCATCAGTAATTTTGAAGTTAGAAACTTTAAAATTATGTAGAAAATAGTAAGCCCTGATGATATTCCAATATAAGTGTGAAAATGTTTAGGAGATCAAGGAATTTCTTGGCTTACAATTCTTTTTAATGTTATTTTAAAGACTACAAAGATGTCAGGTGAGTGGAGAAAGAGTTTGTTGATTCCTATATTTAAGAATAAAGGTGATGCACAAGAGTGTGCAAATTATAAAGGAATTAAGTTAATGTGTCATACATTAAAATTATGGGAGAGAGTAATGAGATTTTACGATGTGATATACAAATTTCTCACAATCAATTTGGTTTCATGCCAGGTAGATCTACTATGGATGGTATACATTTGTTAAGAGATTTGATGAGAAGTATAGAGAAAGTAAGGAGGATCTACATATGATATTTATTGATTTACAAAAAACTTATGATAAAGTTTCAAGAGATGTTCTTTGGAGAGTTTTAGAAAAGAAAAGAGTTAATATGACTATATGCAAGTCATTAAGGATATGTATACTAGAGTATTACTTGTGTCCAAACACAAGGAGGATTGACAAAATATTTTCTTATTTCAATTGGATTACATCAATGATCGGCTTCAAGCCCTTATCTTTTTGCTTTAGTTATGAATGTTCGTTAGGCATTTCTGGAAGATGTACCTTGGTGTATGCTTTTTCGATGACATTCTTTAAGACTAGAGAGTCCAAGAAAAACTTGAATTATGGAGGTCAATCTTAGAGTCAAAAGTTTTTGTTTAAGTAGATCTAAAACTGAATATATGGAGTGTAATTTTAGTTGTAGAAGTTCTAGTGGTAGTGTTGTGATATTGGGTGAACAAGTCATTAAAAAGAGTGAGCGGTTTAGATATCTAGGCCCTATTGTTCAAAATGATGGTGAAATGGATGGAGATGTTATTAATAGAATTCAAGTTGGATGGTTGAAGTGGAGGAATGCATTTGGCCTGTTGTGTGATAGATTAAACTTAAAAATTTTATATGGTGGTAAGACCTACCATGATTTATGTAATGTTGGCTAATAAAAGCATAAGACTAAGGACCCGTTTGCGGCCACGTCAATAGAACGGATGTGATACTGTCGCGGCGCTGGATCTGCTTCCGCTCAAAACCTCATTTTCTAACTGAAGGCATTTGACCGCGTTCGCTGAAATCTCACGGGAATTTACTCTTATAGTGTGTTCTTTGTTGTCATTTCCTCCGTTTCGCCCTACAATTGTGGTTCCCAAACGGGTCCTGAGTTTTCTTCTATTCTTTCCCCTCTATTGCAGTTGTTATCAAGTTTTTCATTTACGATTTATAATACCTATTATCGGGTTGAGGATTTCTGGATTTGAGGATCTGCATTCTCTGGTACCCAAATGAATGTTGTTCTCTTTCCCCCCTCTATTACGAGTTATTAACGAGAACGCATTTTTCATTTAGCATTCATTACCGTAGTGTTTTTATCTTGGATTTGGGGAACTATATTCTTTATGGGTTTGCAGTGAATATAATATGTTTATTACAACTCTCATTTCGATTTGATAAAAGTCTTTTTAAACATACTTAATTGATACACGGTTTAGGGGATGGAGTCCCTATTTCCTTACTGGTTTTCAAATTTCCTGTTACAAGCAGAGCTATGAAGTATGATTTTGAGTTGCAATATCCTCCTTGGTGTTATGCTATTTCGATTTTATGTTATGCTTCATCTATGTTGTTCAGATCTGGATAATGTTTACTATAGGTGTTATGCTATTTGAGAACTCTACATACTTTATATCTTCTTTGTGGGTTTAGGGTAATTGCGGCATGCTTCACCTAATGCTGGTTGGATCTAGTTAATATTTTTCTTTGATTTCATTAAAATATTATGGGATGAATTTCTTTGTAACTTGCAACTGTAATTTATTGAAAGGAATTGGATTTAATATGCAGTTGTTACATGTACATTGATGAACTTGTTGCATTTGTAATTTATTGAAAGGAATTGGATTTTGATTGGTTCTGTGAAAGCTTACGTTAGTATTTGTTGATAAGGAAGCCTATGAATGAGATTAAAGGTTTCGTATTTGAACTTTTCTTGTCTTTGCTTTACATTTCATTTGATAATTTGTCTACTCTTTTGTTTTCTTAGAAACTTCGAGATGGGTGTTCCTAGAGATAGTGGTTTGAGTGCTTGGGAACGAGATGTCAAAATGATATTTTGCGATCTATGCCTAAGTGAGTTGAATTAGGAAACCAACAACAACTCATTTTAATAGAGAGGGCTGGACAAACATAACAAATAAATTTAGAGAGATTACTGGAAGAGAGTATGATAGGACACAACTAAAAAATAAATGAGATCAACTGAAAAAAGACCGAAATTATGGAAAGAACTAAAACAAGGAGCAACGGGGTTAGGTTGGGATGCTAGAAAGAAGACTATCGATGCCTCGAATGAGTGGTGGCAAGAGAAGCTACAAGTAAATTTTTTGTTCTAATTTTTCTCACTTGTGTGTTGCGTACTTTTACTCATATTTAAGTGTGAAGACATTGAAAGTTATATATGTTCAATTATAGGTGGTATCCAATGCCAAAAAGTTTTGATATGGTGGCATTGATCCAGAAATGGAGGAAAAACTAAATCAGATGTTTGGTGATGTTGTTGCAACTGGCGCTCATGCATGGACTCCAAATGAGGAGATCCATGAAGAAATCCCTACCAGCTCTGACTATCTGGATAATTTAGATGATCATGCTGATGTATCAACACAATTCTCTGATGCAATGCTGAATCAAGCTAAACCAAGCATCAACAGATGTTGCATCCTAAAAGTTTGTCAAAAAAGAAAATTGGTGCGGAATTTATATGAAATCAGATTGCCCAATTAGCAACTGCATGCACCACTATGACATCTACATCTAGCTTATCTTGTACACCACCCTCTCTTTTAGAAGCTATCGTTGTGTTAGATCAAATCAATGAAGTGTTTGATGATCTGCCTCTTTATTTGCACTCTACCAAATTACTTGATGACGCTAAGAAGAGAGAGATTTTTATGGTTATGGTGCCTGAACGAAAGGTTCAGTATTTGCATCATTACTTTGAGTGTCGTACTATCTAACATTGGTTGATCTTTGTGTTCTTAGAGTTTTTCTTAGGATTTATGCTTTCAGAAACACTTGCGATGTATTATTATTTGAATGTCTTTTGAAGTAGCCTTTTTATATGTACTTGCGTATTTGTGCACTTAATTGTGACGACTTTTTTAATATTTGCAGTTATAGATAGCAATGAAAGAGAGCAATGTGTGAGAGCCATTATCACAGCTGTATGTTTAATTAATGAGTACTATAAAAATTATATTTGCAAGATAGCTTGCATGACATCCACTTTAATCGGTGAAAAGTAGATTATTGAACTTCTAAACGGTCATCTCGGTAGATTTCATAACATGTTTTGTATGTTACAACCTATTTTTCTTGATCTTATATTCGAATTGGAAAGCTTCCACGGGCTTCACGAATCCTTTAGGACGACAATAAAAGAAGTGTTGGCCTTGACACTCAATGTTTTATCATACAATGAATTTATCAGAGCTATGAGTGAGAGATTTCAGCACTCATCTGAAACAATAAATAGATATTTTCGGTTGACCTAGAAGCACTTGTTAGCTTATATTCTAAATTTATCAAGCCAGTGGATCCAACCTTTCAAAATACAGTGAGAGAGATAGCTAATGATTGTCAGTATATGCCGTACTTTAAGGTAATATTTTAAGGTACATTTTTTATGAATTATGTTTATGTAAATGCGATTATGAGATTGTAACTTGACACAGGATTATATTGAAGCCATAGATGAGAAACACATTGATGCTCGTGTCCCAAACAATGAAAATATTGCTTATATTTGTGGGTCCCTACTGAATATAATGACAACATGTGATTTGAACATGTGCTTTACATTCGTTATGGCTTGATGGGAAGACAGTGCTCAAGGCAGTCGTATATTTAAATTTGTAACGCAACGTCCGTAATATAAGTTTAGTTGTCATTGTATTTCCTAGTTGATGTTAGTTATCCAATGCAACGTGGGTTCCTTAAGCCATATCCTAATACGAAGTACCATATACCAGATTTTGAGAGGAGCAGTAATGTGATTCGTGGTAAGAATGAGATGTTCAATAAGCGACACTCATCACTATGGTGTCATTGAACAGCATTTGATGTTTGGAAGAAAAAAAGTTATTTTACTTGATATGATCCCATGTATTCTTTCAAAAAATATTAAAATAATTGGAACTACGATGACTTTACATAATTTCATCAGACGACATCCTTCATGAGATGATCTTGAGTTAAATATTGTAGATGAAGATCAGGGCGTATGAGTTTTGAATAGGATAATCAATATTAGATCTCAATCATGTAAATATAGAATCGAGCCTCATGGAGAAGACTGAGATGAAACTATTCCGAGAGCAAATAACAAATGCCTTGAGTAGCTTCTAGTGATTGTTGTTTCTCTTTTGCTAATATAACTTGTTTGGTAAATGAATTTCTGTTTACTTGTCAACTAAACATTAAGTAGTTCTTTTGAAGTGTTTAGTATTTTTCTACCTCTTATATATTTTTGTGATGATAGTTCAATCTATTGCTTCTATGGTAGGCTATTGCCTGGATTGTGCTATCTTTTGTTTCTTGGTTGGCTGGGTCATTGTGATGTTGTCCCTTTGTCCTAGCCCATTCTACTGCTTCTTTGTTTATCTGTTGTTTGGGTGGTTGGTTGGGTGATTAGCCTGTTGTTACTGGTTGTGGCCTGATCTAGGATGATTTTTTACTTGTGGTTCTCGGTTGGCTGGGTCATTGTGCTGTTGTTCCTTAGTCCTAGCCTAATCTGGGCTGCTGCTTCTTCGTTTATCTGTTGTTTGGATGGTTGGCTGGGTGATTAGCCTGTTGTTGCTGGTTGTGGCCTGATCTGGGATGATTTTTTAGTTGTGGTTCTTAGTTGGTTGGGTCATTATGCTGTTATCCCTTGGTCCTAGCTTATTATGGATTGTTGCTTCTTTATTTATCTGTTGTTTGGATGGTTGGCTGGGTGATTGGCCTGTTGTTGCTGGTTGTGACATGATCTGGGATGATTTTTTACTTATGGCTCTCGGTTGATTGGGTCATTGTGTTGTTGTTTCTTAGTCTTAACCTAATCTGGGCTTCTTTGCTTATCTATTGTTTGAGTGATTGGTTGTGATTGCTTCTTGAATGTCTTCTTGTGTTTCGATCAAGGTTGTGTTGTTGTTCCTGCTATTACTATTTTTGTTTATATTGTTGCTTGTGGCCTAATTTTCATGAGGTTTGTGGCCTCTGTGCTCTTGTGTTGATCGATTTTATTCTTCTTCTCAAGTGGCTGGCATGCTGCTGTAGTTTACCTTTTCCCCGGCTAGTTTACCATGGTCTAGTGCTACTATTCTCAGGTGTTTTGACTATGATGACATTGATGTTTTTCTTTCTATCTTTGGGGCTGGTAGCATTTTATGTGATTGTAATCCTTTTTTTTGAAGTTTGGATGCTCACATATGATGTTGCTCCTTAGGATGGATTATGATTGAGCCTGAGCCTTTCTACTTATTTTCTTTTAATGTTTCTTCATACAATTGCTTAATTCCTTTTTGAGCTTCTTGTGGGTATTTTTATATGATGGAGCTTTGCAGTGGTTTTGTTCTTTTCTCATGAGGGGACTAGTCGGGTTGCTAATTTTTGTTTTTGTATTTTTCTTTATTCTATTTTTTTATTAGTTAGGGGAATTTCTGCATTAGGATTATTGTAACTCTTAGGAGCATTAGCTATGAGATTTTTCCCCTTTTAAGGATTGTGTATATTTTATCTATGGCAATAAAATATCTATCTTTTTTGTAGAAAAAAAAATATGTTAAGCTTGAGAGAGTTATCTTTTTTCCTCTTTAAGTTATCTTTGTTGTTTCAAATATTACCTTATATTTTTTTATAGATAACTGCTTAATTTTCAATTTTAAATTACTCTGCAATGTCATCCGATCTCATATTAATTTTACCGCTTATACAAATTTATCTTAGAAAATATAAGTTCAAGGATCTCTAGCCTAGGTTGTGTATTATGATTTGCAATGTTATATTCACTTCACGTAGGAAGAAAATTTTGGGAAAAGATTTTTTGTGTCCAAGAAATGTAGAGAGATTTACTATATTTAGATGAGTTTGAATTAATAGGTGACGCGATGATGTTGATGGAGGGTAGTATTGGAGAAAATTTTTTAGAAAGATTTGAACACCAGGATAGTAGGCTTATTATTTTGATTGCACTAGTTGTTGTACTTATAATTTTAATATTAGTGTTGTTTATTAGGTAGTGTCATTTATTAAGTAATGTATAATCTGTTAATATAATTTACTTGACTTATAACTATATATGAGTATTAGTTATCCAATTTTTCTTCATTCTATTCACTCTTATTCAGCACAACTGCTCATAAGGACATTTTAATCATTTCTGATAAATAAAAGCGGAAATTCTCGAATCTTTTCTAAAAGAATCACAGCCAAGAATAACAACTTCACACCAAATTTTCTCAGTAGTTTCACAACTACTTCTGAAAAAGCTGCTTGTCTCAAATAGACTCTAAGTTAAAGATGAGGATGCTCGGTGGATGAGTGACTTTACTCTTAGAGATAAAATGCAAAATGAGTATGTTCTGGAAAAGTTAGCTGGTGGCGATAAGATTAGAGTCGTCTTAAATGGTTTGGTCACATAAAGCGTCGATCATCCATAACATAGTAGAGAGTAGATGGGATTAGATTTATGTTAAGAAAAGTAGAGGTAGTTAAGATGTATAAAAAATGACCTTAGTATACTTGAATTAAATGAAAATTTGACACATAATAGGACACAATGGAGAAGAAGGATTCATGTAGCCGACCCCACAATGGGATAAAGGCTTGTTGTTGTTGTATATATTATATCAATCTCTCTCGTAGATTCAATGTATGAAGTATGATTTCTCTATAATGAACATAACTTCTATGATGTCCATTGCAATTAAAATATTTTTTTCATCAATCATTTGGCTCTACTAAGGATACAAGATGAGTAAAACCTCCATTTGCATCCCAAATTTAACATAATTTTAAATCTAGATAATATCCCTTTATCTTGAACAATTTCAAAATGAATCATGAGTTCAATAAATTTTTCAAAAAACACATACATAGAAGATTGTTAAAATAATAAACATGTTCATGAAATGTTGTAAACATTTTTCTTCTAACTTTCGTTGTAAACATAACTTTTGTTGTAAACATTTAATTCAAAATGTTGATTAAAATAATAAACATAATTTTTCAAAAAACACATACATATCATGCATGTTGTAAACATTTTTCTTCTAACTTTTGTTTCCTCTCAAGTGACTATTGGTCGTCAAATCTACAATAGACTTTGTTCATGAATCTAATAATCTTTAGTGGTCTCAAGGAGTTCATGTTTAGTAAACATAACCCTACATCCTTATGAAATGGATTCACTCAAAGTATTATCCATGTCGATTAACCAATCTTAAGAATGTCTTAGATCAAGTTTACCATCAAACGATAGTTCCTTAACTATAACTTTCTTCGTTAGTTCAACATCCAAGTCAATCCCGCCCTTTGATGCTACCATAAATATTATAATTATATGCGCTTAGTATGCTTTTCATCATAAGGTTTCCATTGTGAAAGTACATTCAAGTATGTGCATGATGATAAGCAACATGGACTTGAAATTATCATGATTAGCATGCAAGTCCACATGTCATCTATTTGATCAAAATCAACCTCTTGTCCACAAGGTGAATAAAATATTATTCTTTATCAAGAGATAGCTATGCAGAAGGTTTAAATGTATGAATACGTTGTAAAATTCTTTCAGTGCAACTTCCAAAAAATAAACCCAACTCAGTTATTAGGGTTATGTCATTACCAATCTATTCTTTGTGAAGGTGCAATACAACCAATTGCTCTTGCAACCATTAAAAGATGTCCTCACATTGATGATCTATCAAACAAACCTGAAACTGGGACCAATTTAGAATATACATTTGATGCAACCACTTTCTATCTAACTAGCACGCCTCCCTCATTTGCACTCTCCACTTCCACTTGCAACCAATACGATAAAAACAAGGAAGAATATGCTATGTTATATCCAAAGATGATTCAATCCAATCAATAAGCAAGAATCCTCAATGAGGACCTTACCAAATTTTCATTTTTCAATAAAAGCAAGAATCCTCGTAATTCTAGTTTGGCTACATAAAGCATCGCCGTCCATGATTAAGAGAGAGTAGATGTATTAGATTTTATGTTAAGTAGAGGTAGACCTAAAAAAATTTGGTTAAGATGGATAAAAAATGACTTTAGTATACTTAAATTAAATGAGAATTTGACACATAATAGGACACAATGGAGAAAAAATATTCATGCAACCGACCCCACAGTGGGATAAAGGCTTGTTGTTGTTGTTGCTGTTGTTGCTGTAATAAAAACTAGTTTCACTTCATCTCCCTTAACTAATCTGTCGTGGCAACTATCAGCATAAGCTCCACCAAAACACACTAAAATGCTATTCATAAAACATCCCACCCAAAAATCTAACTGTCTTCAAGTATACCTTCATCCAAAGCTTAAATAAAACAAACGGTATCATTACTTAGGTTTTGGATCACAAAGCATTAAGTGTGAAGATGTTGACAAATCATTCAATGTGGAGGATGAAGAGTGGAAAAAAATTCTATGCTATATCTTTTTCCAATTTGAAGCAAGATCTTACTTTATTTACTGTATGAACATCAACTTTGTATTTAAGGTAAATAAGAAGTCTGCTTGTAGAAATCAAATAGTATTTCTTATGCCCAAACCTGTAAAGGTCTGGGAATAAGCAAATCTTGACGATTCAATAACACCAAATAGATTATTTACAGAACACTTAATTCTCCAAATCATATTAAAAATAACACTAAGATTAACTAATCTAAAGTAAAACATCCTTCGAGGCACATGCTTTGATATGATTTAGACACTAAAATGCTATATAAGTAAATATAGACATTCAGGTATTACATATGAAATAGATAAAATTTTGTGGCATATATGTAAATCCCCCTATAAAAAATAGCTGTAAAGGATTGTCCATAAGGTTGTTCCATGCAAATGGTAGAGTTTCATTTCTGAAGAATAACTATTCCAGGTGAAAGAATATCATCACCGAACAATGCATGAGGTTAATGCATGCTCGATTGCATATAAATTGTCGGTAAATATACAGAAAAGCACACATCCTCTATCTAACCAGAATATCTTCCACCCAACAAAAGTAGGAACAATCCTGAATCAGCATCCTATGTTTATCAGCAAATAAGTGTTCCCAATTTACAATCGCAACAGATCCATCCTTGACAAAACTATATGAACCGACCAATAGCAACAAAGTTCATTAACTCTCATTACAATACGAAATAAACGAATAGAGCTAATCCAGAAGACTGCAGCCATTCAAACAAAAATCACAGAAGAACGAAAAAATAGCGACTCACTTCGCTAGCGGGAGTATTAAGACATGCCTCAGAATCACGAAAGTCCGAAATCACTTTCGGCAAAACAAAGATGCGGTTCCATGACGATGAACATACTCGCCTGCTCAGGTGAACCCCTCCGGCGAGAAAAAGCTTATCACCTACGAAGCTTGACGAAGAGGGAGTGGCGATGCTTCCCCTCAAAGATTGGAGTAAGGACGTCGGAGCCTTCGAAGCCCGCTTATGACCCGAAGGAGGCGAAGAAGGACTCAGTTGTTGGCCCGAAGGAAACCTCGAAGCGACAACCGCTGTCACTGCCATTGGAACGAGCGAGTCAGCTCCGGGTAGACGAGGTTTTGTAGGGCAGTAGTTTATTAAAAGATTGACACAAATAGGATATACCTGATTTTGGTAAAAGGACTCGTCTCGGCAGTTTTTTTTTTTTTTTTTTTTTTTTTTTTGATAACGTGAGACTGCTAATATGATTTAACTCAATTAGAATTATAATTTCTAATTTATTAAATTTTTAATCATTTAAATTTTAAAAAACTGTATGATGCGATAAATATTAAATCTAGCTAAATCCTAAGTAATTGTTTAGTTATATTCTTCAGATTTAAGTATTTAAGGTAATTTGATCAAATATAATTTTAATAATAATTACATTAAAACTATATTTTATTATATTTATTTAATACATTTGTAACTTAATTAGACTAATTAATATTTAATTTATAATTTGTTAAAATATTTAAATTAACAATTTCTACACAATCAAATTTAATTTAGAGGATTATTATAATTAAGTAAAATAAATTATTTCAATTAATATATTTTTAATTTATTTATTTATATCTAATTTATTTGAGAGGATATCATTAATTATAACTATATTAACTTAATTAATTATTAATTAATAATCTAATAATTGAATTAAATGATATTTTTATTTGGTCAATTTACATAAAAATAATATTATTTTGTTGTCTAAGTTATTTTTCATTTAGCTTAAATCAATTATAATTAAATTAATTTCATTAAGTCATAATTGATCTAAGATAGCATACTAATTAATCATTATCTAAGTAACTTTAAATTAAAAAAATATATATATTTTAATTGAATAATATCTTTATTACTCTTTATCTAATAATTAATAATTACAAAATTAATTAAAGTATAAATTTTAGTAATTAAATCAATATTAAAATAATAATAACTTCTTCATCTCCCTTTCGTCTTCTTCCACCTGAAACTGTACTGTGGCAACTTGCTGTAAACGGGATTTTGAACGGAAGGGGAGAAAAGATGAGAGTTTTGAACTTCAAAATTTTCATCGATGTCTTCGCTAGCGAGAGGAGAGCTCTCGTCGTCACTATTTTTGCATGCATTAGCTCCACTTGATCACCGCATGACCAAGACTATCGAATCCAAACCATTCTCCACCTTTTTATCTCTCTCTTTCTCTTCCTCTCTCACTTCACCCTCTCATTCTATCTCTCTCTAAGCAAAATCATATTAAATAAAGCCATTTAAAGTAAACCAAAGCTTCCTTATGCCATTTTTAACTTTATGTTTTGATTTGATTTAAGGATGTGAGGAAATGGTTTGATGATCCTAACTTATTCCCATGTTTGTTAATTAATTTGGTTTAATAAAATGTAATTAAGTTGATTTTATGAGTTAATTAGGTTATAGTATGTATTAAATACATTAATTAACCCCTTCCTATGCTACCTTAATATAATTATCCACTTAATTATGAGCCAACATGATATGCATATGAATTAAAAATTAAATTAACAATGATCCTAAGAAATAAGAGGGTCCTAATGTAATTGGCTCATAATTAATAGTTACTTAAATTAAGAACCTTAATTAAGTACTCTTACGGTTTCCCTACACATGTGGATTACCATAATTTCCCTAAGTGGCTTTAGCTTATTAAACACCTAAAGACCTACCCATGGTTTAATCAATTAAATTATGATGTGATTATGATTTTAATTTGGTTAATTAAATCTTAATTAATAAAGTAATTTGATTAATCTTTAATACTAATTAAATTCCTTCCAAGTGCAATGAACTTAGGGAAAATGATTAGAAGGGAGGCCTGACCATTTCCTTTTGTTCAATTACTGTTGGTCAATGATATTTGACTTTTAAAATTGATTAATGTTATTGTCATTAGATTAATTAATCAATTAATCACATTAGAAGGTAATTAAGCTAATTAAAGTTGATTACCCTAATTACCTAAGCAACAATTTCCAAGAAAATTAAGAGAGATAAAGATCATCCCCTTTAATAAACCCACAAAGTTTAGAATTAATTGCCTAAGTAATTAAGAAGTTATTAAGCTAATTAAATTTTGAATTAAACTTTAATTAAGCTATATTTATTGTTCAAAATTAATTAAAGATATTTTTTATAAATTCTCCTATGAAATACCTTTAAAACAAGTATTTATATGCATTTTTCCAATTTTTCTATGATTTGTTATGAATTTTGGGAAGATTCAGTCATTAAAAATAATTAATTAGACGTAAGTAAGCCTAATCCCATCGGCGTCACGTGGCGCGCTGACGCGACACGCTTTCCATGTGGCCTCGCGAGATTGACCACTTAAACGCATCCAACTCAGCACTGACGTGGCTAGTGGCGAATGCGCTTTTATTTCCGCCATCCGATCTTGGATCGGATGGTGCAAATCAAACCCGCAGTTTTTTGAGGGATAAAATCAGATATTCTAACAAATTTAATCACGACCGTCCATTTTGATCACGTGGAACAGACGGTGCATGATCCATTGTCTCGTGAGCGATGAAAGCCGGAGGTCGTCCGCCATTCCTCCCTCGAACCGAGCTCACTTGACTTCAGAACGACTCAAAATGGATCCCACACCTTCGTACGAAGGATCCGAAGGGATCCAACAGTCAAGATCACATGCACATTTCCTTCACAAAGCTCCAACCAAAATTCGCCAAAACCTCATTTTTTCCAAAATGACCTCGCCAGAGCTCAAGACCGGCGGCGAATTCAATTGAGGAAGCTTCGTCTAGTGGAGACGAAGCCCTATTGAGCAGCATGCAAACCAATTCCTTATCATTCACTTGGTGGACCAAGATCTGTCAATTTGGAGGTCGGTGTTGATCGAACTCCTACGTCCGGTGGCCGGAGGGCTCGGGAGGTGATTCTTTCTTGCTCGACGAGGTGTGTGGATGGTGTGAGTGAAGTTAATTTAGATTTGGTGAAGTAATGAGGGAGTTTGATTAGAGGAGGGGCTATCCTATTTCGACTTAAAGAAATTTGAGCTTAAGGAAGCTTGGAGTGCTCTATGGAAGCTTGGAGTGCTCTATGGATTCTTGCTCTATGAAGTCAATTTGGGCTAAACGGGTCAATTGGGTTCAATTGGTCAAATTAGGTTCAATTGGGGATTTGGTCAAGTTCAATAGTTAATTTGGAATAAACTTGAGCCATTGGTTGCAATAAATTTGGTTTAGATCATGATTTAACCCAATTTGGTCTTTTAGGTTAAATTAGGTCAACTTAGGTCAAATGACCAATTGGGTTAGGTTATGCTCAATTGATGGTCAAGTCATGTTCAACCCTTGATCACTTGTTGGTATGAATCCTTGGTTTTAATTATTTTGGTGTAGAATGAATTTTGGCTAGTTTGGGTTCATGTGGGTTAAGAGGGTTGACTTGGTTTGACCCATTTATGACACTTGATCATCCTAGGGTGATCAACAATCATCATAGGAGGTTTTGGTTAAGTTGATTTAATCCAATTTGGGCTAGATTGAAACTTGGTTCAAATAGGTTGAATTGGTCACTTTGGATCAAGTGGACTAATTGGGCTTAGTTGAGTTGATTTTGGGTTGGGTTGAGTTTAATTGAGTTTATATATGAGTATAAGATTGATTTATAAATTCAATTGCAATGAGTTTGAGTTCAAATTAGTTTTGATTCATTTAAAAATTTCAACAAACATCAAGTCTTAAAATTTAATAGATATTCATTATTTAGAACACCGATGAAAAAGTTTACATAAAGTCCCACATTGAGACCTAACTACTTGATAACAAAGTCTGTCAAGTTAATCCCTCCTGAATTATCTTCATCGAAAAAGAACGCTAGTTAGAAAATCGTGTGTCAAAATCGATCTAGAGCTACCACTGGTTTCAACACCATTTATTTTAGGCCATAACTCTTTGTTGTTTTCATCCAATCAACTTAAAATTAAAGAAAAAAACACACAATGTTCCCAATGTTTTCTCTTTGCAGCTGAAGTGGGAATCTCATGCGAGTCTGAACTCTTCAATATCATACAAAAATGCTCCAAAACATTTTGAAGTTTTGCATACGTTACCTAAAAAAATAATTCATGTTCATTTTATTAAGGCACTGTTTGGAATCATTTTTATTTTTATTTTCTGTTTTTATTTTTAAGAAATAAAAGTTAATAATAATAAATATGTTTGTTTATCTGTTTTATTTTTTCTATTTTTAAACAAATATGTTTTTTGTTTTCAAAATATTAAAATATAAAATCTATTTTTCTTTATTTTAAAATACTCCATCATATTTTTCAGAATTTTAAAATTTTAGATTTTATTTTTATATTTTTTAAATTATATTATATAATATTATTAATTCTAATTAATTTAATCTAACAAGATTTATCTTGAATGTAGGATAATAGTAGATTAATTTTAATATGTCATGTGAGTTTACATATATAATATAAATTTAAATTTATATATTAAATTTTGATTGATTGTAATTAAATTTAACTTTATTATATAATAATAATAGTAATTTAACTTATTTCATCAATAATAATTATTTAAAATATATTTATTTTTTTCATAAATTTTATCTTTCTCATATAATTTAAATATATGCATAATGATTTTTATATTTCAAGTTTACGCACCAACTCATACAATAAAAGGTCTTTCATTTGATTTTTTAATGCTTCAAATGCATCTGTTTTTTAAATAGATCGCGATAATCAAAATAATATCGTCAAATCGCATTATGTCACATTTGTAGAATTGTCGATTTTATTATGCATTGAATCAGTATGAAAATTCTTGTTTGAAAGATTTTTACATTTTGAATTTTTCTAAGTGATTCTTTTTGAATAAAGACTCTTCAAGTTATTTCACGATAATTCAAATCTAATTTATGCGACATCAATTTCATCGATAATCGATTAGATTTGATTCGATTCGACGAGAATAAAACAAATACGTAGGGCCAATATCTATCA
Organism: Cymbidium sinense; assembly: GCA_021442155.1. Classification (NCBI taxonomy): domain Eukaryota; kingdom Viridiplantae; phylum Streptophyta; class Magnoliopsida; order Asparagales; family Orchidaceae; genus Cymbidium; species Cymbidium sinense. The sequence continues at coordinate 172,251,751 of CM038218.1, read as the reverse complement.
TCGTCATTTGTGTCCCCAAACATTTTTTTATTTATATTAAAATAAGAAAATATCAAATATTTTTTATTTAAAATTTTAAAAAATAAAAAACACAAAGTGGCCCAAAGCGGCTCCTTAGAGTAATAATTAATTTCCTTAATTTATTTTTTTCCATTAAAAATTTTAAAAAATAACAACTTAACATTTTTTTTATTTTTTATTTTTTAAAACAAAAAATTCATAAAAATACCAAACATATTTTTGTTTTCACATAAAATAAAAAAAATAAATAAATAAAAATAAAAATAGAAAGTGATCCCAAACAGCCCATAAATTTCTTAACTCTTAATTGTGATTTTTTTGTTTTTCTTTTTCTTAATATTTTTAATAGACATCAGCGTAATAACGGAAGCAATATTAATTATGTAATAATAAAAAAACAAAATTACTGTTTGTCCATTTTCTCATAAAGATCAAAGTACTGTACTATTGAACCAATTATATAGACAAGAATATCATTATATCGATCTTGTCAACTCTTTTGATCAACTCTTAGGAATGCTAGTTTACAGCCAAATAGAATGTATAATAATAATGATTAAAATCATTAAAAATTTTATTTTTGTCAGAGTTTTCTTTTAAAAAAATTCTGTAATAAGACATATCATTATTTTAAACATTGTGCCACCTGAGATTTTTTTTTTTCATTGAAATAATATTAGCGTTGAATTGTTAATTTATTTCAAAATAATTGAGAATCAAACAAAAATGTTTCAATAGAAGATAAGGTTAGAGAGAGTTATCTCAGTTGATTTAGTTATATAAAATATCGATCATCTTATAACTTAGTTAGAATAGTAGATATATTAAATTTAGTTTATATTAAGAAAGGCACACACATACCTAAAAGGAGTTAATTAGAAAGTATAAAAAAAAACTTTATTTTATTAAAATTAAATGATAATATAATATTTAATAGGATACTCTTATCCAAAATTTTATGTCATAATTTTCTCTAGATTTTTGATGCTACAAAAAAAAACTTTTGAAAAAAAAAAAGAATACATTAGAGAATATTAGGCATGTAGGCACAAGAATATAAAAATTATCAAACTATCCCTCTCGGATCCATATAAATGTGTGATTCATTCCAAGTAATGCTTACAACATCCTCTATTTTTTTTGGATTAATTTAAAATAATTTAGCATTATTGACCTACACATATAATATTCTGTGATGCGAGTTGAAGTGGTTAAAGCTAAAGCCAATATGTATAGCCAAATGAAGTTTCATATAAAAGTCCAATTTAAGAAGTCACTTGCACATGAAATTGTTGTGCTATTTGATGAGAATTGTTGATAGACTTTAAAATATTGAAATTGGTAAGTCGAGAATTCTTAAACTGGGTTGAATTTAAGTTAATTATTGACGATCATTATGCAAATTGAAGCAAAATTATTTTGACTATCGTCGAAGTCATTCAAAGATGTCAGTTTTTGAAATAGGAGCTGTGTCCATGTCCGGCACTGCAAATGTGTCTCTTCCTCTCCAAATACAATAAAAAAAAAAAGCACTCTACAGCTTCATCGTCGTCGACGATAGCACTGGCATCTCCACTTCTCAGTTCGCCGTCTGTCCTTCTCATTTTTGTAAACTTTTTTTCCAGCTTCCATTCCCATCGCCGCTCCTCTCACCGGTGACCTCCTCGAGCCCACAACCTTCCAGTATTCCATCTCATCCACTCCTACAAAGTAAGAACTCCTCATATGCTATCTCAAGCCAACCTTCCTTTCTAGTTTCGTTTCTAGCAACCCCACGCATCAAGCCTAATCTCTCTTTCTCCTCTCACCGAACAAAGTCAATTTTTTTAAATTAAGTATCATTAGAATTTTAATTAGATAAGTATTAATAAAAAAAATTTAAGAATATGTATGACGCCCAATTAGTGATCGTTCGACGATGCGCGCGTTATTGAATTGAGGCCGCATTCTAATTCGATCGGATTACTGGCCGCCCAACTAGTGACGGCGACTTGAGCTGGCCGCCACCACTCGACGCCCCGATATTATTAGGATCGGCCACGATCGTCTATCTCTCCGATTCGCCCCCTCAAATCACTTCCTCCGCTCAGAGCTCACCAAACTCACCGCACCCAGCACGGTCCTGCCCCCCTCTCAAAACTTCCCGGCCGCCAGGGTTTGACCACTGCAGAGATCTTGTCTGTATTCGAGAAACTTCTTTTTTTTCCGACAGCCGCTTTTACGCCGTTTAACGACTTCCCTCTCCCATTTACCCAAGTCAACATTAGCTTTCGACGATTCCCAGCTCCATTTCGCTTTGAGGAAAATTCCCTTTGGATTCTACATTTTTTAGCACTTCCCGTGTTCTTCAGAACACACAAGAAATCACTTTCTTTATCAATTTATAAATTAATAGACGTGTGCTGTGGGTTAGTTGTATGGTTAGACATTTATTTGGGATTTGATTTTAGGTTTGTGTTGGTTTAGGTGTTAAGTAGCCAAAAGTAGTAATTAGGTGTCGATTAATATAAATTTCTCATTATTCATATAACTTGTTTTGCAAGAATGAATAGAGAATTTGTTTCGTTGATTCTTTTCTATGGAGACGAACTGAGTATCGATGAGCAATTCAGTCCAAGTTATGTGGGAGGTCGAAATCGCCCGCTAAGGTTCGCCACACAACCTTACCGGAATTGAAGCAACGAATTATGAGAAGCTTGCATTGATCCGAGCCGCCACCACTCTAATAGGTCGTTATCTAGTGGGTAGCGGATTTATAGCGCCTGTAATATCTAACGATGACATTTATGGAGTTACACTTGACGAAGCTTCCGGTCAGACGTTGGTGTTGTATGTCAAAGTGGAAGATGTTAATATTGCATCCACATCACCGATCCTAGTAAGGTAGATATACCGCTACACATACATACGTGATTTCATCGCACAAGCACCTCCCGGGATACAACGCTTTGATGAGTTGATTCTCGTGCAAGATATCATCAAAATTTATCCGATTACACTGTAATAATTAATATGATAATTTATTGCTCAACTTATAAGTTATGTGCGAACGATGTCATCGCGGATGAACCATATGTCCTCGTGAGTCCGCAAATGAAGATCGATATGAAAATGGCTCAAGTAGTGATGAAGGTGATATTAGTGATTTAGTTCACGTTAGTTACGTTTGAGAATATGATCATAATCACGAAAAAAATCACTCATTTCGCAATATTGACAATGAGAGTCATATGTTGTCCACAAACGAGTATGTCCGGATGTGTGAAACTACGAGGGAGTGGGACAACGATGTTTACTTTGACGGCCCATCCGACAAAACTGCCCTAACAAATGAAATTGAAATTCCAAATGACCTTGTTGAAGGTATGTGTTTCGCAAGTAAACGGAGTTTGCAATTTGCTATTGTTGGGTGGTGCATAGTAAATAATGTTCAATTCCAAACAGCTTCTAACCGTAAGAACTACACGGGTTGTACAACAAATAGATACCCCTAAAGTATGGCGTTGCATTGTAGCAGAAAGCACATTAGGGGTGCTTGGAGAATATCAAGAGTTGGTGAAAATCATGATGTGTCAATGCAAGAGAATGCATCCGGCCATCTAGCAGTTCAAAATTCATGCACTTCATCATACGGATCGTGCACCGATTGATCCAAGCCTGAGAGATTATAGTAGAATGGAGAAATTCAATGTTAAAGTTTCATATGAAAGCATGGGATGCAAGGAGTAAGGCAATAAAAGCAATATTCGGTAAGAAGAGTCCCATAGACTCTCGCCTTTATATGGAATCAATTTGTAGATTTTACCCGCAGCCTGTAATTCAATCTACCACTACGCAACATTTCTAAAGACTTTTGGGCTTTTGGACCTTCAATAATGGGATGGAGTCTTGCACGCTGTTGAGCTTAGATTTGTTGGGCAAGTATCGGTACATTATTAACGTAGAATCGACCATAATAATAGGTTGTTTCCTCTAGCTTTTGCTATTGTGGAATCATAGAATGTTGATTTATGGTTGTGGTTCTTGCTGTGCTTGCATGATGTGTTGCCCGTAGTGTCAACTAGACGCGGATTTGCATAATATCCGATAAACAGGGTATGTTATTGGATGCAAAGAGATTTTTTCGGCCTCATGACATTGTTTGGCCATTTGCGGAAAATTTTAAAAGGTCGTACGCAGTCGGGGATTGGTGATGTTGAGTTTCTATGCCAAAAGATGTATATGTAACACCGATGATATTCGCCGCTCAACCGCTTAATGGATATTAAAAATGTCAAAGAAGAAGCGCATAATCAGAGCGTGACCTCAGAAATGGTCCTCAGTACACCCATGGCATTGGACAATGACGATGAATGCATCTGAGTGTTTTAATGGTGTTCTAAGCACGCTTTACCGATTCGCTTTAATCACCGCTATCTATTACAACTTAGTATTGTTAAACGGTTACCCACTGCTACTCAGTAAGAGGAAGTCAGCTTGTCTATTTATACTCAAAGGATCTCCGCACCGCATTACAAAGCATCAGGGAGAGGCAAGGCATTTCCTCGAACCTCGTAAATATCAACCCAAGTGATGCGTGTTTTTGACAGTCCAAACATCATTCGTGAGTTGATTTTAGATAATGGCCTTCATTATGTAATTGCGGCGTAACGATCATATATCATCGTCTATGCCCACATGTGATTGCCGTGAATTGGGATTTAGGCGGTTGAACCATCTCACGTATGTGTCATCACTCTCTGGTATAAGCGACATAAATGAATTTCATACCTGATTGTTGATTGACCATCTCTCGGTGTGTAGCATGGATTAGTCGCGTTTCAACTTTAAATTCGGGCGACCTGCAGAATAGATTCAAAATACAATAGATGAAAATGGTAGCTATGCGACTTGTAGCATATGCAAAACAAGTCACTGCGGTCGCGTGCCTCATAATATTAACGGTCGACATTTTCCAATAGGATAATGCTCATCTTTCTCTCTTTCCGTTGTAATGCACTACTTAGATTTTATAATATTAACACTATTATATTTGTGATTCTTTTCTCGGTACGATGGCAGAGGAGCACCGCCCTAGGCGTCGGCCTAGCTCTTGCGGGCCACCATCAACGTGATCGTCCATCTGCATCGACACACATGAGGAGTGGTGTGATTCCGATGAACCGGAGGAAAGTTGTCACGGTTTAGGGTTTAGACGAGATACTTTTGTGTATACATTTACGTTTATCTGATTTCATTATAAACTTGAGAGTTATACGTTAAATTTGGTTATGTCATAATGAACTTCTTATTATTTGTCCATTTCAAATGAATTGGTTAACTTCATATGATTGTCATCCATTAAACTATTATCAACTTGATGCGGTCATGAACTATTTCAAGCCCTAAACCGTGATGCTGTTACTTATTTAGGGAAAAATCACACCTTAAAAAAAATAACCAGGCCGGTCTTTACGCTTCCATCTTAAAAAAATTTACAGCGTTCGCCCAATTAGTGGCGTTAGGCTCAATTCACGTGGCACAGGAATACGTGGCGGTAATTGATCATTTAATTAAATGACTATACCTATTCTTAAATTTTTTATTAATACTTAATTATTTAATTAAACTTCTAATCACTTAATTTAAAAAAATTACCCTGAACAAACTCTTGACATCCCTACGTTTTATCTTCAGCTCTACCTGCTACAACATTCTTGTACACTTTCTTTGCTCCTTTTTTTTTTTCTGTTTTTTTTTTTGTTCTTTTTCTCTCAACAGTCTCAAACAAGTTACAGCAACAACAACTCCTTATTCACAAATATAAAACCTCACTTCTATCTATCTTTCTTTCTGTATCTGTCCCTCTTTCGGCAGTTTAATTTTTATTTTTTTATAGTTCTCTCTCTCTCTCTCTCTAGTTTACAGAAAAAAATTAAAATTGTTTTATCCTTCTCTTAATCTGCCAACAATCACTCTCGCACACGAGAAAATATTACATACCGAATCCTAATGTAATTTTTCATCAATATTTTAATTATATTTCTCCATCTCAGCTCAACTTTTTTAATTTATATTAAAATTAATATAAAATTACTTATCACATATTTCATTTTTTAGAGTTCTGACACACTCTCTCTCATTCACATGAATAAAAAATCTTTTATTATTATTATTATAATTATTATGATTATTATTATTATTATTATTATTATTATTATTATTATTATTATTTTGTGTTTCCGCCTGCAGGGCAGACTCTCTCTCTCTTTCCCTTTCTCTCTCTCCTCTCTCCCTCTCTCTCTCTTTGATTTACGGCAAAAAAAAAAAATGAAAAAAAAATATTTCATTTTTTTTCCTCTAGCCATCTTCTCTCCCTCTCTCCTCTCTCTCTCTCTCTCTCTCTCTCTCTCTCTCTCTGTATGATTTACAGAAAATATTAAAAAAATAGTGAACAAAATATTATTTTTGATATAATATTGCACGTAATCTCACTATTTTTATCACCGTATTGCCTGTTAAAGTGTAAAATCAAATATTTGAATGTGCAAAATATATTATATTTGATATTAGTAGGTGTGCAAAGAGTCTATGGAGTCTTTTTAGATAAGTAGATTAGATGACTTACATTATAAAATACCACTCATGCATGCCTTTTTAGATTGATGGACAGACCTAATTTTGATAAAAATCTCCTTAATTAGGGGAGGTGCTGCTAAAATTTTGTCAAATTTTTTACTATAAAGAATCACAAAGAACAAAACTAAAAGACACATATAAATGATTAAATCAACTTAAATCAAATATAAAATTAACTAAGCGGCTTAAATATCATAATAAATATCTGTAAAATAAATTAGATGCAAGGCGTATATTGCAAAAATACATGATATACCTCTTAGTGGAAAGTTGAATGTTTAGACCAAATTTCTGAACTCCTAAAACTGGCTCAACACTTGTAAAGATGTAAATAAATAGGAAAAAAAAATGGTAGAAGTTAAACATCCCCATCCCTTCTATTTATAAAAAAAAGAGGTGCTATGTGTTGGAATATACTCATTAAATGAGAATAATGTAAGAACAAAAAGAGAGAATCACTTTCTAGAATTTTTAAAAGGGGCTTCTTTTGCACTCATTTGAAGATAAATTTGCATGTAAACCTAAAGCTTGAAATCTGTGCAAATGAGATGAAGGAATTAAAGAGGACATGCATTTTAGAGTAATCATGAAGACAAGTTCCTCATAGTAAAAAGAAAGCAAATAAATTGAATAATCAAAGATTGCATGTATTATGCGATGTTTCAAGACAGCTTTGTATTCAAAATTACTACATTAAAGATAGCGCATAGAATAAATTTTTAAAATAAATATAGTTTAAAATATAATTAATAATTAAAATATCTTAAAAATAAAATTTAAATATAGGTATGTCGTTATAGATAAAACTCGTTGTGGTATCAAAAAAAATTTCGTTGTTCATGACATTTCGTTACTCATTTCTAGCTCTATTCGTTAGTTAGCTAAATGTAGAATCTGACATTTCAACGATATAAATGACATGAACAATTATTTGTTCGATCGTCATTTCGATTTAAATGAAATAAAAAATTATATTATATTATTATTATTATTATTATTAGAAATTTACATATTCATTTTTTATTATTTTATAAACTTAAAAAAAGTATATATTTTGATTTAATTATTTAAGTATTTAAGTAAAAATTAAAGTTTATTATTATTATTGGAATGTATTAAATTATATTATTATTATTATTATTATTATTATTATTATTATTATTATTTTATTACTTTTATTATTATTTATTACTATTATTTTTTATTATTTTTTATTTATTACTATTATTTTTATTTTATTACTATTATTTTTTATTATTATTTATTTATTACTATTATTATTATTATTATCATTTATATATATACATGCAATACATTTACTTATCACAAATCAATAATGGTTTAGTTAAAACTTTTGTTAGATTGGCTCAGACCTCTCGTTGAATCCTCCCTCTGTTCATTTGACGCTTTGACTCGTTTCGTTTGTTAAGCAGGCGAGCAAAACAGACATTTCAAACTCGATATATGCGAGCGAACACGAACAAAACAAATTTCAAACGGTCGAACACCGAACAAGAGTTGTTCACTCAAGCTCGCTCGTTTACCTACTTATCTGCCGACTACATGAAATTGCGGTTAAATGGTGACTTACATATATTTATGTCGAACTTCTGATAATTTAAAACAATAGTTCCGTACTTTAGTTTAGCACGACTTTTTATATTTTTAAGATACTTAAATTACTAATTATATTTTAAATTATACTTATTTTAAAATTTTCTTCTAGCGCATATGGTATAAAAGAATTCTCCTTATACGAACTTTAACGTAAGCCTGTAGATCAAATTTAACTTTATCACACCGAAATACGTAGTAATAATCTAGAATTTTAAATGAAGCGAATCTTGCATGCACTACGAAGCTAATACACTCCAATCAAATGCCTCGGAATATGTGTAAGTTTCTTAATGAAATGGACTCTGCAATCATCTCAACGCAAACTTGATGTAGAAGATTGGTTGAGCTAAAACGTGTACATATGAGCAACCGCTCTTAAGTGAAAATCATATATGAATCTGAAACGTGTACACACATTATGAGACAATCATGAAATTATGATTGATGTTTAAGATTCAAATAATGAGATGAATTATGCATGCATATCATGAGATGAAATAAATTCAAGTATAGTGCCTCAAAAGATTATATAGGTGTTCCTTGATGATTTACATATTTCACGAGGAATATTTTATTCTTAACCCTAATTACCTTGTAAAACATGCAAATTTTATAACTTGCATAAAATTTAATGAATCTGAAAGCAAATATGTATGAGTCACATTATCTATATGGTAAAATTAAGTCCCATCAATCTAATCTTCTCCTTATTAGGATCGAGTTAATAAGATTGGTTTCAAATCAAATGCTCAGTCACTAGCGAGGATTTGATTTATATATTTGATGATCATCAATAATTTTAATAGAGAAATTCTATATTTAAAATTATTGAATCTCTATTTTAAGATGGTAAATATATAATCATTGGCTCTAACTATAGACTCATCCTCCGCAGTAAAAGTTGACAAGGTCTACCTTAATGATAGTTAATTAAAATCTGAGAAAAGTCATCATTATCAAAATATTTAAGATATATTTCAATAATTTCAAATTCAAAATTCTCAAAATATAAATCTAGATTTTATCTATTATTAAATTAATAGAATTCATGATCAACAAACTAAATGATCAAGGACTTATATACCTAAGTGATTTGTTTTGTAGAATCTAACTACAGGGGATTATTATTATTATTCAAAATTTTAAAGTATTTATCTGAAATCACCTTAAATTTAAATTCATAAATATAAGTCATGATCCATCTACTAACAAATAAGAGTTGATGAGGTCTACTCATGATATTTGTGTTGAATAAAGATTTCAATGATACTACCATCAAAAGATATTTAAAATTTTAAATCAAATTAACATAAATCAAATATCAATCTAAGTGAAAAATCTAATGAATTATCAAACTTAAAATGATTAAATGAAATCCAACATCTAAAATTAAAGTTAAAAATAATCCATCCACCCATCCATAATTGTTTTTGGTGAAAAATTAAGAAAACTCTAGCTCACAAAAGATGTCAAGTCAAATGCGCTGCTATATTTATTCTCAAATAATCTCATGCTAGTAAGGACATTGCTTGTATCCTCTATCTATGTGGTTTGACCAGTAGGCTCCACATATTCTGCGGTTACGACTAGAGTCCTCTAATCGGGTGATTCACTGCCAAATGATACCATTATATTATGACAATAATTATAGCCTATATGCTCTCCAAAGACTCCATCCTTTGAGTTGTGAACTATAAGGTGATAGAACAAAAAGCCACTATTAGCTAAGGTTAGACTTAATCTTGTCTCCTTAGATAAATGTCACCCTAAGTCTATAAGGTCTCCTTGGATGATGCAACCCATGGCTACTGACAAGGATCCTTCAGTCATATTCGGTTGACTACCTCCTCTAACTAAGTAAACTAAGGACCATGATAGCCCGAGATGATAGAACCATAGGATCTTGATCAGGCGTGTCACTATTCCCCCAACCATTTGCTTTAAGTTAAATAATGATGAATTCATAAACCTAAATTTCAAAACTCCATATCTTCTTTACTACATTTAGCGATCTAACGACTAGCCTTAAAGTGATCTTTCGATTAGGAGGTGTAATTAACTATAGGTGTTTCTTCTATAAAATCAAATCGATCTAAAGTCCTCACAAAATAAGAGTGAAATCTCTAGGTGTCATCAACTATTTCATCCCCTTCAAAATTTGGACATTTAATCTACTCTTTTCATCGAGGTCGGTGGTGAATTTTGGAGCCCGTAGTAATTTAAATAATTTAATAAAATTATTTTAATTTTTAAATATAAATATATTTTAAAATCTTTGATAAATTTGTGAGCACTTAAACACAACATTTTGATTGATCATGTGAATTGGTGCAATTTGTTTTGAAGCCAAAATGTTTTTTTTTACATATATTTTTCAAACTCAAAAATTAATTATTCTAATATGAATTAATTTCTAAATTGATCTTAGTGATGCATGATTATCAATTTTTGGAAACATTTTGACTACTTTAAAGCATTCTTAAATTTATTTATATTTTTTAGAGTTATATGAGAATTTGTATAATTAATATAATATTTGTAGCAATTATTAAAATTTTAAAATAGTTTTAAGAAAATTAAAATTATTTGAGAGTGTTTCTAGTATGTGCATGAGTAAATTTTAAAATTTCATATGCATTTGATGAATATGGTTAATATGCATATTTTATAATATTACATATGTTCTTTCAAATAATTGAAAAAAATGTATATCTTCTTTGATTTGATTGTTCATCGACATAGCAGGGTTCTAGATCAACTACAAGATCTCAAAGTTAGAATAAAAATAGATTCATAGCAAAGAGCATTATATTAGATTGTCTTATACTTAAGTTTGGGTATTTTGTACTATGAATTTTTTTATTGTGAAAATATGTATGAGTTTAAATTTTACCGAATTATGCAAAGAAAATTTAAAAATTAAATAGTTAAATTTTTTTAATCATGATAAAATTTTCCCTCACTCTCATCCCTCTATGTTGTTTTCTATTATGCATTTAGAATTTATATTAGACCATCTTATTTTTGATTTGTTGAATGAAGGATTGGCTATAACTTTAAAGAATTTTTTCAAGAAAGTAATTGCATGGTGGCTAGGCACATCTTGAGGGGATTTAATAATCTTCTCAAGCCTATCTCTTTAATGAGTGATAGAATTATCCTTTTCATTTGAAGTATTTTTCTTATTATAGGGCTTTAGATATATCTTCCCATACCCATAAAGTTTTACGTTGACCTCACTTTTGGGTGAGAATTGATCCCTCCCATCTTAGATCTAAGAGCCTTCTAGACACTTAGACTTCATTAGTGCTAGGACACTTGTAGTGATTAAGAGAACACTAAACCTAGACATAGAGAGTTATAGGGCATAACCCTAAGCATAGAGTTTACCTTAGACAAGTAGGTTTCACTACCCCAAGGCCTAAATCAAAATTCATGCCCATCCACTCATCCAAACTTAAGCTCATGTGGTTGGAGCTAAAACAACTCAAACATATTCAATTAATCTTAATTGAATTTGGTTCTCCATTCCAAGTTTTAAGCCAAATTAACTTGGATCTTAACCTGTTAACCCACCATAATCTTACAACTCCATTCAAACTCATTCAAGCAAACTAAATTCAATTTGATTTTCTTAATCACCATAAGTATTCAATAGATCATTTCAAATTATTCCAACATTTGCAATCAAGCTCATTGAACCAAGTGAATTTGATCAACCCAAGTTAGTTCATTTGACCTAAAAGGTTCAAATGAGCCAAAACCTAATCAAACCCAAATCAATTGCAATTAAAACCACCAATCAACCTCAAATTCATCATTGAACACAACCCAACCATCCATAACTTCAATTGATCCAAGTTGACTTGACCAAACCACTTGACCCAAAGTGACCTAAATGGGGTAATTAAACCAAACTCTAATAAAACTCCCAATAGATCAAACCAAGCCATCCAATTCCTTCACTGATGATTGTAAGTCATTATCGAACACTCCACAATCAAATCCCAATCAAGCCAATTTGACACTTTGACCCAAGTTGACCCAATTTAATCTAAAGGGTCAAATTAGACCAAATCAACTCTGACCAAATTGATTGAAATCAATGCTTCCAATTAGTCACTAATTGAGTATTAAACATGATCCAACCTTCAATTGGACCCAATTTATTCAACCTAATCCAATTGGCATTTAGTCTAATTTGACCCAAATGGTCAAATTGAACTAAATCACTTATAACCCATGATGCACCGAATAAAATTAGCAAAGACACACACTCGACACGCCGACACGCGTCGCATTACCTGGAAAAGTGTCCGATTAAAATAATATTAAAAATTAAAGGGACACGTGTCCTAAATAATTGAATTAAAATTATATAAAAATATTTTAAATATAATTTGTTATATTTTAAATTTATTGTAGAGAGTTTTAGAAATTTAGAGAATGATATTTGAGATAAAAAAGAGAGAATAATAAGATATATTTATTACAAATAATTAAAATTATTAAAAATTATAATTAAATTTATAAATTTAGAATTGATAATAAATTTTATTCATTAAAATTATTAATGTACAATAAAATAAATTACTTAAGTTATATATATATATATATATATATATATATATATATATATATATATATATATATATATAATTAATTAATTAAAATTTAAATAACTTATTTTTTATTATTTTTAATATTTTATCTATTTAATTTATACACATTAATTTTAATTATTACTATACCCCGTCCAATGCGTGTCCATATTTTTAAAAATAAGTGTCCGTGTATGTGCATCATAGTCCATAACTCAAATGAATTCAAATCAACTCTTCCAATCAATTATAAATGATCAATTGAACATAGACCTAACCCATACTCAAGCCAATTTGGTCAATTTGATCAAATTGGTTAACATGACTCATTTGACCCAAATTAGATCATATGAATCAAATTCAAATCTAACCCAAATTGAATCAAACTAATGACACTCACTCATTCCAAATGATTAATTAAACTTACCCAAACCCTCACATTGACCCAATTTGGTCAAAATGATCAACTTAGCCTATCATGACCCATTTGACTTACATGGGTCAAATTGAGGCAAACCCAACCAAACTAAGCCCAAACCCAACCAAACTTGACATGACTCATCCATAGGTCACTATGGGCATGCCCAAGTGGGCCTAACCATGGTGAACCCATTTTAGGTCAAACCCATTGAACCAAGCCCTCCAAATGTCATAAAATATCTATTTTGAAGGGTTCTCCAACTCCCCACCCCTTGCCAGCCACATTTTGCCTTTCTTAGAAAAAGACCATGACCCAACCCAAGGGCTTGGGTCCAAACTAAGAGAGAGGGTGAGCACCCATGAGCAACCATTTGTCCACTTAAGGAGGAGTGTGCACCTCATGGCAGCCCACTACACTCTCTCAGCCTCTTATACTCATCCACCTCAGCAGTCCTATGCCACCTCCAACTGACTATATACCAAAGGTCAACTAATCCCAACCATTGGTTTAGCTGGGGAGGAGAGTATACTCATCCCCATCCATTCAGACTCAATTGAGAGCTTCCCTAGAATATTCCGTACAGTCTCATACCCTCTCCCAAGCTTCCTGCACTCTGCATCTACCATGAGATCAACTCCCGATTGGACCCAAGAGCTCTATCCATCCAAATTCTTCAAACATACACCAAACTCAAATTAACTCTTCTCACACCTTTACCTCACTTTGGTGAGCCAAAATGAATCATATCCCAAGCGATTCAAAACCAGAAGAAGTCCCTAGACTAACTCCGCTGAGCTTTGTGGTGGCATTTGATCTACAGATCGATCAGCAGGGTGGCAACTCAAGATCTTCTCAACAGAATTTTGTCTCTTCAAGATGAAGCTACCTCTATCGATGGGCTGTCAGTCTATAGCTTCGACGAGATAAAAATTTTGCAATCGTAGTCTTGGCCTCTAGGTGTTGGTGTTTTTTGAAGTAAATCATGTTTTCATGCGATCTCCACCATAGGATCTCCTTTAATTCATTTTCTAATCATTTTGAAGTCAATTCCACTGTCGAACGAGCTCTCACGAGCAACGGAAGGCAGATGGTGTCCATCTTCTAACGCTCGTGAGATGATGGATCACTAGCTGTTTATTCCTTATGATTAGAAAAGATAATCATGACTAATCATGTTAGAAATCTCGATTTAATCCCTTCAAAATCACGGGATTAATCTCGACCGTCCAATATGAGATCGGATGACCAAGGTGAAACAACGTCAGCTACCATTGAATCTCGTGTCGATGATTTAAGTAGAATATACAATCCACTTGAAAGCGCCGCCGACATCCATGTGGCAATGGTTTAAAGGATTAATTAAGGCTTAAAAACATAACTAAATGGCTAAAACATCAAGAAATCATAACTAATTGTAGAAAAATCTAAAAAATATAAATAAACCCATTTTGGAAAGCTTAGACAGAGAAAAATTTAATAAAAATAAAATACTTAACTAACACCCAATGAACAATACTTAATTAAAGTTTGAAGCTCAAGCTAATTATTTTAATTAAGGCCAAATTACTTGCTTATTTTAAATTTTATAGGATGATTTTATGAGATGTCCTCTAATAATTTTCTTAGAATTATTTGCCATGTGGTTTAAAGGGTTTAGAATTTTAACCCTAATCACCCTCTTTAATTAATTAAATGATTATTAAAATTGGTGAATAGTAAAAATTAAACAATTAGTGTTAATTAATTAATGTAAATTGTGGGTATGATGAGAGAAATAATTAGGACTCCTTTCTTAATTATTTTTCCAAGTATACTTTCTTAAGAGGGTTAATTAATATGTTTAATAATTAAGGAATAATTAAGAAAAATCAATGATAAAAAGAATTAAAATTAAAATTGATTTAGATAACTCAAATATAACCCATTAATCCCTTTATGTGTTTAATAACATAAAGTCATTAAAGAAATTATGATTATCCCATGGGTGTGGGGAAATCATAAGAGTATTTAACTTAAATATTTTTCTCCTTTAATTTAATTAACTCTTAAACATGAGCCTAATTGCATTAGACTCCTTTAAGTGCATTGTTGATTTTATTTTTCAAAGCATATCATTGAAGGCTCATGATCAAGTAGTTGATTAAATTAAAGAAGCTTGGGGAAGGGTAATTAAGTCAAAGTGATTAATGGCTTGAACTTAGTTAACTCATAAAACCTATTTAATTTCCTTCCTTAAATATGTTAAAAAACCAACATCGGATGGAGTTAATCCTAAGTTTCATTTCTCCACCTTAGGTAACTTAAACATTGAAACTAAATCTTATAAAAGCTTTGGTTAGTGTTAAAGAATATTTATTTGGCTTGATTGTCCTGGATTCAATGAAATTAAGTATGTTATGTTATGGTGACATTTGATTACTTCCTTTCAATATTGTAAATGTGCATGCCATTTGTTTCATGTGTTCATGGTTTCAAAACAAAATTAAAAGAATATGATTGCATTCAAATTGTATGAGTTGGATAAATGTTATGATATGGTGTGGCTATTATCAATAATAAAATTCAAATATTTTAAAATTATAAATCAATAATGAATCAAAGAGTATAAAATTTAAATCAATGTTTGTTGCAAGCATTTAATAAAACCTCCACTTAGTTGTGACTTAAAGATAGTAAGAGATTGTTTTATCTTCATGTTTTATGTGTATGCTTACATGTATTTGAATTAGCAAGTATATAGTTTAGACATCCCGTGAATATAAGTCTTTAAGTAACCCCAAAGAGGTCTTAGATAATCTCATTTCTCTGGTTTAATAATGGCACATACTTGCTTAATTTCATTTATGTGTATACATGTGCTAGAATATAGGATAAAACTTTTCTTTTCATGTTATTGAACGTTACATAAATAAAAGATTTCATATAACCTTTGCATGGTTTAGTTTCTATGCTTATATGTGTGTTTGTATGTATTTGAATTAGCAGGTATATAGTCTGGACATCCCAGGAATATGAGGCTTCATGTAACCCCAAGAAGGTCTAAGATAATCTCATTTCTCTAGTTTAACAATGACATGTACTTGCTTAAATTTATAATACATGTTTTATAGCTATGAGATGGAATCTTTCTTTTCTATCAACTTCATGCATTAATATTCATTGAGTGTGCATAAATATGGGTATATTTCATGTATATATGTTAAATTAAATATTAAGAAGGCTAAAAGTGAAACAATATGAATGTTACTGGTAATGAAAGGAAGTAGCAAAAAATTACACATGTGAAGGTGACTTAATTTTGTTAATCCTGAGATACCTTTCATGTTTGAATAAGATTCCTTAAAACTAACCCAAACTTAGGCCCACTAAAAAAAATTTTCATAAGTGTTTGACTGAAAGAACCAAAGCTATGATAATTTACCCTTTAGAAAATAACTTAAGATAGTGATGAAGGCCTTTTTTCTTCTCTTTATAATAATTAAATGTTAAGTATTAAACAAAATGAGAATATGCAAATTAGAATCAACCAATCTACTTAAAGAATTGAAGTGAAACCATCCTTAACAATTAATTTAAAAAATTCAAAAAATTTAGACAATCATACTTCTAAAGCTTAATTGAGACACACCACACTAAGCATTAGCATACACATTAAAATGCTAAATAATTGATTTTAGTATTAGGTTAGGTCAGTATATATTATGATGATGTGTTTTATTTTATGATATAATATTTTAGATTTGATGCTAGGATTGTTTGTGTGTAGATTGAATGTTAGGTCATTAGTTGCCTAATGATATTTTATGTAGAGGATTGTGCTAAAGGCCCATAATAAATGAGCATAGATGTTCTTTCTTGTACCACGCTTATGCCCCTAAGAATAATCCAATTAAGATAGATGGGCTTGGCTACCTAAGTGCAGGGTGCTAAGTCCAACTATTCAAAATATAATTACTTGACTTGTATGCTTATTTAGCTAATGTCTATTTTACAGGTGTAGTTAAATTTTATTTTTCATAAATATATAATTTTTGTAATAGGATTAGGATTAGCGTTATTGGGGTTTAGGATGAACAGTTGCTAGAAGGCAAAGACCTGGAAGGCCCTGTCAAGCATGGAGCAAATAGATCCATAGAAAGGAAAGAAGAACAAGAATTGAAGACCCCCATAACATTCATTTCATTTGTAAAATTCAATTGTAATATAGGTTGTAAAAGGGTATAGATCGACTACCCAACTTTTTCTCTTTTTTGGGGTGTATGGTGGTACCCGGATGGGCTCTTATTCTTTTATGAAATTCAAATGTTTGAAAGTTATGTTTAGTTTGTGCAATAGAAATGATATATTTTTTCATAGGTTTCTTAAAGTGTGATGATTTG
The DNA here is from genome assembly GCA_021442155.1 of Cymbidium sinense. Classification (NCBI taxonomy): domain Eukaryota; kingdom Viridiplantae; phylum Streptophyta; class Magnoliopsida; order Asparagales; family Orchidaceae; genus Cymbidium; species Cymbidium sinense. Next base: position 172,234,094 of record CM038218.1, on the reverse strand, counting down.
ATGTGTGGCCTAGAAGCGGTAGGCTTTTTAAGATAAAATTAAATTTTCTATCATTACTAAATAGCTAAATTTAATACAACTCATAACTTCATTTTAAAGCCTAGGATCTTAATCAAGATAATAAAAGATTTAACAACCCCTTAGCTAAATGATTGTATGCTACAACAACATGCATATCATATTGTGTCACTCTTGAATAAAGAGGGTCTCCACTCTTGCATGATAAGGGATATGCTTGACCTTTGAGAATAATCCCTTATAGTAGAGAACACCTATTCTAATTGATTTAGCCCATGACTTAATTTCACTACGCATATAAGTATATTTTTTCTAAGCCTTGGTCCAAAATAAATGTGTCAAAATGATTCAAGAACTTGTAAATTTTTAACATTAGTCTAAGTCATGCTTGCATATCAATTATTATCTAGTCTCTTAGGGAGTGAGTTTAGGACTTTAGCTTTCTTCCTAATTAAATAACATCCTAGCTATCTTACATCTACATAAGACCGACTCACATGATTTTAAAGCATAGAAGGTGTTAGTTGGCAGCCACTTCGAGCTATTATAAGTCCATGAGAGTTGAGATATGTCCATTCTCTCTTGTGGAGGTGAACCATTATATTTTATTTTCTCAATTAGACTTAGTTCGTGCTTCTAGCTGTGCTAAAGCATTTTAGATTTAGGTTCTAAGGTTACTTATTTTTTTTCGGGCTATGAGTATAAGTCTTAACCTCTTAGGCGATCCATAATCTTGTGTTGTTGGACTATAAGCCCTAACATTCTAATAAGATTCTAACTTAAATAAAAGTAAGGTCTCTCTTTCAAAAATATAAAGCCTCATTATAGGGTAGATCGGAGCTCCCATTAGGCTTCTTAGTATCTTAGGTGCTCCCTACTTATCTTTTTATGGAATCTATAAATAAGTCTTTCTAGTTGAACTTTCTCACTTGATTTCTAGAAAGTACCTAATCCTCTTCTAGTCTAGCTTTGAAATATTTGGAGATACTTATTGACTACTTTAATCTAGAGTGTTCTTAGGAAATTCTCATTTTTAACATGTAATTAACTATAGAAGCTTACTTTCATAGGGAACTAAAGAACCCAACATAAAATAAATCATACTTTAATTATCCATGTAAAGTAGGGGAAAGATCTCTGGTATGTATGTAGACCCATCTACCTTAGGAGTCCTTATTAGATGATTAGGTCCATTATATAATGATGTTTCTATCTTCCGAGATAATACATCATACCTTAATGTCGCACTGATCACTTCAATAATACCCCCTAAGATCTATGTGGTGTCCCTACGACTCCAAATCAAAACACCACAGTTTCATTTTTTTTTTTACAAAATCATATCCAAATCCACATTTGAAGCTGTCAATCAATGCTTCTTCCTCTAGTACATTGCCATGTTCTCTTGGTATTATACCATCTAAAACCCCTTTGAAAGTTATTAGAAGCTACTTCTCAAAAGCTACTTATCAAATCTAAAAAAAAAAAGTTCCCATATTACTTACACAAATTTTTTTAAAATTTTTTTCTTATCCAAGAACCCCTCCCTCAATGCCAAAGTTCCCACCCATACCTATTGGCAATATTAATTTTCTACATTACCTATTCCTAATAAAAAAATCATGTAAAAATATCAAAAAGCTTCAAAACCTTATAAAACTTTTATGGTCTTAGGTACCTTCCTCGAAATATTCATGTGTTTTCAAGCTTTAGAGTCAACTAGATCTTCCACACTAGTAGCCTAAAATTAGATCTATGGATTTTAGGTTTAGGTGTGGTATTAATTTTGTCTACTATTAAATTATAATATAGATCATATACATGTTCACTCCATGAGCCCTATGATTCAAATATATGATTACAAGTTATTAGTATTTCATTTCAAATGTTTTAGACGAAAAAAATCAGACCCAATTTGAAAGTCACTTAAGAAAGGTCAATTCTACTTGAAGTTAGGTTCATTAAAAATTTTATTAAGAATTGCATATAATGATAAATAGAGCTCACAAAAATAATAAAAATGACTTAAATAATTACATTATTTATTTATTTATTTAATATTCTTTAGATTAATTTGCATTATTTTTTAAAAAATTTATAAAATTATACTTTTTGGATAATTTGATAACTTGTATTATTTAAAGTCTTATCCATTGCATATCTTAAACTTTGTTTAGTTCATTTAATGCAACACTAAATAATCTCTATGCTTAATTTATTCAATTATCCATTTATTTTAAGCAAGTGACATGAATTATTTAATTTAATTATTGCAATTATCATTTTCTCTCTCTTAATTATTCCTTTTCTCTTTATGGTAAAACTTTTCATGGATTTAAGTCAACATATTTAGTCACCCCTCTTAAACATCATTCACCCATATGTAAGGGGTTAGTAATGCCCATAAGAGCAACATTTGTATGAAGTATTCAATTTGTATTATGGAAACAACTCTAATACTATATGTTAGAAAGATAATCTAAAGGGGACTGAAGTTAGGAAAGATACATTAATCCTCAAACTAATTGTCAACCTGAGTTTAAGCTTATGAGCAGAGTTAGCCACTAAGTATTTATACTTTGATATATTATTGGCCATCTAGTGTTAGATTAAAGT